>OX346257.1:21435661-22670661 GCA_947049275.1 Epinotia bilunana
TTACAAGAAAACCGATTATTATTAAATAGGTACATAGATATGATTAGACATCATTGAAGCAGAAATATGAATAAAGGGTTAAACCCAGACTTTACTGGCATAAATTAATTTTGAATTAAGCAGTAACGCTGCTGACGATGAATTTCAAACTAACGGAAAATTTAAAAATTTAATGCTCCGAGCCGGATATGAACTCGCGGCCTCAGGCATACATGGCCCGGCATGGCACTACTAACTGAGCTATCGGAACAATCTGTCGCGGTCACTAAATCTTTCAATCAGTTCCTTCTTACAACGCCTTAGGGAGGCACGGGCGACATCTACCTAGAAGACTTAGGCTTCTTAACGGCACCAACGTCTCAACTTAAATTATATTGAGAAATCTTCAGTTACGACGTTAGGGCGTTAGATGCATTGTAGGTAAGTATTATTATATTGAGTACTATAGTAGGTATGGATATTTATTAATTACGATAATAGCAGAAATACAGAAGTGGCGTTAACCCAGGTTCTACTTATTTTATTTATTTAATAAACAGAGTATATAGTAGTTCCTGGGTTCAAATCCCGGTAAGGGCAAATATTTGTGTGATGAGCATAAATATTTGTTTCTGAGTCATGGATGTTTTCTATGTATTTAAGTATTTATATCTATTATATGTATCGTCGAGCTTACTATGGGACTAGGTCGATTTGTGTAAGATTGTCCCCTTATATTTATTATTATTTATTATGTATGTCTTTCCCGCTTACGGGACAATGACGTCCCGGACCTTTGGGAGGCGTGCGTGGAGCTAGGTACCTACAAAGTACCAACTGAGCCAACACGTAGAGGCCCTTTTGACAATTTAATAAAATGCAAGGAGTATACCGAGCGGATGCTGTCCCTGCCCGTGTCATAGGATGCACACAGGGACAGCACCCGCTGAGGAGTATGAGCCTATTGATGGTTGATGGAATCTAAATGAATTGGGTTATTGGGTGAAAATGATGGACTAGTGGCTGGGCTATTGGGTGAAACATCGGACGCCTGCCTAATAAAACGTCTCACTTTTTATCTCTGGCAGACGGTGACTCGCCAACTGCTAGATGATAGACAGTTGAAAAAATTAAAAGTTGTCTGACACTTGGGACTTTGGCTATACTGAATAGTAGTTGAGTAGGTAAAAGGCTTAAAATACATAACTTTTAACACTGCACGTTGGGCTACTTCTAGAGTTCAGTATTGTTTTAAGAGCTTCTCCCCACACGGATGATACACAATATGTTATTAGGGATTGACAGAGAGTTACGAGGTTTGTGACTTTAACATGTACACAGACGAAGATGGCATCTCGAATTTAATAAAGAATACACAGCTTAGCGAAAAGCGATACAGCTGTTTCGGAACGTAAAGCGTAACTAAATAAAGTTTTCTATTTTTTAGACTACGACGGTGGCAAGCTAGTTCTGCCAGCCTGATGGTAAGCACTACAGACAGGTATGGACGCTTACGATTCCAAAATAATCATGCGCATGCGCGTCAGCATGTTACTGTAACGGTTGACTTATATCACTTAATAAATAATACGTTTTCTTTTTATTTTTCTTACATAGGCATTCATTATATGCTTGTGGGTAACACGTTGTAAAATTTAGTGATTACCACCAATTTTATGTTAACCTGTTGCTACTGGTGGAAACCTTTAATTGGCTTTCTGTTACTTAAGTTATATAACTAGCTTATATTATTATTTTGAATTGTTAGCTGTTGGTTCTCCGAATAATAAATAAATAAATAATCACAAGCGCTTTGCCGCCCCTTTATTGATTTGAGGATTCGTTGTATTGATGATAGCTAGAGACTTGCTAGAGACGATCACGGGTCCGTTTACCTGAACACATCCTCGGGAGCTCTGGCGAACTTACTCATCACCAGGAACAATATTGTCACATACCTACAGAACAAGTAGCTGCGTTATTATGGCTGCTTTCTTCTCTAAGGTGGAGGTACTACCCCAGTTTGGCTGCTCTAAATATGAGCGAGATGACATACGCTGTGTCTTACATCTCTTAAGCACAGCAGTCTTTTTCGTCTTTGCTCTCTTAAACACATAATTTTCTGCTTCGTTTTCGAAATTCTGTTTCGTACGCGATTTTGACGTTCCAGAGTGGTTTGACTGGACCCAGCACGTTATATCCACGCACGTTACTTCAACTCATTTGTGGTGCACCACAAACACACCAGCGCACTTGACTCGCAAATTACTAGTTAAAACGCAGTAGCAGCCACCATGAGTACAGTGACTAAAAGCAAATTCATTGAAAATACTATCTGAAGCGCAGTACCTCACCTTGCTACTGTACTTTAGATGGTATTTTGTTGGTTTATAGCTTATAATATCACCACTTAATGTGGAGTCAATAAAACGGTTACTGTGTTTTAGATGGCAATATGAGTAATATTTAAATAGGGGTGTACCAACTTAAGTAAGGTAACTTACTGTTTCACTGCGTTTTAGTTAGTAATTATGTCTAAAAATAAATGATATTCGAAACGCAGTATGAAGAATTTAGACCAAAAATGTGATACTGTGTGTGTGTGTGTGTGTGAGCATTTCTACAAACAAGTTGTGCAGTTCATACAGGCTAAAACGCATTCTAAATAACGTTTCTACTGCGTTTTAATTAGTATTGGTCTAATACTCGTAGCCGTAGACCTTTATACTGCTGTTTAAGTAGTATTTTGTGTTCTATGCTAACCCATTACTGTACTTTAGGAGATTTGATTTTACATGTTCCAGTAATCCAAATCATATACCGATTAGATACACATGTGCGTCTTGAAATACTGATCACAGACCACCAAGAAAGTAAAAAACGAAAAATAGCCCGTTACTGCACTGCGTTCTGCACGGCAGTATTATAGAATACTACTTGAACACCATTTTTCGCACTTAGATACTAAATAACAAACCCGATAATCGGACAGAAGGTTTATTAGGTTTAGCCTTGTACATCTCTTTGTGAAACTTTCTACAAATCGGGCCTTCAGAGAATTCGAATTTCTAAAAGTAATAGAAACTTGTCATTCATTACACTTTGAAGTAAGTAGGTAAATGCGTGGGATGCTCGGAAGGGGCGAGTTAATTACGTGTATATTGAATAAGTTTCTGACTAGCTGGTGTTTAGTTCATGTAACTCAGTTACCGAGATCAGGTGTGACGCGCAGCGTAAGCACTCGTGGCGACAGCGCTGCGCCATGCGTGCGAGCGAGAGGAAGCGCTCCGATCCCGCTCCCACGTATGGTGGACCGCCGCCGCCGCCGCTTGAGGCGCTGTGAACACCAAAATGCCCTTGAGGATTCAGGATACGGCGCACACTGTCTATTTGTATCGAATTAAACGAATGTGAGTGTTACTGGGCGACCAGGTCTTAGAAGATAATTGTCAGCCTGTAGGGCCGCAGGCGATGGGAGGAGGTGGTGAACAGGAAAACAGCGGAGAACAGGGCAGTATGGAGTTATAATTAAAAGATAAGGCACCCTAACAAACACAGGCAATGCTTAGCCTACTATTTGATAAACAGATCTTGATAAGGTAACTACTTAAAAACAATGTAACTTACAATAGGTTGCTATCGTGCCTTTGTAGGGGTGAACTGAAAAGCTGGATAACACACTTGTGGTAAGCTTGTAGTACAACGTATTAAAAATCACAATAATAATAAATATTGGGAAACTGACAAACTGTAAATTATTTAGTATTTAAAATGTTTAATCCAGGAGGTGTCTCGATCAGGACTCTGGATCGAACTCCCTGTAGTAAGTCATTATAGATTTTGACCCGTGAATAATTAGTTCTTGCATTTTTTTTTCGTAGGTCCCTCGGGGGGGTCATTGAGTGTAAATTAAAAAAGTAGACTGAATCAGGCTCCTGCGTATATTCGAAAAATGTTTTTTTTTTTAAAACGATTTTTATTGAATAAATCGGCCATTTTTGATTTTACAGTAAAACCGTGAGAACAAAAATTGTAGGAAATTGGATTCTCTATAAGTTAGGATCTCACAATTTTTCTTTTAGGATCGATATTTTGGAAATTAAACCTGCAAACGCGACAAATTAAAAATATTATCATTATCTCCTATGTTCCACGTTTTATGGCATGAATGAAAAGAAACAAAGTTGTAGAGAATCAAATTCTGAACAATTTTGGTTCCCACCTTTTTCCCCCTAAATCGATATTTTGGAAATTAAACCTGAAAAACGCGACAAATTCAAAATATTATCATTATCTCTTATGTTCCACGTTTTACGGCATGAATGAAGAGAAACAAAGTTGTAGAGAATCAAATTCTGAACAATTTTGGTTCCAACCTTTTTTCCCCCAAAATCGATATTTTGGAAATTAAAACTGAAAAACGCGACAAATTCAAAATATTATCATTATCTCCTATGTTCCATGTTTTACGGCATGAATGAAGAGAAACAAAGTTGTAGAGAATCAAATTTTGAACAATTTTGATTCCCACCTTTTTCCCCCCAAAATCGATATTTTGGAAATTAAACCTGAAAAACGCGACAAATTCAAAATATTTTAATTATCTCCTATGTTCCACGTTTTACGGCATGAATGAAGAGAAACAAAGTTGTAGAGAATCAAATTCTGAACAATTTTGGTTCCAACCCTGGAGACAGCGTAAACTCTTTTCCGCATCACCACAGAGGTAGAGTTTCAGGCGCGTTTTTTTATGACGTGGTTTCCCCTTTAGGCCTAATCCACGTATCGATACTAATAACCAAATATAATGTGAGAGTCCGTTGCTGTCGGTGTGAAAATATCTTTCCGCAACTATTTGTTTTTCGGTTTCTTAGCTGATGGTCCTGCCAAATCGATATCCTCGGTTTCTTCTTCGGTCAATTGATAGTCCGGTTTCACGTTCATCAAGGTTCAGTGTTGATGGTGGGGGATCATCGATGTCGCTGTCATCATCACTGTCTTCGTCACCAATACCTCGCAATTGCGTGACGTTATCGCAACTCTGCCCAGCGCAGTTGTGGCATAAGACAGAACATTTCAGTCCTGCCTTACGACACCCACACATTTTTCCGCAATTCTTTGTGCATTTGCACGACATTGTTTTCAGCAGCGCTTCCGGGGCGGGTGCAGCGGTTGTTGTTAGTGGTTCCAAACCCCTCGCACCTCTCGTCCAACCCCACTTTGTGGCGTCCAGCTCATTTCCAAGCCACATTTGCACCTGCAGATACGATCTGTATATGTGCTGCTTTGCCGCTTCTGATGTGGGTGGAAGAGATGCGAGGTTGAACTTCGCTTTGCTTACTGATTTCGTGAAGCACTTGAATCAATGCTCGTCCAGCGTTTTGACGTCTGTCACCTCCGTACGCAGCAATCAGAAGACGTTCTCCAGCTTTAGCCAAGACCTCCTCGTCGACGTCCTGCTTCTTGAAGAGCTTCAAACTGGTACCTAGTATGGGAGCCTTCTGAAGTGCATTCACAAACTTTGCTTTACCGAGATTGAAAAGCGACGACGTAATGTCGCAGCCACTGATTGCATGTAGAAGCAGGATGTGTTTTGCAACTGATTCTTCGTACTTGAAGCTGGTCGGTGAGTACAGATGTTCTGGTGTCCGCCCTCTGCTCGGTTTCTTGAAGAAAACGTTCTTCAAGTTGCGGCCCAATCCTGTCAATAACACCAGAAGGTCGATGTCCTCTCCGATTATCGTGACTTCGTCGTAATTTTGCGCTTCCTGGATAGCCGTGCCAACTGTAAACGAATCCGCGTCTGCTGGTGCTTGCTGAACTACGACATCAGGATCTCGCAGAGTTCTCGTAAGGAGATTGATCAGGTTAGTTCTATTCTTGTCGTTTCCTAAAAAAATTCCTGCGTCGTCGGAGGTGAGGATGCTGCATTCACAACGATGTCCGCGGTGTGATGTTTGGCGGCGCGTCTTCTGCGTTCCCATCTTTTCAGGACAACTTCATGCTCGTGGTAACCATCGAATACAACAACACCGACAATTCCTTCGCGAAATGTCGTTTGATGTAGGAAAGGTAGCTCTTGCATATCGTTTCGAACATCGCGTTCGTACGGGGCCATACAACTTTGTGCAGAAGAAATCCTCCATCGATGACATCTAGACGTCTTGGTCCCAATGGCCCACTACGCAGAATTGCCCTTTTGTGCCCTTCCTCAGATCGACCTCGGTGATCAAGGACAGTGGGAAAGGTGACAGTTCGAAGGCCAGACACATTTCGAGATCCTCAATCGATCTGTTGACAATATTCTCTGGAACAGTAGTAGAGGATTAATGGATACCCGAGTGTTGGCAATTACTACGCTGCTCAAGACTGCCGACAGCGGTGAAACTTTTTCTTTCCGTTTGAATTTGATTTCATTGTAATTGACGCCGATGACTTTCTTCAACATTTCCGTCCCGATTTCAAAAGCCTGATGGCAATTTATGCCGTCATTCCCGATTACTCCCGTGCTGATGATATACATTAAGTGAGAGTTCACTGGGAAAGGATCATGCGCATGAAACCACTGATCCACTTTTTCAACATCGGCATTGTCTCTGCCCACACGAGTTGGCCTGCAATCGACATGCTGCTCGCTGGTTCCGCTGTGTATGTTGCAAAAGTCTTCAATTCCTTCGCAAACGGTTAGCAGATGCATCGAACCCATCGTCCATTTTGCAGCCACGTTCTCACTGGCTCCACGTTGGAACATTCCTCCACAAATTTTGGCTTCCCGGTTAAGTCTGCTCAACAGCTTGGTCAGACATAATGCCTGACCAGAATTTGTCGGACCGTCTTATAGTGAAGTACCCTTCAGCTGTAAATTTGTGGAAGTCCTCTGCTGGCATTCGGTTGTATAGATCTTGCATATCTTGCAGGTACAAGTGTGCACTCTTCGCGTACAAGAAATGTCCACTGGCATGGAAGAAGGGCAGCATTCGTTGAAGTGTGTATCTTCACACAGCGGTCAGGAAACTGGGAACTTCATCTGAAGTTCCCAGTTTCCTGAGCGCTCGGCATCTAGAAACTAATGGTAATATTTTGAATTTGTCGCGTTTTTCAGGTTTAATTTCCAAAATATCGATTTTGGGGGAAAATAGGTGTTAACCAAAATTTATCAGAATTTGATTCTCTACAACTTTGTTTCCCTTCATACATGCCGTAAAACGTGAAACATAGGAGATAATGATAATATTTTGAATTTGTCGCGTTTTTCAGGTTTAATTTCCAAAATATCGATTTTGGGGAAAAAAAGGTGGGAACCAAAATTGTTCAGAATTTGATTCTCTAAAACTTTGTTTCTCTTCATTCATGCCGTAAAACGTGGAACAGGAGATAATGATAATATGTTGAATTTGTCGCGTTTTCAGGTTTAATTTCCAAAATATCGATTTTGGAAAAAAGGTGGGAACCAAAATTGTTCAGAATTTGATTCTCTACAGCTTTGTTTCCCTTCATACATGCCGTAAAACGTGGAACCTAGGAGATAATGATAATATTTTGAATTTGTCGCGTTTTTCAGGTTTAATTTCCAAAATATCGATTTTGGGGGAAAAAAGGTGGGAACCAAAATTGTTCAGAATTTGATTCTCTAAAACTTTGTTTCTCTTCATTCATGCCGTAAAACGTGGAACAGGAGATAATGATAATATTTTGAATTTGTCGCGTTTTCAGGTTTAATTTCCAAAATATCGATCCTAGAAGAAAAATTGTGAGGACTAAACTTGTAGATAATTCAATTTCCTACAATTTTTGTTTTCACGGTTTTACTGTAAAATCAAAAATGGCCGATTTATTCAATAAAAACCGTTTTTTAAAAAAAAAAAAACATTTTTCGAATATACGCAGGAGCCTGATTCAGTCTACTTTTTTAATTTACACTCAATGACCCCACTGAGGGACCTACGAAAAAAAATGCAAGAACTAATTATTCTCGGGTAGGGTCGGTTTTTTGGATATAATGACTGTACTACTGTCAGAAAAAACTGCGCAATGGCCGTGGAATTGGAATAGGGATTTGAAATTTGAAAATTAAAATGCTGTTAATGCAAAAAGTAGCCAGTAGGTTGGTGTGTAACGCTCCGTTACACGCATCGTTACAATAATAATACATACATATTGAAATAAAATGGTTTGGATTATTTTTGAAATATGACTCGTTAGCGGTTTAGGTATGAATATGTTGTCTTCATTATTTTAATTGCAGACCCAAACGTTAAAAAATGAAAGACATAGAACCTTTTAATGATGATTTTAAGACCAATCTTTGCAATTATATTCTATCGAGCCGATTTCGTCCAATTTTGTATCGAGTCCGTCTACGGTCTTTGATTTTTTTTTGTGCTAGGACTAATAGTTTTTCTTAAAAAACTGCTTATTTAAACAACATCTATTTCAAAAAAAGTAGGTCTTGTCAGCCTCTATCTTGGCCGACTAGTGCTATCCCAAGACAAACTAGTGCTATCCCAAGATTTGTTAAAATATTGTGATGGTAATTCACTTTTCTCGTAGTAGTAAAAAAAAGAGGTAGATGCGTTGTCTATACGAAAAACGGCCACCAAATCTGACAGCATATGTTTCCATTGATGACGCGAAACTGAGGCAAGTTGTGGCAATGGACTCAGTTGTAGTGTGGGTAATAAAAATTGTTTTTGTTTTAAGCTGGATTTAAAATTTTCAATTGTTCCTTTAATTTAAATTTATAATTTCGTTAGCAGCGTTACTGGTTAGTTCAAAATTTATTTAGTATAGAGCGGCGGATCGTTACTGACGATTTCTCAATATAATTTGAGACGTTGGTGCCGTAAATAAGTCTAAGTCTTCTGCGCTGTTATTCACTACGCGTTAATGCGTCTCACCCCGTCGGTCGCCCGTCACGAAACTAGAGCTCTACCTACGCTTAGTTACTACCTACGCATCGCGGTGTCAAGATATATTTGTGGGTGAGCGTTGAGGTGAGCTTAAAACACGTTACAGAATAGGGGGGCTGGTAGATGTCGCTACACGCCTCCCTAAGGCGTTGTAAGAAGGAACTGTTTGAATGAGTGTCAGAGACACGACAGCTACAGCAGTACCGACGGGTCATGAATGCGCTTATTAACCTAACTACCTCTTTTTTATATTACATCGTTGCAGTCAAGTGTAAAGATATGGATGCATAGAACTTGCTCATAAATATGTTCCGCTCTTGTGTCAGAGTACATAAGAGAATACATTTATGGTCTCGGTACATACTTGAGCGTTTCTCAAAAAAAATGCCACTACATTTTTTCGGAGATTTTCTGCAACTTTTATGTTATTTCTACTCAAAATCATGATGTCTTTCCATCCCAATAGGAGAAAAAAAGTGTCCCAAAATGTTCATACATTTTTGAACTTTCCTATTGTGTGACCACCATACAAAGTGTATGGTAAATGGTAACACAATAGGAAAAATATCTTTGGGACAGTTTTTTGTCCTACCAGGGTCGAAAGAGCTCCTGACTCAGTGGAAATAGTTAACATAAAATTCCTAAAAGTACAATTAATAATAGTGGCATTTTTTTTGAGAAACACTCACTTATGAGAGGATTAAATAAATCGAGACATATTTTTGAATTTGACTATTACCACAAGGAATCGCTCTCAGTGGTAACCCAAAATATTTTTTTATGGCACGACCTTGTTCGTGCGCACACACACAATTTCTCGACCCCCATCTTGTGTTTCTAAACCTAACTTATTTAAACTTCAACCTTGCACGGGCTCAACTCTCAAAAGTGTGGGGAGTTGGGGACTCATTTGAATAAGTTTAATTGAATGCAAACCAATCTTAAATCCCATACACTGTCTTATATCACTCGATCCGGCCCGATGAGGATTAAGACTCAATTTCGTTGATATTTTAAAGGATAAAATAGTTATATACGTTTTTAAGGTTTTGCCACACATTGCGACTATTTTCTTCTTTTATATTTTGCAACTAAAAGAGTAATATTTGCTTCTTTTAAATTCAAAGTTGAATGTCAGTATTTTGTAGTATGGTATCTGTTAGGAATCTACACACGCTCCATTTTTGTTTGTATGTTTAAAATGTCTTACCCTACGTCTGCATTAGAAGCAGACTTCCTGGTTACTTTTAATAAGCAAATACCAATTAAGTACGTGATCTCTATAAAAGTTACCAATTTGGTTTGTTTGATGGCAGGCGGAAATTGAATCAAATTGCAAATTATCCGGCCAGGTGACTATCTAAATAGATTATCTAAATCCCGGTTGCTCAAAAACATTACTCTCTAGCATCCGTTCAGATAACTGAGCCGCTGTTCGACTCTCCAATGCCCGATTCCTCAATCGCCTTACTCTCTAGTGTCACTGTTCACCGGAGAACAGCCAGCTCCGTCCAAGAGACCTGTTGGTACACTCTTAAATTCCTGGTTGCTCAAAACCTTACTCTCTAGCACAGTTGGTGCTAGAGACTGGTTTTGAGCTACTGACTGACCATGAACACTATGAACAGCTCCATCCAGCCACTTACAACTCACCTACTGGCAGACTCTCCTAACTACCATTAGTTTGGAGATTAGTTTGAAACTTCTATACTACATCGTTTCGGGGGCTGATTTATTTAAAAACATGATCATTATACTGAACCCATTTGTATACATTTCGTTGCTGGCGATTTTTTGGCCATATCCTTTACTTGGTAAGTCCAGCGGTATAAGTACAGTGAAGAAAAATGTGAATTATTTGGAGGTCCAAGGGTATTTTGCGATTCCTGTAAAGTAGTGTTTTTGGACTTGTACCCCATTTCAATAGAGCCACAGATATACTACGTGTTTTTGTCAATTTCCGTTAATTGCAAGGGGGCATAGGTTAGATCAAATAAAGTTAATTTCTCCAAGACAGGTATCTTAAGTTACTGTTATCAAGATATGCAATATTTGAATTTAATCAGATTTGCAGCTTTAATCACTGTTAATGCTACCGTCAATTACTTTGTATAAAAAAAATCTTTTTTTCAAGTAAAATTAGGCTTATCGGTTTCTGTGAATGTACTCTGCAATATGCCGAAGTTAACGGAAATTCCCGGGAACACCGTGTATACTCTGACCTATATTTGCGTCAGCGTTAGACTACGGGAGGGGCAGGGCATTACTCACAATGCTGCTTCTTATCTTGCTATTATTCGATTTGAGCAGTTTTTTAAATCATTTTCTTTGTTGCCTTTAAGACTGCGCCGAGCTTTTGACGCGGGCACCGATTTGGCATTTGCACCTGTGTGTGCGTCATCACGCACACTACCGCCGGCTCGCTCGATCAGTACGGTCGGTCACAAGCTAAAAGTTAGTAGCTCATCATTCTCTAATAATAAATCTCAACTCCGCATATAAAACCGTGGATGGTATAAGGAATAAAATACAAAACGCAATTATTATTTTTATTGAAATTTGGCCGTTAACTAAGGAAAAGAAAAAAATAAGCAAAGTAATAATAACGCAGTGTTACCGGTGGACTAGTGTTGGAATTGAATTAGCAATCAGCAGTGGCGTGCACAGAGTTTTTAGACAGGGTAGACAAAAAAAATGCCAATCTAGCCAAGTCCACGAAAAGCTAGCTCTTGTTTCCCCAAAAAACCAAAAATATCAATGAGTGAAAATATTGTCGATTTCGGCCATTGAGTCCGTTTCAAAAGATTCCTGTAATAAGATTAAAAAGTACGTTTACGTAACGTGTACGTAAAGTGCTACATATAAATTTAAGTAGAGCATTTAAAATCGTAAGTTTCCATTTTTACCATTTTGGCCATGGATTCGTCATGTCCGTCTGTCTGTCTATCCGTGCGTATGTCACAGAATTGTTTTTTGTAAGTTGCAAATGCAAACTCGACTACAGATTGAAAAATCAACCCTCAAAATTATAATCAACTAAACTTACTGTAAAGTCTATAGTTGACACGGAATGTTCGTTCTGGACCTTTTCCTCACATGACGATTCCTAAAAACGGTGCAATACATAGTAATGTTGATAATGTTGATATTAGCTAGTTTCTTTAGTGTTAAATATATTGTAAACTCTTTATTATTTGAAAACAAAACCTTACCACAGATTCATTGCGTGCCGTAACATTGGACGCTGCACTTTTTCCATTCTCATTTTTTGTTCCCAATACTCCAATCGGATTATTCGATGATGTCTAAAAACATAATTAGTAATAAGTACATTGAAAATAAGAAATTTCTTATTATCTGCCAAATATCTGCTTATCTGCTTAATACAGGGTGTACCAAAAATGATAAGAATAAACAGAAAAATAAATTCTGACGCGATTTATTTTACTTTAGTATGGAGCGTTGATAGAAATGTATAAAAGAACGCGTCAATATTTTTTTTCTGTTTTTTCTTATCAGAACACGATACCTGTTAAGCCCTTGATCGGTTCGTACCCCATTTTTGTTACACTTTGTATAATGCCAGAAGTATTTAAAAAAATATACTTACATTGGAAATTCCTAATTCATTTTGTCTCTTTGTTCGTGCAATAGAAGCAAGAAGCCGTTTGTTGAAATACTTAGGGCCATTTTTACGTGTATTATATCTTTCCTTGCGTCTTCCCATTTTAAAGGGCTCCCATACGCCAATGACCTTCGATCTGAATCCCTTAGTTTTCTAATGTCTTTTGTAGCTTATTATATTAAGAACAACGGCTTTAAGCAATATAGTATCCCATATTTACTTCAAAGTTTGTTTGATTGTTTTCGAGATATTTGGCATCAAAGTTGAACAATTATAGGCCAAAAAACTGGTTTTCTGGCCATAACTTTTGTGTTAATTAGTTTAAATTGAAAACCCTAGACACTTTTTCAGACGTCCTATGTCTATACACAGTATAGAAGAATAATACAGTAGGTAATCTGAGGCCGCACTTAGGAGCGTTCGTTACCTACTTTCGCTCGATGCGCAGGGCTGTGTTAAATTTGTGGCTTGGCATACCTATAATACTAATTTTGCTTTTAAGTATGCAAAGTATTAGTATGCAGTTTAATAGACAATAATGTATACACAAATTAATAATATTATAGATAGTTGGGTATGTGTTTTTAGTTTCCCACTTCATGGAATATTTTAATACCACTATATTATGCCTAAAATATTTCCTAGTAAGTATAATAGTTGCTAAACTGCACTAGGTTGGTAGGTGCTTAGTTACAAGCCTGTTCGGCTCCTTTTGATACCGTGGCACTGGCGGCTCGCTGTCTTCATACCTACGAGGCGGCTTCCTTTGACGTAGCGAGTGAGAACGAGCGAACATCACAACGGCGCGGCCCCGATTGAAGCATTCTCCATCATTCCCGAAGGCTATGTGTGTGTGCGTACCGAACATGCGCGCATGTGTGCAGCCATGCGATGTACCTTTGTTCGAAGTTTATCTGCTGTCCCTATACTGTGTCATAGACGAACCCATTTGTAGATTTCGTATTATGTTAGATCTTTCACGTCAATAGTGTAGTTACTCCAGGCAAAATACGGTTTTGAAAAACATTAATTTATAATAGCGTTTTTTTTGTTGATTTCATTTTAAAATGTTATTCTAAGATGATTTATTAAAGAATCCGACAAACTTTCCATCCGGAAGTAATTATGTAGATTTCAATGAATCATGCATTGTCTTTTTTTGTACGATTTATCTTGAATATTATAGAGAAGATGTAAATGAACCAAAGTAAAGCCAAAAATATTTATTAATATTTTTTTCTGACTTTCCAGAAGCTAGTTGATTTATCATTTTATTGATGTCTGAAATTTTGTCGGATTTTGTCCCTGGGTAACTATTTAATTGATAATATATCCGTTACACATAAAAAATAAGCTATTATAAATTATTTCCAAAATTGACATTTTTTCCATACAAGCTGTCAGTTCATTGACTGGACTAAGTGTAATCTTTCACGAAATAAATGTTTTTAGACAATGTTTAAAACCGATAGCCGTTTGACTTATCATTCTATCTGTAGTGCAAAAGTAGGAGATACGATTATAACTCGGCAAAAATCGATGAAAACCTCAGGTACGTAACCCCTTAACTAAAACAATAAATAGTTGGTGCACCATCAATAGGTTAAATGTTTCCTGAGTAAAAAAATATTATTTTAACTATCCCATCGGTTACATTATCACCAAATGTTGGACACGTATGTTTTCTTTTGTCAAGGAAAAAAAATATACAGAAAAAGCACGTCAAAGTTCAGAGGTGCGGACTCGTGACGTCAGTTGTGATAAAAAGTGTGGCACAGCGTGACGTCACGCGGAACTTTAACTGGCTATATCTTCATTACACTTTTTTTAATTGAAAAAATAAGAAATACGTGTCTAATATTTTTTTGATTTAATAACTAACTATACAGGAATAAGCTAACGAGCTTGAGTTTGAAATCGACTATCTTATCTCATATCTCTCTCTCTCCATCTCATTATCACTAGCCATCTTCCGGCTTCGTCATGAGACCTTCACCATCATGTTTAATGGTAAGTACTGACGATAACAAAGCAAACGAGCCCAAAGTCGACTATCTTAGCCCCTTCCATCATAGAGTTCCACCAGCCATCTTCCGGCTTCGTCATGAGACCCTCACCATCATGTTTAATGGTAAGTACTGACGATAACAAAGCAAACGAGCCCAAAGTCGACTATCTTAGCCCCTTCCATCATAGAGTTCCACCAGCCATCTTCCGGCTTCGTCATGAGACCTTCACCATCATGTTTAATGGTAAGTACTGACGATAACAAAGCAAACGAGCCCAAAGTCGACTATCTTAGCCCCTTCCATCATAGAGTTCCACCAGCCATCTTCCGGCTTCGTCATGAGACCCTCGCCATCATGTTTAATGGTAAGTACTGACGATAACAAAGCAAACGAGCCCAAAGTCGACTATCTTAGCCCCTTCCATCATAGAGTTCCACCAGCCATCTTCCGGCTTCGTCATGAGACCCTTGTGAAGGACGTGAATAATACAAGAGGTTTGGTTACGAACTGACGATATATTTGAAGGTGCACGGGCTTATATATAGGAGTGAAACAATACGTGATTACATACCTGGTACAAGGGTTAACTAACAATACGTACTTAACTTAGTCTAGTCTAAACATACTACCATGCTACATCTCCCTTCCTTAAAAAAATAAAAAATACAATCACATGTGTATTTTTTATTTTATTTTACAAAACATCGATATATATATTTAAGTAGGTACATATAATTTTGTCCTATTTTTATGAACAATTTCATTTTTACTATCTTTCAGTATTTTGACATTTGGTGATAAGTCCTGAATGACTATACGGACCATTATATACACTTTCTAACTTGGAGGCTGTTTCATTCTTTACCAAAATTAAGTCATTGGCTTTATATACAACTGGTTTCACATTTTTATCATAATTACTTTTCCTTGTTTCTTTTGACAACAATAAATTT
Organism: Epinotia bilunana; assembly: GCA_947049275.1. NCBI lineage: Eukaryota > Metazoa > Arthropoda > Insecta > Lepidoptera > Tortricidae > Epinotia > Epinotia bilunana. The sequence goes on from OX346257.1 coordinate 21,451,137, forward strand.
TGTCAACAGGCATGTTCCTGTACCTTTTGTATTTTATACTTTAAGCTAAGAGGATAATTATCACTATTATATGAAGGTTCTACATCTCTTAACTAAATTACTAGTGTTGTAGTGTATTGCCTAGTATACACATCTTTTGTCAAATACTAACTCATACGGGGTGTATTTAGTAGCTGAGTGTACATTTGTATTCTATGAAAAACACCAAAATGGTACATGTACTCCACTCTTTCGTTTCGTTGTTTATTTGTATTGTAAGGTGAGCATTTAAATGTTTATTTAGATAAGATAATATATATTCATTTGTTTCTCTAATGCTCCAATTGATTGATAATGGTACGCAGTAGATGATAATTGCTTAATACTTTAAAAAAATTACTTTTTTTTATAGTTTCTGATATAAATTCAGATCCTCTGTTTGTAGCAATTTTACGAGGAATTCAATATCTTAAAATTATATTTTCTACGAAAACTTTTGCAACACTTACTGAAACACTGTAACACAAACTTTGTAAGTTCACATTGTAAAAATATAGTTCTTATTAAAATAATCCTTACTTAAGTATAAAAGATAATTCTTCTATAAATAATTCTTACTTCCTGTTTGAAATTCTTTTGTATTACTTTTCGAAATTGTTATTTCTCTTTTTTTTTTAGCAAATTAAACTCGTGGTTTGGACCACTTTATATTTTTATTTATTCCCTTGGTTAACCATTCTATATACTTCATATTATTTTTATCTGTGAATATAAAAATCTCGTTTATGTTTTCTTTTCTACACAATTGCTCCAAGGGCACTAGCAACTCCCGGCAGCGACATCGCGAATTCATCAATTTAATACATTTATTTATAAAGTTCACCAATTTAATAATACTTCACGTTATGTTGGGTGAGGGGGGTGGTGGGGCCCGTCCCGGCAGGCGCACGGAGCGGGCCCGTTCTGACTGCGCTTAATTAATCGACTCTATCCTGGCAGGATCGCCATGTGAAGGACGTGAATAATACAAGAGGTTTGGTTACGAACTGACGATATATTTGAAGGTGCACGGGCTTATATATAGGAGTGAAACAATACGTGATTACATACCTGGTACAAGGGTTAACTAACAATACGTACTTAACTTAGTCTAGTCTAAACATACTACCATGCTACACCCTCGCCATCATGTTTAATGGTAAGTACTGACGATAACAAAGCAAACGAGCCCAAAGTCGACTATCTTAGCCCCTTCCATCATAGAGTTCCACCAGCCATCTTCCGGCTTCGTCATGAGACCCTCGCCATCATGTTTAATGGTAAGTACTGACGATAACAAAGCAAACGAGCCCAAAGTCGACTATCTTAGCCCCTTCCATCATAGAGTTCCACCAGCCATCTTCCGGCTTCGTCATGAGACCCTCGCCATCATGTTTAATGGAAAGTACTGACGTTAACAAAGCAAACGAGTCCAAACTCGACTATCTTAGCCCCTTCCATCATAGAGTTCCACCAGCCATCTTCCGGCTCCGTCATGAGACCCTCGCCATCAGTTGTCGGTGCTCCTGAGGGGCAACCACGTAACGTTTCGAACGCGCATCAGGTAGATCCAACTCATTTTTCCATATAAAAATTGTCATTTAGATCTAAACTGACGCGCGTACAATGCGTTACGTGATCGACCTGCTTAGAAGCTTATAATATCAAAAATAATACTTACCCTGTTTTGCTGCGTATTACTGCTGTATTCATACACAATTGACATCGAAGTATTTAAGTGTCACAGCGCCGCATTGAGACATGCTCTCTCTCTGAGCTCTCGGGGGTGACTGAATATGTCATGCGTTGCTCGCGTATTATATTTCATAATTTTGTTCCATAGTAATTTTATATGGCGGATTTGAAGGGCGTTTTTAAAAATTCATAAGAAAATAACCAAAGCACTTTGAAATGTTAGGATTGCATTCTTTTGTAGTTAATACATTGGAGATTCGTTTGAGTAGGATTATGAAACTGAAGTATCATTTTTTTATTCAATTTTACCTAAACGCCGACACACGTTCTTCTCATTTTTTGTGCAACTTTACGGAATTGTATTTATTAAACTGTAGATGATTTGAGAATATTTATAGTATATTATTGTAATCTCACTCTTTGTGATTATAATTACATATAATTTATATTTTATTGTAAAATATTGTGAACTCCACCGTCGAAACGGTGACTGCTGTTTTTGCCGATTATGCTCGGCGCAGTCTTAAATACAGGGTGAATCCTAAGTCGTGATCAGAAATGTGTTTCTTACTGTTTAACTTTAGTTCAAACATGTGGACGTGACAACAGGCAAAAATATGTAAACGTTTTATGTGAATTCGTTACTTACAAAATTTTTTTTTGAGTCTCATGGTCACCCTAATTGCTACGTTAATCTGTTACTTTAAGCGACAGACAAACTTGTCGAATAGGGAGACCATAAGATTGGTGTTTTTGCTATTTAAAAATATTATCAATAAAGTTTAATTGTTTGCTTATAGAGTTAATGCAATTTGCTTTAAAATACTGCGATAGAAACAAAAAATTATGTTTACAACTTAGGTTTCACCCTGTATAACTTATTGAACGAGGCAGATGTCCAGCTGTCCGGCTATTCTTTTTTTATACAACGACGGTGGCAAACAAGCGTACGGCCCGCCTGATGGTAAGCGGACACCGCAGCCTATAAACGAATGCAACTCCAAAGGAGTAACATGGGCGTTGCCGACCCTTGATATGTTTGAGGATTCACCGTGTTGACAGCTGAAGGAACAAATTCCCTCGCTCTCAACACAACGCATCCTCGGGAGCTCTGGCGACCTTGCTCACCTCCAGGAACACAACACTACTACAGAGCAAGTAGTAGTCCTGTTCTCCTCTACAGGACGCATACCTCAACCGATGCTCGTTTGTGAGCGAGTTCAATAATTAAGTTTATCGAAATTAAAATTAGAATTAAACAAACAAATATTACAGGATCGCGACTTAGCACTTAGCGCGACGCAGCTATCAGAGCCACTAGTATTTTAGGTTCAACCATTGTGCTTCTAAAATTACCTAGATCCTCTATCCACTAATACTTAAATATGAATTTTTATTATAGGTATATTGAACTTTAGAATTTTTGAATAGGTACTATTTACTTAAACTGGTATTTTGATGCCTCTTGGGTCTCTAGTTGCCCATTTTGTCCATTAAAATTGTTGCACTGCACTTTTCCAACGAGCAGTAGCCATAGTTTCTTGAAAATAGTCTACATAAGCATCATAAAGAGATGTATAGATAGGTATACTCACTCGTATTATGGTTGACAGAAATAAAACAAGTATTTTATTCAATGAGTCAATATATTTTAAAGTCACTTACTATATTCATTTCCGATACATCTATTAATTATGTCTGCGCTGAAAGCATTAATAGTTGGATTGACCAGTCTATATTCACTAAAGACCTATGTGTAATGCATGTTAACATTCGATCCATAAAGAAAAACTTCAGTGAGCTTCTCGTTTCCCTCAATAGTCATTTAAATATAATAGACGTTCTAGTGATAACTGAACCAAATGTTAATTGTTCTCTTATTAGTTTTTATAATATAGAAGGGTATAATATGAATGCTTATACCCGTAAGGGCCGCAGTGGCGGGGGGGGTACTCGTGTACTCGCGGCGTGAGCTGTCGGCTCGGGTGACTTGGGCGGCCGCCTCGAGCGTCATGCATTCCGCAGAATGTGTAACCATTGAAGTAAATTATAAAGCCAATGAACATATTTTCATAATTGCTATGTACAGGCCGCCAAGATTTCATAATCACGATAGGATCCAACTTTATTTCCAAGAATTTTGTAGTATTTGGCAGTCTATACCCTTAAATACTAAAGTAATATTTTGTGGTGACATAAATCTAAACTTAATGAACAATAAGGATCAGTATATAATTAAATATGAAACTTGTTGGCCGAGCACGATTTCACTAAATGCATAAAAGATGTAACTCGCAGAGAGGTTGTGTTGGATAAAGTTGTAGAGTCATGTCTGTACCATATTTATGTCAGAGGACATTCAGCCTTAATAGACTCCGCAGTTATCACACACAAGGTCTCCGACCACTACTACGTTGCGGCCTCTATACAGTGGAACGACGCTCCGCCGCGCGGCTCACGCCCGCCGCCGCTGTCTTCGGCGACGACGGCGCCTGCCGCTCGGCGTGTGCTAGATAATCGTTTAGTTCGGGAAAAACTATTGGAGACTAACTTCGATGAACTTTTAAGGATACAGTGCCCTGTCAAACTTTACGAGTCTTTTAGCAAGTTTTCGTTAATATTTATTAAGACTATTATAGATATACACGGTGTTCCCGGGAATTTCTGTTAACTTCGGCATATTGCAGAGTACATTCACAGAAACAAATTAGCATAATTATTTCTTGAAAAAGAAAAGTTTTTTTATACAAATTTTATGTAGCATTAACAGTTATTGTCTTATTGTACAAGGGTCTTGAAACAAATGAAATAAAAAATATGTACCACCGTGTCAGTTCGTGTCTAATATCGAACGAACTCACTTTGTAAACCTCCTTGTAGTGTATAGGAACCTTACAAAGTTTAAAATGCTGTTATGACGTCACAGTTAAGAGCCATTTACGCTGGTTAAATCTGCGAAACTGATTAAATTAAAATATTGAATATCTTGATAACAGGAAGAGTTAGGATACTACTGTCTTGGAGAAATTAACTTTATTTGATCTAAACTATGCCCCCTTGCAATAAAAGGAAATGGTCAAAAACACGTAGTATAGATAATTTAGTTAACTCAAGCAACAGGAACCAAAAACACTGGATAAATAACAATGAAAAGAAAATTATTTTAGAAAGAGAGATTATATACTATTTGGTGTAATAACCCCAAAAATATGTCAAAAAGAATAGAATACACAAGAAATAGAAATAAATGTAATAAGGCTATTAATAAGTGTAACAATGATTACGATCGACAGTGTATTTTAGATTGCAATAAATATATTTAAAAAAATATGGAACAAAATTAATAGTCTTAGGGAAAAATGTTCAGTCAATAGATAGTATTATAATGGGTAACATGAGAAACCATGCTAGTAGAAAAGAAATGTGTGATAAGTTTGCTCTTAACTTTTCAAATGATGTCAGTCAAATTAAACATGTCTGTACGGACAAAATGTTAGATAGGGATACGTATGTAAACGCATCGATCGTGAGCATTAGGTGGCAGCCGGTGAGCAGAAATGTAGTAAAAAAAGTTATTAACAACATGAGTGCCAAAAAAGCTCCAGGCAGTGACCTTGTGCGCATGACCGATCTAAAACAACTAGTAGATAAAGTAAGTCCAGTCATAGCCAACTTAATTAACATCTGTTCATTCCTAGTAAATTAAAAGAAGCCATCATTCGTCCAATTCATAAAAAGGGTAACCGAAAGGAATTGTCAAACTATAGACCTATAGCGATCTTGTCAAGCGTAGAAAAAGTTATGGAGAAATGTATTGTCAATCAAATCGGAAATTATCTACAAAACAATTCTATTCTAAACAAGCCAACACGGCTTTCAAAAAGGTAGAGGCACTCATACTTTATCAGCTAAATTCACAGATGAAATTAACACTCACTTAGAAAACAAAAAAATAGTTTTTGCGATATTCTATGATTACAAAAAGATTTTGACACTCCCGAATTCGAGAGTGTCAAAAGCTTTTTTTAATCAACCCTTTTGAACGGAATGGACGAGTGTGGCGTCGGGCAGCCGCTGAACGCCTGGTGCCGCGACTACCTGACGCCAAGGACTTATTGTGTGAAAGTGGGTGATGAGCTCAGCGACGAGGTGGCGGTCGGGATGTGGTGCAGTATGCTATCTGATGCACGTTAAGACCATAGGTGGAGTCATGTCACAGTACACCTTATATGTTTGCTGACGAATTGCGCACTGTGAGTGCTGGAACTGATCTCATTGATATTAGTCGTAACATTCAATTAGATATAGATGCAATAGTACAATGGTCCCATGACAATGGTATCATGCTAAATGCAGAAAAAACTAATCTACTTGTAATTCATTCACCATATTTAAAATTACCCGACTATACTCTCCGTTTAGTTGCCCATAGTTACCAGTGTCTTAATAAGCTAGTCAACTGTACATGTGATCCCATACATAAATTAGAATGTGTCACTTATTTAGGCGTAAAGATTGATACTAGCTTTTCTTGGTCTCAGCACATTGATTATATGCGAAAAACTAAGACTGTTACTAAGTAAATTTTACCATGTTATAAACAAGGTTCCTCTCGATACCTTAAAGTGTTTGTATTTCGCGCTGCTGGTAGATTCTTTGCTGGGCTATGCCCTCGACTGCTATGGCCTGACATTTAAAACTTACTTCGACAAACTAGAATCCCTTCAGTTAAGATTTTTGAAACGACTTGTACCCAAAAAAGTAAAAAACTTGTAAAAAATTTGTAAAATCTTAACATAAATACCTTTTCATCATCATCATCATCATCATATCAGCCGAAAGACGTCCATTGCTGGACATAGGCCTCCCCCAAAGAGTGCCACAATGACCGGTCCTGCGCCACCCGCATCCAGCGGACTCCCGCGACCGTATAAGGTAACCGATATAGCCCTCCGAATCGCTAAACTTAAGTGGCAGTGGGCGGGGCACATTGCACGTAGAACCGATGGCCGTTGGGGCGGAAAGGTTCTCGAGTGGCGACCACGTACCGGAAGGCGCAGCGTGGGTAGGCCCCCCACAAGGTGGACTGATGACCTGGTAAATACCTTTTGGCTACTAACAACCATAGCAGTCGGGAGCAAACCCTGCAAAGACCTACTCATCTTCATAGCAATAGGTCGGTGTCCACTGGCAAATTTGATGTGGCAAGAGTTTATAACTACTATGGAGATAGAACATTAGAAAAACGTTTGCCATATATCTATAACAACTTGCCTGAAGACATCAGACTTGAACAAAATGCACGCTTATTTAAAAGGAAATTTAAAAAAACATTTTCTAGAATCCTTACGCTAAATATTTATTCATACCTACATAAATATACCATTAGATATATATTACCAAAGCATATATATATTACTATACTGTAGAAGTATGTTTAAGTCGAACTATTAACTAGTTTTGTAAAATTAGATAAGTTAATATAACAAGTCTTCCTGCAGTCAAACTGTTAAAACAGTTTTACAGGACTTTAAGTAGTTAGTTTTTGTAGAATTTTTTAGTAACAAATAAATAAAATAAAGAAATCTGCTCGTTTAGGGCACAACCGGAAAAAACACTAGAAGAATGATGACAGCCGTTATAAAGCCGTGTGAAGGAGGATGATCACAGTGGCCTGACAGCTCGCGCGTCACCAGTCCATAAACAAAGCCTAATACTCCTGCCATACACTCGTCGAGTGACGTGGGAAATAGCGAAGAAAGGAGGCAGACACATTGTGTGGCAACGTTACTCGTCATGTCGCTAATCTTGCTCCTCGTCATGCACCGCTCCCTGTTAAACCCCTGCCATACACTCGTCGAGTGCCGTGGGAAATAGCGAAGAAAGGAGGCAGGCACATTGTGTGGCAACGTTACTCGTCATGCCGCGCGTCTTACTCCTCGTCATGCACCGCTCCCTGTTATACCCCTGCCATACACTCGTCGAGTGCCGTGGGAAATAGCGAAGAAAGGAGGCAGGCACATTGTGTGGCAACGTTACTCGTCATGCCGCGCGTCTTACTCCTCGTCATGCACCGCTCCCTGTTATACCCCTGCCATACACTCGTCGAGTGCCGTGGGAAATAGCGAAGAAAGGAGGCAGGCACATTGTGTGGCAACGTTACTCGTCATGTCGCTAATCTTGCTCCTCGTCATGCACCGCTCCCTGTTAAACCCCTGCCATACACTCGTCGAGTGCCGTGGGAAATAGCGAAGAAAGGAGGCAGGCACATTGTGTGGCAACGTTACTCGTCATGCCGCGCGTCTTACTCCTCGTCATGCACCGCTCCCTGTTATACCCCTGCCATACACTCGTCGAGTGCCGTGGGAAATAGCGAAGAAAGGAGGCAGGCACATTGTGTGGCAACGTTACTCGTCATGCCGCGCGTCTTACTCCTCGTCATGCACCGCTCCCTGTTATACCCCTGCCATACACTCGTCGAGTGCCGTGGGAAATAGCGAAGAAAGGAGGCAGGCACATTGTGTGGCAACGTTACTCGTCATGTCGCTAATCTTGCTCCTCGTCATGCACCGCTCCCTGTTAAACCCCTGCCATACACTCGTCGAGTGCCGTGGGAAATAGCGAAGAAAGGAGGCAGGCACATTGTGTGGCAACGTTACTCGTCATGTCGCTAATCTTGCTCCTCGTCATGCACCGCTCCCTGTTATACCCCTGCCATACACTCGTCGAGTGACGTGGGAAATAGCGAAAAAAGGAGGCAGACACATTGTGTGGCAACGTTACTCGTCATGTCGCTAATCTTGCTCCTCGTCATGCACCGCTCCCTGTTATACCCCTGCCATACACTCTTCGAGTGACGTGGGAAATAGCGAAAAAAGGAGGCAGACACATTGTGTGGCAACGTTACTCGTCATGTCGCTAATCTTGCTCCTCGTCATGCACCGCTCCCTGTTATACCCCTGCCATACACTCGTCGAGTGCCGTGGGAAATAGCGAAGAAAGGAGGCAGACACATTGTGTGGCAACGTTACTCGTCATGCCGCGCGTCTTACTCCTCGTCATGCACCGCTCCCTGTTATACCCCTGCCATACACTCGTCGAGTGACGTGGGAAATAGCGAAAAAAGGAGGCAGACACATTTTGTGGCAACGTTACTCGTCATGTCGCTAATCTTGCTCCTCGTCATGCACCGCTCCCTGTTATACCCCTGCCATACACTCGTCGAGTCATCATCCTCTTAGCGTTATTCCCGGTAGTTCCCCTAAAGGAGCCCGGGATCCGCTTTGACACCTAATCCCAAGATTTGGCATAGGCACTAGTTTTACGAAAGCGACTGCCATCTGACCTTCCAACCCAGTGGGAAAACTAGACCTTATTGGGTTTAGACCGGTTTCCTCATGATATTTTCTTTCACCGAAAAGCTAACGGTAAACATTCCGTACATAAGTTCCGAAAAACTTATTGGTACGAGCCGCTATTCGAATCCACGACCGCCGCTTGACAGTCGCATGCCTGCCCCACTAGGCTAGCTAGCTCATCCAGTGTCGTGGGAAATAGCGAAGAAAGGAAGCAGAGACATAGTGTGGCAACTTTACTCGTCTTGCCCACCGCTCCCAGTTTTATCGGTTTTTAGAGCGCCAATCAAGGCAAGTACTCACGCGATTTCACGCGATTAATCGCGTGAGTAGAACAGTGTTGGCCAGATAGGGCAACATCGCGGCAGCGTGAGGAGCAGAGCGATGAGCAGTGCGAGGAGCATAATGTGGCTGAGGTATAAAAGGCAGAAGGGGACAAGGTGTTTTTTTTTCATACAAGGCAAGGCAACAAGATCGCGAGAAACTGTTGAACACGGGCATCGCAAAACACCATCTAGAAGATCTTGAGAATATTCTAAAGCAACGATTTTTGGACGTCTCCTTAAATGACTTCCTAATTAATTGGTGTAGATGTAGCATGATATCAATAAGCTGTTAGCTGTCAGTGTCAACCGTCAATTGAGTCAGTACCGATTATTCAATGCGTGCCTACATTAAAATTAGTGTACTGCAGTACAACACGCCACCTCTCTTCTTCTTCGCCAGATAATAATTACTGTTGCGCACATATAATACTGACTGTATAACGAAATCTGAGCAACATCAGTAAGCTCAAATTACAGATCCCGCCCCGGCAAATAAAGAAGTCGCCTAAGGTAATTTAAAGACTAATTTTGAGCATTGAAATTCCAGGTTTAATCACAACGCGACCACTTTCACGTAGTCAACCAATAATTTAGGGAAATCCCACGTGTCATGCCACATGTCTATGTCATTCAAGAAGTTCAGGGTTGCCTTCGACGCGTGGTTCCTCCACGGCTTCTTGTGACCCTTCGAAGAGCAGGCATCGGGGAACTCGGCGTGACCTCCCGCTGCCAACCCTAGTGTTATGTAGAACTGAAACAAATGAATGATAGGTATACAGCCTGTGAGATCCTTCGAAAATAAACTTTAAGTAACGATAGCTTTAAGTGCTGTAAACCGTTTTATCGGTTTTATTAATCAAATTAAATATATATTTATAAATTATAACAATTACCTTTTTTTAATTGGAGTTATAATTTTTTAAAATTACTCGAGCAGTAATGTACTGCTTATATTTTTTTGACGTTTCAAAGAGACGGAACTAATTTCAAATGTTTATAGCCCGAGGTAGGCCGATGAGGTAGTGTCACTGTAAACCGCATAATATACTTATGGCAAGAATGTACATACGTCATTTATTATAGTCGGGACAGTGTGTATTGGCATTGTGTTGTTTGTTGAATGTAAAAATTTAATGCTTTATAATAAATATATATCTGGTTCCAAGTACATATTCGATATTTAAATATTGTTAATATTGTGACTCCGAAGACTCTGACTCTGATTTGTCGCTTAAGTCGCTCGCTTTCAAAACCGCCGACCTCATTTATAAAACGTTCGGTCTGGGATTCGACTAAAGGATCTATTTCTATCATCATCATCATCATATCAGCCAAAAAACGTCCACTGCTGGACATAGGCCTCCCCCAAAGAGTGCCAAATTGACCAGTCCTGCGCCACCCGCATCCAGCGGACTCCTACAACCTTTACCAGGTCATCAGTCCACCTTGTGGGGGGGCCTACCCATGCCGCGCCTTCCGGTACGTGGTCGCCACTCGAGAGCCTTTCCGCCCCAACGGCAACGTGCTATGTGTTCCGCCCACTGCGACTTAAGTTTAGTGATTCGGAGGGCTATATCGGTTACCTTGGTTCTGCTGCGGATAGCCTCATTTCTGATGCGATCACGCAGAGAAACTCCCAACATAGCCCTTTGGGTGAGTTTGAGCCTTCTTATGAGGCTCATAGTAAGCGACCACGTTTCAGTGGCACTGGCAACACACACTGGTCAAAGACTTTCGTCTTGAGACTGCGGAATATTAGACTAAATGATGTGCCGTAGCTTCCCGAACGCTGCCCAGCCGAGTCGGATTCGACGATTGCCCTCTTTCTCGTAGTTAGACCTACCTAACTAGATAGTCTGTCCTAGGTATACATAATCGTCTACAACTTCAATCTAATTGAATTCAATCTTTATTGATAACATAGTTACAGGTCAGTTTACACAAAATATTAATTTGAACATTTCATAGGTAGGTACACTACATTAAATATCGTACATTATTATTATAAATTCCGTCTTCACCAGGTGCCTTGTTGTTCTTGAGCTGTTTAAGAGCCATTCATTACAATCTCGCACAGGCTGATGTCCGGAATGTCATCGGTATAGTGTCGGGTTAGTCTAGCTCTGTCTTCCGCCAGACCAACTTTGGGTCTGCGTGTTGACTGACGTGTATAGCTGTCCGTAAAAGCGCTCTAAGCACGCGGTTGAATCACCCAGAATCTCGGGTTTAGAAGAAACGATTCTACCATCTTCAGTTTTTACTTTGCGAGCTGGCTTTGCCCAATAGACAGATCTCTCGAGAACACTTTAGAGCCCTTATTACGCTGGATGGCCTCTTCAATACGATTTGTATTGAATTGGCGCAGATCGCGGGTAAGGGAATCGGAGATCTGTTTATTGAGCTGCCGGTTTAATATAAGGTCGCATCGACTGAAGACTGTAGAATAATTTCACTCCTTTTCTTCATGAGCTTCTGAGTGGAGCATAGAGAGCCTTTTAGTTCTGTTGGTTTCTTTTTCTATATTCTTCTTAATTTATTACAATATTTTAATAAGAAAATAAATAACAAGTTAAATCCAACCACACTAACCAGTTCAATCAATACCTACGACCGCACTATAAAATGTCAGTACCGGTCATGGTCAGCAACCAATTTGTTTGCTGTTTGTTTACATCGGTGACATTCGATGACTTCTAACGTCTGTTGTCAAAGAGTACTCCTTGCCAGTAAAATAAATTAGTTCCATCAAAAATTCGCAACATAGCTAGGATCAAAAAGAAACTTGTCGGGCTATACTGTGAATTGTTTGCCTTGTTACCGATACGTTGCGTCCCGAACTAATTTGTATGTATAAAAATCTGATTTATTTTTACCTAGAAATACCAATTTACGGTCATTACGGCTCATACTTTAAGCCCTTAAAATGTATGGTCTTATGAAAGTCACACACTGTATAATAAAAGTATATGAATTGTTTTGTCTTTTTGTCAATAAAAGTATATGTATTTGTGCCGGGGAGATGGGCCTAGCTAGCATTGTGCTGCAACCTGTCTAGGAGACGGAAACCTCCAAAATATAACCCGGGGAATTGGGCCTCGTTAGCATTGTGCTGCAACCTGTCTAGGAGACGGAAAACTTCGAAAACCCCCAATCCAAGGTGTTAACCGACCCGTGCTAAGAGATGCATGACCAGAGGGAGTCTGGTCGATAACGGAGGGTATCTGTGTTGATGATCACAGGGCACTACTCTCATCCGTCTTACCTCAGTATCAGGGCTCTGCTGGCGTGGACTCGTAAATCCCTATTTACTCGTGGGAACGCTATGGAGACTATATATAAAAATCATCCGAATGGCGGCGACGTGGTACGCCACCCGTCACATCTCGTTTCTCACGGGGGCGAGAAGCGGCTCACGGAAGCCCGTTTTGCTACGTTGAATGTTGGAGGAGGTCTGAGTGAGAAAGTTGATGAGGTGTTACAGATGATGGATGAAAGAAAGATTGATGTGCTTTGCATGAATGAGACAAAGCGGAAGGGATGTGATACCACCACACACGGACCCTATACGGCTTATTGGTCAGGGGTGCCAAGCTCAGAACGAGCCTGTAAGGGAGTTGGTGTTATACTCTCCGCTAGGATGGCTATGTGTGTGAATGAGTTCGACTGCGTGAGTCTCAGACTGATATGGGTAAGAATCAAAGTGGAATTGGTGCGGATTTTTGTCATTGGGGTCTACGCACCAGTAGATCAGGGTCCGGGAACTTCACAGCGTACACAGGATGAAAGACAGATGTTTTGGGATTAATTGAGGGACGTGTTAGGGCTATGCAAGGACAACGAAAGGTTAATAATGTTAGGTGACTTTAATAGCAGGGTAGGAGTGAAGAGAGATGGATTTGAAAAGGTGTTAGAAAAGCATGGTGACGAAAGAGTTTGCCTCGAGTGGAATCTTTATGTGGCAAACACAATGTTCGCCCATAAATGGATCCATTTGTACACTCGAGAGGCAGAGAATGTAAGGAAAAGTATGATTGATTTTATAATAGTTGACAAAAGAATGAGAAAGAATGTTCTAGACGCTAGAGTATATCGCGGATCCGGTGTCCACACCGACCACTTCCTGGTAATGTGTCGGATAAGGGGTCTGTCCAAGGGATGGCGACACCGACCCCGTATTACTACTAGCGTGTTGGATAGAATAAAAGTAGACAAATTGCAAGAAAAAGAAATAAGTGATGAGTTTGTCAGTAAGCTGAAGATTGAATTCGAAGGAATGGATGGTTTAAGCGAGATGGATTATTTATGGCACAACTTTAAAAATAAAGTTGTTAGAGTGGCTCAGGAAGTGTGTGGTGTCAGTCAAAGGAGCAAAGGAAGAAAGGAGAAGAATGTGTGGTTGGATAAGGAAGTACAAGAAGCTGTATGTGAGAAGAAAACGTTGTGGCGGGATTGGTTAGCTACAAGAGCTCATCAAAGAGCCAATAAAGCCTCCTTTGACGAAGTCAATGAAGCAAAAAAGGCAAATATAATAATGAAAGTGCGGGTGAAAGAAGTAGTAAAAAGAAAGAATAATGAACAGAATGACCATTTGGATGAAAGGCTGTCGCGGGATTTCCAGATGAACGTAAAATATTTCTGGAAATCTGTTCGACTAGCCAGAGGTGAGAGCCTGAACTCTCAGCTGAAGTCAGTCAAAGACAGGAATGGAAGGAATATTTTGAAAGTTTGTTTGATAGGGAGAAAGAAAATGGTCCAACCTCATATCTGAATGGTAGCGCAACCGAGGATGAAAGTAATATTAGCATGAACGAAATTGTGAAAGCATTGAGAGGAATGAAATCGGGTAAGGCGGCAGGGTATGACAGAGTTTCCGCCGAGATGCTGAAGGCAGGACAGGGCGTCGTAGCGAGTCAGTGGTGTTGCCTCTTCAATTTGTGCTACAGCATCGACCGTGTACGGGACTGGTGCACGTGATCCGTGATCGTTCCTCTTTACAAAGGGAAAGAACTTGACTGCAAAAACTACAGGGGCATTAGCTTTCTCAGCATCGTCGGCAAATTGTATGCAAAAGTATTAATTAACCACTCACTTGCTTGTGGCAACCACAGTTGCCAATTTCGCGCACCTCTAAATTGATGGTGGCAACTGTGGTTGCCAAGTGTAGTATGGACTTCTTTGATAAAGAAAAATTGAAAGCAATTTAGGCTACCTATTTTAAAATCCGAAAGCAAGCGAGTGGATAAAAGAGTAGTGGGAGGGACCGATGAGAAAGTATGGGATGCACAAGCAGGATTTAGAAAGGGTATGGGTTGTACGGATCAAGTCTTTTCCTTACGATGCATATAGCCGAGAAGTATTTGGCCAATGGTCAAAAGGTCTATTGCGCTTTCGTGGACTTGGAAAAGGCTTATGATATAGTGATGAGGAATGAACTATGGTCGGTGTTGTGCACACAGCCGGAGTAGACAGCCGCCTCGTTCAAGCACTGAAATCTTTGCTGTATAAGAATTCCAGTGCTTGCATGAGAATAAACAGGTCATATACTGACTGGTTAACATCGAGAAGTGTGTTAGACAGGGATGTGTATCGTCTCCGTGGCTGTTTAATCTATTCATGGATGCTGCATAGCTGTCAGCAGGATCTAAAAGGTGATGAATGTGGTTTGAGAATGGAAGGGTTACGCGTCAAATGTCTCCCATATGCTGACGACCTTGTACTACTTGCATCGTCCGCTGAGGAGTTACAAATGATTGTAACGAAGATTAATGAATCTTTTGAATGGAAAGGGATGAAGATGATGTAAGTAAGACGAAAGTGATGGCATTTGATAAAAATGAAATTATGAGAGACTGCGAAATAATGATTGGTGAAGAAAGACTGGAACAAGTAAAATAGTGTGTATTTGGGGACGTTATTTACTGGAGACGGAAAGCATGAGAAAGATATTGAAAGGAGAGTGAATGCAGGGAACCGAGTGAATGGGACACTGAACGCCTTTATGGGCAGCCAGAAAATATTACAAAAAGCACGTGTGGCTGTGCATAGGGGAGTGTTGGTGCCCACACTTACGTATGGTAGTGAAAGTTGGGTGTGGCAAAAAAGAGCCGAGTGAATGCAGTAGAAATGAGAGTGAATTGAGTGATAGAGTCAGAAACAGTGTTATAAGAGATAAGTGTGGAATTGATGGAGAGTGGAAGGGCAATTTGGTAGGGGAAGACCTAGGCGAACTTTCTCCGATCAAATTGGAGAAATCTTACTAAAAGGCCAGGTCAAAAGTACACTAAACCGACGAGCATGTATGAGAAATGTTATGAAAGTGAGTGAAGCGAAAGTGGTTTTTCAGGATCGTAGCAAAATGGAGATCCGTGATCTCTGCCTACCCCTCTGGGCAAGAGACGTGATTATATGTATGTATGTATGTATGTATGAATTGTTTTTCGCGTAACATTTGATAAGAGTATCCATTTACACTTACCACCAGGCTGGTCGTATACATGTTCGCCACATAAAAAAAGAGTTCAAACTCACATGATCATCGAAAGGTGCCATGCCCGGCTGATGCGGGCCGGCGCAAGTCTCGGGTAACAGCGAGCGCAGCCCGTCATTCCCAGGTTCCACTCGACCATACGCCTGACCGTCCACCAATAGGGTCACACTCTCTACAAAGAGATATGATAAATTGTACAAAGAGATCTTTTGTTGCCGATTCAAAGGTGTATACGAAGTCTGTAGAAGAGGCAGCGAGCAGGGGAATAGATATCGTAAGCGAAGCAGTTGCACGCAGGCTCATGATGGGTCTTACGCACTCTGTGTAGAGCCAGTGTGTACGTCAGTCACCTGGACCAATAACCAGTGAAACCCGTGCCGAAAAGTCAGAAATAAAGGTAAATAGATATCGCGTTAGACCCGTGTGACTGATAAGAATTCATATGAATGGATATAATCTTGTCAAAAACATTATTCGCTACAACAACATTGATGTAATACGTAGATGTAACATGCCCGGCATGGAGGCCACACTGATGAAAAGCCAGTTGAGATGGAGTGGTCACGTTAGTCGCATGACAGACTGCAGACTCCCAAAATCTGTCTTCTACTCCGAGCTCAAGGATGGAAAGCGTAATCGTGGGGGGCAGTTTCTGCGCTACAAGGACGTATTAAAACGTCATCTCAAAGCGCTATACCTGCGATATACCTGCTGAGGGCTGGGAGGAGGTGGCGTCTATGAGACCGGAATGGCGTAATAAAGTCAGAAAAGGTGTAGCTTCTTTTGAAGTAGCTCGACTTGAACACCTGGACCAAAAGCGCCATTTACGGAAGACTCGACCCAAACCATCCTATACTTATACTTACAATGACCAGGGCCAGTTATACTGCACACAATGTGACCTGACATTTAAAACTAAGTTCGGCTTTGCGAGCCATATACGTGCTCATCAGAGAAAATTGTAAGGGTCGCCGTCGTCGGATGCGACAAGGAGGACTACCTACCTGTAATACCGCTCATCTCCCGATGACGCATAGCTGCGTCTGCATTTGGTATGGATTTGCGAATAAATATTGGATTTTATACAGTCCGAAATCAATCACCCACCTGGAGTCCACTTGACAGAATACACGTGAAATTCGTCACCCCAGTGTTTGTCTGATTTTTTTGTGACTATTAGCGTTTCGTGGCAATTTGTATCAATCACAGGGCCACTGTACAAAACCTGAAATTAGATGAAACATATTACTATTCGTAGGTGGACTTTGCTTAAGTTATAATTTTTGATTACTCACAATCCGCATAACGGCGGCGTTTCGGTTAAATAAATGTTTTTTTAATTCTATGTGACACAGGAAAAATATCACGGTTAAGTCCTTAAGACAATATATTTTTTTTTGTATACCAACCCATCGAAAAAAAAATCATTCAGATTATTTATTTATCAATAATCATATGGCATGGTTTCAATATACAGAAAACAGAACATACACATACTGAGATCGTCAAATTGTACAATAAGAATGGTCATATTAGTATGTATCAACTATTATTATTTGTTAAGCAATATATAAATTATTCATTCAATTATACAAAATTATTATCTACACAAATAATATTAAAAATGTCAATATAAAACATTTATTAACAAAATAACTTAAGATATATAAAATACAAAAGTACATTAAAACTAGATTTAAAATTAAAACTAAAACTAACTTAAAAACGACCCAACAAAAACTAAATAATTCCTAAATTTGGACCCTTTGGCAGGGTACCCATCACGCAGGCAGCATTCCCGCGCTGAATTGCGATTGCAAGTCTTTGCGCGAGAAAGCTGCCCGCGCGAGGGTCGCCTGTTGCCTCCTTCAGGCGTTTGCTGAGCGCCCCGTGAAGCCCACGCGCGCCTTTACCCCACGAGCCAAGAATCTCGACACCAAACGGAACGAACTCGTACGGGGTGCCGAGACAACTGTACTTCACCGCCTTTGCTCGTTCCCGCGTATCTGCCGCCGCGCCAGCACGTCTGCTAGTCGAAAGAAGATAGAAAGAAAGAAAGAAAGAAAGAAAACATTTATTCACTACACAAAAGACACACAGAGACAAAGGGAGTACAGATACATAGGACGCAGCCAAGGTGTCAGCGCAAATGGCGTCCCACACCAGCGCACGTCCCATCTTCCACGGAATCAACGACATCCCGTCGGGGCGCTTACCATCGCTCCGCACGATCTGGGGCTCCAGAGTTGCGGGAACATTGGCACTGACGAGCGCCCTTCTAAGGATGTCGTTGAGAGCGGCATGGCGGGACAGGCGGCCGGCGCCTGAGGAACAGGCGAGTCCGTGGTGGCCGAAGCAGTCTACGGCGGCCCCACAGGATGCGCAGCTGTGGGCGACACAAACCTCTGACCCGAGCCGGAGACCGACGGCTATACGGAGTATGGACGGGTCTATGAATGTTCCGGTATTAGGCGATGGATATGCATGTAGCCAGTGTCCTGACTCTGGACTGGATACAGCCAAAAGTCTGGCTCGATCCCTGCCTGTCGCGTCGTCGATGAGTGAATTTCTGACTGAAATAGAGGCTATGGTATCCCAGGCCCTTTGTATTTTAGGTCGGGACGGATAATTTGGGCACGGTCCAGCCAGCCAGGCATTGGAGGCTTCAACCAGGCACGCAATCTCGCAGTTTGTAGCCGGGGAGGCCTTAAGGATCTTACCTGCGAGATCTGAGGTGCTATTGATAGAAGCCAAGAATGCCGGCAGAGCAATACTGGAGATTTTGCGAGTACCCAAACCACCGTACCTTATCGGTAAGGAGGCTTGGGTCCATGCCTGCTCGCTGAGACGGATGTTAAGAATGGATTCTACTTGGAATTTTAAAAGAAGATCGATAGGTTGGATAAGGTGGGGGTATTTCCAAACAGGGCAGCAGCGTAGCAGGTACGTAAATTTGGGGATGAGTAAACAAAATTTTAAGACAAAAAGAGCAGAGTGACTGCTAATTTTGGTAAGGCGGTCCGAATGGTCTTTAAATTTGGAAATAGATTTACTCAAAAGGGGTGGGATGGCTTCATCAAAGATGGGTGAACCTAAGAGATGTAAACTTTCTTTAGGCATGATTTGTATGTTTGCGGAAATGATGTTGAAATTTTGTATAATTTGTGAAGCCGATGACAAATCCATTATATCAGAAATATACAACTCGCATTTGTTTAGGTTTAATTCGAGGCCAATATCTGCGAATTTGTTTTTAATTTGGACTAAATCTGCCAGAACAGTCTGTGAATCACCTCCTAGGGTTCCATCGTCGAGGTACCATACATTTAATTTCGAATTTAGGCTGTGAATTACCGAATTAATAGCTAAACTAAAAATGGCTGGACCGAGGGGATCACCCTGCTGACAACCCACTGCCGAAAGAATCTCATTGTTTTTGTGCATTAATTTAGAAGGTGAGTGATAACATTGGAGCATAAAGTTGTACATTTCCGGAACATGAAGTTTAATTTCGTTTAGCAGGGTGTCCCGGTTGACCGAATTAAAAGCATTTTTGACATCTAATTAGATGTCAAAAATGCGTAAGTACCTCACATGAGCTGCTGTGCACAAAGGTACGCACGGCATGAACCGCAGCCTCGCAGCCCCCGCGGGTTCCGAAGCCAACCTGTATGGGTTCAAAGAGGGCTTGTAATTTTGAACGTGTGAGACGCACGCAGACTTTGGCAGCCAAACGGCGGAAGGTTGACCCTACTGCAATAGGGCGCACCCCACCATCCTTCTTAGTGAGGGCTAAGAGATTCGCCCCGTATATCACAGGCGTTACTTCTTGGCAGACATCTCCCTGGAGCATAAGATTTACCAGCTTGGTGATGCTTTTAATAAGCTGCTCGCCAGCAACACCCGTGCCGTGACTGGAGAGGTCTATGAGGTGCTGTGGGGAGATGCCGTCCAGGCCAGACGCCGAACCCTTAGGGAAGGATGCGAGGGCTGCTAATACATCTCGCTCAGTTGCATGAATACAGGCTGATGAGTCGGTTGGAGGGTCTACAAAAAAGGGGGTGGACGGGCCTGGGGGGTGCTTAGAGTGTAACGCCGCAGCGGTCTCCGGAGTGTCGGGTGCGAGGGTATCGCTTGAAAAGAGAAGTCGTGTCGCTCCCTTAAGGTCTCCGTCGTGAATTTTCTCCTCGACCTTGTCAAACAAATCATATTTATTTGTATGGGATCTAGGATGTAGGTTGGGGGTGGGTAAATTAGCCGTTTGAATATTGTTTTTAATTTTTTGGGTCAGGGAAATGTTATTTGCTTTATCTTCGGCAACGTGCAGAATTTTATATGAAAAAGTTAGTAGGTTGTGCCATTTCTCGGTGGTATTGTCCCGAACACAGATATTTACAGTATCGGTAAGTGCTTGTGCCAACGTTGATCTCGCACCACGTGGCACGCGTTTTATTAGGGACGTTGATTGTTTGAGCCGGCCGAGGAGAACGTGAAGAGGAGTCGCTGTGACTGATGAGATACTGAGGTTTACGGGACTTGGAGTAGAAGTGGCGGGAAGAATACGAACCTGATGAACGCGAGACTGGTGTATGTGTAGGCCTCTTGTTGTTGTAAATGTTTTGCTGCACACGCAACATGCCATCGGAAGCAACAGGCACGATATAAAAAGTAATATACAAACACTGAACCTAAATTCGTAAGAAATTTAAAAACTATTACAATCCAAAACTAATTATTAATATCACAAATTGTCTGTCAAAATAATTATAAACAAGAAAAATATATGACACTAAGGCGAAACTTGTCAAAGGCACAGGCGTAGCTCGGTGTTTCCCTTGGAAACGCAGTCACTTGGCCAATACTGGCGCAGGGAAGTCTGGTTGCCGTTAGAAACGCTTCTTGTGAAACTTTTGTATACACAAACGTCAGATATGGCGATCTTTCAAAGGCGAGCTGGGGGATGTTTGCCTTGAAAACAGCTGATTTAGGTCTTCTTAAGTGCCGCCTACACTCGCAGGCCTGCACCGCTGACTTGTGTGCCTGTTAGGCTCGTAACATTGAATAATTAAATTAATTTAGACCATTTTATAGCATAAAATGCCAGACGTCAACTTCATTAGTTCCCATCGAAATAATGTCAATTGTACAATAAGAATTATCATATTAATATGCGTTAACTATTCTTATTTATAAAGCAATATATAAATTATTCGTTCAATTACACAATTATTATTATCTACACAATTAAAAAATACGAATGTCAAAGGTACGAGTACAACACAGGTCTGGGATAACATAATTAATTTAAAGATATTTAGCATCTGGCAATTGTTACGGAAAGTACTGATGTTCATTTCAGTTTTTATGGCAATGGGCAGCTTGTTATATACTTTTTGAACCATGGATCTGGGGGATTTTTTTGCCATATTTAACCTACAATTAATCTGCTTTGAGATGTCAGCGTATCTCGTCGGACGTTTGGCATCATCTCCGACACGTTTAAATTCACGAGGATTGTTTCGGACATACATAACAATTTCTAAGATATATGTTACCACCGATGTTAAGATTTGCAGATTCTTGAAGTGTTCTCTGCAGCTATCATCATATTTTGCGTTAACCAAGATTCGGATAGCACGTTTTTGCATTTTTAGGACACGTTCAGTATCAGTTGAATTCCCCCATAGAATAATCCCATACATATAGGATTAAATTAATGTATGCATAGTAGGCCTCTTTCAAATTATCTCTCGAAATCAATGGTCTTATTAATTGCTTGAGTATTTACTCAAGTTGGTGGCAAAGGTGTATATTTATACACCTTTTGGCAACTTTCCACATACTGAGTGGACATGCTTTTTCCACGAAAATATATGATCTAGCTCGAATCCTAATAATCTTGCATTATGTACACTTTTAGTTACAGTTCCATTAGGGAGAGTTACTATAGTAGTATAGAGGATATACTGTAGTAGTATAGTATAGAGAATATGCGGCACAGAGATCTAGATCTCTGTGCCGTGTATTAAATTTCATTATGCAGGTTTTCTCCGAATTTAGCTTCATCCCATTAATCTTGAACCAGTATTCTAATTTGAGCAACGTGTCATTAATCTTTTTAATTAACTTTTCATCACATTCATCGTTCACAACAATTGTTGTATCATCTGCATATAATATAATTTCGCCATCGATGTCCAATTTTGCTGTCATTTAAGATAATAGAAAACAGTGTATTTTCTAATGATGACCCCTGTGGTACACCGATTATGGTCAATAGCGCTTGAGATCTGAAGCACTTTCCATCCACTTTTATCTCAAACTGTTGTTCTCGCTCCGATAAGAATGATTTTAGTAGTTTTTGACATTGATTTCTTATGCCATATGATTTCAGTTTAGCTAACAATAGCTCATGGCTCACAGTATCAAATGCATTTGATAGGTTTACAAATATTCCTGCAAATCTTTTTATTCTCCAGGCAAGATATTACACTTTCCGTAAATTTTTGTGTAGCTGACGTCGCAGAGCGACCCGGTCTATAGGCATATTGTGCGTCCGACAGAGTATTACTTCGTTCAAAGTGTCGACATTATTGACTCAATTAGCTTTGATATCGTAGGAACTATGGTTATCGGTCTGTAGTTACTGACGTCCATTTTGTCACCTTTACCTTTACAAATTGGGCATAAGCGGGTTTTCTTAAGAGATGCAGGATAAACTTTGAAGCCCAGAATGTTATTTATAAGGTAAGTAAGCTGTTCACACATAGTATGCATACGAAACCACACATGTCCAGACATGTCATAAATATCTTTTGTTTAGACTGTGATATTTTACTCTTTGCCAACTTTAGAAGGCAGTCACAGCTAATTTTTGAAAAATCGAATTGACCATGGATTTCATTTCAAGGAAATGACTAATTAGTTGTTCCATAGCTTGGTGTGTGTCGGGTTTGTTATTGATTGCCAGGTCTTCCCCAATTTGTCCAAGGTAACCATTGATATAATCTGGTATCTCAGTGTACTTGATTGACTCGTTAGTGTGTTTGTCTGTAAGGTGCCAGTTATATTCTTGTACATTGTTATTTGTCTCTTCTTTAACTATTCTCCACATCTCCCTTTTAGGATTATTTGAGTTGATAATTCGTTCTTCCGTATGTCTTCGTTTCGTGTTTTCAAGTGATTCCTGCATTTGTAGCTTCTTATTAGTTACATTTTCCTTTATTTTAATATTAGGGTATTGCTTTTGCAGTAAGTGTAGATCATTATTTCTCGAAGTAGATTATTAGCTCTTTCTGATATCCACGGGATTTGGTTAGCATATTTCTTTTTAGGAATTTTTTTAGTTATATGAATATCCATGTTGTATAAGATTTTTTGCAGATAATTATCAAATGTAGCAGCAGGGTTACGACCCTGCTGCTACAATTGATGCATTATGATGCATAAACACTTTTTCCCACTCATATGACATTATTGCTGTACAGAAGTCTGCTAAGTTCTCTAAACTCTGCTGACGCCCGTCGATGTATACAAATTCTGGTTGACAGTATTCTTATATATCAAGCTGGGCTAATTGAGCATCATGGGCACATAATGCCTCCCGATATTGACTTTACTTAAACTTATTTTATCAGTGTGAATATTTGTGACCAGGCAGTCAATTGATGTACTGGAGTTATTATCAATTATTGTTGGGAAGCCAACAATGTTCTGTAGGTAATATGATGCCATCAAGTCAACTAATCATCGTTTGCTGGGTGAGTCAACGCTAAAGTCAACATTCCAATCGCCCAATATCATTACGGAAGACTTAGAATAAGTCGTAGACAACAGATTAAATAGTTTTTCTAATGTCTCTAACATTTTGTTGAAATCACCCATGCCAGTTCTATACATTCCGATTACAATGACGTTTACAGATTTTAATTATATTTTAATTGCACATATTTCACAATGGTATTCTATTGAAATGAGATCAATGTCTTTACATTTTGTTTATTTAAGTTTCTTATTCGTAAAAATGGATACACCACCATGTATACGTTCTTTACGGACCTAATAGTTGGCATGGGTGTACCTTTTTATAGCAATGCATCCCACGTCGTTAGAGCTTAGCCATGACTCAGAGGTAACAAGTATATCAGGATAATACTGATTTACAAGGTAATGCAATATTAAAATCTTATTTCTTATACTACGACAATTTTGATGAAGTATCTTAAGTTTGTATTTTTTTATGTTTTTAGGTTGTCTAACAGGACCTGGCCTAAAAAAGGAGTTTTGGTTAAGTCTAATTTATTGTTATTAATATTTTCAGAGGGGCATGTAGGTGTAAGATAAATTAAATTACAGTATTTATGTTCGAATGTATGTTGACCTATTCTTTCCACATCATTTACCTTATTTCCATATTGAGAAGTGCCTTTATTAAGCTCCAAGTTTCCACGAGCGCAAGCTATCTTTAACATTCCTGAGTTCTTAGTTCCGTAAACAAATTTATTAAATAGGGGTTCGAGCAATATCTCTGAAAACAAAAACAGGCTTTAAATATTTTTTATCTTCAGACATACCGACTGCGCTAATTTTTTTTTTATTTCATTGTAAACTGGTACTTTCTTTCTGTTGCGTTTCAGCGTATAAAAGACAAGGTTCTATCAACTATACATGGACTGATTTTAACCTGGATATATCCAATCGCCTTGAGGTAGTTTGGCGCGAACACTGATGATACCATAGGTAAAGGCAAAACTAGATCTGCTGGTGATGCGACCCCCTATAACCGGTGGCAAGATGGAGGAACCGTCGCTAGCTTCTACTTGGCAAAAAGAGGTTTGTCCCGATGTGCATCTTAGGAAGAAAAAATAAAATTAGTTCAAGCAAGACCTTGAAAAATGATAAGAAACGTTATGGTGACTTTTTCTTACCCATTATATAGGTCTAAAGTGCCATATAAGCTATAGTAGGTGAATCCTGGCTGTTTCTGCTGTAGTACAGGAGTTATGCAAAGATTGCCATTTTTCACGTAAACGGTGCTGCGCTGGTATGATATGAATGGAAGCTCCTAGAAAAATAAGACCGTTTTCCATCACACCGACTCATGAAAATTGGAATTGTGTCGTAAAATTTCTGCAAACAATTCTACCAAGTCATTCTACACTCGCGGGCAAAGAATACGGGTCGGTAAAATACCGTCATAATTCCTAAAATAGTGCGTAAGAGGTTGTACAGTTAATCCTGTCATGATCTTGATTTAATTTTACATATAAACTGCTAATAACAGTAAAAAATATAACGTTACCAGGTTTAAATCGGACTCTTAAAAACCCATGAAAAAAAACAACGTTTACGGAGCGAGATATCGCAAAAATCGTTATTTTTGGATATCGATATTTTTATGATAGGATCCAGGAAATTGTTAATACAGTTGGGTATTGGAAATAATAGCATATTATATAAAAAAAACAAGTATCAAATATTTTAAAAAAAACCTATTGCAGTTATTTAATTTAGGGTGACCCGTATTCTTTCCCCCCGAGTGAAGAAGAGCTTTTGTAGCAAGTCTACATATATTTGGGGATTGCCTAAGCTTAAGGGTAAAATTTGATTGTGGAGTACAATATGTGTTTTTAACGTAAAATGTATAATGTCTTCGACGAACCATTGAGGCGGTTGGCCCAAGTCCGTCTAAGGACTGTATCATTCGTTTACACTATCAATCGTTATATAATGAAATAATGTTGATTATCATCAATCATCATGTATGAACTCGCATGGAAAACGTTACAAGGCTAAAAACTAAAACTGATTGGAAAAAACCAAGAATTATGTTGAACTCACGGGGTGGTCGAGAGGCACGTACTGTTGCACCTGCCATATATTTTCTCGAAGAGTGTCAAAGTTCTCTTCGAAGACGACCTGCCCCGCGCAGGCGGTGCCCTGGTGTAGACGCGTCAACGTCGGAGCACACACGGGCGGCGCAGGAGTTCCTACAGTCACCACCAGCGGAACAACACCAGGCTCTGGAAGGTAATGGTCTATCGGTATGTTTGCGTATAATTATTTAAGGTTTTACACTAAAGCGTTTCATCCTAGGCACAATTGTTTACAAACGCAATTCACACTACATTAACACATTCACTGCCAAGAATCGCTACGCGCTACGCTCGTAGCCGATCCCGTGGTTTTTCTCGTATGTAGCGGAAAGCGACTACGGCGTAGGCGCCCGCTAGGCGGGTTTCTGGCAGTGAAAGTGTTAATAATTTTTCACCTCATTTTTACACAAAAGCAATCCTATTCGGAATTATCACAAACGCGATTCTTCACTACAGCATTTCAGCACTTTGTTAGTTCTCTCTGTGCTGAATAACAAATGTGCAGAACTGCTATTGCGAGGAATTGTTATTTTCAAGTCGCAATTCTATTAGAAACTCCTTTGTTTATATATAGTTGTTTCAAGACTTACTCATGTTATCTTGATTATCAACGGCTGTAGAAGTACCTCCTGGAAATAAACATCGTGTTCATTTTACGTAACATAACTTTAAAACTGACGATGAAAAACGTACGATTAACTAATTTGTTGGAAGTCAGTTCAGTTTAGGTGTTATTACCATTAACGGTGACGTGCGCGAATTAACGATGGAAAGGGCTAAATATTTTTGTTTATACGCTAAATAGAATCGAATGTACGATGCCAAAATTCTACCTATAACACTTTTATGACCAAAAAGAAATAGTCAATTAATTAGAAAACATTATACTCGTGCCATGCTTACGCAATTTCCCTAATTGTTCAGTTCATCATATCAGCCGAAAGACGTCCACTGCTGGACATAGGCCTCCCCCAAAGAGTGCCAAAGTGACCGATACTGCGCCACCCGCATCCAGCGGACTCCAGCAACCTTTACCAGATCATCAGTCCACCTTGCGGGGGGCCTACCCACGCCGCGCCTTCCGGTTCGTGGTCGCCACTCGAGAACCGTCCGCCCCAACGGCCATCGGTTCAATGTTTAATTATAAAGACTATATTGTTCCAACACGCATACTTCCAATTTTCCAAGTCCCGCTGGATCCAAAGCCAGTGTGCACGCCCAAGTAGTTAATGGGGAAAGGTTCCGGATCATTCCACTTCATGAATGGGCTCGTTTCTCCCTCCCGTCCAGCCATGATATTGCCCTTGTCCCAGCTTATCCAGAATCCACGGTAACCACCGTCACTCAAAATTTCTGGAGTCTGAACTTCAACTCTCTTTGATGGCAGGCAGCATCTTTTTCTGATTGCGCTCTTTAGGTTTGCCCAACCACCGATGACAATCTAAAAACATGAAAATAATTATAAACGAGGGTACACGATACACATGAATCATGATCGATTAAAATTGACACTGGAATTATTTGTTTTTTTTTTTGCTTTGGCTTAGTGTGTTTAGTGAATAAAAGTATAAAATGTATTTTTCATCATTCAATTTACATCTCGTGTTTATGTGTCCTTATCAGAAGATTCATTATTAATATTACCATCGTTTCTTCAGCCTATCTCGTATACGTCTCACTAATGAGGGCTTCGGTCATAGACGACAGACGCAGACGATGGGCCGTTTTCAGTCCCCACTAAGACTGGAGACATATGTGGCTTTGAATTTCTTTGAATATTTATTGTAAGGCCATACATACGTACCTCGTACATAGGATCAGTTTCCTGGGGACCCGTCGTGAGACCAACATGGACATCATTCCGCGCACGTACTTTAAAACGCAGTGATTTTCTTGATATTGGGTAGAACTTGTACACGATATTGTCTCCTGTCGATATGTCTGGAATTTGTTTTTATGACCAGTTACAGCCAACTGGGTATTGGAAAGTAACATTAACAAGCCAAATTGCTTGGATGACTAAGAACGGAAATATTTGAATTATGCTAAGCTTTAGATTTACAAAATCGTTTCTTCCTATTAGTAATTCTTCACTACCGGGATTTTTTATATGTGTTTGTGTAAAGCTTGGCATTATTCAATCATTTTAGGATTTAATAAATGCCTACCTTCGTCAGTGTTATCCCGAGATTCATCTGAAAGGCGTTCAAAAAAAGTTTAATCTGGTAAACATAACAAGTTAATATAGTAGAATACTTCTATTTGAGCATTCTATGGCTACATACGAAAGCGCCGAGACTATTGATCCTAGCTAAATATGTATTGGAATATGAAATATATACAGCTTTTTAGCTAGGCGACTTAATTTGTCAAGGTTTTAAAGAACGTTTGTATTCACCTGTCTAACCAACTGAATTGTGCTTTCTGCGTTCTCGATAGTTTTCAATAATTTCGCGTTTATTCTGCTAGTTAGCGTGTTATTCCCTGAAATATGACACGTACCAAGAAAAATTACACCTGCTCTAATATCATTATTTCTACTAAACGGGACTTAATCGGTTATAATCAATATCTATTAACCTCTTTGAGGCCTGCCGACGTTTCGGATGTGTCACAACTTCCTCGGTCGCGGGACGAACACGTCGGATATGAAGCGGCCGGGAGTCTTAAATCTATATATACTCTAATATCAGTTGTCAATTTAGGCCACAACATCAAGTAGGAACGGTAGCCATCATCATATATCGGAGCGGCCAAAGGGCTCACACATATCTGAACACGTCTCTATTGTTGTGGCATTAGAGACGTGTTCAGACATTTGTGAGCACTTTGGCTGGTCCGATATATCTGATGGTAACTGTACCTCGAAACTTTGTAAGACCTCGATAAGTTCGCTTCAGCATGTTGACTTACCAGTGATCCTCCAAAGGCCATTAGAACCAAACCCAGTGTGTATACCCATATAGGTCACTTTTATGGGATTCAAATCCTGCCATGACATGAAGGGATCGCTCTCGCCGTCTTTCCCGACCTGGATATGACCGTTGTCCCAGCTCACCCAGAACCCTCGGAAATGATACTCATCCAGGAAATAAGATGTAGAAACTTCGCTCTTTTCCGATTTCTGATAGCAATACTTTTTTCTTAGTACGCTCTGTGTGTTTCCCCAACCTCCAATGGCCACCTAGAAACATGAATAATACCTTCACAATTACTGGTGCTTTGTGTTAAGTTGTCATCCATGATATTTTACTGAAATGGGTATGTTTTGACATTTGCGTCTTTGTCTTTCAAAATCAGAATGCGACATCGTAGTGGGCTGGAATGGAATACTGCCGCTTTCTAAATATGCCAAGCACCTCCTGTATGCTTGAAACGGGCCTTCTGTAATATTCTAATGTAATTTACTTTTCTTCGTTCTCTGAAATATATATTTCTGTATTCTAAAATCGAACAATCATCGAACTCGTATTCATCGGCTGATCGGAATAACGCTAGGAGGGGCCCCTCCTAGCGTTATTCCCGGTTGTGCCATAAAGGAGCCCGGGGTACGCTACACCGTACTCGTATTATAAGTTAAATATTTACTGAAGTTACTACCTATCTTACCAAATTTTTCAATTGCAATTAAATCTATTTCATTAAATTGCGTTCGCAAAGGTTCATTTTTGAACATATATACAGATATTTTTATCTGAACAATCTTCTAAGTCGACTGCCCTTGACTAAAAATTAATTTCTGTATTCGCAATCCATACCTCATACATGGGATCCGTCTCGCGTCCTTCAGAGAAGAGCCCCACATGCACATCGTTGTTTGCGCGCACTCTGAACTTCACCGAGCTGCTCGATACGGGGAAAAATTGGTATTCCCTGTTATCTCCCGTTCTCACAGCTGAAATACATTTTATATATGAACAACACGTATTGTATACATTGATAACTTATAACGTAAACTCTCGCTTATATTATTATTATTATTTTCTCAAAAGGTAGAATAAAAAGAACACTGAAGTCAAAAATCAAAAATGTTAAATTATTTTTTGGAATATCCGTGGATAGTATTTTTTTTAATGTCACGTAAGTATTATATAGGTAAACAATGAAATTAATAATGACATACGAAAAAAGGCAAAACCTTGAAAAAAATGGCGTAAAACAATTTTTTGCTAAAACATGCATTTGTGTTTTAGTTGTCAAAAAACTGCTGCTTTAATTTTAATTTCGTCTATGATAAAAAAGTGGTTTAACTATCCGTGTTTTCATTATATTACCGGAAGAAACAAAAACATTGCTGGTAAGTTTATTTGTACGTAAATGATTGTTTAAGTTTAAATAAACGATTTTTAGAACAAATAGTTTTGTCATTTGTGTTTGACCACTTTTTCTTCTGCATACTATGGAGTTCAATTCTGGAAGTTACCACAGTTACCACGAAATATTTTTTCTCTAAACTATACCTACATAGAGTCTTTGCCCATTCACAAAATTAAAATATACACTCAACATCGCTAAACCGTCATTTTTTCAAGAAAATTCACAGAGCTTTTTTTGCCATAGGTACTATAGGTGTGTTGTCATTTGTATTACAGTGCCAATGCTAGCATTTGTATACTTAAACATAGAAAAGATGTGACAGACCAAGTTTTATAGTTGATCCTTACGAGACCCGCCTCGGTCAGAGGGGGTGCCTATTCATTGTATACTTACATTCTAGGATATAGTATTCAACAATAAAGGCGTATATATATATAACAACACTCTTTTTTTACTTTTAAATTTGATGCTTGTCATTGTTCCTAAGATAGTATTGTACTTAAACTAAAGCGATTCAATAACAATTCAGACGTACCTTTGGTTCCCGTACTATCTCCTAAAATATCTGAAAGTTTAATAATTTGGTTTTAGTGTCAACTAGATTAAACACATGTATAGAGGTAATTAAACTGGATACTGTATACTTCCGTAGAAAGACGGTACACTCTAAACACTATTCACAACATAGCAGTCAATTTTTGACCCGAATTGCAACGAGATAAGTAGAACTTATCTCGTTGCAATTCGGGTCTTCTGTAGGTTGTGGTCAGTAAAGCGTATTGATTTTTTGTGTAAAATTATATAAATTAAGTAAGAAAAAAAAATCCCTGTCAAAGTCTTTATGATAAAGTTAAATATTTCAGTGTTACAACTATTCACGTCGTCGTGGATTGTTTAAAACCTCTGACACGGGGAAAACCCCATGGTTACTCTTCCACCAGGCACTTCGGTCGTTTTACTGAGTTCGTCCTATTCCTATGAAAGCAACGATCAGGTAAAAAAAACATATATAGTATGGTACTGCTAAATTAGATATTATCATACCAATCTCCCAAGTTCCAGACGAACCAAAGCCAGTATGCACGCCCAAATGGGTCACGGCCAGCGGCTGCAGATCATGCCACGACATGAAGGGCGTGTTTTCTCCCTCGCGCCCCACCATAATCGTGGCGTTGTCCCATCGCATCCAGAATGCGCGGTTTTCAGTACCGCTCACAATTCCGGGAGTTTTCACTATGTCTCTGTCCCATGGAAAGCAGGTCATCCTTCTTATGGCGCTCTTTGTGTTCCCCCAGCCTCCGATAACCAACTAGAAATGAAAGAATGACATTAGTATATAGTATATATTTATCATTACTACTGGACGAATAACCCTCCTTCTGGAGCAGTCGGGTAAAAAGTAAGAAAGCGGGTTCAAGGTTGTCTGTACTAATATTACAATGAGGTTTTTCCGTGAGATTGTAGCTTTGTAAGTTCGTTAGTAGGGATCTCCAGAACTACTTATAGGATTTCCAAAATATCTTTTACCTGTGTATAATGTGGACTTTCTTGGTGGACATATTAGGCTATATTTATTATTTATTATGATGCGTGTTTAGCTGCGTTGTTTGCAATACCCGGGCAGTAGCTAGTAAAATGATAGTTTTTTTCGGGATAGTAGACGGTTACTTGTGATTTTTAGGGATCCGTACCCCTAAAGGAAAAAACGGAACCCTTATAGGATCACTTTGTTGTCCGTCCGTCCGTCTGTCGAGACCCTTTTTCTCAGGAACGCGTAGAGGTATCAAGCTAAAATTTATTCCAAATACTTAGATCTACTGTCCCTTGCAGCTGTGTAAAAATCAAACATCTAAGACAACGCAAACAAAAGATACAGCCGTTTATGCCGCAAATTTCCGCAAATTTTCGAAACTCACAAGGGAATCAAAACCTTCAGGGTACTTCCCGTGAACTCAGAATCTTGAAATTTGGTACGAAGCAACTTCTTATAGCACACATAAAGGAAAAATTTGCAAAACCGTACATTTTTAGTTACATCATAATTTAAAAATATTTTAATAATTTTAAAGTTATTACTTATATACCTACCAGTTTGTACGGAACCCCCGACTCGCACTTGGTCGGTTTTTTTCTGAAGTCTCGGTACCTAAATTATGGTTAATTCAGTTCCATCGCAACAGCTTAACAAACCAGGTTTTCATATTGCTTCCTATAGAATGCCATTTTCAGCATGTTTTGACAGCCAGTTGGCACCTGTTTGTGTTCCTTTTTCACAACCTTCGCTTTAGCCTAGTTGGTAGTGACCCGGGGGGTAGTCACGTAACGTTTTGAATGCGCGGTAGGTAGATCCAACTGTCATTTTTCCATAACAAAATTGACATTTAGTTCTACCAACCGTACGGTATGGACGCACGTAATGCGTTACGTTATTGACCTGCCGGCCTACGAAGCAAGAGGTCCTGGGATCGAATCCCGGTAAGGGCATTTATTTGTTTGATGAGCACGAATATCTGTTCCTGAGTCATGGATATTTTATATGTATTTATTTTTCTATATAAGTATGTTTATCGTCGTCTACTATACATATAGTACAAGCTTTGCTTACTTTGGGACTAAGTCGATTTGTGTAAGGTTGTCCGCAAATATTTATTTTATTTATTTTAGCTAAATAATTAAATAAATAAAATAAATATTTGCGGATAATCTTACACAAATCGCCTAAACCTGGCATAAATAGCCAGCGGAATAATTAGTTAAATCACAGTAACGACTAACTTACTCGTACCATATAAATACAACTACCTACGTAAAATTGCAATGTGCTCCCACAAAACATCGCGATAGTTATCATTTGGCTAGATTTAGTTTGTCTTACAGGTTATTACTTAAAACTTACTATAAATAATTGCGAAATAAAACTTAGGAGAAATTATTGATTTGGGAAAAAACGTTCCATAATTAAGTAGGCGACGAGACATACCTCATACATAGGTCCAGACTCCCGAGGCAGCGTGGCGAGGGCGATATGAGCGTCGTTGCGCGCATGAACTTTGAACTGTGTTGAAGTACCGTGTACAGGGAAAAACTGGTATAGGATAACATCTCCAGTTGCCACATCTGAAAATTCATTAATTTTAATAAATATGTTGAATATCCCAGATGTTATAGTTTTACCATCACCACCTTCCTGGCGATTTCCCGGTAGTAAAGTAGCCTGGGGTCCGCTTTGACAACTAAACCCAAGATTTGGCGTAGGCATTCGTTTGACGAAAGCGACTGCCATCTGACCTTCCAACAAAGAGGGAAATCTGGACCTTATTGTGATTAGACCGGTTTCCTCACGATGTTTTCCTCCATCGAAAAGCTAACGGTAAATATTCTGTACTATGTTCCAAAAGACTCATCGGAACGAGCCGGGATTCGAACGCACGACCGCCGCTTGACAGCCGCACATGGCTACCGTAGCTAACCAACTGACCTATCGGAATTAATTTTGATCGGATAAGACCATCCAATTAGTGAATCAATTGGCTAATATCTGACACGACACACGATTGAGGATGACTAACAGTACACGGACCGAATCCGGCACGATCGCCGGGCAGGGCTCGTCCTCAGAGTTCCCCATACATTCAACCATGTCCGTACTCTGGCCAGCAACTGACACCCGTCAAAACAGTGCAATGCGTTTTGAACAGTCCATCGAACTTCACTAACGAACACGAATTCTGACATGGTCTGTCATCTCTTCTAAATTCTTCTCCTAAAATCAACCACAAAAAGTGCAACAACTATGCAACCGTACTGTCTTTTCGAAGATCACGTAAACTTTTGAACGTGCGTTAGGACAGTCCAACTGTCAGATTTTCTTATAAAAATTGACATTTAGATCTACCTAACGTTCGTACAATGCGTTACGTGATCGACCTGCAGGACACGGAGCGGGCTCGGTGCGGTGTCGTCCTTTAACACGTTTGCAACCAAGAACCCGCCTGGTAGGCATTCGTAATGTTTTCTCAGATGCCGGCTCAGCCCGCTAGGTGGGCAGTAACTATAAACCTACACGCCTAGCGAGTTCTGTCGGTTTCTGTATTGTTCCATTTTTAGTCCGGTTGCGAAAGTGTAACAGGAAGAAGGAAGAAGGCCGGTGCTCGCTATCCGAGTTTTTCATACAATCGGCTGTGGCGTCGGTACCGGGTCCGTGCTCCGGTCGGCAAATGGTACCACCCGTCATAATCGCGTAGGAAGCAGCACGTCAGTAATTAATATGCGAAATATGAGACTGTGGTGAACACTTTATTTAGTCGGATTATAAATTCCGGCGCGTCTGCCCGGGCACAGCCGGCACGATACGTTGTATTGTAAATCACCCTTAAAACTGTTGAGATATTTATATTGTCTGTGGTTCCACCGTTGTCAATATTGTAGATACAACAACATTTGTGATGAAATGAAATTCGTTAATAAGGAAATATAAGACTTCTTGTCCATATTGGCATGCCAATGCCGGCGAAAAGGTTTCATTATGCTTAAGGGGCTCCCATACGCCAATGAACTTCGATCTGAATCCCTTAGTTTTCGTATGTTTTTTGTAGCTTATTATATTAACAACAACGGTCAGCAATATAATATCCCATATTTACTTCAAAGTTCATTGTTTTCGAGATATTTGCCATCAAATTGCACAATTTTAGGCTAAAAAACTGGTTTTCTGGCCATAACATTTGTGTTAATTGGTTTAAAATGAAAACCTTAGACCAGTTTTTAGAGACGTCGTAGACGAACCCACATAATAATATGTAGATATCGTATATGTTAGATCTTTCACTAGAATAGCACCACCCCATTTCTTCCTGTGGGTGTCGTAAGAGTCGACTAAGGGAACAGGGTTGAAGTGTGTGGTGGGCGATGGGTTAGCAACCTGTCCCTACGATATCACATTTTGTTGATCATTTATACCCAGATTTATGCTAAAAGTGGTACTTGAACACAAGTTTCATGTGCGCTGCCTACCTCTTATAGGGATTAATGTTAAAGGTTGCATACCACTTTTTGGAAAAGTAACGAACAGACTAATGTGGTTGCTAGGATACAAAACGGAAAAATAACTTGTCAAAGATTTTCACTGTCATAACAATACATTAAAATATAAACTGTGCGATAAACTTTAAAAGGTTATGGGTACAGCAATGGAATTTTTTTTCGCCACGACATTCGATCGGAAGCCTTGAAGGCAAATCGAACTGTTCAACCTGGAAGTACAAAATCCTAATCATGCTACGCGGTACCGCAGATGCCATGGATGTGCTTGAAGGAAGGTTGAATAAACCAGAAGGTAATCAAGGAGCAGGTGACGCAGCTGTTCTCTTAGTGTACAATCAGGCTCTAGCCAGATATACAAAAGCGAACTGCAGTGCTCTTCTCATCTTAACGACGAATATGACAGATGAAACACTACAGAAAGTAATGAGATTTGAGACAGCGTATGAAGTCTGGAAAGAGTTACATCGTCTGTTTGACGGTCAGACCGAGGACAGGTCGTACCACCTTTGCATGGAGTTCTTTAACTTTAAACGAAACCCATCCGATGATGTTTCTTCACATATGTCGAAACTGAAGAACATATGGAATAATTTAAATGTTGCAATTTCCATGGCAGATTATGGAACAGGCCAGCTCCCAGATCTGTTGCTGATATGTAAAATATTGGAAACACTCGACGAAAGATTTTTTGCGTTCAAATCCAGCTGGTTACTTCTGAACAAGACCGAAAGAACTGTTGACAATCTGACAACCCAGCTGTGTTGCTATGAGAAGGCTTTAGAGAACAGAGAAGGGACTACTAGTCAAGAGATACTTGCAATCCCAGAAGTCCAAGAGTCGAAGAAGAAGAAAGATGCGAAGTTGAAGTGCAACTATTGTTCACAAATGGGACATAGAGTAAGGAACTGCAAGAAATGGATAAAGGATGGGAGACCACCAAAGCCAAGCAGCTCAGCACCAGCCTCAAAGCATGTACAAAGCATAACACTAATGGCTGTTCATGCGTGTTCAAAGACAGCAGATCAAGACGGACAGAGTTGGTTTGTTGATAATGGAGCAACAACGCATATTACTACTAGGCGAGACGCACTCCAAGAGTTTGAGCCTTTTGATTCTGATGACCAAACTGTGAAGACGGCAGATGGGACAATGATTCCTGCTTTAGGAAAAGGCATTGTCATGGTAGAATCGATGGTAGGCAAGAAAACGGAAACCATACGACTTAAAGATGTCTGGCTAGTACCCTCACTGACAAAAAATCTATTCTCGACGCTGTCAGCACAAGACAACTCGCGGAACAGCTTGATCAAGAGGGTGAAACTCACGAGCGCGAGAGCTATGACGAAGGAGCTACGATTCACACTCCAGGCTTTGAATCGAGGGAAAGCTCTAATAATGATGATAATGAAGAGTTTGCCGACGCTGATTCTGATCAAGGGCAATTGGAAATATTAGAGCCCCTATTAGAACCTATGGTTTTAGGTGAGCCCGTGGTTGAAGGGGAGCCTCGTTATAATCTGAGAGACAGATCAGCCATTAAACGTCCTAAGAAGTTCGACGATCATGTGTGTTTCGTAGGCACGGAAAGATTTCCTGAAACCTATAATGAAGCCCTGTCAAGAGAAGACAAAGCTGAGTGGCAAAAGGCCATGGCAAATGAGCTTAAGTCTCTCGAAGAAAACCAAGTTTGGACTTTATGTGGTTTGCCTCCAAACAGAAAAGCGCTTCCATGTAAATGGGTTTTCACAATCAAACGCCAACCAGATGGCACAGTTGACAAATATAAGGCGAGGCTTGTAGCAAAAGGATTCAAGCAACAAAAGGGGATCGACTATGAACAGACCTTTAGTCCGGTGGCCCGGATGGCTACGATAAGAGCCTTGTTAAGTGTCAGTGCCAAAGAAAAGCTACATCTGATGCAATTTGACGTGTCGACTGCATTCCTGAATGGCAAGATCGAGGAAGAGATCTATATGAAACAGCCTGACGGATTCAACGATGGCACATCAAAAGTCTGTCTATTAAGGAGAAGCTTGTACGGACTAAAACAGGCACCACGTTGTTGGAATTCTTGCTTTGAGGAGATCCTGTTAGCGAAAGGTTTCGTACAGAGTACTGCTGACAGCTGCCTATACACAAGGAATGTGATGAACAAGAAAATCCTTATAACACTTTATGTGGACGATGGGCTTGTGGCATCAACAGATGAAACTTTAGCACACCAATTCCTGGAGGAGTTAGGTAGAACTGTAAAAATCACGACGAAACCAGCATCGTACTACCTAGGGATGGAAATCCAGAGAGCTAAAGACGGTTCTGTGTGTATTAAGCAAGAAGCTTACACAAGAAAAATCTTAAACCGCTTTGGAATGTCCGAGTGCAATCCAGTGTCAACACCTATAGAGAAGAATTCAACTACTGAATCAGGGAAAGTTGTGATCGGACACACTGCGAAGAAATTCCCTTACCGAGAGGCAGTAGGTGCACTAACGTACCTGATGACGGGCACACGCCCTGATATAGCGTACGCTGTTGGGGTCGTATCTAGAAAGCTAGAAAACCCCACCGAAGATGACTGGCTGAGGGTCAAAAGGGTATTTAGATACCTAAAAGGGACGATATCCTATGGCATTAGATACAATGCAAACTGTACCAGAGCCATCATCGAAGGCTATAGTGATGCGGATCACGCTGGTGACGACTTGACTGGACGCTCTACGACAGGAGTCACTTGTCTTTTTGCTGAAGGAGTTGTTTCTTGGCTAAGCCAGCGTCAACCGTCAGTCGCAATCT
Source organism: Epinotia bilunana (assembly GCA_947049275.1). NCBI lineage: Eukaryota > Metazoa > Arthropoda > Insecta > Lepidoptera > Tortricidae > Epinotia > Epinotia bilunana. The sequence goes on from OX346257.1 coordinate 21,489,046, forward strand.
CAACAACTGAAGCAGAAATAGTAGCAGCAAGCGAAGGCGCGCGTGAGCTAGTCTGGCTCCAAAGAATCTTTTGCCAGCTAACGAGTTTGGAAGGCATACCAACCTTAAAAGTGGACAATGAGGCAGCCATACGCCTTGCCAATAATCCCGAGTTTCATAAACGGACAAAGCACATCCGAGTGAGACACTTTTTTGTTCGTGAAACCGTGCAAGAGGGTCTTGTTGATATTCAGAAAACGAGCTCTGCTGAACAGTTGGCTGACCTACTTACCAAGGCAGTCCCGAAGCCTAGGCTCGTCAAGCTTACAGCCGACTTGGGGCTACAAAACTTTTCCTGCTAGTGAGGGAAAGTGTTAAAGGTTGCATACCACTTTTTGGAAAAGTAACGAACAGACTAATGTGGTTGCTAGGATACAAAACGGAAAAATAACTTGTCAAAGATTTTCACTGTCATAACAATACATTAAAATATAAACTGTGCGATAAACTTTAAAAATTAAGGCGTGAATGTATGTATGTATATGTAAGATTAGAACTTACACTGCCAATGAATCATACTAAAGTTCATTTTCCCCGAAATCATCACTTAAAAATATTTTCATCAGACATTCGATCATAATAATAATACAAAATAAACTCAACTACCTTCAATGTCAAACACTAAATTAATTAATAGTAAATAATTTAATTCTATTACCTACGATTATTTTATTCTTATATGTCACGTTGCATTATTTATAGCATATACATAAAATAAGTTACCTTCATGAGCCCTGATAAAGTTAACAACCACAATAAACACAATACACTTGATCAAACACATCTCAACGTATAACTTTGGCCGGCACTGAACTCCTCAAAATTGCCAACTAGTGTGACCATCCAAACTGTTTGAGACAAAGACCCGAATCACTCTGCGGTTTACTTAGCTCTATCAAAATAGGCAAAAACTTTGTGCTCATCGTATCTCAACGTTAGACCATTAATAAATACCTGTTTGCAAGCGGATTCGTAGAGGGGATCTTAGCAATGCTACATACAAATATATGTAAATACTTGATATTGATAACTGTACGAATTAAAACTGGTCTCTCGAAATGAATGTATTTTCTTACGTTTAGGGCAGCGCAGCGTTCTTCAACTTGTACCCCGCTTGGTTCGAAATAACTGCGCGTAAATTTATCTTACTGTTTTTTTTCAATAGCTAATTAATAAGATCAGTAATAATATAATTATTGTAAAAACCTAGCCTAAAGGTAAAACATAAATAAAGAAAATAATAATAATAATAATAAATATTTGCGGACGATCTTATACAAATCGGCTTAGTTCCAAACTAAGCAAAGCTTGGTACTAGACGACGATAAACATACATATATAAAGAAATATGACATTTAATATTCATGCTCATCACACAAATAAATCCCCTTACCGCGATTCGAACCCAGGACCTCTTGCTTCGTAGGTTGGGTCACTACCAACTAGGATAAAGCGGTCGTCACACAATAGAAATTTAACATTAGATTTGATTACATATATGATATGAACACAGACGTTGATTTTAAACAACATTTCTTCACAAGATAAGGTTTCGAAAATAAAAGTTAATGATAAAACGAAATATTGGACTAAGTTTTCCTTGCATTATAAAATTCAAACTGGTCATCGCATTGTTTGTCTATTAACGGACCTATAAATATAAGTGATAACATGCTGTTTTTTTCCTGTGATGGCGAGGTCCACGCAGACTTATAGTGCGTGGCTAACAACAATGAAAATCCAACTTAATGTTGCTTCACTTAAGGCTTATGTTCTTATAAAACGAACACAACAGAAAAACTATATATAAGTTATATGCGACACAATAAATCCAGTCCTATATGAATAAGGTTAAAGTTGAATTTCGAGTGTTGTCAATTTTGTCGGTACATAACTTACTCTAAGATTGTAAATCGACGTCAAAGGTTATGTTTATTCTTTTGCACCTTATCCTGTAGTAATAAGGCGAAATATTGTATACATATCTTTGGCGGCTTCTGTACAGTCAAATGTAAAAGTATGTCAGTGGTTAAGTTTTCGGTACAATCATCGTCATCATCATATGAGCCGAAAGACGTCCACTGCTGGACATAGGCCTCCCCCAAAGAGTGCCACAATGACCGGTCCTGCGCTACCCGCATCCAGCGGACTCCCGCGACCTTTACCAGGTCATCAGTCCATCTTGTGGGGAGGCCTACCCACGCTGCGCCTTCCGGTACGTGGTCGCCACACGAGAACCTTTCCGCCCCAACGGCCATCGGTTCTGCCCCGCCCACTGCACTTAAGTTTAGCGATTTGGAGAGCTATATCGGTTACCTTGGTTCTGACGCGGATAGCCTCATTTCTGATGCGATCGCGCAGAGAAACTCCCAACATTGCCCTCTCCATTGCCCTTTGGGTGACTTTGAGCCTTCTTATCAGCTTTTCTTATTTCGGTACGTATTAGGATTAAATCGATTCATATTTTTGCACTTGACTGTACCTACTGACTCACACCTCGGTCAAGTCATGGTGGGTCATGGTCTGGGACCGCTACACTTTGCGACCTTCAACAGTGATACAATATAAGGTAAACGTGGCCGACACTGGCGTACTACATGACACTATCAATTTTATTTCAAAACAATAGAGGTAAACAATAGGTATCAACTATTAGGCATTAAGGTGTCGTGCAATGGGACATTTACCTTTTCGACTGTTTACTTACTGTGTTTAGGGTTCCGTACCTCTAAAAGAAAAAACGGAACCCTTATAAGATCACTTTGTTGTCTGTCTGTCTGTCTGCTGTCTGTCCTGACCCCTTATCTGGGGAACTTGTGGAGGTATCGAGTTGAAATTAAAAACATATGCTCCAGACTACCGTCCCTTGAAGCTGTGAAAAAAAGGATACGGCCGTTTACGCCGCAAAAACCTATATTTCGACACTTTCAAGTCTTATACTATAAGTACAGCCCCCCTATTCTGTAACTTGTTTTAAGCTCACCTCAACGCTCACCCACAAATATATGTTGACACCGCGATGCGTAGTAACTAAGCGTAGGTAGAGGTCTAGTTTCGTGACGGATGAGTGGTGAGCCGCATTAGCGCTTAGCGAATAACAGCCCAGGGAAAAATCTGATAAGTTGATAACCATACATTTGTTATAAGGTACGGAATCCTCTGTGGGCGAGACCGACTCGCACTTGACCGGTTTTTTACTGAGTAATAAAATTAACTGTGCCCAGTCAACAGTTTATTCCCCTTTGGCTTCTGATCGAACAAAATATATTTCTTTCGGAATCCAGCATCAGCTTTTAATACGGTGTTAAGCATGTCATATGAACCTTAAAACTGCTGAGAGACAGGTTCTAAGGAGTTGGTCTCCTAAGTACTGACGCCACCAAAATTGTCGTGGCCGAATTTGGAAAAATACAATAAAAATGACAAAATGTGTTATTGCCACAACTTTAAGTTAAAAGACTAAAACATCTACTCTAAACTAAAATAAAATAAAATATAAAGCTTATTAAGCTTAGCTTAACAAACAAAGAACAAACATCTTGTACAGAAGTTATAGGAAAATGTAGGTGATAGTTTACACTAATTCCAAAACAAGTATTTGTTTTTTTAGTTCTTTGTAAGTATCTTTTTTGACATACAAAGCCTAGAAAAATAGAGCTGTGCAAAACACGTTCTTTATACCACCTCATCTTGAAAATTTTACGAATAGGTACCTAATATTATCTTATAGCCAAACTTGAACAAAAATGAAGTACTTATTCTAGACTTCCTCGTGAGAGAATCTTCACTTCCTATCAGGGGAAATTTCGGTCAGTTGCTGGCCAGTAGGTAGTTCGTTTAAAAGCGTATTTTTTTTAACCAAAAAGCCTACATTTCATGATAAGCCTCGTTTCCTTTGCCCAGATTTGCCGTTACTATATATAGTAACGGCAGCCTGAATGTATTCAGGCGCTGTGAAAATCGGCCGACAACGGCTGTAATAAACCAAGCTCCCAAAATCCCCTGAAAAAACTACAAACAAATATAAATATAAAGTTGGGTATTCGCCATCGCTCCAACATGCCGAATGTAGTAGCACCGCCCTAAAACAGGTCAATGAATGTCAAAACAGCGCGTTTAAAAATAATTGGTGTGACCCGTTTGATATCCAAACGGATGGAAATCCGCCATCCGAAAGAAAAAATCTTGAACGGTCAACATTCAACGATGGAGCACAACACGCCTCGGTGCCAAGCCAATATTGGAGTAGGTACCTAATCGTGAATGCGTCCGCAGTCCGATCACACCACAACCGAGCCACAGGCACGCCCGTGATGCGGTTTAATAAATAATATAAGCTAAAGCAACGACGCGTAGTTGCAGTATCCAAGAGGCAACCGGATGGCTCGTGCTATTTGAGCTCCCGAAGTGTTGTGGAAGCGCCCTGTGCAACCCGAACTTAGCCAAATTGGCCTACTTAATGCTCTTGGATACTGCAACTACGCGTCATTGCTCTGAATATGTCCATTGGTCGTGACACAAACGGCGCTGCTTGATAAATGTAGGGCGTTTTCTGAAAATACTATTTCTAATAACTAGCTCTAGTTACTATTTATAATTATAATTTTGAAGGAAATTTTGTTTTCCTACGCCACAAATATGAGCATTTTATATAGCTTACCATAGTGGAAAACGGAAAAATTACGAATCAAATAATTATTAAAAAACAAGACCACAGAACCCATAGACAGAGATCCTCGTAGTACGGAAAGAAGGCACGAATTGTTCCATCAGAGTGCGCTCTCTCCTGTAGGATAAGCCCATGTCTCATCACCACCAGCGACTGTCTCGAGTGTCTTACAGTGCACCTCAGGGCTTTAGAAGTCACTCGAATGTCGCGAATACATCATGGTTTCATGGTTGACAGAAAGAAAACAAAAAAAAATGTTCAATCAGTCAATATATTTTAGTCACTTACTTTCTAACTAACTATAAGGCCGCGTTTATAGATAGGTAAAGCGTGCGCCGAAACACAAAGATATTATTTATAACGTTACTTAGGAATGATTATCTACAGCCATGAGTATTTACACAGCATCATGGTTGACAGAAATGAACCAATTTTTTTTCAATAAGCCTATATTTTAAAGTCACTTACTATCTAACTAACTATAAGGACAAACACAAAGATAATATTTATATCTTTGTTTATTTATTTATTTATTTATTTATTTATAAAACAGTTTTATGACATTACAGTTATAAACCTATGCGTCACAAAATTTAGATAATAATAAAAGGTTCACAATAATAAATATCAAACAGCTTAATTTGGAACCGTTGAGCATCTAGCATCCATCGCCTCGCAGAATCTCAAGCATTCACTATACACTGCAGCCCATCGCCACGCAAACAAGTCGCACTCGGGTGTTGATGTCAGGAGCGCATTGAGAAGTGAGAGGGCGCGAGGCAACGGCGAGTTCCTGAGCGACACGGTGCTCGACGGCGGCACAGCCAATAAGTCGCGCTGTCGAGGTCTCAGGGCTATCCTCGGGACATCCGGAACAAACAATCGCACCAGACGCTCTACAAGTTCGGGACAGTCCGACTCGCCACGCAAGGCCTGACATGCCGAGATCATCAGCTGACAATTTCGCCTGACCTCCAAGGAGTTGTACCCAAGGGAACCGAGAAGGTACTTCGTTGGGTAAAGATACGGGTAATATCCGAAAGTTTTTTTATAAAGGAACCTTAAAAACGCTTTCTGAACCTTCTCAAGAAGTAACGCATACGTTGATTCATAGGGGTTCCACACGATCGACGAAGTCTCTAGCTTACTCCTTACTAAGGCATTATATACCATTTTTATGGCCACCGGGTCGTGAAAGTGGCGGAGGTTTCGGACCACAAAACCTAGCCTTCGAAAGCAGCTGGTGGCAAGAGAAGAAATATGCTCGTGAAAGGTCGTTTAGGAATGATTATGTACAGTCGTGAGTATGTTCACAGTAGGCTACTAACCTGACAGCACGCGTGTTGGTCCCCCGCTCGCTTCGACTGTCCATAAACAAAGCTTAAGGGCGGGTTGCACCAACTCACGATAACGGACCGACCAACGCTAAATAATTATGGCGCCGGTAGCTGCCATGCCATATAAAATTTACTAACTTTCCATACATTCCGATATAAAGGAACACCGCTTACGATTACAGACGGTGTGCTACAACCCACCCTAAGAGGCAGAAGGGGACAACGTGTTTTTTCCTACGAGGCAAGACAACAAAATCGCGGGGTACTGTTGAACACGGGCATCGCAAAACACCGAGATCGCGAGAATATTCTAAAGTAACGATTTTTGGACGTCTAAGGCGACTTCCATGAATTGGTGTAGATGTAGTATGCATTCAATAAGCTGTTAGCTATCAGTGTCAACCGTCAATCGAGTCAGTACCGATTATCCAATGCGTGTCTACATTAAAATGAGTGTACGTACAAAAGGTCACCGCTCCGGTTCTTCGCAAGATAATTGCCGCTGCGCACATGATTCGACCGGTGTGCGGCACTGTGCGGCACAAGCACATTCAGTACAAAAATGCTTGTGCCGCACAGTGCCGCACACCGGTGGAATCCCGCCTTTATTAAGCGTGCCTCTGGGCATTATAACAATAACAATAATTTAAAAGATATTGCTATATTTAACTGTACCATAAGTTCCTTAATTTTTTTTATTTATAATAGATAATTTTGATTTATATTCCTATAACAAAGTTAGGTTACCTAGGTACTTGCAAATGTAATAGTAGATAGTATAGTGTTATTTATGATACAAGTGCGGAAAGTTGGTAATTCCCAACGAGTGACGATGACCAAAAACACGACCGGCAGGGAGTGTTTTTGATCGACACGAATTGGGAATTACCAATCCGCACGTGTATCATACAACATTTTACAATGCATCATGCGAGGAAATTGAAAATTATACATAAAATGTGTGAATTGTCATGAAATCTCATTCTCGCACGCGTGTGGGAATATTGGCCGAAATCCATTCCTGCACGGCCGCTCCCCGGCCCGCCCTGCCGTGCGGGCATGGAGGGCTTCCCGTGTTCATGTTGACCCATATAAAGGCGCACTTTCAGAGCAAGTGCATTGTAAAATTCTTTACTTCACTCTGGGCGGTAAGTGAGATTTACCGCCCACTGGCGCAGTGGCAAATCTCACTTCACACCCAGGAGAAGACGTAAAATTGTGTACGCACCACCGGCGGTAATTCATAAAGCACCAGATCGCATATTTATGGCCCTCACCTCCAGTTCGGGCCACAAACACCTGCGATCTGGGGCATTCACGAATTCACCGCCCTAGGTACGTAATGTACTATTATTGTACAAACCAGGAGAATAAACATTTTTTTTTTATTGAATATTATGGTACAAAAGCAAACCTAACCCCTAAAGGGATATCTTGTCTTATTCATATAAATTGTGCGTTTAAAACAACATAACCTACTAATCTTTTTTTTTCTTACTAGCTTTGTCATTCTTAACCTTGTCGCAAATTTTTCTATTTTTACTTGTAGCAACTAATAACTGCAACTATGTAATCTTTTTTTTTGTGATTTGTGATACATATTGGACTTACTTAACTAATAAGTAATAATATACTTTTGTATGACCGTTTGTTTCAAAATAAATAAATAAATCAGTAAGCTCAAATAACAAATTACCGCACTCGGATCCCGCCGCGGCAAGTCAAGAAGTCGCCTGAGGTAATATTTAAATACTAATTCTGAGCATTGAAATGCCACGTTTAATCACAACGCGACCACTTTCACGTAGTCAACCAATAATTTGGGGAAATCCCACGTGTCGTGCCACGCGTCTATGTCATTCAAGAAGTTCAGGGTTGCCTTCGACGCGTGGTTCCTCCACGGCTTCTTGTGACCCTTCGAAGAGCAGGCATCAGGGAACTCGGCGTGACCGCCCGCTGCCAACCCTAGGGTTATGTAGAACTGAAACAAATGAATAATAGGTATAGAGCGTGTGACATCCTTATAAAATAAATTTTAAGTGCTGTGAACCGTTTATCGAAAAATTTACCTTTTTTTAATGGAGTTTATAATTTTTTTTAAATCTCGAGCAGTAATGTACTGCTAATATTTATTTGACGTTTCAAAGGGACAGAGCTAGTTTCAAATGTTACTGTGAGTTGTTAGCTTTGTTACCGATACATTGCTTGTCGAATTCGTTTTTTTTACCTAGAGATACCAATTTACGTTCATTACGGCTTATACTTTCAGCCCTTAAAATATAAGGTCTTGCGAAAGTCGCACACTGTATAATAAAAGTATTGTAAGGAGGTTTCTCAATTCGACCGTAAATAATTTTTTTTTTATGTATGTCCGCAGATAACTTCGTCGTTTATGAACCGATTTTGATTATTCTTTTTTTGTTGGAAAGGGAGTATCCCAAGGGTGGTCCCATGGTAAGGAAACCAGGATTGATGGTGGAATCCTGAAGAAATTGAGGGAAACTCTCGAAAAAATTGTCTTTCCGACTAGTGTGTTCCTTAATATTATTCAATATAAAGAATTTTAAAGCCCTATTATTTTCCCTAATAATCAACGCATTTGCTCTCGGAAATCAGTTCATGTGGTAAATGTGGAAATGTTCTCGTGGCTTGGCGGAGTACTAAATTGAAGTCGGTTAAAATTTTGTTTTTAAAGTAAATTATTTGTTTTAATAACATGCGCGCTCAACGTATTTACCTACCTACTACTGCGCATGTGCAATTAATATTGTTTTCAAACCTGTGTGGCGTGATACATGAGGTGTACTGTTTAAAATTCACCACTTTTGATAAAATATATCTAAAAATAAAGCCAGCTTTCAAACAAAAAAAAACTACATTAAAATCAGTTCATCTGTTTCGGCGCTACGAGGTGACAGACACACAAATACCAAGAGTATAAGGGCATTTCTCAGAGGTGGCGTTTTTACGTGTACGGGGGCATAATTTTTTTTAGCAATAAATTCACTGTCTGTCTGTCTGTCTGTCTGTCTGTCTGTCTGTCTGTCTGTCTGTCTGTCTGTCTGTCTGTCTGTCTGTCTGTCTGTCTGTCTGTCTGTCTGTCCGTCCGTCCGTCCGTCCGTCCGTCCGTCCGTCCGTCCGTCCGCCCGTCCGTCCGTCCGTCCGTCCGTCCGTCCGTCCGTCCATCCATCCATCCATCCATCCATCCATCCATCCATCCATCCATCCATCCATTCAGCCCGTATCCACCCACTGTTGAGTATAGGCCTCTTCTTTATTACGCCACTATAATATGGTAATATATTATAAGAAAATAAATGTAAAGTGCTAAAATTTACGAACAGTGGGATAAGTAAGATGTACTAATAACACATTACATACATACATACATTCACGCCTTTATTCCCAAAAGAGGTAGGCAGGGCACATGAAACGTATGTTCCAGCGCCACTTTTAGCATACATGTGGGTATAAAAGATGGACAAAATGTGATATTGCAGTGATAGGTTGCTAGCCCATCTCCCACAGCACACTTCAACCCTGGTCCCTTAGTCGACTTTTACGACACTCACGGGAAGAAAGGGGGTGGTGAAATTCTAACCCGATACCACACGGGGTTTTAATAATACAGTTGTGAAAAAATAAGAAAAACAACAAGTAAGGAATTCGAAACTTTTATATTATTAATTCTGTAACATCATTGTAATAATATATAACTGTGGTCGCTGGTTCTAATCCGGCTCGGTGCAATAAATTAAAAAAAAATCCTTTAATTTAAAATTTTTCATTGTAATACAGTTGAAAAATAATGAAGTTGTTCAAAAATATATTTTTTTAATTTAGTTCTACTCGTATCTTTTTAATTTTTGTTGACATAATAAATAATGGAACAATTTGTAAAATTATTGAGTGGGAAAACTGAAAAGCACTAGTTCGCGAAAACCAACTTTCCGCACGTTAAACAGCTACCTACGTAAAGTAGCACTTTTTGAGCAACTGTATTAAAATTGGAATGGATTAGTCAGGAGGATCCATCATCTTGCTGATATTTGAAGTCCAATAGGGCAAGTTCGTCTACCTTGCTCAATAGTTGTTTACCTGGTACTGAGTAAGTTGCCAGAGCTCCCGCGGATACGCTGAGCGCGCAGCGAGAGACCTGGGCTGTTATTCGCTAAGCGTTAATGCGGCTCACCCCGCCGTTCACCCGTCACGAAACTAGACCTCTACCTACGCTTGGTTACTACGCATCGCGGTGTCAAGATATATTTGTGGGTGAGCGTTGAGGTGAGCCTAAAACAAGTTACAGAATAGGGGGGCTGCATTTGCCTCCTGCTGTCGACGACGAAAAATTGCATGGCTTATCTGACGTTGAAACCATCAAGACTATCGTGTCCGCTTACCACCAGGCTAGTCGTATACTTATACGCCACTATCGTCGTACAAAAAAGAGTTCAAACTCACATGATCATCGAAAGGTGCCATGCCCGGTTGTTGCGGGCCGGCGCAAGTCTCGCGTAACAACGAGCGCAGCCCGTCATTCCCAGGTTCCACTCGACCATACTCCTGACCATCCACCAATAGGGTCACACTCTCTACAAACAGATATGATTATACAAGATCTTTTGTTGCAGATTCAAAGGTGTATATGAAGTCTCTATATCACATTCCCTCTTATTTATGAGAAGGGGTAGCGAGCAAGGGAAGAGATATCGTAAGTGAAGCAGTTGCACGCAGGCTCATGATGACGATGAATTGGTGATGGTACGCACTCTGTGTGGAGCTAGTGTGTACGTCGGTCACCTGGATCAATAACCGGTGAAAGCCGTGTCGAAAAGTCAGAAATAAAGGTAAATAGATATCGCGTTAGACCCATTTGTGACTGATAAGAATTCATATTAATGGATATGATCCTGTCAAAAACATTATTGACTACAACTGTGATGTAATTTAATCAAACGATCCCAAATCAAACACCTACCTGGAGTCCACTTGGCAGAATACACGTGGAAATCGTCACCCCAGTGCTTGTCTGAATTTTTAGTGACTAATAGCGTTTCGTGGCACTTTGTATCAATGACAGGGCCACTGTACAAAACCTGAAATTAGATAAAACATTACTATTCGTAGGTGGACTTTGCTTAAGTTATAATTTTTGTTTAGACTCACAATCCGCATAACGGCGGCGTTTTGGTTAAATAAATGTAGATGAAACATAATAATATTCCTAGGTCATACAGAGATGTAGTGTGGACTTTGCTCAAGATATAATTTCTAATTGGACTCACAATCCGCATAACGGCGGCATTTCGATTGAATAAATCTATGTAATAAAAAACATAACTTTGGACCGTGACCTTAAGAAAGACGACTTTTGGTTTTTTAACTCTGTGACACAGGACGAATATCACGGTTAAGTCCATAAGACAAAGTATATTTTTTGTATACCAACCCATCGAAAAAAAATATGTCGACCAATTCTTTCCACCTCATTTACCTTATTTCCATACTGAGTAGTGCCTTTACTAAGCTCCAAGTTTCCACGAGCGCAAGCTATCTTTAACATTCCTGAGTTCTTAGTTCCGTAAACAAATTTCTTCAATAGGGGTTCAAGCAATATCTCTGAAAAAAATACAGGCTTTAAATAGTTTTTATCTCCAGTCCTACCGACTGCGCCAATTACGTGTTTCACATTTTTACATTTAATTGTAAACTGGTACTTTCTTTCTGTTGCGTTTCAGCGTATAAAAAATAAGGTTCTATAAATTATACATGGAATGATTTTAACCTGGATATATCCAATCGCCTTGAGGTAGTTTAGCGCGAACACTGATGATACCATAGGTAAAGGCAAAACTAGATCTGCTGGTGATGCGACCCCCTATCACCGGTGGCAAGATGGAGGAACCGTCGCTAGCTTCTACTTGGCAAAAAGAGGTTTGTCCTGATGTGCATCTTAGGAAGAAAAAATAAAATTAGTTCAAGCAAGACCTTTAAAAATAATTGGAAACGTTTTGGTGACTTTTTTTCTTACCCATCATATAGGTCTAATGTGCCATATAAGCTATAGTAGGTGAATCCTGGCTGTTTCTGCTGTAGTGCAGGAGTTATGCGAAGATTGCCATTTTTCACGGAAACGGTGCTGCGCTGGTATGATACGAATGGAAGCTCCTAGAAAAAAAAACCCATTATCTATCACACCAGCTCATGGAAAATAGAATTGTATGTCGTAAAATTTCTGGAAACAATTCTAGAAGTCATTCTAGAAGAGCTTTTGTAGCATGTCTATATTTGGGGATTGGCTGAATGAACTCGCATGGAACACGTTACAATGCCAAGAATAAAGACTGATTCGAAAAACCAAGAAGTATGTTCAACTCACAGGGTGGTCGAAAGGCACGTACTGTTGCACCTGCCATATGTTTTCTCGAAGAGTGTCAAAGTTCTCTTCAAAGACGACCTGCCCCGCACAGGCGGTGCCCTGGTGTAGACGCGTTAACGTCGGAGCACACACGGGCGGCGCAGGAGTTCCTACAGTCACCACCAGCGGATCAACAGGAGGCTCTGGAAGGTAATGTACTATTGGTATGTTTGCGTGTAATTATTTTAGCTTTTACTTACTCTAAAGCGTTTTATTCTAGTCACAATTGCTCACAAACGCAATTCACTACATTAGTAATTTTGTACCTCAAACAAAAGCGATCCTATTCGAAGTTTTTCACAAACGCGATTCTTCGCTACAGCATTTCAGCACTTTGGTAGTTCTCTCTGTGCTGAATAAAAAATGTGCTGAGCTGCTATTGCGAGAAACATTTTCTAGTCGCAATTTTTTTAGAAACTCATTTGTGTAAAAAAAATTATGTCAAGACTTACTGATGTTATCTCGATTATCAACGGCTGTAGAAGTAACCTCTGGAAATAAACATTGTGTTATATTTACGCAACATCATATAGCTGATAATGAAAAACGTACGAATAACTAATTTGTTGGAATTCAGTTCAGTTTAGGTGTATAGATTAACGGTTAAGTGCGCGCATTTATGATGAAAAGGGCAAATGTTCTAAATATCTTTGTTAATACGCTAATTAGAATCTGTACAATGTCAAAATTCTACCTACAGAGCCATAAACATTCCTTGAAAAATGTAATGCTTACGCAATTCCCCTAAATGTTCAATTATAAAGAGGATATTTTTCCAACACACATACTCCCAATTTTCCAAGTCCCGCTGGATCCAAAGCCAGTGTGCACGCCCAAGTAGTTAATGGGGAAAGATTCTGGATCATTCCACTTCATGAATGGGCTCGTTTCTCCCTCCCGTCCAGCCATGATATTGCCCTTGTCCCAGCTTATCCAGAATCCACGGTAACCACCGTCACTCAAAATTTCTGGAGTCTGAACTTCAACTCTCTCTGATGGCAGGCAGCATCTTTTTCTGATGACACTCTTTAGGTTTGCCCAACCGCCGATGACAATCTTAAAACATGCAAATAACAATTAACGAGGGTACACAACACACATGGATCATGATCGATTAAAAAGGTCGCAGGTATAACTATCTGATTTGTCAATGGAACCATTTGTTTTTATACTTTGGCTTTGGCGTGATTAATTAATAAAAGTATAAAATTAAATTTTCATCATTTAAATTACATCTCGTGTTTATGTGCCCTTATCAGCAGATTAATTATTATCATCATTTCATCAGCCAATCTCGTATACGTCTGACTGATGACGCAGGGCTTCGGTCGTAGACGACAGACGCAGACGATGGGCCGTTTTCAGTCCCCACTAAGACTGACTGGAGACTTAAATGTGGCTTTGAATTTCTTTGAATATAAAATTTATTGTAAACACATACAAACATACCTCATACATAGGATCAGTTTCCCGGGGACCCATCGTGAGACCAACATGGACATCATTCCGCGCACGTACTTTAAAAGACAGTGATTTTCTTGATATTGGATAGAACTGGTATACGGTATTGTCTCCTGTCGATATGTCTGGAATTTTTTGAACATTAATATTGCTTTTATGACCACTTGTATTGGAAAGTAACATTATAAAGCCAAATTGATGACATTGATTAAACACGGAAATCTTTGAATTATGCTAAGCTGTAGGTTTACAAAAGCATTTCTTCCTACTAGCAATTCTTCACAACCGGGATGTGTGTTTGTGTAAAGCTTGGCATTATTCAAACATTTTATGATTTAAAAAATGCCTACCTTCTTCAGCGTTATCCCGAGATTCATCTGAAAAACATTCAAAAAGATTAATCGGGTAAACATAACAAGTTAAAATTATAAAATACTTCTATTTGGGCATTCTGTAGCTACATACAAAAACTCCGACTGTTGATCCGAGCTAAATATGTGTTGGAATATGAAAAATATACTCCTTGATTAATACTGTCAGCTTATTAGCTAGGTGACTTAATTTATCAAGGTATTAAAAAAAGTTGGTGTTCATTTTTTTATCCAACTGAATTGTGCTTTCTGCGTTCTCGATATTGTTTTCTAAAATTTCGCTTTTATTCTGCTAGTTAGCGTGTTATTTCCTAGATTATGACACGTCCTGAGAAAAATTACAACTGCTGTAATATAATTATTTCTACTTAACGGGACTTAATCTTGGGACTTAACGGGACTTTGGCCGCTCTGATATAGTTATCTGATGGCGACTGCACCTCGAAACTTTGTATAACCTTGATAAGTTCGCTTCAGCATGTTGACTTACTAGTGATCCTCCAAAGGCCGTTAGAACCAAATCCAGTGTGTATACCCATATAGGTCACTTTTATGGGATTCAAATCCTGCCATGACATGAAGGGATCGCTCTCGCCGTCTTTCCCGACCTGGATATGACCGTTGTCCCAGCTCACCCAGAACCCTCGGAACTGATACTCATCCAGGAAATGAGACGTAGCAACTTCGCTTTTTTCCGATTTTTGATAGCAATACTTTTTTCTTAGTACGCTCTGTGTGTTTCCCCAACCTCCAATGACCGCCTAGAAACATGAATAACACCTTCACAATTACTGGTGCTTTGTGTTAAGTTGCCATCCATGATATTTTATTTATTTAAATGGAATTGTTCTGAGATTTGCGTCTTTGTCATTCAAAATCAGAATGCGACATCGTAGTGGGCTAGTGAGCATTGTCCCCGTCAGTAAAAAAGCGGATGGAATACTGCCGCTTTTTAATTAAATATGCCAAGCACCACCGTTATGCTTTAAACGGGCCTTCTGTAATGTTTTAATGTAATTTACTTTTCTTCATTCTCTGAAATATATATTTCTATATTCTAAAATCGAACAATCATCGAACTCGTATTCATCGGCTGATCGGAATAACGCTAAGAGGGGCCCCTCCTAGCGTTATTCCCGGTTGTGCCATAAAGGAGCCCGGGGTACGCTACACCGTACTCGTATTATAAGTTAAATATTTACTGAAGTTAGTACCTATCTCGCCAAATTTTTCCATTGTTCCAATTCAATCGAGTTCATTAAATTACGTTCCGAAGGTTCAAAAATATCTGAGCAATCTTCCTAACTCGACTGTACTTGACTAAAAATTAATTTCTTTATTCGCAATTCATACCTCATACATGGGATCCGTCTCGCGTCCTTCAGAGAAGAGCCCCACATGCGCATCGTTGTTTGCGCGCACTCTGAACTTCACCGAGCTGCTCGATACGGGGAAAAATTGGTATTCCGTGTTATCTCCGGTTCTCACAGCTGAAACACATTTTATAAATGAACAATACGTATAATATATATTTTGAATATATTTTAACGTAAAGTCTCGCCTATATTATTATTAAATTCTCAAAAGGGAGAATAAAAAGAAACAGAAGTCAAAAATCAAAAATGTTAAATGATTTTTTTGGAATATATGTGGATGTTTCTATTTTTAATTTCACGTATTCTTTCATATATACACAATTAAATTAATAATAACATACGAAAAAACGCAAAACCTCCTTGAAAAATAAAATCGTAAAACAAGTTTTTGCTAAAAAAATGCATTTGTGTTTTAATTGTCAAAAAACTGTTGCTTTAATTTTAATTTTGTCTATGACAAAAAAGTGGTTTAACTATCGGCATTCTTATTTAAATTACCAGAAGGGACAAAAACATTGCTGGTAAATTAATTTGAAAAGGTTGTTTAAATAAGCGATTTTTATAACAAATAGTTTTGTCATTTGTATCTGACCACTTTTTTTTTCTCCATACTATGGAGTTCAATTCAGGGTCAGTTACCACGAAAAAAATTTTTCTCTAAACTATACCTACATAGAAAGTATTTGCCCCTTCTCAAATTTAAAATATACACTCAACATAGCTAAACCTTTTTCACAAGAAAATTCACTGATGTTTTTTGCCATATAGGTACTACATTAGGTGTATTGTCATTTGTATTGCAGTGCCAATGCTGGCATTTGTATATTTAAAACATAGAAAAGATGTAACAGACCAAGTTTTATAGTTGATCCTTACGAGACCCGCCTCGGTTAGAAAGGGGGTGCCTATTCATTGTATACATTCTAGGATATAGTATTCAACAACGCCTGCGTATATGTATATAATAACACTCTTTTATGTACTCTTAAATTGGATGCTTGTCATTGTTCCTAAGATAGTATTGTACTTAAGCGATTCAATAACAATTCAAATGTACCTTTGGTTCCCGTACTATCTCGTAAAATATCTGAAAGTTTAATAATTTGGTTTTAGTGTCAACTTGATTAAAGAAGGTGATTAAATTGGACACTGTATAGTTACTTCCGTTGAAAGTATGAGTCGGGACGTATGAGATGCTCTAAACACTATTCACAACATAGTTAGCTGACAATTTTTGGCCCGAATTGCAACGAGATAAGTTCTACTGTAAAGTCGCCGTCAATGGACTATGCTTACTATGTAAACAAACCGCCATATTGAAATTGTCTCTGAATGATGAATTTACTAGTGATGGGGAAGACTCTTACTGTACTCTTTTATGTGAAAACATATCGAATATTAAAATATCGAGAGTAAAAAACTAGTAGGTATTTACGTATATTAATTTTTAACCACTTTACCCACTAATAAAACACTACGATTCATTACCCACTGATAAAACTACCGCGTAGTGTACACAACCGCGATGGTAGGTACAGAGCGTGAGTTGGGTAGTGTGTAGCGGCTTTACAATATCACCAACTTGAGTCACAACACTACCCATCATAGACAAGTGTAGAATTTAAAAGAAACAAAAACGTCATTCCGTCATGTCATACTAACCTAACTTATGAAACCATTTTAAACTTTAAATGAAATATCCATGATTCAGTTATATATTTTATGGTTTTGTATTTTACGGCAACGACCGGTTCAATAGTGTATAGTTTCAGTGGTGTTGGATGAGGTGATGTGAAAATTTAAGGAGAAACAGTAACAAAACACAGTTACGTCCTTTGTTTACATAGTTAGCAAAGTCCATTGCGTCCATTTTAGGTTGTGGTCAGTGAAGCGTGTTGCATGCATTTTTGTACAATTATGCAAATGAGGTGAAAAAATAATTTCACTGGTATAGTCATTAAGATAGAGTTAAATATTTCAGTGTTACAACTATCCACGTCGTCGTGGATTGTTTAAAACCTCTGACACGGGGAAAACCCCAGGCTACTCTCCCACCACGCAATTCGATCGTTTTATTGGGTTCGTCCTATGAAAGCAACGGTCAGGTTAAAAAAAAAATGGCACGCAGGCAATGGTAGTACTGCTAAATTAGATATTGTCATACCAATCTCCCAAGTTCCAGACGAACCAAAGCCAGTATGCACGCCCAAATGGGTCACGGCCAGCGGCTGCAGATCATGCCACGACATGAAGGGCGTGTTTTCTCCCTCGCGCCCCACCATAATCGTGGCGTTGTCCCATCGCATCCAGAATGCGCGGTTTTTAGTACCGCTCACAATTCCGGGAGTTTTCACTATATCTCTGTCCCATGGAAAGCAGGTCATCCTTCTTATGACGCTCTTTGTGTTTCCCCAGCCTCCGATAACCAACTAGAAATAAAGGAATGCCATTAGTATATATTTATGATTACTACTGGACGAATAACCCTCCTTCTGAAGCAGTCGGGTAAAAAGTGAGAACGCGGGTTCAAGGTTGTCTGTACTCGTACTAATATTACAATGAGGTTTTTCCGTGAGATTGTAGCGTTGTAAGTTCGTTACTAGGGAGTAATCTCTAGAACTACTTATACGATTTCCAAAAATCTTTCACCTGTCTATAAGCTATATTTATTATTTATTATGATGCGTGTTAGGCTATATTTATTATTTATTGAACGCAGGTATTCTTTGCAATACCCGAGCAGTAGCTAATAAAATGATAGATTTTTTCGGAATAACGGGCGGTTATTTGTCATTTTTTCCTGAATTCTCTCGCTAAATTATGGTTAAGTAATTCTGTTCCACCGCCCCGCTTTCATATTGTGTCCTAGAATGCGATTATCACCATGTTTTGCCAGCCAGTTGACACCTGTTTGTGTTCCTTTTTCACAACCGTAATTGGGAACTAGAACGCCTAAAACTGGCATAAATAGCCAGCGGAATATTTAGTAAAATCTCAGTAATGCGCAAAAACAAGTACGAATTCAGTAGGTCGTGCCCGTACAAATATATTTAAGTACGTCAAAATGCTGTATATCCCACAAAACATCGCATAAAACGGCCGTCAATAGAATTTGCTAACTATGTAAACAAACCGCCATATTAAAATTGTCTTTCACTATGGCGGTTTGTTTATATAGTTAGCAAATTCCATTGAAGGCGACATTAGGTATCATTTGGCTAGATATAGTTTGTCTTACAGGTATAAACAATTGCGAAATAAAACTTAGGAGAAATCAATAATTTTGGGAAAAACGTTCCATAAGTAAGTAAAGCGACGAGACATACCTCATACATAGGTCCAGACTCCCGAGGCAGCGTGGCGAGGGCGATATGAGCGTCGTTGCGCGCATGAACTTTGAACTGTGTTGAAGTACCGTGTACAGGGAAAAACTGGTATAGGAGGATATCTCCAGTGGCCACATCTGAAAATTCATGAATTTTAATAAATATGTTGAATATCCCAGATTGTATAGTGTATCTTCATCACCTTCCTATCGATTTCCCGGGAGTAAAGTAGCCCGGGGTCCACTTTGACAACTAAACCCAAGATTTGGCGTAGGCATTCGTTTGACGAAAGCGACTACCATTTGACCTTCCAACCCACAGGGATAACTAGACCTTATTGGGATAAGACCGGTTTCCTCACGATGTTTTCCTCCATCGAAAAGCTAACGGTAAATATTCCATACTAAGTTCCAAAAGACTCATTGGTACGAGCAGGGATTCGAACCCACGACAACCGCTTGACAGCCGTACTAGGGCTACCGTAGCTAACCAACTGACCTATCGAAGCCGTTGAATCTTTCAACCAATTTCCTCATACGGGCTTTTTGACCCAAAAATTCCGACCTCCATTCCTTATCTTGTCTTAGACAAACAAAATGCTTTAATATACATCTAATTTGACTAAACTCGAATGCTAATTAACCTGAGATTAAACGTCGAATTGAGTGAACTGATCTTTAATTAAATTCAAATGGATGTCAAAAAAAGTACCCACTTTTCAACAAAATGAATCCACTTACCATTATTGACATTGCTGTTCTCAGATGGTACATCTGAAAGTTAATTTGGAATTAATTTTGATCGAATAAGACCATCCAATTAGTGAATCAATTTGCTAATATCTGACACACACGCGATTTAGGATGACTAACTGTACACGAACCGAATCCGGCACGAGCGCCGGGCAGGGCTCGTCCTCCGAGTTCCCCATACATTCAACCATGTCCGTACTCTGGCCAGCAACTGACATCCGTCAAAACTGGTGGGTTTTGAATAGTCACGAACGAACTTAAGGGGCTACCCGAGGTTTTCATCGATTTTTGACAAGTTTTGAATCGTATCTCCTACTTTTTCACTACAGATAGAATTATAAATCAAACGGCTATCGGTTCTTCAATCTTTTATCTCCATTTTTTTCTACCGGATTTTGAAACAAATGAATACTTAATTTTGTATGATTTTTTTAAACATTGTCTAAAAAAACACTTATTTTGTATCTCTATTGACGTGAAAGATCTAACATATACGAAATCTACATATTTGGGTTCTTCTGTAACGTCTCTAAAAACTGAGTTAGGGTTTTCATTTTAAACCAATTACACAAAAGTTATGGCCAGAAAACCACTTTTTTGGCCTAAAATTGTTCAAGTTTGATGCCAAATATCTCGAAAACAATGAACTTTGAAGTAAATGTGGGATACTATATTGCTTAAAGCCGTTGTTGTTAATATAATAAGCTACAAAAAACATTAGTAGAAGGACTATAGAAGACATTGGCGTATGGGAGCCCCTTAACTAACGAACACGAATTCTGACATGGTCTGTCAACTTTTCGTCTCCTAAATCAAACCGCAAAAGTGCAAAAACCATGCAACCGTGTAGTCTTTTCGAAGATCTCACGGTTCTAAATACACTGATTTGCCATACGATAAATAAATGAATAACCGCAAGAAGGCGCATTCGTTCTTTCTGTCGAAATTTACTATATGAAACAGAGTGAGCAACGAAATAATTGTATGATTGCAGTGAAGACTTAATTTCAAGTTATGTTCCGACCGCGGTCAGAGGGGTAATCAATCACGTTACGTTTTGAACGCGCGTTAGGACAATCCAACTGTCAGATTTCCATATAAAAATTGTCATTTAGATCTACCTTTCGTAAAACGCGTTACGTGATCGACCTGCCGGACAGATAGTGGGCTCGGTGCGGTGTACTGTTATCCTGGAAGAAGGAAGAAGGCCGATGCTCGCTATCCGAGTTTTTCATACAATGCAAATACTGTGGCGTCCGTACCGGGTCCGTGCTCTGGTCGGCAAACGGTACCACCCATCATAATCGCGTAGTAAGCAGAACGTCAGTAACGAATATTCGAAATATGACACTGTGGTGAACACTTTATATAGTCGGATTATACCTAAGTTCCGGCGCCGTCTGCCCGGGCACAGCGGGCACGAAACGTTCTGTAAATCACCCTTAAAACGAGTCTTTCTTCAGCGCGAAGACATGCATTGTAATCCCAATTTAGTATTGTTCTCTGACGCTTCCAAATACGAGACGTTGACGCGAGAATTGATTTGAAATAAAATATAGGAGTTACAACAAATTATGAAATTAAACTCGTTATTGGATAATGTAAGACTTCTTGTCCATATTGCCATGCCAATGCCGGCGAAAAAGTTTCATTAGGCTTAAGCGGAAGCGAGAATATGAATTGAATCCAATATGCATCGTATTAAAATGTTTTTGTGCTTCACAGAATGTATCCCATGGCACAATGCTCCTTATTGTAAAGTTTGCGAGTCCTTAACATAATTAGAAACATTTACCCTACTTACCAAAAATAATAAATATACGCAAATTAATATCAACTTGACTACCACGGAAATTGGAATGTAAGCCCTTGTATTTTCACTCACTCGTATATAATGATCGAACAGATTTGTTAAGTAATTAGAAAGTGTGTGTTAATGGAAGTGGTTTAAATATATATAGTATAAAAAACTTTAAAAAAAATGTATAACATTAACGTCCGAGTGCTCGATGGTTTACTTGTATTTGGCTTGGCACTAGTATAAAACTTCCTGTTCCTGAAAATTAAGGCCCAAAACTAGGACTTACATTTAGTGTTTCAAGTAGATCCGCATATCAGTCCCAGCGCAGTCCAGCTGCTGGTCGATTGCGTTACATTTAGTACTATCGACAACACAGCTAACTGACCATCGGTGCACCTTAAGCGCATTGTAACAAGGTTCTATATTAAACACAGAATGGTCAGTTAACAGTGTTGTCGTTTGTACGTGCGTCTGGCAGGTAGATCAAAATGTTTTTTTTTCTTATTAAAATGTGACAGTCCTAATGCTCGTTCGAAAAGAAGCGTAATTACCCCTTCTTGTCTGTATTAAAATCATTAAGCACCAGCAACAGAAAAGACAAATGGTTAGTTATTAGAAAATGTGTAAAAAAGTATAGAAGAGATTTTTGCTAATTAAAAGAAGGAAAGAAGAGTAAGTAGATTTTATTTATTTACGCTCATCAAGCCTACAAGCAGTTTTTATTCACAAAGTATATTGGGCCAGCCTCTACACAAATATAGCCCATATCCTCAGACTTAATAGAAATAATCAAGGAAGTGGAAGTATCGAACAATAAGAGTGCGTACTTTCGATCTTCCAAGCGCCGCTGGAGCCAAACCCAGTGTGTACGCCCACGAACCCAACCTTGAACGGTTCAGGGTCATGCCACGACAGAAATGGGCTAGTATCCCCAGCTTTTCCCACCAGGACAATCCCGTTGTCCCAGCGAGTCCAGAAACCACGGAACTCATCGTTGTTCAAAAATTGGGGCGTCTGCACCGCGTCTTTATCGGGCTGGTTGCAGAATCTTCGGCGAATCACGCTTTTTGAGTTCGCCCAGCCTCCAATGACGATCTGGAAAATATTAATTCGCTTCAATACGGTCGACTGAAATTTCTTCGGGTATTTGCCGCGCTGAGCTGTTGATGTCTGGTTCAATCTGGAACAGGTGTTTGTTCAATAGGGATATTGTCGGATGGATTCATACATATGTGACTGGATGCACTCTGACACCTGATACAATAGGAATGAGAGTGAATCTAACCGTTGCGTTACTACTAAATGTATGTAACATTCTGTCGCGTCAAGGTACGACGCGTTAGATAAGTGCATCCGTATTTAGATCCTTGTCTCTACAGCTTTTAAGTATAAATAAATAAATAAAATATCTATTGATTTTTTTATACTCTTCTAAGTCTTCTAAGTTTTCTAATAAGAGAGAGAGGGATAGGTGTGAGAAAAGTTGAGTGAGCTCGCGTGCCGTCTTGTGATAGCCGTGCAGATTGACAAAGAAGGCATGTGTGATTACCAAAACATTCTTTTTTTTTAACTTAACTTGCATAGTACTTGCCTAATAGTGACTCGTTAGTATTTTTAAAGCTCTTGGGTCTTATAAGTTACCTGCTAAAGTGGCACTGAGCTGTAGTACTCGCAAGTCAGTCTTTTTTAACCGACTTTAAAAAAGGAGGATGTTCTCAATTCAACTGTATTTATTTTTTGTGTGTTTGTTACGCGATAACTCGGTAATTTATTAACCGATTTGAATAAATCTTTCTTTGTTTGAAAGCATATACTTCCAGATTGGTCCCGTGGTCACCAAAATCCAGTCCTGCAGCCGGACATATGAAATAATTTTGGCTAAAGCTAAAAACAGAGAACTTCGTCCGCTGCGCTCGCTCGTTCCATTAGTATCTATTACTTTTAAGAAAAAGTGGCGAAGCAAGTCACGGTCTAGGGCTAGCGAGCTAAGGCGTAATAAAAGGGAACTCGTTGAAAAATCCCGTAGCTCACTTGGTTGAAAGCGACTGGCTGCGTATACCTGAAAGTCACTAGTTTGAATACAGTTCAGAGCAATGTGACTTATGATACTTGCCTCGTACATAGGTCCGGACTCCCAGGGGTGCGAGGTGAGCGCGATGTGGGCGTCGTTGCGCGCGCGCACCTTGAACCGCAGCGTGTTGCCCGACACCGGGAAGAACTGGTACTTGGTGTTGTCCTCCGTTTTCACTGAAAAATATATCAGAATTTCTTGTATCATTCCTTTCAAATTCAAATCCTAATATTATAATCGTGACAAATAAAAACACCCCGACACAAAAAATAAACTCTAAAAACTAACAATAGTTATTTATGCAACAAGAGAGCAAAGTTTGTTTTTGCTGCAAGTGCTGATTTTGAGTCCCGAGGAAGCGAAAGATTCTAAAATTTGAAGCGTAGGGACTCAAAAGCACGAGATGCAAATCCTTTGCTCTCGAGTAACACATACAACTTTTCACCTTAGCAGTGAGAACATATTCACATTAAAAATATATCAAAGTATCACGTACCTATCTATACGTCTCGTTATTCAGGAAGAAAACTTAAGTAGCCGTTCGTTACTGTACTGGTTGTTTTAACTCCTCAGCGCCGCGCCGTTAGTAAATTAAATTCTAGAAAGGCGAGACAAGGCGCGATAAACCTAAGGATATTTTAATATCTATACCTACGAGTCTCGCGAGTCACTAACACATCACTAAAAACTAACCATATTATTGTTAAAATTCACAGATTTTAATCATATTTTCGAGCTATTCTTAAAATATTTATCGTCTATTGCGCTAGAAAGAGACAAAGGCGCACTAGCATATTACGTGTATCTCGCGTCCGCACCAAAAATCAGCCTGACTGTTGTTAAAACACTGCCTCCACTATGAAAATGAAAATGAAAATGAAAAAAGTTTATTGTATAAGGGCAACATTACAATATAAATCACGACCCTGTGTCCTGAGCTAGGAAACCCTGTGTTACAGGACCCAGTTTCACTGCTCCAAATACCTAACCTACGTATCTGTACAGTACAAGTGTACAAAGAGAGCAAAATACAAAATAAATATGGCTAGTTTTAGATGGTTAAAATTGTGTGCGTGTGCATGTGTGTATGTGTATGTGTGTGTGTGTGTGTGTGTGTGTGTGTGTGTGTGTGTGTGTGTGTGTGTGTGTGTGTGTGTATGTGTGTGTGTGTATGTGTGTGTGTGTGTGTGTGTGTGTATGACATAAAGTATGCCTGGCGTAAAATTATATAATATAAGACAATAAAATAAGAATCTACACTGCAATACTGACTAAATTGTTAGTAGTCATTATTTTATCACGGCCATGAGGAGTTCAGTCTCATCATAATCCAGTTGTATAAGCCACTCGGTCAACACCCGTTTGCTTGGAGGCCTTTTTATGAGGTGACATTTGCAGTAGTCTCATAACTAGAGGAGAAATGAAGGGATGAAATCTCTTGGCAAATTTTGTACGCGTCTTTGGGGTTTTCCAGCGCTGGCGGCATCTTGTGTCTGCTTCAAAATTCTTGTCATGTAGTTTTCCATAACTGTACAGTATTTTCCTTAAAAACAGTTGGCGGACAGAGAGGACGTTAGCAACTTTGTATAATTCTTTGGTGCTGAAACGTGATGGTTTGCGGTAGATGACCTTGAGAAGGGACCTTTGCGCTCTTTCCAAACTAATAAGGTGCGTCTTTGCACTTGTATTGTATCTGTACTCCCTTTGTCTCTGTGTGTCTTTTGTGTAGTGAATAAATGTCTTCTTTCTTTCTTTCTTTGCTGCCCCTCCCCAAACCGAATTGCAATAGCCAGTACGGATTCACAGAGTGCAGAGTAAACTATTTTCAACAGTTCGGGGTACGCAAAATTTCTTAGAGCGCGAAAGACAAACATAAGCTTGCGAACGCGACTTTTAAGTGATTCGATATGCTGCTGCCAGGTGAGGTGGGAATCAAGTACTACACGTTTAATGTCAATAAGTTAGTGTCAAGCCATTCGACTACTAGTTTTAATTTAGCCTCAGCAGTACTTTGAACTTCTCGCCAGTCTTTGCCACGTACCAGAATAGCTGTGTCGTCAGCAAACGATATAATCGTGGCGTTTGCCAGACTAAGGTTACAGAGTCCGTTAATATATGTTAAAAATAGGGTTGGCCCTAATACACTGCCCTGGGGGACTCCGAAATCTACACTAGCAAAGTCACTGGTGTGGCTTTCCACCCGCACGCATTGCCTAAGATCGCGTAAGTACGACTCAAACCATTTAAGCGCAAGTCCCCTGATGCCAAGGCCTTCGAGCTTAGCCAATAAGATCGGGATTGAAACTGTATCAAAAGCCTTGGCAAGGTCTAGAAACATTCCTACACATCTTTCACCGTTATCAAGGCAATCTACTATATTCCCAACAAGTAGGTCTACGGCTTGTTCGGTGGACCTATTTTGCCTGAATCCAAATTGGTTAGGTGACAGACTGTTATTTCCTTCCAGATAGGACAGCAACTGTACATTGATAATCTTCTCGATTAGTTTACCAATTATACTAAGTAGGGAGATCGGCCTATAGTTGTTGACTTCCGTTCTACTACCTGCCTTGTAGATTGGTGTTACTGAGGCTACTTTGAGGATATTAGGGAATGTCGCAGATGCTATGCTTAAGTTGCATAAGTAGGTGATTAGTTCGATAACGCTAGCCACTGTCATTTTTAATAAATCCGGTGAAATGTCGTCTAGCCCAGGGGAACTACCAGCTTTAAGTTGTTTGATAAAGGAGGCTACCTCATGAGTGTCCGTTGATCGAAGGAAGAATGACGAGGCTGGGGAATTTTCATCTTTATACATTTTGGCCAAGTCCGCCTCACTTACTCCCGTTCTATTGAGTGTCACTTCCGCTAAATTCCTACCGACAGAACTAAAGAAGAAGTTAACTTTATTTAACGATGCTGTAGGGTCAGTGTCAAAATGAAGCAGTTCAGAATCCTGGATGCGGGTGGTGCATCCGAGGTGACATGCCGATTTAACCGTCTTCCAAGTCTTCTTCGCATCAAGACGTGCTTGTAGCAGCTCTCGCTGATGGTATTTAGCTTTGACTTCTTTTAAGAGATCAGCGGTAGTGTTCCTGTACCTTTCGTATTCAGTTAACACCACCTCATCGTGAGGGTTTTTGTTTGCCTGTTGATGCAACATACGTCTCTTACGTATGCATTTGAGAAGCACGGGAGTAATCCATTGTTTAAATGTAAGTTTTGAATTACTGACTGGGACGCATTTTTTGTGTCTTTTAATTATATTTGTTAGTGTGGTACAGAAAAAGTTACATGCCTCATTAATATCATTTATCTGGTAAAGAAGTGACCAATCTGTGTTTTTAATATCTGAATCTATCGCATTAAAGTCAAATTTGATTGCATATTTACGTTTTTCGTTTGGTACCGAATAGTCTAAGTGTCATAATAAGGGCATGATCAGAGATATCCTCGTTACAGGTGATGACTGCCACTTTTAACTTGGATCTTATCATGACATGATCTAAGCAATTATTACCGCGAGTGGGCATGAAATTGCCAGTGTAAAAGCCCTGCTCGGAGCAAACATTTAGGTAGTCGTCGGCGCCGCTGCTGCGTGCGTTTGGCATGATATTTATATTAATATCGCCTGTCACTATAGCATGCCTACAGCCTACGCTATGAGATAAAAATTTACTAAAGGAATCTAAAAAAGTGGCACAGTTGTAATAACTAGGTGATCTGTATATACCGATTATGTCGATTAAAATAAATAAATAAATAAATAAATATAAGGGGACAATCTTACACAAATCGCACTAGCCCCATAGTAAGCTCAATAAGGCTTGTGTTATGGGTACTAGACGACGATATATTTAATAGATATAATACTTAAATACATAGAAAACATCCAAGACTCAGAAACAAATATTCATGCTCATCACACAAATATTTGTCCTTACCGGGATTCGAACCCAGGACCTTCAGCTTCGTAGGCAGCGTCACTACCCACTAGGCTAACCGGTCGTCAAAATTGCGTTATTTATTGTCAGAAATAAAGCATTAGCCTCTTTTATGTTAATTTTACGAACCTTTACGCTCAGTTGTTCTTTCACAAAAATGATTACTCCATCATTTTGCAGATAGTGCTGTTCTGACGCAAAGCAATTATACCCGTGGAGGACCGGCAATTGGGGACATACTTGCAGCCAACACTCCGTCAGTACTATTACATCAGGCATGAGATTTGCTCGTTCAAGTACACACTTAAAATAGTCGAAATTACATTGGTGGCTACGTATGTTTTGTGTAATTATCATAAAAGGTTTTTTAAATGTGTTTTAATAACGAGGCAGTCTTCTAGACAGGAAACCTGCCTGTTGTCGCACAAGTCGGTCGCATCAATATTTTGCTACCGAGAAATGGTAAGACAGGGAAATTCAAAAAATGGGAAAATATGCGACTATGAATAATGGCGAAAAGAAAATTAGCTGCAAGGAATAACTGCGTTTGGGAAACTCATCTAACAAATCGTCAGCCACAGTATTCAAAGCGCCAGTGAAAAAATATTAGTCCAATCTTTGCTCTTGTATTTAAGATAATAACTATATATACTAGAGAAAACACGTTTTGTGGACAGTTTGCAATATAAATTAAGAATAATGTTAGGACTAAAATGATCTAGGTACCACTGTATAATAACCGTTCTTAATATAGCCATAAAAATACTAAGTCGAATGCATGTTTGGGAGGTATATAAGTAAATACACTTAAAGATATTTGATAATTTAATAATAAGTGAAAGTCCATAAATTATAAAATAGTATATATTGTTAGTAAGACATAACTGTATATTTTTAGGGTGAGTAGCATGCAAAATTTCTAGGTTTTGTGAATGGTGTATGTGTTGTGTGTGTTCGTTTAAAAGTACATGCAAATACCTGAGGATACAAATCATGGCCGAACAGAGAGTACCTAAATGATTACATTTAGAACAATAACATAAAACTTGTTTGTGTGGCTGCCGCTGCCGCGCGCATGCGTCATCAGTAACTAGCGGACACTTATTTGTTGTCATCATGGCGTATGCCTTAAATAGATAATTACAATTCAAGCTTATTTTAATACGTGAGACACTAATTCCAATTAACAACATGAACGTATAAATATTGGTATGAGCGAAAATGAATATTTAAATGACTAAATAACTTGCTTCTTATTAGGCTAATGTATTGTTACTTAATATTATTGAACACTTCCATGTCCTTTACCCACTCGTGTGGCATGCCCTCCGATTTGCGTAGGTATACTCGACCGTGCTCCACCCAAACAAATTTGTAGTTTATTTCCCTAGCCCTGAGTCTTGCTGCTGTATGCAGGGCCCTGCGGGCGTAGCACGGTTGCCATTTTATCACTTATCGTTATAGATAAGGCATCTGTCACTCTCTCACTCGCATACTTGTCAGAGCGTGATGGGCGTCTTTACCACGACGATAAGTGATAAAATGGCAACCATGCTACGCCCACTGGTCTCCTTGGATAGATGCTCCGCGACGTATATGTTGGGTTTGCTGTCGTCTGCTATGCCGAGGTGGCATGAGTTTAGCTTAGCATTGGCATGCTGTTTATTGTAATTACGGCTAGCTGCTAGGAAGCCGTCTGTGATGCGGGGGGATGAAAATTTGGCTAGTATGGATCGAGGTCTCGGGTTATTAGGGTTCAATTTAGCTATGCGACTGCATTGGATAATTTCTTGGTCTTGGACTGGGTGCTCGATGACCTTTCCGAGTTGTTGCACGAGGAGTGGCAGGTTTGCTGGCGCGGGTAAGCTGTTCCATCTGGTTAAGACGTGTGCAAAGTTGAGATACCGTGGATTTCAGCTGTGTGTTTTCTTCAGCTAGGACCTGGATCTGTGGCTTAACACAAATAATATCACGTTTGAAGTCCTCGTACTGCTCGCTGATAAACGTCATGGAAGTCTCGAGGTCACAGATTTTCTGTTTTATTCCCCTTAGCTCGGTCGATATGCTTTGCTGAATAATTTCTTTAACAGTTTCCTTTATAGCACTACGAATCTCGTGCCGGACTATTTCGGATATATCCTCGCGGGTCAAGGGAGATGGTTTTCGCACAGTTACGTTATCCGCCGGCCCGCAATCCTTCCGTACGGGAGTGTTGTCACCTTTTGGCCGTTTATAGCATTTGGGGCATGCCCATGCAGATTTTTGGGCCGTACTCATATCCTTTATGCTTATGCCTGCGCACACTTCATGGTAGTTGCCTTCGCAGTTAGAGCATGAAAGCATTTTCACCGTCGACTTCAGCTCCTTCAAACAAGCTGCACAGTTGGTGGTCATCTTAGAAACGTATATTTTTCACCTTTGAACGGTCCTGATACGCGAACGCAGGAAAATAATTAGCAATAAATCACTTAAATTTCGAATTTCCGAAGTGGGTGATGATCTGTCTGATTTGACAACCAGTCGCGTGAGACACCGGTATCCCGTGCTTGTGCCGTAAGCGAGGGGTCTAGTTAACTAGTCGTGCGAACCGTTACGTCCAACGGATCTAGACACTGGAATAATGCACAAACGCCGTAAGGCGGGGGTCTTGGTACACTGGTTGCACACGAAAACACTGCGCGGACGCGTCTAAACTCAATGGAGGTGAACCCCAGACCAACTATAGTATTTCCTAGTTGGTTGGAGAACTAAAATCGCATTTTGCACACTGTTTTCACGCAGCAAAATATGTTTGTTCGAGCTTAATTTATATGTGACGATAATAATTATAATAGGTTTCAAATATTATTCGTTACTTTTTAGTTTATTTTTTGTGTCGGGGGGTTTTTTAAATTTTTAACTTTACTTTTATTTTGTCCTTTTTAAAGTGATGATCTTCAAACGGCTGATCAGATCATGGTTACTTTACCATATACTTTAAATATCATTAAAGTAACACGGTACCAAATTTCGAATCGATAGGACATATGGAAGGTAGTCGGATCCCCTTATCAACTAGAAAAGAGCTAATGATCTTCAAACAGCTGATCAGGTCATGGTTACATTACCATATAATTTCAATATCATTGAAGTAACACGGTACCAAATTTCGAATCGATCGGACATACGGAGGGTAGTCAAATAATCATCAACTAGAAAAGAGCTGATGATCTTCAAACCGCTGAACAAATTTTCATGAAACATGGCTAAGAATACTCGGGTTAAAATTATCTATGACACAAAAAAACCGCATTCAAATCGGTCTGGGTAAGTAACGATGCCTATAAAAAAAATTGTAAAAATATTAGTCGCAATAACACTCTTTTCATATAATTCTTGAGTCATATTACAACCCTTAATATATTTTCATACGCTATAATTATTATTTTATATAATGATCATTTAATGTAATAACATTTAATATAACGTACTTTAAATATCCTACTAATATTATAAATGCGAAAGTTTAGATGTTTGGATGTTTGTTACTCAATCACGCTTAAACGGCTGAACCGATTTGTATGAAATTTTGCACGAAGATAAGCTTTGTATTTTAATCCAGGCTATAAACAGCCTGGATTAAAATATAGGATAGTTTTTATCCCGGGTCCACGCGGACGAAGTCGCGGGCGGAAGCTAGTAATGCATATTTCCTATAATAAACAAATGATATAATGCTAATTTCTTCTAATGCACAGTTATCATAATATTTTTGGTAGACTAAGGCAGGTCGGTGTAGGTACGACGACGAGCGAAGCGAGAAGGAGTGTTAGGCTGAACTGCGACCCCACAGCGCGCGAGCCGAGCGAGCTAAGCGAGCGTGCCGCGGCAGCAGCCGGCGAAGCGCCAGAACCGAACACTTTTTTACTACCTACCTAATATATACTTACATAGATTTTCCAAACCGTTATGTTTGCTACATTTTCTTTTGATAATAAAATATTATTCTACTTGACAGTAATGATATATAACTTGTAAATATCATGAGCATTATACCATATAATTATTATACAAAATAAACATATAATATTTGAAATTATAACCAACGTTTATTATATACAATGAGTGATTATACTCGTATACCTTGAAAATATATCAAATGTTGTTATAGCGCATATTCCATTATTTATTTTTATACCCATCATTAAACACCCAATCGGTCTATCCGTTTCGGAGCTACGATACCACAGACAGATACACAGATACACAGACACGTTAAACTTATAACACCCCTCGCTTTGCGTCGGGGGTTAAAAATACAGACTACCGTGTCGCGAAATGGACCCATCTGAGCATGATGCTAGTATTACAGCGTGGGCTGGTCCTTCGCACCCGGACCTCCGTGGCTCACAAGAATCGCATATTAATCGGATTAGTAACTTGCCTCACAATTTTGCACAGTTTTGTAGTCATTGTGAAATAAATATTTTTTTTAGCTTTACGAAAATAAGATGTCCCACTGGTCGATTGCTTAACGTCTCGTACAAACGATACAATACAATACAATACAAATACTCTTTATTGCACACCTCACACAATCAAAGCAGTTAAAAAGAAAAACAATACAATAACATGTAGGTAGAGGTAGACAACAGGCGGTCTTATCGCTGAAGAGCGATCTCTTCCAGACAACCTTTGGGTATCGGAGAAAGAGATAAAACTAGATTATGTAGTAGGTGGTGCAGAGATTACAATAAGCCAAAAATCAAAATAATTATATTAATGCACGTACATAAATAGCTCTATATATAAACATACATACACAATCATACATATATACAAATAACACAAATAAAAATATATAAAACAAACAGTCAGCCAATAATAATAATAGTAGGACAGTCAGGGTTAGGGGAAAGACAAATAATGTTCTTTAAGAAGAGATTTGAAGTTGCCGATAGATTTAGCTTGTCTTATATGAAGAGGGAGAGAGTTCCACAGGTACCAACGATAGGTACCTAGATCTTAATGTCATTTTACTGTATGGGAAAATGTCAGTTCAGTAGCTGAAATTTTATTTTTTGGTCTCACGTTGGTTCGAAGAGTTACGCAATTAGCCTTCTGGGCTTGTATTCATAATGTATCTGTGCAATCCCTGAAAACGGGTATCTCACAAATAACAGGGCATTGAGTCCAATTTGTTCGATTCAAACTTAAGTACTTACCTTCATATTTCTCTTGCGTATTGGCTTCTGAAGAACCATCTGAAATTTAAGAAATTAAATCATAAATAGCAACACAATATTCTCAACATACTTTTTACTACATACTCTCATATTGTTCTATATATTTAGGTATTTATTTATCTATATAAATATGTATATCGTCGTCTAGTACCCATAGTACAAGCTTTACTTAGTTTGGGACTTGGTCGATTTGTGTAAGATTGTCCCCAAATATTTATTTATTTATTGTCTTCGGTTTTAGTTATTACTAATTACTCATTTTTAGTTATTACTCATTAAATGAAATTATTTCATTGCATTATAGATCTGCGTCTACCCGCTAGACCACGAGTGCTGCAAGGCCCGAAATATATTTGTACGTATTGCTACTGATAGTTAACTCTCATATCATTGAGAAATACAAGAATATACATATTCAAACAAAGAATATACGCCCTAAGCGGGGCCAATTCCAATTAATATTATTGCAACGCTCGACTATAAACCAAACATACTTTCTAACTTCCAAGAGCCGGTGGACCCAAATCCAGTGTGCACGCCCGCGAATCCAATAGGGAAGGGTTCCGGGTCGCGCCACGAGAGGAACGGGTCGGTTTCCCCTTGGCGGCCAGCCGACACCAGCCCCTTTTCCCAACGCAGCCAGAAACTTCGGAACTCATCCTCGTTAAGATACTGAGGTGTATGCTTCTCGTCTTTCTCCGGTTGTGAGCAAACCCTCCTTCTGATCACGCTTTTTGTGTTGCCCCAGCCCCCGATAACGATCTGAAACATATAATATATTTGTAACAGTAATGATTACAACGGTATTTGAATAAATCTAGTTGTACGGTCATTGACTCGATCATCGTAAATAATTGACACATTCGCCTTCCATGTATGCACGTCAACGTCTATCGAGGTATATATACAATTTTCTCCCTATCATATTTGAGGAAGGCACAAACATGGAACCAACTCTAACGTTGACCATACCAACCTACTTGTTAAATTGAGAGCATCATAGATACAAGCACATATAAATAATAGGGGCAGCTTGTGGCGAGCTGACGGTGAGTGGCTACACCGCGGACCCCTAACCTCCAGAGGGCCCGAGTGATCTGGCCCTCGCCTCTGTGCTTGCCTTTGCCGGCCGGTCAGAGTGGAGTCGCAAGAGCGGAACCTATGCTCCAGGTTGCAAGTGTAAAATGTCATAACGCCGGCAGCCCTTGTACGGATTACCGGGATCTGGCGCACCGCAGACTCACCTCTCGACAACCTCACAGCCGCTCATACGTGTTGCTCTATTGTCGCACTGTGCGTGCGACTGTTTGTGGGGCCCACTTAGTCATCGTCTGCCTTTTCACAATTTTGAGACCAATTGTCACGGCAGGTGTCCGCTAGTCTCCTCCCATAACCCATTTTCCAGACCACCCACCATTCAACCCAATAACCCATGACCTTAGTTTCCATCGCAGCAAAGTGTTGCACTGCAATAGTCTTTGCACCTGGCGGGGACCATCACCAGGTGTATCATGTTGTGCGCCCGGAGATGGTATCCGCCATGTGTGTTCCTCGCTTTATATTATATTTGTTTTAAAGGGCCTTTGCGCTGATGGCTTCGGCCCCACGCATGCCTTCCAAAAGTCCGGGACCCCATGGTCCTGAGATATGGAAAAACATACAAATAATAATAATACCGGCGTCGCTTCTGGCCGTCTACGACGACATTATCAGGGGCCCATTTGATGAGCGGCTAGTCACCGCCTGCCTCAATAACTTTGTGTATAACATTGTTATGGCGGGTGTCCGGACCTCTTTGCAATAACCCAATTCTGTATTCCATTTCCCCACAATAGCTCCAACGCCTATGGGGACCGATACACATTCTACTGATGTACCCGTGAGTGACATTAAACTTCGTCTCCAAAGGGCCTCTACGTGTTAGATCTATCCCCACGCACGTCTACCAAATGACCGAGGTTGGGAGTTTAAATCGGGAGATACATAATAATTTAATAGTAATATTCTATTATTGCACCACGACATAATAAAAACATCTTACAAAAGTAGAACGTTACCTTAGTAGAATAATGGTAACAAATAATAGGCAATACTAATTTTTTAATAATAAAGAACCGCAACCAAAGGAATTCAAGGTGCTTCCACTGAGCTGCATCATCCGTTTTGTGGAAATGATGGAGCGAGCTTGGGAGTAGGCGTAAAGGAGAGGGCAAATGCACAAAAGATAAAATTGGGTCGAAGTGTATCCGAAAGGGCCCTCATCTAGATAAAATAAGATAAGATAATATTATAAATAGGAAAAGTTTGTGAGATGGGAGACTTCTGGGCATCCGTAGTAGGCAAGTGGAGCCTGTTTATTGTTTCTGCAAGCACAAGACCGCACGAGCAGCGTCAATACGGGTGTAGACTCAAAATATATTACTCAAAAAGAAAGAAAATATGCCTAGTGCCGAAAATACCATTCACATACCTCAAAGAATTACGAAGCTACAACCGTTTTAATATTGCTTGTTAGAGAGAGAAAAATGACAACCGTTTCATATGAATGTACGTTTTGCAGAAAAGGGACGGAACATACCCCCTCTTAAAACTTTGAGTGTATTCAAGGCTACGACAGATACAGTGAAAAAGGAATGCTAGTACCTCATACATGGGATCTGACTCCATTGGATGCATGGACAGTGCGATGTGGGCATCGTTGCGGGCGCGCACTTTGAACTGCAACGAGCTCCCTGGCGTTGGAAAGAACTGGTACTGCAAGTTGTCTCCTGTTTCTACATCTGAAACGTATTTCATGTTTATTAACGCTAGTATTAGTAAGTACCTACCTTAATCTTCGGGATACCTTCGGGACACGCCAGCATCAAAGCCATTAATGGAGACATGGTAAATATAGGATGTCCCAAAATCACGCAAGATTTCACAGGTAATATAAAGGAAACAGATTTATTTTTTAATTTTTATTTTTGCGTAATAAGTTGAGTTAGGTACGGAGTAACTCATCTCGAATGGCCTTCAGGACTCATCTGGGAATCTTTTCGAAAAATTTCATGACCATTTTGCATACAAGTTTCTGAATTTCGTTGAAGCAACGTTGAATGTGCTCCTTCAAAAGACGATTATGATTCGTTAATCATAATCGTCTTTTGAAGGAGCATTTAATTCCATACAAAATCCAGGGGCGTTCCCCTGGATTTTGTATGGAATTAAATGAAGTCACAGGTGTATGCGAAAAGAACCACAACCATCGCGCATCAGCGCATTGAAGGATGAAATTGAACAACGTTATTGAGATGCATGCAAAATGGTATGTAACCTCGATAATAAAGGTTATCAAGACTGAATGTCACGTCTATTTTGATGAAATAAACATAATGGGAATCCCAGGCATCACTTAAGTCTCACTCACTCACTCACTTTAATGTGATCGATTCGTGGGAGTTATTAGTTCTTGTATAACTAATACCAGTTGCGTACGGGCATATCGAATGTTTAGGTACATTCCATCAGACTAAAAATAAATATAATCTCACATAGCACATCTCATAATATCTTTATTTTTAGAGAACTTAAATAGTGGTCCATAGTGTGTTAACATTAACTAACCGCACCTAATTTGTTATAATTTGTACTCATCTTGGGAATCTGGTAATTCACTTTAAGCGCCACGCTAGGCCGTTGGTCTCTGCGACGAATAGATTCGCCCAAATGGATGAACGTAACATTGTTCCAACTTTGAATGTTGACATTCACGACCTTGTGACTGCGCGGCAAGCGCATCATCCGAATGGTTGGATGACGCGTTGGTGCTTCGCGTTGTTTTGCCATCCGGCTGAATATCCAACGGCTCGCGCCAACCATCATTAAACGCCCCAGTTTTGGCGAAACCCGTTCCACTACTACATTTGGTATGAGGTCGTTAATGCCCAGCTTAGTAGATCAATAAATCATTTTGGATTTTGCACGAATTGAAAAGTTGACATTTTGGTTATCTCCAATTGCATAGTACTCCGTTTTTGGGTTAGCTATTTCAAGTTATGAAATGTATAAATTAAATATCAATAACAGACAAGAATATATTATGACCCACTTAAGCTCAAAGATGAGTTGCTTGGTTTGAGGTGAATGTATCACTTGAGGAAAACCACCAAAATAACGTGTAGAGAACTATCATAAATAATCTCGTGAAGCTTTTGAATTTCGTATAGAATTACAAAAATACCTTGCAATGAGGTGTTTTCAACTTCAAACTAGCTGCTGATTCAAAGCCAAGTGGCATTTTTAAGATACCAAAAATTGGTAAGTCATAATAGATACCTAAAAATCTAAACTTGATAGGTAATATTCCAAAATAATATGTTTTTTGTTAAAAATTCGCTATTGGTCCGTGCTGGGACGAAGAGCATAGAATATCGAGGTGTAACATAAGCGAATGAGACGAAATTTAGGGGCTACAGACCAGCGAACGAAAAAACCATAGAATGTGAACCCTTACTAATTCCTACCCAAACACGTGCCTAAAACCCGGTATTCGCATGTTCGAACTAAACGGCTACCTGGCATCGTTTTGACACCCCGCGCCCAATTCTGCATAATGGCAATGGCACCCATTCTGTGGGGTCATTTTGGGGCGCTGCTTAGACTTCTATGGTCTTTTCGTTCATTGCTGCCGACACCTTAAGAAGGAATGAAGCAATTTCTCGGGGATATGACGCCCTAAATACTGGTACAGCAATGACCAATAACATTAGTAATTACTTAGAGACCAGTTGCTTCATTTGTGGTATATGCATCACTCGAGGAAAATAATAAGAGCTACGCATTGCAGGTATAAGTTTCCCAATAAGTTAAATAGTTTGAGCATTTAAGGCGATTCACGTTGGGGTCGAAAGGTAGATATATAAATGTTGAAGGCAAAAAACTGTCAAGCTAACCATCCAAAAACTAAAAACAAAATATTATTTTGAGCATCTCCCACGAGTTTGGAAGGTTCTGACCGCCGAGTCGCCTTTGTTAAAATTACGTACTACGCCATTCTTGATGCCAAAGCGAACCACGGGCTCCTTTACCGGAAATATCACAAGGAGGATAATGACATGACAAAAACCTATTACATTCACCTTATTAATCCGTTGTTCTCATGTTCTAATGCAACTTGTAGTTTTGTAAAGTCGACTTCGTGCACTTGGTCATAACAGGGAGCTTGGTCTTCGATCCTAGTCAGAAAATATTAATCTACTTGGGGACGCAGGACGCATCGGTCGCTTAACCTAACGGGGGTTATCGCACGCCCTGAGCTTGCAAATACGAGTAGGTATTACTAGTTCATCAAGAATCCTGCGACCAATTTGACTGTCTCAAACGTACAACACATATTGTCAGTGACGACAAACTCCGAGTTCTAATGTATTTGATAAGCCAAATTGACGTCTTGCAGAACTGCAATGGATAAGTAACTTTATTTTAAACATATGTTTTTAGTAATTTAAGTGATTTGACTACAAAATGCCTTCACTTAAAGAAAAGAGTGTATAAGTAATCCTACTAATATTATAAATGCGAAAGTTTAGATGTTTGGATGTTTGTTACTCAATCACGCTTAAACGGCTGAACCGATTTGAATGAAATTTTGCACGAAGATATTTTATAGCCTGGATTAAAATATAGGATAGTTTTTATCCCGAGTCCACGCAGACGAAGTCGCGGGCGGAAGCTAGTGTTTTATATTCAGTAAATTTAAAAGTCGGTATAAAGCCGACTGCAATACAGTTTCAAAAACATGTAGAAAATAGACTCAACAGATACTTATTTTATCTGTAACGAAAGTTTGTTTGATACCATTACATTATTTTAAAATTAATTATGCTTCTTTTCCCCGTGTGGTGTCGGGTTAGAATAACACCACCCCCTTTCTTTCTGCGGGTGTCGTAAGAGTCGACGATAGGAACAGGGTTGAAGTGTGTTGCGGGCGATGGGCTATCATTTCACTGCGATATCACATGTTGACGATTTTATACCCAGATTTATGCTAAAAGTGGTACTTACTGGAAGTTTCATGTGCTCTGTCTACCCCTTTTAGGGATAAAGGCGTGAATGTATGTATGTGTATGTATCCATATGTACAATTGGAACTTAAACTGCCAATGAATCAATATTAAAGTGATTTTTTTCCTGAGATCATCAATAATAATAAAAAAACTCAACCACCCCCAATAGCAGACTAAAATAATATTTTGTTTTATTACTATTAATTTATTTTTATATATTTATAGCTTAAAATAAGTTACCTTCATGAGCCCTGATAAAGTTAAAAATCACAATAAACACAACACACTTTATCAAACACATTTTACTGTATAACTTTGCCCGACACTGAACTCCTCACTATTGCCAACTAGTGTGACCATCCAAACTGTACAAAAACCCGAGTCACTGCGGTTCACTTAGCTCGATCAAGAAAGGCCAGAACTTTGTGCTCATCGTACTTACCTCAACGTTAAGACCATTAATAAATACCTGTTTGCAAGCGGATTCGTAGAGGGGATCTTAGCGCTGCTTCATACAAATGTATGTATATACTTCATATTGATAACTGACCTCTCGAATTTAATGTAATTTTCTTACGGTTTAGGGCAGCGTGTTTTAACTTGTACCCCGCTTGGTTCGAAAAAACTGCGCGTAACTTTATCTTACTGTTTTTTTTTTCATTAGCAAATAGATCAGTAAAAATTTACTTAATTATTGTGAAAACCTAGCCTTGGACAAAACATAAATAAAGAGAATAATAATAATAATAAATATTTGCGGACGATCTTACACAAATCGAATTAGTTCCAAACTAAACAAAGCTTGTACTATGGATACTTACTAGGCGACGATAAACATATATATATATAGAAAACATACATGACTCAAATACAAATATTCATGCGCCGCTAATCACACAAATAAATGCCCTTACCGGAATTCGAACCCAGGACCTCTTGCTTCGTAGGCAGGGTCATACCAACTAGGCTAAATCGGTTGTCACACAATATAAATGTAACAAATCATTAGATTTGATTACATAAAAATATGATATGAACACAGACGTTGATTTGAAACGTTATTTCTTCACAAGATAACCTTTCTAAAATAAAGTTAATGATAAAACTAAATATTGGACTAAGTTTTCCTTGCATTATAAATTTCAAACTGGTCATCGCATTATTTATCTATAACATACTACCTATATATATGTGATAACATGCTGTTTTTTTTCCTGTTATGGTGAGGTGCAAGCAGACTTACAGTGCGTGGCTAACAGCAATGAAAATTCAACTTAATGTTGCTTCATTTAAGGCCCATGTTCTTATAAAACGAACACAACAGAAAATCAATACATTTTATGCGACACAATAAATCCAGTCCTATATGAATTAGGTTAAAGTTGAATTTCGAGTGTTATCAAATTTGGCGGTACATACTTACTCTCAAGATTGTAAATCGACGTCAAAGGTTATGTTTTATGTTTATTCTTTTGCACCTTATCTTACAGTAATAAGGCGAAATATAGTATACATATACATAGCGGCGTCTGTAGTCAAGTGTAAAAAAAAGGGTGCCTATGTCAGTGGTTAAGGTTTCGGTACGTATTAAATAGGATTAAATCGATACAACTGTATATACTGACTCACACCTTGGCAAGTCATGATGGGTCATGGTCTGGGACCGCAACACTTCGCGACCTTCAACAGTGATACAATATTAGGTAAACTTCTTAGTGGCCGACACTGGCCAATACATGAATACACGATACTATCAATTTTATTTCAAAACAATAGAGGTGAACAATAGGTGTGTCAACTATTAGGCATTAAGGTGTCGTGCATTGGGACAGTTACCATATTGACTGTTTAGTTACTGTAGTTAGGGTTCCGTACCTCGAAAAGAACCCTTATAAGATCACTTTGTTGTCCGTCTGTCTGTCTGCTGCCTGTCAAGTCCCTTTATCTGGGGAACTCGTGGAGGTGTCGAGTTGAAATTAAAATCATATACTCAAGTCTACACTCCCTTGAAGCTGTGATAAAACCTATATTTCGACACTTTCAAGGGAATCAAAATGTATAGGGTACTTTCCGGTGACCTGCAACAGTGAAAGGCAAGTACTCATAATAGAGTCTTATACTACAAGTACAAGGAAAAATCTGAAAACCATACATTTGTAATCAAAATCAAAATCAATTATTTCTTCTGCAAATAGGCCACAAGGGCACTTTTACATGTCAAACGATAGTAATAATCTTACACAATAATAATTTAAAATTATATATAAAAGGTAAACAAAATTGCAAAATATGACCATTACATTTGATATAAGATCTGTATCAGCATTAACAAGAAGTTAATTATATTAATTCAGTATTCCAGAGATGTATATAGGTCTCTGAGCGTCCAAATACAATGAATAATTATTCTAATATTCTAAGAGATCTATACGCTATCTAAGCGTCAAAACAAAAAAGTAATTATGTACGGATTCCTCTGTGGACGAGTCCGACTCACGCTTGTCCGGTTTTTTT
This sequence comes from Epinotia bilunana, assembly GCA_947049275.1. NCBI lineage: Eukaryota > Metazoa > Arthropoda > Insecta > Lepidoptera > Tortricidae > Epinotia > Epinotia bilunana. The sequence continues at coordinate 21,530,397 of OX346257.1, forward strand.
ACTGATTAATTAACTGTGAACAGTCATTTATTCCCCTTTGGCTTCTGATCGAACGATCGTATTTTTCACAATCGTGTTATAATAGAGAGCTTTTTAGTCGAGTACCGTGTTTAGGCCACGACGCTTGCTGAGTGGCCTAAGTAAGGTACGAGATTAAAAAGCTTGATTATGTTATGATACTATTGTGAACAATACTTTTTGTACGAGTTCATTAAAATTAATAATTTAAGTCATTAATACGAGTATATAAGTGAAGGATTTTGGGATAGCTTCCAAATGAAACACAGGAGTAGACGTATAGCGTGTACTGGCCGGTAACAGACTGACGTACTTAGCTACTTTTTAAAACTACCCGTTATTACATAATCACTACATCCCTCCACCAATAGTTTACAAAATTAACAGCAAACAACCATTACAAATGGTATGAAAATCTGGAATAACGAACAGAAACAAATTAATAATCTGGGCTTGGATTTCGAGTAGCCGTCTGACAGATAGTCCTCCTCCCGCGTGGCCGATGGCGGTTCCGGCGGTTCTTCAGCGGACGCCCCCTCTCCGGGTGTACATTGCTGTGTAACGGTCACGTCACCGTCGTAGCCCGTGTCTGGTGGTGCTCGCCTGCCCTTTTGTACATTGGCAGCTGGTCAACATGCTTCCTGGCATTTATCTGTAGACTTGGAATGTGCACACTGAACATCGCCGCTCCAATAGTATCAATTATTGTCCCTTCTAACCAGGTGTGCTTTGTGCCATTTTTATAAAATGATTTTACCAGTACATTGTCTCCGATTTTAAACTTAATTTGCCTTTTACCGTTGTAAAAGTTACGCTGTGAGATCAGATTTTTGATGCACGTTTCTATCAGCCGAGGATACTAACGGACTATCGTCGGATGCGGTGTCCGAGGTCGGCACGAGTGCGTCGAAACGACAGCGCAATGGCCGCCCAAACATTAGCTCGGCGGGAGTGTGTCCAGTGGTACCGTGAACAGAGTTACGGTACTCAAAAAGAAAGAAATTGACTTTGTTGTAAAATTCAAGTGTTGATAGATTTTGCGCTAATATTGTTTTCAAACCCTTCTTAACTAGCTTGACACTATTTTCCGCGAGACCATTAGACGCGGGATGATAAGGCGCAATAGTTACGTGTTTGATGTTATTACATTTACAAAAGTGTTCCAAAGCCGTTGAAGTAAAATTTGTTGCGTTGTCGGTCACTAACGTTCTAACAAAACCGAATCTAGCGAAAATCTCGCACAGTTTCGATATGACACTCGCAGAGTCCGTACTCGACATAAAGTAACACTCCACCCACTTGGTGTGTGCGTCGACTGCTACAAGCACGCGGTGGCCCGCCAGCTCGACCATATCGAGGTGCACGCGCTGCCAGCGCCCGCGCGGCCGCGGCCACACCGTCAGCGGCGCGCGCGCCGGTGCACAGCGGATAGACGTGCAAATACTACACGACCCGATCTTTTCCTCGATTTGTTGATCGATATTCGGCCACCACATATATTTACGAGCATTACTTTTTGTCTTTACGACTCCGAAGTGTGAATTATGTAATTGGACGTATTTATGCAGAAGGGAACCAACCCACACATCACCCAAGATTGAGTTAAGTATGCAGAAGGCTTTAAAAATGTGCCTTATACCCCCTACAGAAAGATCAAAGTCGTAAGATGATTCGACATATGAAAATATTTCATTGACAAAGTTATCAAACCACATTATCAGTGTTTCATAAAACTTTAAAAAGATCCATGCTGTATGGTAACTTGCTAATTTTACATTATATGTATTTGAAAAGATCCATGTCACGTGGTTCACCGTTACGGTATCGTTTCATTTACTTTATAAGCGTCCATGCGGGTTGGTTCTTGTTTGCATAATAAAAACTGCAAAGGTTAACACTTTCACAAAGATCCAACATCACATGGTTCCTGGTAAAAATAATCTAGTTTATGTAACGTAAGGAACCAAGTTCATGGAATCTGATTTGCATAATTGAGACGTATTTGTACCAAATGGAACCAACCTACACATTACCCAAATAAGAGTTACATGCAAAAGGCTTTAAAGATCAAAGTCGTACGATCTGACGTAATTGGACGTAGCACAAGGAAACCAACCCATACAGTGAGAATTTTGAGAAAAAGAGGATTATGTTAAAAAGTATGTACATTTTTTTCCCATATTTTTTAGCAAAGTTGAATTGCCAAGCGTTACAACATGGTATTATTGATATTTTTTTAAGTAATCATGTCAAGAATATGTGGTTTTAAGTGTAGTTTTCTCTGAAAAAGGCAATGGTTCCCTTTAGTAAAAATATTTAAGTGAGGGTTGGTACCTTGTTGATTTAATAAAAAAATATACACACTACTTTGAATGTACTACTTTATTAACAAAAATGTTTACAATACAAAAGTTTAGCAAAATTTTGAAATATTACTCTCTAATCTAATCCTCCCCAAACATCAAACGCTTTAATTAAAAATTTAACAGAAAGATTTTATCACAAAGCTTTCTTAGTACTCTCCAGTTTCATCTTCCACTTTTAAGTCAGGTTCACCCGAAAAGCCTTCCAGATCATCCTCGATGCTTTCATCGGGAATCAACCGAACGTAAAATCGTGATGAACCTGTGGATGAAGAAGGCTCTTCAGGTCTAACTTTGCGTCGGCAACAGGCTTGCCTGATGGCCAAAGTGGTTCCATTAACTGCTTGGTAATACTTGATGAGGCCCTTTTCCGAGTAAACACAGTGTCATGGCTGCCCACAAAAGAAATAGAGCTTAGAAAACATGAAATGTTTCAAATTTACATGAGATCTAACTTCATTGAAGAATTTAAGGAAGTAGATATTATGAAAAAAGTACTCGGGGAAGGGCATCATCAATTATTATTGATAAATAAAAGACAGCGTGTGATGTGTAGTACATATATTCGCAGACTGCACGGCCTAGCTGGAACCCACCCTCATATACAAATAGTATGTTAGTATAAACTACCCCCTATCTAATACATAACATCTCCACCCTTATCTTCTAACTTACGACTACTAAGTGCTTACATCTACGTTTACAATAAAGGTGAGTAGATTAAAGCACGTAAAACAATCGAATGTTCAAAATATTAGGGTACTGCTGATAAGGTTGTCATACTTAGGAACAGTTGATTGTCAAGTGTTGTCAAGTCTGCGGCGGCCACTGAATCATTCGTTTTATAGTTAACAATAACAATATAGGTACCTACTTTATTTCATAAGATGACAATAACCTGCGTTTTACACAGCAATCTATTAATACCTAGATATGGGCACAGGTATAGACAGTAATACGTTCTTATTGTGATTAGTGAGACTTAAACTGCAATACAATATATTTATTTACTTTTATTATTATTTAGTGTTACCGTTATTACAAGGTACTTATAGACTAATACAAAAAAAACACTAGATTAAAAGTAATCCTCAAAACCGTAGCGTCTAGGTGGATCTATAACGGGTCTTAGTCGATCGGGCCGTGTGCGCTCAGCGGCGGCCGGGTCGGGCGGCGCGAGTCCCGGCAGCGGGTTCGACTCCGGCTCTGCGCGCGACTCCCCGCGCGTATTGCCAACCTCGCGACTACTACCACTACTCTCCGCCGACCCTGAACTCGAAACCCCCGCAATCTGATCGACTACGGGCATCTGAGCCGGTGGATACCCCAACGCCATGCTCCGCTGCGTATTTTCCCTGACCGCACCCATTGAATCGCGTTTTCTTAGTTGGTCTATATGCCTATGATTAATTCCCAATGAGCTTTCTATTTTATAGTCAGTTTCCCCTGTCCGTTCTAATACCTTACCAGCACCCCACTTGGGCTGCGCGTGTCCTACATTATACAATCTGTACCAGACTAAATCTCCTATACCGAACTCACGCCGCGTCCCCCCCGCAGCCTCTCTTTGCCGGCGTTGGAGGCTACTCACCCTCTGTTCTCGATCGGGTTTAAGGCAATCGAGTCGGGTACGCGCGGCTCGACCTAAGAGAATCTTAGCTGGGCTCTCGCCTGTGGTACTGTGTGGGGTATTACGATACATTAATAGAAATGTACTTAAGGCAGTATCTATATCGGTATTTTGAATTATGGCTTTTTTAATTACCCGTTTGCACAGTTTAACTGCATTTTCAGCGGCTCCATTGGATGCCGGGTGGTAGGGTGCTGAAAATAATTGGTCTATTCCGTTATTCGCACAAAACATCTTAAAATCTTCACTCGCATACGGAGGGCCATTATCACTAACTATCTGTTTAGGTAAGCCGAATCTAGCGAAATATTCCTTCAGCTTTTTAATTAACATTTTGGAGGTAGTACTGGTCATTTCCGCTACTTCTATCCACTTAGAATAAGCATCCACAAGTACTAAATACTTAACTCCTGCTATTGGACCTAGAAAGTCTAAATGAATCCTAGACCACGAGCGACTAGGGTAGGGCCACGGACAGGGCGTGTGGCGCGGCGGCGCCGCAGCTACCGCGGCGCACACGGGACACGCGCGGCACATCGCCTCCACCGCCTCGTCCAGGCCGGCCCACCACACGTAGCTACGCGCCAGCGCTTTAGTTTTTACGATCCCCATATGTGGCTCGTGCAGCTCTTGAAGGACTCGCTCCTGACATGCCGTCGGCACCACAACTCTGTGACCCCACATAACACAGTCCAGCTCTGTATATAGTTCTGATTTACGATTGAAGTAAGGCTTCAATTCTCTAATCTCCGTTTGTTGAGGCCATCCATCCCTAATATAACTTACTATTCTACCTAATAATACATCATCACGTGTTTCCTTGCTGATCGTATTATAATCTAAAAGCATAGCGTCAGTCGCAAAATGTAAATATGTTTGTTCCGGACAGTCTTCATAGATGGCTCCCGTCGACTTATGTGCCGCTATAAGTCGAGAAAGTGCATCCGCCATATTATTTTCCGACATTACGTATTCTATATTGAAGTCGTACGCGGATAATATTAACGCCCAACGTTGCAACCTACTTGCCGTCATGCTGGGAATACCATGGCCAGGTCCAAATATGCTTACGAGCGGTTTGTGGTCGGTTTTCAAGGTAAACTGCCTACCGTATAAAAATTGGTGAAATTTTTTTACAGCAAAAATAATCGCCAGGGCCTCTTTGTGAATCTGACTGTAGTTGCGTTCGGGAGGCGTGAGCGCCCGCGAAGCGTAGGCGATGACGGTATCGGGCGCGCCGCGCGAGCGAGCACGCATCGCCAGCACGGCGCCTACGCCGCGAGGCCCCGCATCACAAGTCAGGACCAGTTCCCGTGCAGCGTCGTAGTGACCTAGTACTGGTGCCTCACTCAACAATCGTTTTACCTGTACAAAAGCCCTATTTTGCTCGACCGACCACGACCACTTCCTATGTTTCCGCAATAACTCGTACAATGGCGCTAAATACTCACTTAGGTTTTGAACGAACTTGCCATAAAAATTGATCATGCCAATAAACGATTTGAGCTCGGAGACGTTATTAGGCGGTGTCATTGTTAAGATTGGCTTAACTTTGTCTTCGTCTACCCTCACTCCGTTTTTGTCAATCACAAATCCTAAATATTTAACCTCTTGCACTAAAAAGGAACACTTTTGTTCCTTTATCCTTAACCCGTTGCTGCTCAATGTCTGTAATACCTGTTGTAGACTACCTAAATGTGAGTCTAACGTGTTTCCAGTTATTAATATATCATCTAAAAAAAATGTCACGTTAGGAATATCTTTCAAGAGGTTACTCATTATTCTCTGGAATATTCCTGGAGAAGAAGAAAGGCCGTAGACTAAACGCTTATACCTAAACAAACCCCGGTGCGTATTTATTACTGTTAAATCCCTAGAGCCGTCATCTTCTAAAATAACCTGGTTGTAAGCTTGCGATAAGTCTAACTTGGTAAAATACCTACTGCCATTCAGCTGTGCAAACAAGTCTTCAATTTTGGGGATAGGGAACTTATCCACTAACAAAACGCGATTCAATGTGGTTTTGTAGTCCGCACACAATCGTAAAGATCCGTCTGGCTTATTTACAATTACCAATGGCGTGGCCCAGTCGGAGTGCTCCACCGGCTCAATGACGTCGGCGCGCAGCATGGCGTCGAGTTCAGCGTCGACCCGGTCTTTCAGCGCGTAGGGTAGCGGACGCGCGCGGCAGAACACGGGCACCGCGCCCGGCCGCAGGCGCAGCCGAGCCCGCCCGCCGGTGAACGCACCCAGGGCTCCATCGAATATCTCCTTATGCCTGGAAATTACATCCGAAATTTTATCTTTGCAAACCACCTCGCTTGAGAGAATACTTTCACATGAAGTTAGCTTTGGTATCGTTATACCCAATTCGGACAACCACTGACGACCTAATAAACTAGTAGTACCCCCTTCGATAACATATAAATCTAATTTCTTATTTACATTTCCGAATTGAACATCTACAACAATTAATCCCAACGGTCTTGTCATACTACCATCATAAAACTTCAAGGTCAAATTACACTGCTCTAACGGTATCTCTTTAAACAACTTATTATAAGTCTGTTTGTTAATGCACGCTAAAGCTGACCCAGTGTCAATCTCAAAAGTTATAATCTTGTTATTCACACATATTGGCATGCTTACCGGTTTGTACTGGTCGAGGCTCATTTGGTAAATAGGTTCCTCGCTTCCTTCGTCTACTTCCTCCCGGTCTAGTTGGCCATCGTCATCCACCCAATGCATGCGTGCATTTCCAAAACGGGCCCTGCCGCGACCGCTTGCGCGCGCGCCCCGCGCTCCGCCACGGACTGGCGTGGCCGCGGTCCCCGGCCCGTACCGGCCTCGGCCCGCTGCCTCTGCTCCGCGTCGACCATAGTAGACCGGATTCCCGGTGCTGCCACTTGACGAGTGCCTCGGTACCACCCCGTCTATCTCGCCATTTAAAGCTGGGCACATGCGGCGTAAATGTCCTTTAACATTACACCGACTGCACACGTAACTGTTAAATTTGCATTGCGCCTGTATATGACGAAAATCACCGCACGCCATGCACCCTGCCGAACGAACGCTGTGCACTGTTGTACTGAGTAGCTCTGTTCCCGAGCCACTGGCAGCTGCCCCGCCGCCCCCCTCGACCACCGCTGAATCTCGTTCGGCCGCTTCTAGCGATAACGCTAATGACACTGCCCTTTTAAAACCAATGTTACCTTCTGCAAATAGTCGCTGTCTTAACGCATCACTCAATAAGCCGCATACAAACTGATCCCGCATGTTGTCATCTAAGGTCGCCTCAAACTCACAAAATCTCGCCATCTTTTTAAGTTCTGCCACGTACTGCGCCGCTGTCTGACCTTTGACCTGTCGGTACTGGCGAAATTTAAACCGCTCCGCCAACATAGAAGGAGTTGGCTGCAGATGTTTTTCCATCACCTCCACTATTTCGTTGTAGGCCATCGTGGCCGGCTTCTTCGGGCTACACAAATTAACCATTAATTCGTAAACCGCGTCACCAACTACCGATATTAACGTCGGCAATTTCAGCTCCGCTTTCACGGCATTGACGACGAAGTAGCTCTCCAGCCTGTCACAATATGACCTCCAGCTACCACTTTGGACGTCGAACTCGCCAATTCTTCCTACAGACATGGCCTTTACACTTTATCCTCGTCAGCCACTGATAAATAAAAGACAGCGTGTGATGTGTAGTACATATATTCGCAGACTGCACGGCCTAGCTGGAACCCACCCTCATATACAAATAGTATGTTAGTATAAACTACCCCCTATCTAATACATAACAATTATCAAGCAGTTAATGTCGATATTCTGATTATCCAGATACTTATACATCTTGAAATATAATTTCTTCCTGGAACCAGTTTGGCCATCAGGAAAGCCTGTTGCCGACGCAAAGTTAAAGACCTGAAGAGCCTTCTTAATCTGATTCCACAGGTGCATCACGATTTTTACGTTCGACGAAAGCATCGAGGATGATCTGGAGGGCTTTTCGGGTGAAACTGACTTTAAAGTGGAAGATGAACTAGCGAGAACTAAGAAAGCTTTGTGATAAAATCTTTCTCTTATTTTTTTAATTAAAGCGTTTGATGTTTGGGAAGGATTAGATTAGAGAATAATATTTCTGAATTTTTAGAACTTTTGTATTGTAAACATTTTGCTGATAAAGTACATTCAAACTAGTGTGTATATTTTTTTTGTGTCTGTTTATAGTCCCTATTAAATCAAAAAGGTACAAACCCTCACTTAAATATTTTTGCTAAAAGGAACCATCGTCTTTTCAAGAGAAATCTACACTTAAAACGACATTTTCTTAGCATGTTTACGTAAAATAATATCAACAATACCATGTTGTAACGCTTGGCAATCCAACTTTACCAAAAAACATGAGAAAAAAAATGTATACACTTTTATAAAAAAAACCTCTTTTTCTCAAAACTATCATTATGTGGGTTGGTTTCCTTGTGCATAAATATCCCAATTCATTCAATAGACGCTCACGGAAGATAACGGGTATTATGATTTTATGGCCCCTCATTAAGCAACCTTTTTCCACTGCCAATTGCAACCGACAATAAAAATACGGTTTAAGATCGGAATCTACTTTTCTCGGCCACCCATGCAAAATATATTTAGCTACTTTGTTTAAAGCTGGATCCTTAAGGGTTTCCAGACGTATATCTTCCACGTTAATGGGATGGAGGTCTTGATAAATAAAATTAATAAACAAAGCTTCATCCTCCACTAAATTATCCCGTTTAGCGAGCGCCTGCGAACTATCAATTGCCCGCGATAAGAAATCGGCTACGTTATCAGCACTCTTAATGTACTCAATTTTAAAATTATACGCTGATAAAACCAAAGCATAGCGTTGTAACCGGTTAGCTGCGAATTCAGGTACACCTTTCTTACTACCAAATATGGATAACAATGGTTTATGATCAGTTCTTAAAATGAAAGGCTGAGATCTACCGTACAGGTAATGATGGATTTTTTTTATTCCAAAAATAATGGCAGCAGCCTCTTTCTGAATTTGAGCATAGTTTCGCTCACTTGTTGACAACGAGCGAGATGCGTAGGCTACCGCGCGCTCGGTGCCATCGGCCTGGGTCTGGGCGAGCACGGCCCCCAGCCCCTCGGTCGGCCAATATCGTCGGGAGCTCGGGGTTGTAATGAGCAGATTGTTGCATCGGTTTCCCATTAAGCGACCGAATAGAAAAATAATTATAAATACCTTCGTATATCATCAGTAGACCCCGGATTGTTGTGGCACTGACGTCACAATAAGGTGATTTGGGGAGTAAATGGAATGGTAGAACAAAATGATACATAAATTATAAGATAAGATAAAAATGTATATTCATTTCACCAGAGAAAAACAATTTCATTTACGGTACGTAATCGAATAAAATTTAATAAAGTCACAATAAAAAATTCCCAGTGAATCGATCGATATTACATTTTTGCTATATAACTGCAAGACTTGAATGTCTACGTTTACTAGTTTTCGAAAAACTGAGCGGTCGAATAATTATTTCGTTCCACTGTTCCATTCCGGAAATGGAACATACATATATTAGAATTAACTTTATCAATGTATGCAACCTATGCAAACCTATATAAAGTTTGATTCGCAATAATATGTATACCAAAAAATAATAAGTACAATTTCGTATTTATTAACACTATATGATATTTTTTATATTATCTTATCTTAATAAATCCGTATTAATTAATACTGTTCCATTTACTCCCCAAATCACCCTATTGTGACGTCAGTGCCACAACAATCCGGGGTCTAATCATCAGTATCGTCGGCTAAGAAATTTGTGGTTTTAACTTTCGATTTACACACTCGGCTCAGGTGGCCTTTTTTTCCGCACTTTTTACACGAATATTGGGTAAATTTACACTGGTCCCTAGAATGATTATGATAACCACAAACACTGCACTTCGAGTTATTATTAGCGTCCGACGTAACGGGTCGCAGCGCGAACATATCCGCGGAAGCGGTGACACTGGTACCAACTACATCCCTTGTGTTACTAAGCAGCGCCAGCCGCGCACAACGGACACTTTGAGCTAACTGCAGGGCCTTGTTAAAAGTTAACGATGCTGGATCTTCGGCAAAAAGTTTCTCCTTCTCCTTATTGTTCTCTAGACCCAGAACGAAACGATCTCTTAACGCTGATTCCAGCTCCATTGTGAATGCACATGTTTAGCCAGGCTGCGCACTCGCGCTGCCCAGTCACTCAGCTGTTCACCGGGACGCTGCTCCGCCTTGTAGAACAAGTATCTCTCAGCAAAAATACATCTTTTAGACTCAAAATGCTGGTCTAATTTTGAGACGAGGTCATTAAAACTGAGGTTCTCTAACTGCGACGGAAATGCTACGTCCCTTGTGATGCGATAGGTATCCTCCACCAGTGCAGAAAGTAGTATCGCCCGTCGTTTGGCACCTGATTTGTCGGTCTCTTCTGTGAAATTATTTGCCAAACAAAACTGACCAAAACGGCTTCGGAATATCGCCCACTCCAGCGAGCGGTGGTCGAACACGAGGCTGTTACCTAACACCAGATTATTCGCCATCTTCTCACTTGTGCTTCAATTTACTATAGGTATTTTTGAATATTTTACTTCCTGTTACACACGTATCACTTTCTCGTCGCCACTGAAGGATTTTGGGATAGCTTCCAAATGAAACACAGGAGTAGACGTATAGCGTGTACTGGCCGGTTACAGACTGACGTACTTAGCTACTTTTTAAAATTACCCGTTATTATATAAACACTACAATAAGAAAACTAAATATCGTAAGTCCTATATTGTCTAGTTCTACTATTGTAAAGGCTCTATGACTTTCAGGTAGCAAGGTAAGTGGGGCTTCCTCTGCCATATTAGTTATTTCTTGAGGAGTTCAAAATGTTTCGTCACTGTCGCTACTCATTTTCTTAGTTTTTAATTTAACTTTTTAAGTTTAGCTTTGAAGAGAAAAGTTATCACACCACCGGCGTCCGTTTCCTAATGTTGCAGTACTGTGCTGTGATTGTCTAAATACTAGCCTATCACAAAGCGTAGTTTTTTATTTTGTTTATGCCCTGGATACAGCAGCAAGTTTAAGTAGTTTTAGACAGATAACGCGACGCTGCTACGTTCCGAAACGCCATAGGTTGGCAATTTTGTATCGGATCGAGTCTCCTTAAACAAGGACACATTATTGAAATACGAAGTTCTATTTTCAATTTTTTTTCGGTTGTCTAGAGCGTATCAAAACAGTCATTTCGGTTGTTGCGGAAGTAACATCCTACTAATATTATAAATGTGAATGTTTGGATGTTTGGATGTTTAGATGTTTGGATGTTTGTTACTCAATCACGCTAAAACGGCTCAACCGATTTGGATGAAATTTTGTAAGTAGATAGTTTATAGCCTGAATTAAAATATAGGATCGTTATTATCTTGGGTCCACGCAGACGAAGTCGCGGGCGGAAGCTAACTATTAACGATGAAAAGAATGACGTTGCAGTATTCTCTATGATATATTAATAAACAGATTTTAATTGAAAAGTACAAAAAATATATTTCTTTCGGGATCCAGCTTTTAATACGGTTTTAAGCATGTCATGAACCTTAAAACTGCTGGGAGACAGCCTCTAAGGAGTTGGTCTCCTAAGTAATGACTGCTTAAAGTGCAATAAAAATGTCAAAATGAGTTATTGCCACAAATTTCAGTTAAGACTAAAACATCTACTCTTACTAAAAGAAAATAATATATAAAGCTTATTAAGCTTAGCTTAACAAACAAAGAACAACCTCTAGGACAGAAGTTATAGGAAAATGTACAGGTGTTAAGCTCATACTAATTCCCACACAAACGGGGTTTGATTTTTTTTGTTATTTGTTTGTAGCTTATTGACATACTAAGTCTAGAAAAATAGAACCGTGCAAAAAAGAATCTTTATAGGTAGATCTTGAAAAAATGAATAATAGGTAGGTAGGTACCTAATATCTACTATTTGATTTTGGGGCCATTGACTCGGAATGACAAAAAGTGACGAAGTCATACTGAACCACTCCTTATTTTACCGTAGCTAATTTGGACAAATATCAATTATAGACAAACTATATGCATGCATGCAACAAGCACGTACAGGGTTGAACAAATATGAAGTACTTATACAAGATACTTCCTCATGAGAGAAACTTCACTTCCTATCAAGGGAGATTTCGGTCAGTTGCTCGCCAGTAGGTAGTTCGTTTAAACGTATTTTTTTAACCAAAAAGCCTACATTTCGTGATAAGCTTCGTTTCCTTCGCCCAGATTTGCCGTTACTAGACATTCAGGCGCTGTGAAAATTGGCCGACGACGCGGCTGTATCAAACCGAGCTCCGAAAAACCCCTGAAAAAACGACAATCAAAGCAAACAAATTTAAAGCTGGTCATTCGCGATCGCTCAAACATCCCAAATGTAGTAGCGCCGCCCTAAAACAGGTAGATGAATGTCTAACTGTGCATTTAAAAATAATTGGTGTGACCCGTTTGATATCCAAACGGTTGGAAATCCGCCATCCGAAAGAAACAATCGAACGGTCAATATTCAACGATGGAACACAACATGCCTCCATAGTTGCAGTATCCAAGAGGGGTGCCTCTTGGATGGCTCGTCGTGGTATTTGAGCTCCTGAAGTGTTGTGTAAGGGCTTTTGGAAACTGCAACTACGCGTCATTGCTCTGAATATTTCCTTTTGTCGTGACACAAACTGCGCAGCGTATTGATAAATGTAGGGCGTTTTCTGAATATACTATTTCTAAGAACTAGGTCTAGTTTCTATTTATAATTATTATTTTCAAGGAAATTTTGTGCCAGAAATATGAGTATTTTACATAGCTTACCATAGTGGAAAACGAAAAAATAACGAATCAAATAATTATTAAAATCAAGACCACAGAACCCATAGACAGAGATCCTCGTAGTAGGGAAAGAAGGCAAGAATTGCTCCATCAGAGTGCGCTCTCTCCTGTAGGATGAGCCCATGTCTCACCGCTCCACCAGCCACTGTCTCGAGTGTCTTACAGTGAACCTGAGGGCTTTAGCAGTCACTCGAATGTCGCGAATACACCATGGTCCTTCAGGTCCACTTCATCCACATTCCCAACTCGTCCACATTCCCATTTCGTCCACATTCCTAACTCGTCCACATACAAATCCCAACTCGTCCACGTTTCCAACTCGTCCACATTTCCAACTCGTCCACATTCCCTACTTGTTCACAATCCCATTTCGTCCACATTCCTAACTCGTCCACATACAAATCCCAACTCGTCCAGATTTCCAACTCGTCCACATTCCCAACTCGTCCTCATTTCCAACTCGTCCACATTCCTTACTCGTTCACATTTCCATTTCGTCCACATTCTCTACTCGTTCACATTCTCAACAATCACAACTCAGCCACATTGCCAACTCGTCCACATTATCATAATCCGCTTTCACAGAGCTTTATCCGTTATGATGCTCCCATTTAACAAGTGCACGCGAACTCTCTCGAGCGCGAGATAGAGACTTGTCTGTTTTAATACTCTTGGCTCTGACCGACTTACCGATAACATAAAATTTCTAACCCACACGAACATACAGACATCATCTTCCTCGCATTATCCCGTATTTGCTACGGCTCATGAGAGCCTAGGGTCTGCTTGTCAACGAATCTCAAGCATTGCCGTAGGCACTAGTTTTACGAAAGCGACTGCCATCTGACCTTCCAACCCAGAGACCCTCCCAACATCTGTAGGGCCCGCGTTCGTCTTGGCGGGGCCACTGCCGTGGCCCCAGATTACGCCCAACTCGGCTGCTTGGGTTCGACGAAACATGGACTTGTTGAACTCATGCTGGCATTTTCTACGTCACAGGTGCAAAACATTACTCGCTACGTTTTTCTTTATGCCATAAAGTGGACCAGATAAGAGTGGGGACGATTTGGGAATGATATGTGGATGAGGTGGGAATTTGAACGAGTTGGGAACATTCCCAACTCGTTCACATGAAATGGAACTGTGGACCAGTTAGGAATGTGGACGAGTAGGGAATGTGGGCGAGATGCGATTGTGGACGAAATAGAACTGTGGACAAGTTAGGAATGTGGACGAAATGGGAATGTGGACGAAGTGGACCTGAAGGATCATGGTTGACAGAAATAAAAGAACCATTTTTTTTCCAATAAGTCCATATATTTTAAAGTCACTTACTATCTAACTAATTATAAGGCCAAACACAAAGATAACATTTTTATCGTTGTTTAGCAATGATTATGTGCAGTCGTGAGTATGTTCACAGTAGGCTACTAACCTGACAGCACGCGTGTTGAGCCTTCGCACGCTTCAACTGTCCATAAACAAAGCTTAAGGGCTCACCATTACAGACCGATCAACGTTAAATAATTATGGCGCCGGTAGCTGCCATGCCATATGAAATTTACTAACTTTCCATACATTCAGATATTAACGAACACCGCTTTCGATTACAGATGGTGTGCTGCAAGCGCAACCCACCCTAAGATCAGAGAAAATCGCGACAATACGAGCATTGCAAAACCAGTTGTTGCATCTTGGAGAACCTTGAGATCTTACTCTTGTTGTAGTAGACGTCTTTTGGATGGCTGAGGTGACTTTTTGATTTGTCGGTGCCAAGGCCGTATATAGGCCACACTACTGCGCACACGAAATACTGTCAGTACACGTCATAGTACAAAATACCGGAAAAGTATTCCGACCAGCCAAGTTAGGTAGTAGCCTAAGGTTTAAAACTAATTCTGAGAACTAAAATTCCACGTTTGATCACAATGCGACCACTTTCACATAGTCAACCAATAATTCAGGGAAATCCCACGTGTCATGCCAATCGTCTAAGTCGGTCCAGAAGTTCAGGGTTGCCTTCGACGCGTGGTTCCTCCACGGCTTCTTGTGGCCCTTCGACATGCTCGCGTCGGGGAACACGGTGTGACCTCCCACTGCCAGCCCTAGGGCTATGTAGAACTGAAACAATATTTTTTTGAAGTGAAAACTTCTTTAGCGGTGCTGGGCACTTTTTGGGATGGGAAAAATTGTTAATGAAATAATGAATGAATGAACACATTTATTTCAAGTAACCAGGACTCATACAGAAAGTTACATGTTTCTTAAGATTAAATTAGGCACATATGAAGAATAAACAATATTATTATTATTAGCTATACAAAATATGCACTGTTGGAAACATGCATTTCGCAACAGTGCCTCATGTACGGACAATCTAGCCTGTCCGCTGTCAACCGCAGGATGGGGTTGGGGCTGGCCCGCGCCCGGCGCACCAGGGATGTGCAGCGCTTGCGCATAATCGCATAGAAACAGTCTACACGTGCTTCTGCGAACATCCCTGCGCTACAGAAGCGGAGCAGCCCCACCAGCACCCGGAACGCGTTATTATATTGGACCCGGAGGGCTCCGTGGCTCCGTTAAACTCGCCACAGATTTGTACTAGTATATGGCATGGTCACTAAGTCAAACTGACATGGCTTAAATTCGAATAGTTCGAATTTAAGCCATATTCCTTTGACATAGAGTGCCCATGCCATGTACTAGTACAGCGTCGAGCACTCGGGACGTATACCTTACTAGTCCAAAAAAAAATGAACTCTAATGATAAGGTAAAAACTATTTTCAACCTATAAGTACAACCTCCGTATCAATGATACTTTGGTATGTTCCGATCTCGATGAAGCGGATAATTTTGAACAGTTCTTTGCTAATATACCTGTAGATACAACTAAGTCTTCGCTAGCCGCTGCTGAATTATTATTGAAGGGAAATGTATGGAATGTATATAAATCTTTAGTTTTGACTTGGTAACCCCTACAAGTGTTATTAAAACATTTAATTCATTGAATCTTAAGAAGACTGAATATCTTAGGGAACTGGGTGTCAAAGTATAACATTCTATTATACAGATAATTGCTCCTTATATAGCTGATATCGTTAATAAAAATAACTTCTTGTTTTTTAGTGTTTATCTTGTACACGTATAGTTTATGCAATGGTAATCTCCGGAACCACACATCTGATTTCAAAAAGTCTTTCTCCGGACGGGCATTGGCTATATTTTGTTCCACAGGTTTGCCTCCGTTTTATGCTATATGCGGCCGGAGCTGCGCGGGCAGGTAGCGTGTTTTTGCGGAAAATGCAAACGTTTACGATTGTTTTAAAGCAGACCTCACCTAACTTAACATTAAGATACTTCCGAAAAAGGAAAACAAAGTCAACTGAATAGATGTCATTAAATATACACATTTGTATGTTACATTGGATCAAATATCAAGTATTGTTATACGTCACTAGTTGCCCGCGTGGCTTTGCCTGCAAATAGCAAGCCCGCGGTAGTAAGTCCATTCTACAGACTGATGAAAGAGTTTTTGAAATCGATCCAGTGCCGGTAGTTCCAGAAGTTATTCATTACATACAAACTTACAACACTGCAATCTCACAGATAATTCAAACGATCAGTGAGACGTACAATGCACGTAGATTCCATGGCCGTTGGAGCGAAAAGGTTCTCGACTGGCAACCACGTACCTACAGGAAGGCGCCGCGTGGGTAGACCACCCACAAGGTGGACTGATGACCTGTGAAAGGTCGCAGGAGTCCGCTGGATGCAGGACCGGCCATTGTGGCAAAGGAGGAGGGCCTATGTCCAGCAGTGGACGTATTTCGGATAATGTGATGATGATGTTATGACAGGCATATGAAAACTGTTCGCTACAATCGTGTTCAGACTTACATGGTCATCAAAAGGTGCCATGCCCGGTTCTTGCGGGCCGGCGCAGGTCTTGGGTAACTGCGCGCGCAGCCCGTCACTCCCTGGTTCAACTCGACCATACTCCTGGCCGTCCACCATTAGGATCACAATTTCTAAAAATAGATTAGAGAAATTCCATAAAAGATGTGCATTTTGGCTAAGGTTTTGGAAAGAATAGTCCATTTGCAGGTTTCATCAGTATTAAAAAATACTATAGATAACATTCAACATAGTTTTGTTCAAAGGAGGTCTACAGTGTCTAATCTTGCTTTACTGAACGATTTTGTGTCTGAGACAATGGATTCTGGCCACCAGGTGGATGTAATCTATACAGACTATAGTAAGGCTTTTGATAGGATTGACCACAATATCTTAATATATAAACTTTACTTAATGGGCATTAGAGGGGATCTTCTGAGGTGGTTTATGTCTTACATAGAAAACCGCTGCCAGTCGGTAGTGATCAAAAACGACATGTCAAGCTGGGTATCTGTACCAAGTGGCGTTCCCCAGGGATCTTTGTTGGGACCACTCCTTTTTAACGTCTTTGTGAATGATATAGGTACCTGTTTTAGGTTTTCTAAGTTACTCAGTTTTGCTGATGATATGAAGATTTTTGCCAAGATTGCTTCACCTGAAGATTCTATTGCACTGCAGTCTGATCTAAACCGACTGGATAGATATTGTATTGAGAACAAATTGGACCTAAATCCCTCTAAATGTTTCACCGTAACTTTTTCTCGAAAATTAAATTAAATACCTACTTCTTATTCATTGAAAGGTAACTGTATTCAGCAACTAACCAGCATAAGAGACCTAGGAGTTTCTCATGACTCGAAGCTTATTTTTAATTAACACGTCGATAATATTATAGGTAAAGCTTCTAAGTCACTTGGATTTATAATGCGTAGTTCGGTTTGTTTTACACGTATTAAGACGCTGAATACGCATCTCAGATTTGGAATCCCCAATATAAAATGTACATCGATAGAATTGAGCGATTACAATCCAAATTCATGAAATTTCTTTGCTATAAAATGCATATACATTATAGTTCAACTAATTATTTAACCTTATGTAAAAAGCATCACCTGATACCCCTTGTTAAGCGTCGTGAAATTGCTGATGTTATGATGTATTATAGTTGTTAAATATAATAAGAAGCAATGTTGACTGTCCCAATTTACTTGGAAAAAAATATTTCAATACTCCCATAAGAAGATTCCGCCATTTTCGTCCTATTAGCATGTTCCATGTTTCCACTAAATAAAGAAAGAATAGTTTTTTGTGCAGAGCAGGCAGGAGTTTAAACAAAGTTGTAGTTAAATTAGATATAGACATATTTTGTGATAGCATACGAGCAATAAAATCCAAATTGATAAGATTCTTCATGTGTGATACTTCAGGTGTAGGCTCGGGTTATTAGAGTATCCTAATTTATTATTTTATAATATCTATTTAATTATATTATAATATCCTAATTTATTAACTACTTGTATATTCCCATTGCCATGCTTGCTATTGGTGCGCGATGGTTACTGTGCGTCGTAATGTACGCTAAGTTTAAGTTTGGCTATAGATTTTTTGTATTAGTTTATTTCTATAAGTGAGAACCTGTAATTGGCTATATGGATTTATTATTTTGTCTATAAATATGTTGCGCTGTTGGTTTTCCACGTATCAATAAATAAATAAATAAGAGATCCTTTGTTGCAGATTCAAATGTGTATACGAAATCTCTATAACCCATTCCCTCTGATTTATGAGCAGAGATAGGAAGCGATAGAAAAGATATCTAAGTCAAGCCGTTGGACGCAGGCTCATGATGATAGACGACGATAAACGTATCGTACGTCTGTGGTGGAACGCGGGCCGAAACGTCAGAAATTAAAGTACTTAAGAGTCCGCAGTAAGCTCGAGTCTCCATACAAACGTAGTCACGCTCTCATTTTAAAACTACGTGTTGGATTGTAACGAAACTTTGCATATGCAATGACATGAGGTATATCCAGGTCTGTAATTAGTTTATGTAGCTTCAGATATCATAGTAAAAAAATACAGCGAATTTTAGTTTTTCATACAAAACTTGTTTTTGCTGTATTTCGTTTGTTTTCTAAACTGGAACCATACCAGACATAGATATAAATCAATCCAACACGTAGTTTTAAAATAAGATCGTAACTACGTTTGTATGCGAAGGTGAAATTCGGCCGAGCTTACTGCGGACTCTTAAATAAATATCGCATTAGACCCGTGTCCATAATCTTGTCAAAAAGATTATTGACTACATTTGAAGGTGTTTTTTTTAATCAAACGATCCCATTCAGTCACCCACCTGGAGTCCACTTGGCAGAATACACGTGGAAATCGTCACCCCAGTGCTTGTCTGATTTTATTGTGACTATTAGCGCTTCGTGGCACTTTGTATCAATCACAGGACCACTGTACAGAACCTGAAATGAGATGAACCATATTACTCTAGGTAGTAGACCATACAGAGATGTAGGGTGGGCTTTGCTTTAGTTATGATTTTGGTTGGACTTGTAATCGGCATAACAGCGGCCTCTCGTTTATATAAATCTACTAGCTGCCCCGGCTTCTCACGGGTAGTGCAAAATATATATTTCATACTAAATTAACCTAGGTACCTGCTATGCATCAGAGCCAAGCTTTATTAACCGAATTAAAAAAGAGGAGGTTAATAGTACATTGTGACACAAGTGAAGTATGTTGATAATCACATCAGAGGCGGAATTATCACGCGAGCCGCAGGTGAGCGTGATAGGAGAGCCTCTGATGTAATTATCAAAGCTCACGCGTTTCATACGACGTTTTTCAACACATTTTGCGAGGAAAAAATCCTTTTCTTAAAATGAAAATTGTATTGCCCTGCCAAGTTATTTTCTTTACTTATTAATGGCAACAGCTTTTTACTCACATTTTGTATACATCGCCAAGAATTTCCAGTGGCGTCTATTCTTTTTATCACTTTTCCAGTCGCCACGAGTCAATATTTTTGTTAATAACCAAACACGCATTAGCAATGTTTACAGATATCTGTGAAACGTGCTGTGAAATAACCTATAATGGCGCGCAACAGTTTTTTTTTCGTGAAGTTTGCGCAGTGCGCGCGCATGAGTTCAGCCAGACTTAGATGAAATCTCTAAACAGCCAATACAAAATAAAATAAATATTTTCGTTTTAAAATGTTATCTTTATTAATTCATGTAAACTGTTATCGAAAGTGAATAGTTTTACTAAATTAAACGTTTCTATATCATATCCAAAAAGAAATAGTCAATTAATTAACAAAAAGGATTTAATTTGTTTAGTCAAGTAAGAATCCGTTTGGCGAGAATAAAAAAAAAGCTGTGCATTCTGTACAACCCGGTTAATTTAAGAATGCACCGTGTGCATGCATACATCTTTCTGCAAGGTGCCAACGCGACTTAATCGGGATATAACCATAACACACAAGTGTCGTAATGTTATAAAACACGCGTGTTTTATATCCTGGATTATGAGCCTAAAAGCGACACAATAAGAGGTACGTTACGAGCAATTGTATTGAAAAATATATAACATGTTTCGCGGTTTTTTTTAATGTAGGGTAAACTCGTATTATTTGATGATACGCCTAATTCGGTGAATTGAAGCTTTATTCGGTAGCGTGCTTCAAAACATGTTGTACCTATCACCGAATTAGGCGTATCACCAAATAATGCGAGTTTACTCTACGCACACCGAATCTCTGTCAATTGTGGACCAATGTTTAAACATCTTCAAACAATTCCTTTTTTTATTCAAAAGAGTATTCTTCTGAGGTAGTCCCACTGTCACCAAGTCAGGTTCTGATGATGGGATCCCAGGGAAATTGAAGGCAATCCTCAAATTTTATAGGCACGCGTATACTGATTACGGTATTTTCCATTATAACTCGTGAATTTGAATTCGCAAGTTTGGTGATGAGGAACTGATGATATAGACCACAGATGACTTAAAAAACTTTTCAATCATGTTAAGTATGTCAGTTCTAATATGATTTTGTTAAAGTGGCCACAAATGACGTGCCCAAGGTGATTCTGAGATCTTTGAGAAATCGACGGCTCCTCAAATTTTTTTTTTTTTTTTTATAATATAGGAGGCAAACGAGCAGTCGAATCACCTGATGGTAAGCGATAATCGACGCCCATGGACACTTACAACACCAGAAGAGTTGTAGGTGCGTTGCCGGCCTTTAAGATGGGAGTACGCTCTTTTCTTGAAGGCTTGAAGGTTGTAACGGTCCGGAAATACCGCAGGCGACAATTCATTCCAGAGTTTGGCTGTGCGAGGCAGAAAGTTTCGGGAGAAACGCACAGTTGAGGACTGCCAACCATCTACGTGGTGAGAATGGAAAAGCTGTCGCGTAGGGCGATGGCGGAAGGAAGCGGCGGGGATTAATCCGAACAATTCTTCGGAACACTCCCCATTGTACATGCGGTAGAAAATGCAAAGCGAGGCTACATCTCTACGCAGTGTTAAGGGATCAAGCCCATCGGAAACAGGCTGGCAGCCGACAATTCGAATCGCTCTCCGTTGAATGCGGTCTAGAGGGAGGAGTTGGTACTGAGGAGCCCCTGCCCACAGATGACAACAGTATTCCATATGTGGACGGACCTGCGCCTTATAGAGCTGTAGGCCACTTATAGCGACTTGGGTTTTTTCTGTAATAATCAACTCATTTGCTCTACGAAAGTCTGGTAAAGTGAAAAGGAAATGTAGAAATGTTTACGTATGCTTAGCTTAATACTTAATTGAAGTCAGTTTAAACCTTGTTTTTAATTGAATACTTAACAATTCTTTTGCGGAATAAGTGGTGGGTCTTATTTTCGTAGGCGAAAAAATTTTGTAAAGGAACGCTTCGATTCCAAACCAATTTATACGATTTTTCGTCAGCATCAGAAATATACATATTTCTCACTTGGACTTTGAAACTTGTTCAGTATAAAATCGTTTCTTACTTTTTTCACCTCTTTGTTGTTTGGGCGCTAAGTTATCGACTAAAGATTGTTAATTTTGTTAAATAATCATCAAGAACAACATCATTATCACCATATCAGCTGAAAGATGGTCACTGCTATAAAGAGTGCCATGATACCGGTACTGCGTCACCCGCACCTAGCGGACTCCCGCAACCTTTACCAGGTCATCAGAAAGTCTATCAGAAAAGATGTAACGTAGCTTTCCGAACGTTGCCCAGCAGACGGATTCGACGATTGACCTCTTTTTCGAAGTTGGAGCTATCGTTTGCAACTTCGTGCACAAAGT
The DNA here is from genome assembly GCA_947049275.1 of Epinotia bilunana. NCBI lineage: Eukaryota > Metazoa > Arthropoda > Insecta > Lepidoptera > Tortricidae > Epinotia > Epinotia bilunana. The sequence goes on from OX346257.1 coordinate 21,552,566, forward strand.
GTTCAAAAGAGTTGGTAGTATATCGTCATATGACATGATCTTCGCCTTATCCATGTGCATCTTTAGACCAATATGCTCGGAGGATTCACAGAGGTCATCGAGCTTCGTAGATACTCTAGGCCCAAAAAGCATCGGTCATACGTGCCAATACCAATTTCAGTACGATCCGGCAAAAATGTTCTGTTGTTTTGTGTTATTTATGCGGCGAAAGATATTATCTTTTTACCCGACTGCCGAAGGAGAGGAGGGTTATGTTTTTCGAGCGTATGTATTATGTATGTGACTATGTCTTATTCTTTGGTACATCCAGCAGCCTAAACCGTTTGACAGATTTCGACATTTATGAGGTATCCTGCAAATCGTCTCAATTGCAGGAGTGACACAGGCTATATTATTTTCAAAAACTTCCATGAGAATCAAAAATAAACGTGAAAAACGCGCCTAAAAATATAAATGCGTGGGACAATTACACTAAAAGAACTATGACAAGTGGGGTATCGCTTAATAGGTATTTGATTGAAATTAAATAAATAATAATAAATAAATAAATATTAGGGGACAAAATTACACAAACCGACCTAGTCGCAAACTAAGCAAAGCTTGTAGGTACTATGGGGACTAGACGACGACAAACATACGTACGTATATATAGAGAAATTCATTATTAGGTTCCTTGATTCATTTAGGATTTATAATGGAAATAACCCTCCTGTCTTTCGACATTCAGGTAATAACAATCTTTTGAACCAAGTAGCCGAAAACGAAGGACATTGCCGAATCCTGTACCAACATTTCGTTAGTGCCACATCAACCAAACACGCGTCATAAACCATTATTTAAATCTCCTACCCAATCTGTCTTTATTATCTGTATTTATTATGTTATGTTGTTGTTGTTGTTTTAATTTTTTAATTCTGAGAATTTAGATTCGTTGACAATTAGCAATTAATAATAATTCACCTGTTGACATTAACGTTTTTATAATTTATTTTCAATATCAAATTTTAATTTTAATTGTATGATTTTATTTTATGTTTAATGCGCCGGTCCTGTTCTCTTTCCCTTCATAAATAATTTGAATGTAACCACTACTAACATTAATTAATTTAAGTCTGTACGTTTACTAACAACTATATGGGCCACGGCCTGAAATAAACGTTTATTTATTTATTATTATTACATACGAACAGGGCAATGTGCGATCAATAAAAAAATAATTTACTATAATGACAACTTCCGGCGCCGCCATTGCAAACAACGTCTCTTGAACGATTTTTAATAATCAATGTGACAGTCATCAGTTCAATAAAATAATCCACCTCACTGTATTATCAGTAGATGTATTTGATTGATTAAATTGATTCTTTACATCTTACATCTTGTTTCTATCTTTTGCGTTCCTTTTTTACGGTTGGGTTTTTGATTTTTTTGATTAATTAATTTTATTTAGTGAACTGCAGTCTATCAACATCGCAAAACAAAGACAGAGATATGCAATGACAAATCTACACTATTTTGTATGAATGTCATAAGTTCATAACAATGGGTTCTAAATTGAAATGGTTGACATCTAACCATCACGCGCGTTACTCTTCCTCGTCGTGATTTAATTTGACAAAGTCCTAAAGTGATCATCATTTTCATAGGCCGACTATGTACAGTCGAGTTCATAAATATATGTACGTTCCCAAAGGTTCAAAAATATCTGAACAATCTTATGCCCATCAATCGTTGTAAAGTCGTCAAATATTTTTGATCACAATGTCCATGCACATATTTTCGAACTCTACTGTACCTACTTACATTAGTTGTAAGCACTTACTAACAAGAAAGATCCATATTGGTCTTACTTTATCATCTTACATTATTATTTATTATTTACCTTATTTCCATATTGAGTAGTGCCTTTACTAAGGTCCAAGTTTCCACGAGCGCAGGCTATCTTTAATATTCCTGAGTTCTTAGTTCCGTAAACAAATTTCTTTAATAGGGGTTCGAGCAATATCTCTGAAAAAAATACAGGCTTTAAATAGTTTTTATCTCCAGCCCTACCGACTGCGCCAATTACGTGTTTCACTTTTTTACATTTAATTGTAAACTGGTGCTTTCTTTTTGTTGCGTTTCAGCGTATAAAAAATAAGGTTCTATAAACTATACATGGACTGATTTTAACCTGGATATATCCAATCGCCTTGAGGTAGTTTGGCGCGAACACTGATGATACCATAGGTAAAGGCAAAACTAGATCTGCTGGTGATGCGACCCCCTATCACCGGTGGCAAGATGGAGACGCCGTCGCTAGCTTCTACTTGGCAAAACGAAGTTTGTCCCGATGTGCATCTTAGAAAGGACAATAAAATTAGTTTAGACCTAAATAATATTAGATTGTATGACAAGGGTCTAAAATAAGCCATATTACCACGAGATGGTTATTTTCCCGAACGAAGTGAGGGGAAATAGTTTGATAGGTCATATGGCTTTTAGACCAGAGTTATACATTCTACTTTTCACTTCGACTGCGAGAAATTTGTAATAACAAAGATTATCCACCCAGAATCAATAATAAATACCACGGCGAAAAGATTGTTGAATTTGGCGTCACTTTTTTTTAAATATTCTGCTTCGACACAGATACAAAATATTGACACCACGAATGTTTATTCGTGGTGTCAATATTTTGTATTTGACGGTCAGAGGCGTTTGCCTCTGACCGTCAAATAGCCAAGTCTAGACGGCCGAGCGCTGCGGACAGCATATGGGGCATACGATAAAGCGAGATAGATAGCAGTCTATCCCGCTCAATCTTCTCAATATCCAGTCAACAACGCTTGAACCTTTGGACGCGGCTATTTTTTTATGATTTAGAATTAGGTAATTAAAACCAACAATTTTTTTAAATGAATTCTGTTTCCTGATTGGTCGATTTTAATATGTAGCTGTATTTTGGTTTGTTAATAGCAAATACAAATGTTTTTAAAGTGTTGTGATTGGTGGATGTAATACGGTGAACTGTTTTTATTGGTCAAATTAAAATGTTTTATAAATTATACATATATATACATATTTTCCCTAGGGGCTAAATGTAGTACTTTAGCGCCGCTTGCTAAGCCCAATATGACGCACTTTTTGAGCATGAGTGAAAAAAAAAATAGGAATACATTTTGAAACAATGGTCATTTTTTTCTTACCCATTATATAGATTTAAAGAACCATATAAGCTATAGTAGGTGAATCCTGGCTGGACCTGCTGTAGTTCAGGCGTAATGCGAAGATTTCCTTTTTTCACGGAAACGGTGCTGCGCTGGTACGATATGAATGGAATCTCCTAGAAAAAAAGAACCGTTTTCCATCACACCGACTCATCGAAAAAGGGTTTGTATGTCGTAAAATTTCTACAAATGATTCTGCGTTATCATTCACGCCATTGTAGAACAGTGCGTTGTAGCAAGTCTACACTACGGATAAAATTTGATTTTGCAGCACAATATATGTACTGTGTTTTTATACGTCAAATCTAATGAAAATATATGGTATTCGATGAATCATTGAGGTGGTTGGCCCAAACCCGTCTACGGATTGTACGAGTTCGCATGAAACACGATCCATGGCCATTAATGAAGACTCAAGAGGTCTGACCACATCAAGAAGTATGTTGAACTCACAGGGTGGTCAAGAGGCACGTACTGTTGCACCTGCCAGATATTTTCCCGCAGTGTGTCAAAGTTCTCTTCAAAGATGATCTGCCCCGCGCAGGCGCTACCCTGGCGCAGACGCGTCAACGTCGGTGCACACACCGGCGGCGCAGGAGTTGCCACAGTCACCACCAGCGGAACAGCAGCAGGGTCTGGAAGGTAATGAGCCGTCGGTATGTTTGAGTAGAATTATCTTAGGTTTTACACTAAAGCGTGACATCTTAGTCACAATTGTTCACAAACGCAATGCACCACATTAATTACCTTTCAGTCCTAATTTTTACACAAAAGCGTTCCTATTCGAAATTTTTCACAGACGCAAGTCTTCACTAGGAGATACCATGTCTAGTTAGGTAGGTCCAACTTTGGGGAAGGTCAGTCGTCGAATCCGACTCGGCTGGGCAGCATTGGATAAGCTACGGCACATCGTTTTGTCCAATATTCCGCAGTGTCGCAAGAGGAGAGTTCGTTCGTTCTCTCATTTCGTGCAAATCGAGGCATTCTCCCGAGTTTTTAAAAAATTCTTAAAACTTAATATTATTAGGCTATTCTGTTGTTCTGATCTCGCTTATTAACAATTTTGTGGTTTTATACAGAGCAGAGATATAGTGCCTCTACAAAACAGACAATAAAAAGCTAGACTCTTACCACCTTAGGTGTCTGTGATACATTCTGAAGTGGCAGGACCGAGTTCCTAACTCTGAGGTTCTATGTCGCTCCAGAATGGACGGCATGGAAGCTCTCTTAATGCAACGTCAGCTCAGTTGGAGTGGGTATGTCCTTAGAATGAACGACCACCGCTTGCCTCAAGCTCTATTCTATTCAGAATTAGCCCAGGGTAAGCGAAAGCATGGCGGTCAATATTTACGCTATCGCTATAAGGACGTACTCAAATGACATCTGAACGCATGCGCTATAGATCCTGCGTGTTGGGAGGAGCTAGATACAATCAGGTCGTCTTGGAGATCTACTATCTTTCGTAAGGTGAAGTCTTTAGAACAAAACCGCTTAACAACCTTAGATACAACACACAAAACGCCAATTACGAAAGGAGAGGCCTAAATCCTACTACCTATAACACAACTGACCAACTCTACTGTCCCCCATGTAATAGAGTTTTTAAGAGTAATATGGCCTAGCCAGCGACATCAGAGCTCACAATAGGGCAAATCCGTAATTGCTAGGGTCGCTGTCATCGAAATCGATGAGGACTTTAAAAAATAAATGTTTAACAGTAATGTATGAAAAGCGCAGGTGTTCTTAATTACTTTGTTTATACGCTAAATAGAATCCAAAGTACGATGCCAAAATCCTATCTCCATATCCATCACTATTAGTTTGAAAATTTATACTGGTACCATGCTTACGTAATCCAATTTTCCAAGTCCCGCTGTGTCTAATGCCGGTGCGCAAGCCCAAGTAGTTAATGGGAAAAGGTTCTGGATCATTCCACTCCATGAATGGGTTTTGTTCTCCCTCCCGTCCAGCCATGACGTTGCCTTTGTCCCAGCTTATCCAGAATCCACGGTAACTGCCGTCATTCAAAATTCCCGGAGTCTGAACATCAACTTTCTCTGATGGCAGGCAGCATCTTTTTCTGATGACACTTAGCTGGTTTGACCAACCGCCAATGATAATCTGGAAACACAGACAGCTATGAACGAGGTTATGCAACGCACATGAATCGATTATCTTGTTCGTGACTGAAGCTAGGCTTTAATCTAAGCGCCGCGCCGCACCTTTTGCATGGATATATTATGATATTTTGACTACTCTCACAGACCCACGTAGCAGTTACTTGGTCGTGATCGCGTGTGTTGTTTCAACATTAACTGGCGCGCCTTTAGACTCTGTGACAAATGAATGCATAATAATTGATGGACTTTATATTGTCCAACGTGGAATTTCGACATTCATCACCGTTTGGATATAGAACGTACCGCGCCAACGATCATTAAACGTTACAGTTTTGACATTCAAGGACCGATTATGCCGGAACGCCGGCGCTTCTTGATTTGGATCAACCAAAATTGTGTTGAAGCCATGAATCGTGAGCTTTATCAGAAGATTGATAATAATCATCGTCTCATAAGCATTACCGTGTTAGTAATGGCGCTGACTTTCTCTTAAAGACGAGAGAGGATGGACCGTTTCCATTCGCGCCGATTCCAAGCTGGAAACTTCTTATAGGTACGCCTTTGAATTTAATTGCAGATATATTGTGCGGCCGTACATACCTCGTACATAGGGTCAGTTACTTGGGGCCCCATGGTGAGACCAATATGTGCAAAACTACTCGTGCGAACTTTAAAACGCAGCGATTCCTTTGATATTGGGAAGTACTGACTGTACTGGTTACTGACTCCTGTCGATATTTCTGGAATTTGATGTGAACGTATATATGTATATATTGCAATTACAGTACGATTACTGTTAGTTAACCACTGACAGATAGTTTGCCTTCATTTAATTTTCAACTTTAATGTCATACAAATAAAGCATTTTCAGAATACTGTTAGCCACGTCTACCGATTTAGAAATAACTACTTAATTTTTATGAGGTTAAAGTTGAAAATTAAATGAAGGTAAACTATCTGTCAGTGGTAAACCCCAAATAATTCTACTGTACGTAATGTTGTAAATACATAATTATAGCCAAATAAGTATCAAAAGGTATACTACTACATTAACCCACCAGCTGTGGCGAAAAAACATGGCCGCTTATCCACGTCTGTGGCACCCTCTGAGGGACGCTCCACCGACAAGGTTTGTGAGGTGAAGTGATTTGGTAAAATTAAATTTTGTTTAGTTTTTTACATAATCACAGCCAGGATTTTGGATGAAACTCAATCTATATTAAATTATCTAACTGTAAAGATATATCATCGTTACATTAAAGTCGTATTAAGGCTATCTAGCTGACCTCGTCACCAGGTCACCGAAGTTTACGACATATTTTCGTTATTTTAAATATAATAAATTGGTTTTTTGGGGTGTTTAATGGGCTTAATTTGAAGAAATTAGTGTTATACTTATTCGAAAAACATTAAATGGCATGCTCATGAGTATTTTTTTTACACTAGACCATTTGAAATATTCTACCAAAATAATGCATACACTCAGAAGTTGCTGGTATGGGCTTCGATTTACATGTTTATATCTGAAGTGTTTTATACTGTATGTAATCAAATTCATGCCTAAACAATAAATTTGGGTCATCAACTAGGTGTAACCGAAGTTTTTTCTATTGTAGGTGCAGCAGGTTTTATGTGAGAGTAAAATGTAAAAAGTATGTCTATTTTCATATAAAATAACCTCTTCCAAACGACTGCAATTATCACAGCAACCATATGTTTTGAAGAAGACATATTAGGTTTATTAATATTCCCATTAAGTATACTTTTAGTTTAAATTATAATATAATCATCAGTTAAACAAAAATCGCATCAAAACATGATCTAAAAACAATATAAATCAAGGACATGATTAGTATAGAGCGCGGATCACAGTGACGTCACGAGGTATTATGTGGGTACCCCTCTGAGGGGTTTTTTATGACCGTTACCAATTTCAATCGATTTATTTACTTTCGAGCCATTGTTAATCCATTTAGGTTCATTTTAAACAAATGTATGATAAATAACGGTAATGTTAATAGCTGATAGTAATATTAGATTATAAGAAAAGCGCTAAAAACCGTGTTGCACGATTTTGAGCATGAATAGTTATGTTGTGTTAGTCACGGGTTTATTACAGTTAACCCGTTATAATAACACTTGTTTTATGTTATTCTATAGATTACTTACATGTCTACAAGAACTGTCCTTCTGGCACTAAAATTCAGCACTAAACCCACTCATTTTCACTCGCGAACACCGACCGTGTCAAACGCGCCACTGACTGTTTTAGACTACCGATCAAATTCATAATTTTCCTCCAATGGCCATTGACATGTCGCTTGCTAGCTGTCTCGCTTCATTGGCTATACGTTTCAATGGATTAAAACGAGATCAATACACGAATGGCGCTTTTATTTCTAAGAAAGTAATCACAGCCATTGCGCCCCTTCGAGGAAGGCTCCACCGACCTGCAGGAAAAATGTGAAGCCCACAGAGGGATGACCACAGCTGAAGGGTTAACAAGCCAAATTGTTGTGATGGCTAAGGACGGAAGCATTTGAATCATGCTATGCTTTATATTTGTATAAATCAATGGCATTATTTAATCATTTTAACATTTAAAAAATGCCTACCTTCTTCAGCGTTGTTTCGAGATTCATCTGAAAGGTATTCAAAACGATTAATCGAGAGAAACATTTCAATACAATACTTATATTTGGACATTCTGTAGATAAATACTATTGATCAGAGCTATATATGACATGTACCGAGAAAAATGACAACTGCTCTAATATCACTTGTCAATTAAAGCGACCACACCGCTGCTCAAAAAACGCTAACGCACCGTAAAACGCAGCAAAATGTATGAAGAATACGTGACGCATACCACACGTCAACGCGTATATGCAGAGTTAAGCACCGGTGTGGTCGCTCCCTTAGTTGATAAGTTCGCTTAAGCATGTTGACTTACTTGCGGTCTTCCAAAAGCCTGTAGAAACATGAGTTTTGAAACCAAAGTGGGTTACTTTTATGGGCGTCAAATCCTGCCACGACATGAAAGGATCGCTCTCGCCGTCTTTCCCGACCTGGATAAGACCGTTCTCCCAGCTCAACCAAAACCCTCGGAACTGATGCTCATCCAGGAAATTAGATGTAGCAACTTCGCGTCTTTCGTGTTTATAGCAATACTTTTTTCTAATTACGCTCTGTTTGTTTCCGTAACTTCCAATGACCACCTAGAAAGATAAATTAAACCTTTATTACCATCCATGATATTTTACAGATAGGGACTTGTTCTGAAATTCACGTCTCTGGCTTTCAAAATTAGAACGCGACATAATAGTGCTGCCGTGTCATGACAAATTCATATAACTCCCTAAACCATGTTTTTGGGAAGTAGACATTGAAGCTTAAATTGGTTTTTCTAAATAGTATCCCATGAAAAACGTTCCATGTAAAAAAGAGGCCAAGTCTCGAAACTCCTCCACCGTAAGAAGTTGTGAGATATTTCGTAGAGCCAAGTCTCAGGCATTCTTATTGATCTTTATTGCTTGCTTAATAAAATTTTGTGTGTAAATTTGTGTGATTGCCCAGTTGCAGACTTTACAGTGGAAGAGTTTCGAGACTTGGCCTCTTTTTTACATGGTATGTTTTTTATGGAATCTTACTTCTTTTTTTAGGTTATTGTGCTGCCTATCAATACATACAAATCATGAATGCAGTCCCATTCTTGCTTTTTCTTTTTTTGTCTCACTGTAAATGTTACTTTGTACAATTAATTTATGCTGTTGGTCTATCTAGAAAACTGGACCGGAATTGCATGCATTTTAGTTTTTCCTCGATTCATACACTAAATACTATTTGTATTCTAAATTTGAAGATTCTATGTCTACTATAAGTGCCTTAGAGTTTTGACGATCGGTCAAACTGATCATCAAAACTCAGTGAGTGTCAAAATTATGCAACTTTGAAGTTATAATTCTACTGGTTCAAATTGAATGGAATTTGAAATATATCGTTTAACTAACTAGTTTTATCCACAACGAAGTTATGGGGGGGTCGAAAATGGCCGGAACTGCTTCGAGAAAAGGATGGTACGGCCGTGCCGCTGTTTGGCTCGACTTGGCGGAAGCACTACCGTGCCTCCAGATCGACACCAAACAGATTAATACATATAATTTTCGTCTAAAACCGTGCAATAACAGTTTCTTTTTTAAGCTCTATTGATTTTTTAAAGGTTTATTTAATATTACTTGTTTTAATTTCTGTTACAGCAGTTTGCTATGACAACCGAGTCGTACAAATCTTGTCATGAAAATATAATGTAAGTGAGGTTAACACAATTTGAACATCATCATCATCATCATATCAGCCGAAAGACGTCCACTGCTGGACATAGGCCTCCCGCAAAGAGTGCCAAAGTGACCGGTCCTGCGCCACCCGCATCCAGCGGACTCCAGCAACCTTTACCAATTTGAACATGGCTAACCTCAATGTAACTGATTTAGTTAAACCCCACGGGGTAGAACATATAACTCATGTAACTGCAAGAGACACCACGTTTGTCGCGAAGCCACTTCTGGTCAATCTTATGGCCGCGAATGAGTACCTACAGCACTCTAGCTTAGGTGTCTGGGTTAGCATATTATGCAACTATGAACCTACACTCCCGGCTTGCAGAATTCTTTATATATCTGACATATGAGCTTCCACCTTGTGCGTACTAGCTCCATATTAGGTGTGGGGACCTTCGTCCCCAAGAATGTCCTCCATCCCCCCTAACAGACATCCCTTACCACACAACTGATGCTGTACCAATTCACACGCTATTCTTCTAGTTATAATTACCCGGGTGCACCCTTGGTTGATGACCTGAGGCTGAGACTACCGAACCTGAGACCCTGTTGTTACACTTGCTACTAATCCTCTCATAGTAAAGAACTCCAGGACTAAGAACTGTGTTATCGCATGTACGTGACATGTAGGAAAATCTTATTCATATACATGATATACCGTCACGCCTCCCAAATAGAATAAGACCTGTGAACGCACATAAATACATCACATCATAAACAATCATCGTCCGAGCTGTGTAAGCACATGAACACACGTGTAAATGTACCAAATCGTTACAATATCATAGGATGCATTGAAAGTGATGATGGAAAGAGCTCACCCTGGTTTTCCTCCAAATCTAACACTACAAATCTGCACTTAACTGTTCGTACGCAATATAGCCGTTAGGAACTCTGACTATCCGCCTACACGTCAACATTGTTATAAAATGATTTCTTGCCGGTGTTGCTACATACAATAAATCGGCTGTTTGAGTCTCAAATTGAGACATGATTATTAATATCAATGTAAATACTATCATGAATCATGACCATTCACGACAACGTTGGCACACTTTAGACCATCTCATGTATTTGGGGATACAGTAGTTAGCCAAAAGATCATAAGGAAAATTTTGAGTTACGTGTTTTGGGCACTTCATGTTTCATATAAATAAGAAGATTTATTTATAACTTATTTCGATAAGGAGTAAGATATAAATACCGTAGAACGGTGTTACCACTAACTACTATCTCGTGTATCTAAAGTTACATCAATTTGTCATGACACGGTATAGTGGGCAATGTCCCCTTCTGTAAAATAGCGGATGGAATACTGCCATTACCACTTTTTAAATACGCCAACCACCACCATGGCCTTGGACACCAAAATCGAACAAACTTAATTATTATTATGAGAGTGACGTACAGCGAGGCTAGCTCCGCGCCACTGTCTGGCAAGGACAGCGAGGTGGCTGCGCTGCGTCGGGACCTCAATGGATACATGGCCGAGCAGCGAGAGTTTTGCGCGGAGATCAGGGCCACAATAATGAGCGTGATGGGCCGTAAGGAGTTCGAGAGGAGGCAAGAGGCGTTAGAGAGAAGAAACGCGGAGACGGCGTCAGGCGCCCCTAAGCTGCTTGGTGGAGGAGCTGCAGCACACAGTGGCCCGCCTCCAGGTAGAGCTGAATGACTGCGACCAGGACGCGCTACTTTCGGACCTGGACATTGGCCGTGTTCCTGAGGCCAGAGGGGGGAACGTCGTCCTCGACACTCAAGGTCTACGTGCACGAGCGACTCACGCGCACGAACCACCTGCTATTCCAACGAGTCCGGGAGGAGTGCCAGAAGCAGGCGTGGAAGTATGCGTGGACGAAGCGGGGTCGGGTGTCCGCCCGGCAGGTCTACGGAAAACAGGTGTAAAGCAACCAGTTGGACACCGATATATTGCGAATAGGTTTGTTTAATGCAAGTTCGTTGGGCACAAGACATGATAACTTCATTGCGGCTACTACCCGGCTAGCTGTCGTGTGTTGGCTATCAAAGAGACGTGGGCGCGAGCACGGGAGGACGGAAAAGCGCCAGTTTTTCCTACCCAAGAACACACTGCGTACAACGCCTCAGGGTGCGCGTTCGCGTGGTGGTGGCCTGGTATTTTATATTAAACGTCATGTAAACGCTCGTACCTGTGTTGGCCTCACCTTGTAGACCTGTAGAACTCCATTGAACAAATGTGGGTCACTTTGATCCTTAATGGAAAGGAAATAGCGATCGGAACCACATGTCCTGGGTGGATTTAGTTTTTTTTTAATTATTATAATAATAATTATTATTTAATCCTTGTTTGCTGTTTTTTCGGTTTAATTATTATTTTCGTTTTGTTTATTTATCATTGTGTTTTTTTTTTGTTTAATCTAATTTTAATCTAATTCTCAATTGTTTTATGTTATGTTTTATTTCCCTTCTATTGTTATGTGATTATGTGTTATGTGTGTTACATACCGTGTCCTCACTGGATGGGCCCAAGGAACGGAAGACCAGCGCTGGCTGCAAAGCCAGCGTCATGCCGACTTGGGCCAACTCGTGACGCACAGATTTTTTTTTTCTTTTGTGTTTGTCTTTTTAATACTGTGTGCTGTTTTGTGTCACGAATATATGTTTATTCTAACTCTCGAACTCGTACTTATATTATTAAGTACTTAAATATTTACGGAATACGTTAGTATTATGTAGATACCATATTTATAAATGGCGGTAGAAACATGATTATTTGAGTGTATAATTCTATGTTCAATCGAGTTCATAAATTACTTTCCCAAAGATTCAAAAATTTCTTCTGCTTATTTGAGAACTAAAGCACTTGTCGGTGTGTAGCTCAAAGTAGGCCCTCCATCTACTCCGATCCCAGGCAGCCTCTTTGACATCTCGTAACGACCTAACATCAACTCTTTTTTTTGAGCTGCTCTATGTAGTTTATTCTAGGTCTTCCTCATCCTCGCTTCCTTGACTGTACTTGACTAAAAACAACTTTCTGAGCTATAACCACGAAAGCCGAAATTCGAAGTTCGGGTATTTCTATCTCTATCGCTCACAATACTCGAGTGACAGGGATACAAGTATACGAACTTCGAGATTCGTTTTTCGTGGTAGCGCCGCTGTATTCGCAATCCATACCTCATACATGGGATCCGTCAGGCGTCCTTCAGAGAAGAGCCCCACATGCGCATTGTTGTTTGCGCGCACTCTAAACTTCACCGAGCTGCTCGATACGGGGAAAAATTGGTAAGTAAAAGCGGTTGTGTTGTCTCCCGTTTTCACAGCTGAAATACATTTTAAACTATAAATATATTCCCAAAGAATGTAGATAGAGAATATTAAATTTGTATTACAGTGCCACCTCTGACAATTGTAGAGACAAAGAAAAAATGTGATAGACCAATTTTTATAATTGATCCTTACGAGACCCTCGGTTAGAAAGGGAATGGTGTTAATGTATCATTTTGTACGTAATTGGATACCTATTGTATTCAACAAATCAGGCGTGTAGGTATGTAACATTCATTTTAGTACATTTGATGCTTTTTGTGTCTATGATAGTATAGTACTTAAACTAAAGCGATTCAATAACCATGCAAACGTACCTTTGGTTCCCTCAATATCTTGTAAATTATCTGAAAATTTAATAATTCGGTTTTAGTGTCAACATTGAAACTCGATACCGTGCACTGCCGTTGAAAGACGTCGTTTTATACAGACTGGTCCCTGGGCGACCGGGCTCTGATCGAGTGAAAATACGGTAAAAACAAATTTTCCCAGACATCGAGTTTTCGCCCCATACTTCAAATTGGAGAGGGCTATGTTGGGAGTTTCTCTGCGCGATCGCATCAGAAATGAGGCTATCCGCAGCAGAACCAAGGTAACCGATATAGCCCTCCGAATCGCTAAACTTAAGTGGCAGTGGGCGCGGTACATTGCACGTAGAACTGCCGTTGGGGCGGAAAGGTTCTCGAGTGGCGACCACGTACCGGAAGGCGCAGCGTGGGTAGGCCCCCCACAAGGTGGACTGATGACCTGGTAAAGGTCGCGGGAGTCCGCTGGATGCGGGTGGCGCAGAACCGGTCATTGTGGCACTCTTTGGGGGAGGCCTATGTCCAGTAGTGGACGTCTTTCGGCTGATATGATGATGATGATGATGATGACTTCAAATTTAATTGAAATCGTTAAAGTCGTTTTCGACAACGTGATTACAAATATATGTATATTTCCCTGAGCGAGAAAATACGGAGAAAACATATTTTCCCGGACATGAGACCTAGCTAGATCGATTTCACGCCACTGTAAATATATTTCAATTTTCATCGAAATCGCTAGAGCCGTTTCCGAGAACGTGATTTAAAATATATAATACAAATATTACTCGTTTTAGGTTGTGCCTTGTTTTACCGACAGTTTAATATGTAGTGTAGGATAAAGGGACAACATTTCTCTTCGTCACTAAGTCTTTATGATAATTTCACCTGGCCTGGTGAAAAGGCTTTATATCGATATTGTATACAAACACATGCCACCTGCACCCGCCTATCTTGGACAACATCAAATTTTGAACGCCTCGTGCTAATACTAATTTAATAGATATTGTCATACCAATCTCCCAAGTTCCAGTACCGGAGCCAGTATGCACGCCCAAATAGGAAACTGCCATTGGCTCAAGATCAAGCCATGACAAGAAGGGCTTGTTTTCTCCCTCGCGCCCCACCATAATCGTGGCGTTGTCCCATCGCATCCAGAAAGCCCGGTTCCAATCACCGCTCACAATACCGGGAGTTCTCACTATCTCTTTGTCCCACTGGGAGCAGGTCTTCCTTCTTATTACGCTCCGTGTGTTGTCCCAGCCTCCGATAATTAACTGAAAGCAAAAGGAAAGCGTTAAGTATCATCATCATCATTATAGCAGCCAGCATTATAAAGACGTGTACTGCTGGACACATAGGCCTCCCCCAAAGAGCGCCATAATGTCCACCCGCGACCTTTACCAGTTCACCTTGTGGGGGTGTGGGTTCAACGGAATCGACACTAACAATTTCAATCGTAATGCTTAATTAGCGTTGATAATAACAATTTAGAAAAGTTGAAAAACCCCCAACATTTTCATTTCAAAGTCCAATACCTCAAAAACGGCTGAACAGTTTTTCATGAATTGCTAAGAACACTCGGGATAAAATTATCTATGACCCAAAAAAAGTAAACGAAAATCGGTTCATCCGTTTGGAAGCTACGATACTACAGAGACAGATACACAGATACACAGACAAACACGTTAAACTTATAACACCCCTCTCTTTGCGTCGGGGGTTAAAAGCCTTAATAGTCATCTTATTAACAATTTTGATTGGTGCTGTCTACACCAACTCCGTTACACAGCCGTGTTGCACCAAAAAACCTTTAAAATGTACAATGTCTTATTATGGTCATACTCGTATTCAGTCATAGTAATTTACTGGATGGGTTTACTAATTAATGCGCAAAAACAGGAACGAATTCAGTAGGCGCACGGCACACACGGCCTTCTGTACTATTTAGAAACCAACCTCCCCACAAGATATTCGTAAAACGGATGTATTTATGTTCCCACAAACCTCGAATAGAGCCCATTTGGCTAGGTTAGTTTGTATTCATTGTGACAGATTAAAAATAATACACGCAATGATTCATGCTAATGTTAGTAAACCGACAAGACATACCTCATACATAGGTTCCGACTCCCGAGGCAGCGTGGCGAGGGCAATATGGGCTTGGGTGCGCGCATGAACTCTAAACTGTGTTGAAGTACCAGATATAGGGAAAAACTGGAACAGGGCGATGTCACTAGGAGTAGTCACATCTGAAATTTCATGAATTTGAAAATGTTGACTATTCCGGCTTTTAAACCTGCCTAAAATTCATTGTTTGAGCCGGAACCAAGCCACGACCATTCGACAGATCGGGCCGACAGCCCTTAACCAACTGCGCTATCAAAGCCGTTGCTCGATTCCACCAATTTCCTTTTATTCAACATCTTATTTTCGCCCCAATATCTTCTCTATACAAACGTAGTTCTATAAAAAAGTACATCCGATTCAACTAAACTGGAATAACACTAAGCTTGAGATTAAACGTCGAATTGTGTGATATTTAATAAATCCAGACTTACCATAATTGACATTGCTGTTCTCAGAAGGGGCATCTGCAAGTTTATTTGGAATTAATTCCGATCGAATAATATGGTTTAAGAATTTATTTCTCCAGAAGAATACAATATACTTATCTAGACAAATATCTAATTAAACAATGTGTACGAATGCAAAGAATACATATCAAAAAAGTATATCTACTCTATCTATCGTTAGTATCACCGCAATATGCAACAAAGTGGGTGCAATACCTACAAATAAAAGTAAGTGTGCTATTGTCCATCGCAAAGTAACTGATTAGCCGGTAAGCCGAGCCCTGCAAGGCTATCATGCGACGGCGCGTGGGCTCTCTCGATTTTTCTCGCACTATCCGTCTCTTTCTTATTAGAACACTTCGAACAAGAGACATAGTGCGAGAAAAATCGAGAGTAAGTCGCGGCCGTCGCATGATAGACGTGCAGCAATTGTAACTCTCAGTAACCATTACTACTAGAAAACTGTAATTCGGCATGGGTATACATATAAATCAATCACGCCGACAAAACAGTACAAAAACACCTTGAAAAAAAAAATTAGGGTACCTTAAGCACTTATTCTGTCGAAGGAATTTAAATTATATTAAACTGGAATAGAGTTGCATTTGTTATGTTTCGGGCACTTTTTAAGCAAACGAAAATCGACTCTATTTCCGACACAATACAATTCCAATATACATATTCCAATGCCATTTTGTGTTGTATGGTGGGCCTTAGGAGGATAAAGTAAGTCCCAAAAAACGAACACTGCATTTCTTGTATTTTGTTATTTCTATATTGTAGTCTTACATTTTTACCTCTTTTTGAGTTGAACTGTACATAGTTGGTTTTATTTATATTATTTTGTAAGTTATGTCTTTCTAACCATTTATTAACACTGTCAATTACGTCATTTTATTCTTATTTCATGACATATTAAAGGATGTATCATCTGCAAACATAATTAATTTATATGGAATTATATCAGGTAGTTCATAAATATAGACAATAAATAACAAAAGCCCAAGCACGCTACCTTGAGGAACACCGAAGTAATTACATTCAATTCATTGAGTTTGACAATTTCCACACACTGTTTTCTATCTTTTAAGTAGCTTTTTAACCAGTTGAGGGCAAGACCTCTTAATCCATGTTTTTCAAGCTTGTCTAAGAGTAACGAATGGTCAACAAAGTCAAAGGCTTTTGACATATCTAAAAAAATATCGTGTTGTTTTTATCTATGCTTTTAACAATGTGGTGAATAAGATTAAAGGTAGCTAGTGTCGTCTTTTTTTTTGGAAGCTGGTTTGCTCTAGCTTTAGTATTATTTTAAATTTATTTAAGAAATTCATGAGCCGTCTACTCATTTCACACTTCTCAAGAATGTTTGCAAGACGACTTAGATACCTAACCAGAAACGAAATCGAAATCTGCAAGCACTTCACCAAAATATGATCAACAAAGTGATTGGGAACAAACGCTCGAATAATGGCCCATTTAATTGACAATTTTATTAAATGAATTATGAACTTCGTTTTGCTCGCTCGTTCGAGAGATGCAGCTCGGTCTTCGATCCGAGTCAAAAAATAATATCCCACTTGAAGACCCAGGACGCATCGGTCACTGAACCTAACGGGAGTTAACGCCTTTACTTGCAAAATATTTCTTGTTTATCAAGAATCCTGGGACCATTTTGACTTTCTAAAACCGTTTCCCACATATTGTAAGCAAGGACTTAAACAACTAAGTTATAACACAAAGGTGGTTCGACGACCATAAAAAACGTTTATTGAAATTCGCAGGCTAACGGCGTGATATTTTAAGAAACTTACGTAACAAATTTCATAAATTGGCTTTCCATTTCCGCGAAATTCCCCATTTTCTAGAAGAAACTTGTATAAACTGGAATAATTTGAGAATCATCGAAGCACCTTAAATTCAACAAGTTCCGAGTTCTAAGGTCTTTGATAAGCCAAATGGACGTCTTGCAGCAGTTGCAACGGATAACTTTATTTTAAATATATTTTTTAATAATTTAAGTGATTGATTGTAGTCGAGGGCAAAATGTCATGACTTAAAGTAGTGTAGTATACTAACTTATATTTTATAGTATTCAGTAAATTTCAAAGTCGGTATTAAGCCGACTACAATTAAGTTTTAAATAAATGTGTATACAAAATACATTCAACAGAAACCTATTTTTGTACTGCTAAGGTTAACAAAATTTCCATTTTTTTTTTAAATTTATGACTGTCAGGTCATCTGTAACGAAAGTTGGTTTGAAACCATACATCAGTTTTAAATTATGAATATGTAAAATTGGAACTTACGCTGCTAATGAATCAATGGGTAATAAACTTTATTTTGTCTGAGATCATCATTCATCACTTCACATCAGACGATAATAATAAAACCAAATAAACTCGACTACCTTCAAAGTGAAACACTAAAGTAATCTTTTGTTTTCTTAAGATTAGATTATTCTGTCGCATTGTATTTTATTTATTTATTTATTGGTTCAAAGGAAATTACACAACATTACGGTATGTACTGTGAAATTAAAGATAGAATGTACACATAAAAACAATCTTACTAACTGAGGACGGACGGTCAGATTTTTGCATTTTTATATTAATTATAATTTATAGCTTAAAATAAGTTACCTTCTTGGGCACTGATGAAGTTAAGAACTACAAAAAACACAATACACTTGATCAAATCCATCTTAACGTATAACTTTGGCCGACACTGAGTTCGACCACATTGCAAACTAGTGTGACCAGTCGAACTGTTTAAGGGGCTACCCGAGGTTTTCATCGATTTTTGTCAAGTTTTGAATCGTATCTCCTATTTTTACACTACAGATAGAATTATAGGTCAAACGGCTATCGGTTCTTCAATCTTTTATCTCCATTTTAGTCTACCGGATTTTGAAAGTGAAATGAATACTTAATTTTGTATGATGTTTTTAAACGTTGTCTAAAAAAACACTGATTTTGTATCTGACGTGAAAGATCTAACTTATACGAAATCTACATATTTGGGTTCGTCTATGATGTCCCTAAAAACGTGCCTAGGGTTTTCATTTTAAACTAATTAACACAAAAGTTATGGCCAGAAAACCAGTTTTTTGGCCTAAAATTGTTCAACTTTAATGCCAAACATCTCGAAAACAATGAACTTTGAAGTAAATATGGGATACTATATTGCTTAAAGCCGTTGTTGTTAATATAATAAGCTACAAAAAACATTAGAAAACTAAGGGATTCTAATCGAAGGTCATTGGCGTATGGGAGCCCCTTAAGACAAAGACCCGAGTCACTGTAGTTTCCTCAGCTCGATGAGGAAAGACAAGAACGTGCTTGTCGTACCTCAACATTAAGGCTATTAATAAATACCTGTTTGCAAGTGGATTCAGAGACAGGATCTTACAGAGCTGCAACATACATATACACTTGATATGGACAACTGAACAAATTAAATAATTGCATTTTACCGTTCTAACCTTACTGATAAAAACTTTTCTTAGGCGGTTAATGGCCTCTCGAAATTATTTTCTTACGCTATGTCAGCGTTTTCCAACTTTTACCCCGCCTGGTAAAAAAAAAACTGAACGTAACTTTACTTACATTTTTTATTTTATTGGAAAATAAGATCGAATATTGAATTGAAGCATTAGATTTCATTATATAAATACATTATTTCCCAAGATTCACGTTGAAATAAACAAGAGAACCAAATGTATAGCCAAAAAAAAAACACAAACTAAAATTTTCTAAAATTAAGTTCATAATGAAACGATATATTGGAATTTCCCTTGCATTATAAATATCAATCTGGTCATCGTATTGTTTAACTATAACGTATAAAATATAAGTGATAACATGCTGTTTTTTCCTGTTTGGGATAAGATCCACGCAGACTTATAGTGCGTGGTTAACAGCAATGAAAATTCAACTTAATGGTGCTTCACTTAACGCTTATGTTATAACATGAACACAACAAAAACAATGTTTTATGCGAAACAACAAATCCAGTCCTAAATTAATGAAGTTAAAGTTGAACTTCGAGTGTTATAAATTTTGTCGCTTACATACTTACTGTAGTATTGTAAATCTACGTGAAAGTTATGTTTACACTTTTGCACCTTATCCGATTGTAATAAAGCGAAAAATTGTATACTTACATAGCTTTGACGGGGTCTGTACCTACTGATTCACACCTTGGTCAATTGATGATGGGTCGTGGTCTGGGTCCGTGACACTGCGACATTCAACAGTGATACAATATAAGGTAAACGTCCCAGTGCCGGACACTGGCCTAATATTATTTCAAAACAATAGAGGTGAACAATAGGTGTGTCAACTATTACACTATTAGGCATTAAGGTGTCGTGCATTGGGCCCTTTACCTTATTGACTATTTACTTACTATTTTTACACGTCCGTACCTCAAAAAGAAAAAACGGAACCCTTAAGTGATCCTAATTTGTTGTCTGTCTGTCCGTCAGTCAAGCCCCTTTATCTGGGGTACGCGTGGAAGTATAGAGTTCAAAATAAAAGCTGTGAAAAAATCTAACTTCTAAGTTAACACAAAATCAAAGATGAGGCCGTTTATGCCGCAAAAAACGTATATTTCGAAACTTTCAAGGCAATCAAAATTTATAGGATAGGATAATATACAAGTACAAACGACAACACAGTTAACTGACCATCCTATATTTATATAGAACCTTATTACAATGCACATAGAGTGCACGGATGGTCAGTTAGCTGTGTTGTCGATAGTACAGCGAAAAATCTGAAAACTATACATTTGTAATTACGTACGGAACCCTCGGCGGGCAAGTCCGACTGGCGGTTTTTTAACTGATTAATTAACTGTGCCCAGTCAGCAGTTTATTCCCCTTTGGCTTCTGATCGAACAAAATATTTTTATCTTCGGGATCCAGCATCAACTTTGAATACGGTGTTAAGCATGTATTAGTATTAATCTAGTTTTGGTTTTGAACCAGAATAGTTACGAAGCTGGTGGTCTAAAATTGGCCGGTCCATATTTTAGACCACCAGGGCCCTGTTTAATAAACATTACAATCCTACAATTTTGTATAAAAGTGACATATTTGTTAAGTTTTACTACATGTGCTGCTTAATAAACCTTACAAATATGTAACAAACTTACAAGCAAATAACTTACAATTATTATAATTGTAAATGCTGTTAATAAAGGTTTACATTTGTAGAAAACACCTGTAGATTTTGAGGACAATATTGTATCTACAAATAAGTAATTGTAACTTACAATTTACATAAAATGTAAGTTATTGTAGCAAAATACTTAAGTAACGAGGGTAGATTGTTTACACTTGAGTTTACATTTTCAACAATTCTTCGCGTTGATTTAAAAGCATGTAAAAATCGTTCTAGTGCTAACGTTCTTGGGATCTGTATTGGAATTTTTGGCGTCATTAGCAACTTTGAAAGGCCATAGCCGCTGTCTCCTAGTATTATGGCATTAGGAAATGGTCTCCACCCATTTCTCCATTTTCGTGTTAGCAAAGAGCACCTAAGCACTCTAGCATCATCTACAGACCCGGGCCACCTTGCACTTGCGTAAAATATTTCCAAATTTGGTCCACTTACTACCATAATATTCATCGAATGATTTCCGTTTCTGTCCACGAATGCAAGTTCGTTTTGGTGAGGAGCATCCATGGGAATTAGCGAACCATCCACGATATCAGCTATTCTAGATATATTGTATATCATAAAAGATCTGGGGATATCGAGAGAATTCGCAGGCCAGCGGACTTCCTCTCCAAATAATTTACTGACCACAAAAACAGAAACACGTTTTAAGCAACTGCTTAAAACGTGTTTCTGTTTCGGTACATAACTATGTACCGTTCCTTTTGTAAGACCATGTGCATCTGCTACCACATGAATCACATGATATTGTGATCCATAGCCCATCCAGTGCAATGTACACAAAATTTGTTCAGTTGGTGTAAGGGCTTCATTTCTTCTCGTATTGTGTTCAAGTTCATGCCCTATTTTAGTTATTAAATATTTGATCAAAATTGTAAAGTTATGACACATGACGAATCCTCCTGTCAGATTGGTACTACAATTTACAAAATATGTAAACTAGTAGTTACAATAATGTGTTCGATAAAGCAGTTTTCCCTACAAATATGTAAATTGTCAACTGTAGAGAGTAAACGTTTATTAAACATAAATTTGCAAAATTGCAGGTACAATTTTACAATTATGTAAATTTTCCAGCATGACAAATTTGTAAGTTGTAATTTTTATTAAACAGAAATTTGTAAAATTGTAACCTGTCACTTACAATTACAATTTACAATTTGTAAAGTTTATTAAACAGGGCCCAGCTCTAATAGTAGATATTAGAAATAATAATGAGATTAGCACGACCATTTATTTATATAGTTTTCGGAGTTTCGGTGGCAAATTTCACAGAGGTAACCATTTACCTCTGTGAAATTTGCCACCGAAACTCCGAAAACTATATAAATAAATGGTCGTGCTAATCTCATTATTATTTCTAATAATGACACCGGCGACAAAAAAGTCGACAAAAAAATAGTTAGGCGACTCCATAGTCGCCTAACTATTTTTTGGGTTACCTACGCCATTTCGAAAGATGTTTTGCCGATAGACGCTACGTCGAAGACGTTTTATCGACTACCCTTTTAGACGAAAGCTTGATCAATCGAAGGCACCATTCATCGAAAAGTCATTTCACCGAGAATTTTGCTTGTCGAAAGCTTAAAACATCGAATATTCATTTTATCGAAACCTCTTTAATTATGAAATTTCATCGATAATAGCCATATGCGATTGTTTATTTTATCGAATCTACCTAAAACAATGTCTTTCGATTAAATAGTGTTACTAGGCAATCAATGTTTAGTGTGATATCTGATGTAATACACTCAGGAGCAACAGTCGGGTCACTTACAGTACGTTTTTTCTTTACCTATACAAAGTGATCCGATTTTATTGTTCCTATAAGGAGAATATATTATTATTCAGTGGGATAAATCATTAAAACACGATATAAATCAACGAACATGATGTATTTTTTTTAGCTTTATTGCTATTATCAAAAATTCCTCTTTTTTTACATGTTATAATCGGAACAATTTTTCATTTCTTTTAAATACATTTTTATAATTAATATTTTTCTATTTTGAAGCTGCTGCTTGATATTGACATTTCCTACCTACTCGTAAATGTAGTATGATATTTTTTTTATGTCTCTATGTACTGATCTGACTGAAAAAAAATATATATAATTATTATTTTAACATAAATTTCTATTATTTTGATTATATTGTCTAATATTATAATACTTTTGATAGACAATGTTATTAAAAAAATATTTAGTCATCTTGAAAAAAAGTCATCACCTTTTGAATGTGGATTTTACCCTAAATCTTCAGCTGTAATTCCATTTTCCTTACCTTTCTTTTTAATTACAGTGACAATTTGATGAAATGTTTAAAAAACAATTTAACAATACAATAGCCAATGTTATAATTAAAAACTTAATAAAATTAGTATACTTTAAACTAATTATAAAAGTTTTAAAGATTTATATGATTTGCAACTCCCCGTAAGAATGATAAAGTATCCATATCATCTTTATTTTGACAAATCCTTTCAATTGCATTGTTGTGCGTCTTTCCTCTTTTTCTTGGAGGTGTTCTTTCAACACTAGCTGTTGATCTTTCAATGTTAAAGTTTGTTGAAACTTGCTCCTTTACCATGTAAGCTATGGTCACGTATAGTCCATAACGTTTATTGTTTAAAAGAGAGTTCCACCGGCGGTGCCAGGCCTCCACATTATTTTGCGTTCTCGGCAAACCTGCCGAATTATTGGTATGGACAGACCACAAGGTGGGTGGGAATTTTGGACTGATTCTTGACACATTAAGTATGGTGCCGTGATGGCGAGTTTTAATCTTTCCAAGCACGTAATACACCTCGAACCAAGTGGTAACTGGCTCTGCCTCGTCTGGCAGTACGTTACTTTTCAACTCGGAAAACGCCTCGACTATCTCATGATCTGGCAAATAGGCCAAAGCAACTATGTGTCGCATTTTAAGGGAAAATTCACTATCGCTGCAATATTTTGAAGCAAGGCCACTTTTTTGAATTTTCTTCCAAACATTCTGCCCTAAATGGAAAAGGCAGCCTTTGTGAATTGCTTCTGGAAATTCTATTTTCACCGCATTAATCACAGCCATCTCAAAGTCGGTAATAATGTGCGGTGGATTTAAAACACAATTAAATTCCAACGCATATGTTTTGAGTTCCTTAAAAAAGTCATATAACTTTCTTCAGCCTTGTCGGTTAAAAAGCAATATACTATGGGGACTGTCCTTCTAGACTCTTCATCATGCCCTATAATAGCATGTATGGAATATATTTGCGTAAATAGACTGGGGCTCGTTCGAAAAGTACCATCCATTATCCACACTTCAGAATCCCGTAGACTTTTAATGCCCCTTTCCGTACAAAACATCAACATTCTATTTTCTCCATATGTTATATCTTTGGCCAGAAACGTTTTTCCTTCAGCAGTCTTTAAATGCTCTGGAATATCAATTTCTTCTAAGGTAGTTGGCTCCTTAGGCATGGAGTTTTTTCTTGCTCGACGAATAACCTGTCGATGCAACTAACATTATTATCTTATTTTACCGGGACAATATATTTTTTGTGAAAATTAATTGGTGACGTTGTTCGAATTTGCAGAAGTTAGTCAAATTTCATAAAATGATTCTCATTTCTAATACAATTAAATAGTGTAGTAAGTAAATTACCCAGACGATGAATGGCCACCTTTTGGTTTACGGAACCCAAGAGCTTCGGGCAAGCAACAAAACAAAAAACCTCACCGCTAAAACTACGCAAATAGGCCGTTCAGTCAGTGCTCAACGCGCTTGAGAAACGTCTTATATTGTTTTACACTTTCACGATTTTCACAAAGTAGTTTAACCAAACAGGACTCGCCTCGCGACCGTGGGCGTTACGACATGTCCAAAATGTGGAGGTAAATAAAACAATAAGTTTTAATATAACTGGACTTAATCGCGTAATAGCTAGCTAGCTATTACGCGATTAAGTTTAGTTTTATTAAAATGATATAATATCTCTTAGTTTATTCATTTTTATCATATTTACCTGTCTCAAGGCACTTTTGTTGGGCATAGAACACGCACTGGTGCTGGGCATGTTTGCTAGATTCTCCAGTATTAATTGTGCTGGTGTGGAACTGTTTTTCTCTACGGCATCACGTTTCAAATTACTGCGTAACTTTAGCGAGTCTAACAAACCAGCATTCGGTGCATGGGAGTGTTCCGTCATAGATCTGCATATAAAATGCTTGCCAATATCACTGCGATACAAGGTTATTGCAGTACTTCTACATTGCTTTTCTTGTTTAAGTGCACAACACCAATAAAATTTGGTTTCTTTCATTTCGTTCTTGCATAGTTCATATCCTTCTATTAATAGCACTTCCTTTCCACGCTTTGATAATGCAGTCGGAACGTAATCAGACATTATTTCCACACACAAGCCAACTAACACAATAAATAGTGAACCCAGCAGCTACTTGTCAAGATGGGTCTGTTGTTTTTAAATCTACCCTACAATTTCGGTGCGAGAAAAAGTAATGTTAATCAGGTATTGCCATGGTGAATAATTTGTGAAATAAAACATATTGGCGTATGTGAAATAATGTAAATAACATTTATGTTTTCTTCATGTATTAATCCAAATACTTTAATTCAAAACATTACCTTTAAATATAGTGAGTCATAATCGTAACCCGATTTCATTGCTCCTGAGTAAATTACGTCAGATATTATAATATCACATTAAACAGTGATTGCCTAGTAACACTATTTAATCGAAAGACATTGTTTTAGGTAGATTCGATAAAATAAACAATCGCATATGGCTATTATCGATGAAATTTCATAATTAAAGAGGTTTCGATAAAATGAATATTCGATGTTTTAAGCTTTCGACAAGCAGAATTCTCGGTGAAATGACTTTTCGATGAATGGTGCCTTCGATTGATCAAGCTTTCGTCTAAAAGGGTAGTCGATAAAACGTCTTCGACGTAGCGTCTATCGGCAAAACATCTTTCGAAATGGCGTAGGTAACCCCTATTTTTTTGATTAAACGAATAACGATTAAATCATTAATTTTGCATTATACTCCTTATAAATTATCTTGCGAGCATTACCTACTTATACCACGATAACACAGGACTACTAATAACACAAGTGTTCAGGCTTAACGCCTATCAAAAACTTTAGTGCAGTGTATGTGTCGGTGAACATTGCTGCGAATAAGGCGCAGGCGCATCTACTGTCACCATACAAAATGATTGTCATCTTCACTTGCCACACGACCTCTGTACAATCAACATTACTTTTTTGATTATAATTAATTTCTACTGCTTTTGAGCATTTTGATTTGCACCATCATATCCGCCAAAGATATAACATGGTGGCTACATGAGGGGAAAAATAAGAATCCGCGAAATATCAAGAAAATGAGAAGAAACTAAGTTGAGATACCGGCCGGCGCGACAAGCTAACGGGATTTTCTACACTGCATCAAATCTATAATTGTTGCTGTGGATATTGGAGTCTGCCAGGGGATATCCTAAGTCACGAGGATTTCAATTTGAAGATCACCAGACCAGGTTTCGACCAGTGAAACAGCTAAAGTTCACATCGAGCCGTTACGAGTTCGTCCGCTAAGATAAGTGTCCTACCTACATCAAAACTCAATTAATCCTAATAACTAACAATATAACTATTTAGAATCAATCGTCATTTGTGTAAATCAAGTGGTTTTAAAGCTATAATTAGGTTAGTAAGTCTAAAAGTAGTGCAAAAGTGCATTGCATCATTTTATTTACCTACCCTCTATTGAAAAAGTGAACAAAGAATTTAGGAAAATTACAATTATTTAGCTCAAATGCGATTAAGTCTATAAATAAAACATAATTAGCATTTATATTGCGTAATTAACGTTATAGTTGCAATATTTAGTGGTTTACAGTTCGTACAATTGAAGTGAAAGTTAAAATTATTTTACGTATCGAGTTAGTTTGTTCATTTTAGGTTCCGTATTTCCTTATCTACAAAATATTTATCGTATTCTGTCGACTATTCCAGGCTAATATCTAACATCGGCGTGCACCGCGCGTACCGCTTGCAAGTAAAAGTTGTTATTGCGCGGACACAGCACCGCCGGGGGCGGCCAGCTGAGCGTGCGCAGCCTGCTGACGTCGGCAGGTACCACCAGAACGAGGAACGTGAGCCATTTCCATTTCATTACACAGTTGAATTACATTGCTATTTAAAAAATAAACAGGTAACTACTTATACTTATTTGTTGTTCACAATGTCGACTGAAAAGGAAAAAGAAATGTTGCGTCACAAAAAGTACGTACAAAAAGATCGTCCGTCAAGGGACAAATTACAAAATGTATGCATTATTTAGATAGTATTGTCACTAAAACTGACTTAAATAACTTGCAATTAACGGAATTAAATTTAAAGCTTAGTAAATTCGAAACATTATCCGTTATGTTTGATGATTTGCAAACTGAAATAGACGTTGTCAATCATGAAAATATATCGACTGAAATTGAGGAGCGTGACAATATTGAGCACGAAATAATACTAAACTTAGCCAAGGCTAAAACTTTAGTCGAAACATTTTCTAAGAAGTTAGAATGCGAGAGAAGGCGCAGTTCCGCGCACAATACGTCATGCTGTGTGGATGATCCTACTTATCCCCAAGAAATAGGGTTGAAATTGCCTCAGATTCAAATAAGTAAATTTGACGGCGCTTATTTTCGCTGGTTAGAGTTCAGGGATACATTTGAAAATTTAATTCATAAAAATGAGCGTATTTCGGATATTCATAAATTCCATTACCTCGTGTCTTATTTGGAAGGTGACGCGGCTAGGATTATTTCGAATTTGGAAGTGTTAACCAACAATTATACAGAAGTGTGGAAGATGATTTGCAATCCATATGATAACAAAAGAATTTTGATTAATCACCATTTAAATTTGTTATTCAATATTAAACAGCTTCCACGGGAAACGGAACGATCCTTGCGATTTTTAGTTGATCATGTGACCAAGAACTTGCGCGCTTTAGCCAGCCTAGGACAGCCTACTGACAAATGGGATGTATTGATAATTTTCATGCTATCCTCTAAGTTAGATAGCAATACTTTGTTAAAATGGGAAGAATATCGAAACAATTTGGAAGGTGATGTACCCACTTTAGAACAATTTTATAAATTTATGATTGATCGTGCTGATGTACTCGAGTCTTTAAATCGTAACAATCGTTCAGATGTTACCAATGTGTCAATGTCAAAGCCGTCTATTGGCCCTTCACGTTCCGTACCTAACTACAATTACAATCAAAGGCAAAATCAAAATAATGTTGTAAAATCGTTTGCAAGCACAAGCAATAATTACAATAACAATAAGAAATCAAATATATTTTTGTGTATAATATGTAATGAGCGTCATAGGATTTATGACTGCTCGACATTAAAGGCGAAGGGGATTGAAGAGCGAAAGATGGATGTGACAAAATATAAATTATGTGTAAATTGCCTTAGGCGTGGTAATTTCGAAAGCGAATGCCGCATGGGTCCATGCCGCGAGCACGGCTGTACCGAGCGCCACAACAGTCTTCTCCATCGTCCGTCACAGTCTTCAAACCACCTCGCTCTTGTAGAAGAACAAGACGAAATACAAGTAAACTATTGTAATCCAAATACGAGTCAGGTACCTACTGCAATTATTGAAGTGTCGAATCCACTTGATCACCGAAAGGTCAAGGTTCGGGCGCTTTTGGATTGTGGGAGCCAATCCTCATTTATATCTGAGTCCCTAAAGACCAGGCTATCATTAAAGGCTCGCCCAATTGACACTAAAGGACATAGGCATCGGCAACACTTCTTCTAAACACGTGATAGAAAGTTGTGATATTCAATTAAAGTCAACAATTAACAATATCAATGCAATGTTATCGTGCTTCGATTTAGACGAGCTCACCGGTCGTTTGCCAAAGATGCCCGTCGATATAACTTCAATAAAATTACCACAAAATACTGAGTTGGCTGATCCTATGCTTCATCAGCCAGCCCCCATAGATGTACAGATGTTGTAGGTGCAGATTTATTTTGGGACATTCTAGGCAATGAAGAATGTTCACTAGGACCAAATAATCCTAAGTTAAGAAATTCTAAGCTAGGTTGGATAGTATATGGCCGCATAAATTCAGCTGTGTCTAGCAAAAGAATACACTGTAATCACGCTATAGTCTCTGCAACGGAGAATGAAAATATTGAAAATTTAGTGTCAAAATTCTGGGAGTTGGAAGAAGTTCCTAAAAAACAGTACAGCTTACCACCTTTGTCATCATGCAGTCATACGACAAGAGAGCGAATCTACTAAACTCCGCGTGGTGTTTGATGGTTCTGCTTCCTCCACGTCAGGATATTCACTCAATGACATTCTAATGGTAGGTCCAAACGTACAAGATACCCTTTTCTCCATATTGATACGTGCAAGACAGTACAAGTACCTGCTCACTGGAGACATTGAAAAAATGTATAGGCAGGTACTCGTCAATGAAGGTGACAGGAATTTACAGCTAATTTTATGGAGAGAGGACGAGTCAGGACCTATTCAAACGTTGGTTCTAAACACGTTGACTTATGGCACAGCAAGTGCAAGCTATCTAAGTACACGTTGTTTATGGCAACTAGGGCAAGAGCAAGATGATGAGCTCATCAAGAAAATCATCCAAAAGGAAATCCTTTTGGATGATTTTCTTTATGAGCTCATGATAAAAATTTATGTAGACGATTTAATAACGGGTGCAGACGATCCTCAACAATTATTATACATACAAAAGGCTGTGTCAAATGCATTAAAATCAGGTTGTTTTAATCTTAGAAAATATAAAAGCAATCATCCGTCTATTTTTGAAACACTCGATATTAACAAACACGATAATTTAACTATCAGTGAGTCCTCGAGTACGCTTGGTCTCGGGTGGACGCCGTCTAGTGACACATTGCATTTTCCTGTTAAAGTGACACAGGAACAAGATGCGTCTTAACAAAACGTTACATTATGTCAAATTCCTTCAAATTTTTGATCCGTTAGGTGTTCTCAGCCCAGTTATTGTGATACCTAAAATTATGTTACAAAAACTTTGGCAACTGAAACTGGACTGGGACGAGCCTGTTCCATCTGAAATTAAAAATGATTGGATGACGTTTTCTGAAAATATAAAATGATTAACAAAAGTACGCATTCCAAGACTAGTGTTAGGAGATTCGCCTAAACGCATAGAAATCCATTCGTTTCGTGATGCATCGCAATCAGCCTATGGAGCATGCATTTATATAAAATAAATAGGCCCGAATGATGAAGTAACAGTCAGATTATTGTGTGCCAAGTCAAAATTAGCACCCATAAAACCCACCAGCATTGCACGGCTGGAATTATGTGCTGCGTTACTTTCTGCCAAACTCACCCAATCTGTCGTAGGCTCTCTTAGATACAAGCCAGAGAGAATAATGTATTGGTGTGATTCGAGCGTGGTTTTATGCTGGATCAAAGGTGATATGGCTAGACTTAAAACATTCGTGGTAAATCGAATAGGAGAAATAGTGGAACTGACTTCACCTTTATCGTGGAGGTACGTTCCAACAGATTTAAATCCAGCAGATTACATCTCAAGGGGTGTAGATCCAAAAAATATTTTGTCTTTGGCTCTTTGGTGGTCAGGTCCTAAATTTTTACACGGAAATGAAGTTGATTGGCCTGTATTGAAATCTAAAGAGTCCGAACCTTTACCTGAATTAAAAGTTCATTCAGCAGTGTTAAGTGAGCCTGCTATCAATTTCGAAAAATATTCGTCCTTCAACAGACTCGTCAGACTATTTGCTTACGTACAAAGATTCATGTGGAATATTAAGAATAAAAACAATAAACGTAAGGGTATATTGACGACTGATGAATTACGAGAATCGTGGCACTCATTATGTATTATAGCTCAAGGTCAATCATTCCCACTTGATAACGAGACACTTTTAAGTAGTAAACCTTTGAGCAATAAAAGTAAAATATTATGCCTATCTCTATTTTTAGATAATAAGTTGATGCGTGTTGGAGGGCGTCTGGACGCATCAGATTATTATTCATACGAAAAGAAGCATCCCATTTTACTTCATGCTTCGCATCGGTTAACAAGGCTTTACTTTGAAAGAGAACACGTCAATAATATGCATGCTGGTCCATTGTTGTTATTTTCGACCATAAGGGAAACAGTTTGGCCAGTAAATGGACGGCATCTCGCATGGCGTGTAGTGAATAACTGTGTTTGGTGTAGACGGCTACGAGGTAAAACCTTGCAACCCATAATGGGTAATTTACCGACTCAACGTATAACCCCAGACTTTCCATTTTTGTCAGTGGGGCTTGACTTTGCTGGAAAATGAGTTGTTTTGTAACCGTTTTATACATTATAACGTAACATTTTTGCTGTCGGAAAAAATATATCATAATCTGCAAGATATGCGACGGGTCATAGCTTTCATAGAAATCCATTTTAACAATAAAAATGAGAGAAAAAGAAATCTAGTCACTCCTATTTTTTCACTTGTAACCATTTTACTGCTCCATTTTTTATCAGAATAATATGAAATTTTATAACTTTCTTCATATAATTATAAACAAGGGCCCCATTTTCTTACTTTCTTTATTTTCTTAAAAAATTATCTCGTTTTCTGAAATATTCCGCCAAAGTTCCTACGCCTCCCCGTTTTCGTCCATACGGTCAGTGCGGGACAAGACACGTTGCATGACGGACCTGTGTCAATTTGCGCTGCGCCGAAATTTTTAAATATTTGTGGAAATTGTGGACTATATTTGTTGCATAGAGTGGACAATCCGTTTTGTGATTCGTATAGTAGGTAGTAGGTTGGTGTAGTACTCTGGCGGGCGTTCCGCAGGGCGGTGTGCTATCTCCTCTCTTATTTTCTATCTTCATCAATTCCATCACACACAATATATCCTCTCATTATCACCTTTATGCCGATGATCTTCAGATTTATACACAGTCCGTGCTTGGTGATCTCCCTTCTGCCATAGAAAGAACTAATGATGACTTGGTACGCATTCTGAAATGGAGTCAACGATATGGTCTGAGTGTGAACCCAACGAAGACCCAAGTCATTGTTATTGGCAGCAACAATCTGATTTCTAGGGTTGATTTTGTAAATCTCCCTCCAATACTTTTTGATGGGATTCAGATTGATTACTC
Source organism: Epinotia bilunana (assembly GCA_947049275.1). Lineage (NCBI taxonomy): Eukaryota > Metazoa > Arthropoda > Insecta > Lepidoptera > Tortricidae > Epinotia > Epinotia bilunana. Next base: position 21,584,816 of record OX346257.1, read on the forward strand.
GATGCAAGTGAAAAATCTTGGGATCATTATGGATCGCTCTTTGTCTTGGGTGCCTCAAGTGAGTGAAGTGAGCAGGAAGGTATTTGCTGCAGTGGGGTCTCTCAGGCGGCTTCGTAATTTTCTGCCTACTGCAACTAAAATTGCGCTTGCACAAACTTTACTTCTTCCTATTCTTGATTACGCTGATGTATCCTATCTCGACCTTTCTGAGGAGCAGCTTAATAAGCTTGAACGTCTCCAAAATGTCTGCATTCGGTTCATATTTGGGTTACGCAAATATGACCACGTTTCTAGTTTCCGTTCCAAACTCAAGTGGCTCCCTATCCGTTATCGCCGTAACTCTCACATTATTTCGCTTCTGTTTAGTGTCCTTTTTAACCCTGCAACTCCCCGTTATCTTAAAGAGCGTTTTAGTTATTTGAATTCTGTTAGATCTTCTAACAATTTGCTATTAACTGTGCCTTTGTCATCTTCCAAATTTTACAGTAGTTCGTTCACCTTTAAGGCTATTCGACTGTGGAACTCTCTCCCTCTTCATATAAGACAAGCTAAATCTATCGGCAACTTCAAATCTCTTCTTAAAGAACATTATTTGTCTTTCCCCTAACCCTGACTGTCCTACTATTATTATTATTGGCTGACTGTTTGTTTTTTATATTTTTATTTGTGTTATTTGTATATATGTATGATTGTGTATGTATGTTTATATATAGAGCTATTTATGTACGTGCATTAATATAATTATTTTGATTTTTGGCTTATTGTAATCTCTGCACCACCTACTACATAATCTAGTTTTATCTCTTTCTCCGATACCCAAAGGTTGTCTGGAAGAGATCGCTCTTCAGCGATAAGACCGCCTGTTGTCTACCTCTACCTACATGTTATTGTATTGTTTTTCTTTTTAACTGCTTTGTTTGTGTGAGGTGTGCAATAAAGAGTATTTGTATTGTATTGTATTGTAGGTAACTATTAAACATTTGCGTATAGTTTAGTTTTTAGTGACAGATAATTTAGTGGCATAGAGTGGACAATCTATTTCGTGGTTTGTAAAGTAGTAGGTACTATAGACAAGACAGCTGACTGACCATCCGTGCACTTTATGTGCATTGTAATAAGGTTCTTGTATAAATACAGGATGGTCAGTTAACTGTGTTGGCGTTTGTACCTAATTAACATTTACGTAGGTATAATTTAGATTTTGTGTTTAGTTCAAGATGGGAAATAATAATAATAATAAATTCTTTATTTCAGGCCAGTTTGCCCATAGATTGTTAGTAACATACAAACTTACGATACTAGAGTCACTCACAAATTTTTCAATGATTATTTTGTGTCTTTGGGGTTAAATAAGCGCAGGAGGAAAATACGTAATATCAAGAAATTTTACAAGAGAAGAGGAAAAAGAATACACAAGTAAATACCTATTCTATCAAAGTATCAAATATCTAAACAGTATCAAAATTGGGAAATCGCTAAAACCAGACATTTTATTAGTAAATATATTTACAATATCTATTGCCTAGGAGCATGAACAATTATAGAAACAATATTGTTTTATCTGCTCGTATTAATGACTGTCAAATGTTGATAGAATAAGTTCTAATAAAAATAGTGGGCTTGGCAAATATTGTAAGTACCTACCTATGGGTTGCATCAAAGTTCGATACAGAGTTATTATTTGATATGAAACAAAGTATGGTTAACGTACAACTAATCTATAAGTATATATTTACCCGAGGCCGATTTCTGTACAGTCAGCATATTATAGTTAGTAGCAGCCAAGTTAGCCAAATATATCGGAACGTACATTCATCGAAATAGTCTTTGTTACTATAAGTCGGAGTCAGGAATGTGTTACGATATATTTGGCTACTTTGGATGCTACTAACTATCTGATTCTGACTGTACACGCCATCATCATCAAATCAAGGAAGGAGAACGTAATAAATATACCGAAAATTAGTTTAAAACTTAACAACCTTACACTTACACAAAAGGTAACGGACAGACAGACACACTTTCGAATTTATAATATTAGTATGGAGTATGGATATGGAAGTATGGATAGTATGGATTATATGTCTTTCCCGCTCACGGGACAATGATGTCCCGGACCTTTGGGAGGCGTGCGTGGAGCTCTGAGCCAACACGTAGAGGCCCTTTTGACAATTTAATGAAATGCAAGGAATGCGTGTCATGGGACGCACACAGAAACAGCACCCGCTGGGGTGTAAGAGTCTATTGCTAGTTGATGGAATCTAAATAAAACGGGTTATTGGGTGAAAATTATGGACTAGTAGCTGGGCTATTGGATGAAACATCGGACGCCTGCCCAATAAAACTGTTTCACATTTTATCTCTGGCAGACGGTGACTCGCTAACTGCTAGATGGCCCCTATTAATAGCGACATTAAAAAATGGCCTAAGGGCAACAGTAGGTATGGATTATTATTATTACCTTTATTTTTTTTTCGCACTATCCATCTCTCTCTTATTAGAATATTTAGTAACAGTGCGAGAAAAATCGAAAGTATGTCGCGGCCGTCTAGTGCTAGGCGTGCTGAGGGCCTACCGCGAAACGAAACCGAACTTCGTTCGTGTATCTCCCTCTCTGTCGCGCTTGCTAGTTCGAGCGACAATGAGAGTTATTCGAACGAATTTCGTTTTCACTAGCACGGCTAGCACGAGACGGCCGCGACATACTCTCGATTTTTCTCATACTATACCTCTCTTTCCTAATGTTCTAATAAGAGAGAGACCGATAGTGTGAGAAAAATCGAGTGTATGTCGCGGCCGTCTCGTGCTAGCCGTGCTGACGGAACTACACTAATCGTAAGTAAATAGTATTATAATAGTAGGGACATAATTTTTGAACTTAATCAATTATGTAATTTATGTATGACAAATATCACGTTTCAATTAAGCATGACGAATGTCACCCACCCACGTCCGCCCTTGCATTGGTAACGATGCGCGATGACGCGTCTGTAACTTAATCTATGTAGCGCTTAATAAACGACGGCGGGTTGTGCGACTTGCGCGGGGAGAGGGTCGAGGCTCCGCCCATACGCTCAAGGACTTTAGCGGGTATACAAGCCTTAAGCAAAATCAAGAACCTCTGTTTGATTTTGCAAGTCTAAATTTAATTCAGTTTAAGTTCATACCGGCTTACTCTCCTCATATTGGTGGTATATGGGAAGCCGGCGTCAAATCGGCAAAACACCATTTAAAACGGGTAATTGGAAATAGTCATCTCACGTTTGAAGAGATTTCTACTTTATTTGCACAAGTGGAGGCGATTCTGAATAGTCGCCTCTTATGCCCCCTGTCGTCATGTCCCAATGATCTCCTCTCCCTTTTTCCTGGGCACTTTCTTATCGGGAGGCCGTCAACCGCTCCACCAGCGCAGTACCTGGGCGATACTAAAGAGAACCATCTTCAACGATATGAACGTCTGGGAAAAATTCAGCAACATTTCTGGCAACGTTGGCAGCGAGAATACCTGAAATGCAGCAAAGGACTAAATGGAAGAGCAGTTCCGCCAAACTAAACGTCGGGGATATGGTTCTCTTAGCAGAAGATAACGCTCCTCCTCTCTTATGGAAGCTTGGCCGTGTGCTGCGTCTTATCTCAGGCTGCGACGGAATAGCAAGAGTGGCTGATGTCACCACAAGCAAAGGCTGCGTGCGCCGATCTCTCGTACGACTTTGCAGACTACCGACGGCGGAGGATCTTCAGGGTTGAAAGCGATCTTTCAACGGCCGGGAGCATGTTCAGGCTTAACGCCTATCAAAAACTTTAGTGCAGTGTATGTGTCGGTGAACATTGCTGCGAATAACTCGCAGGCGCATCTACTGTTACTATACAAAATGATTGTCATCTTCACTTGCCACACGACCTCTGTACAGTCAACATTACTTTTTTGATTATAATTAATTTCTACTGTTTTTGAGCATTTTGATTTGCACCATTATATCCGCCAAATATATAACAAAAAGTAAACATTGTTTAATCTATTTATTTATTTTTACTTATTACATATGTACAACATGTCACCAAAAAAATCGGTACAGTCAATTAATGTCATACTAAGTACTTCAGGTAAATGAATAATTATTTATTCAAATCTTAAAAAGTTTATCACAAAAACGACTCCATTATCCACTATGTGAAATTTGCCACCGAAACTCCGAACACTGTTTATAACCTCACAAAGGGAAGGAATCAGTTAATAAAAAGCATGTATCTATTAAGAATTGGTCACATTTATTTCAGCTTGTGTGGGCCTTTGTGTGGTACACTCAATATCACAAATTAAATATAACACTACAGTATCTGACAGAAAAAAAACTAACGAAATCGCAACAAAATGATGTCATTTTTAGGGTTCCGTACCAAAAAAGGTAAATCAGGAACCCTTATTTTTAATCACAACTGTTTAACAGTAACATAAGGTATAAATATTTATTGCAGATTATTGTAATGAGGCGAGCATAGTAAATAGCTAAACCAAATGTACTAAAAGATAGTAATATCCCATAAAAACAATTCATGGAAAAAAGAGGCCAAGTCTCAAAACTCTTCTACCTTAAAAAGTTGTTAGATATTTCGTTAAGCCAAGTCTCAGGCATTCTTATTAATCTTTATTTGCTTGCTAAATAAAATTCTGCAACTTGGAAATCACACAAGTTTACTGCATTTGAGCAGGAGAATTCTTCAACATTAAATAACTCCATGTTGCCGGTAAGTAATTCGTACGTCTGCTAGAGTAGAATGAACTAACAAGTAAATTGTGCGTCTGATAGAATGCACTAACAAATACTGAATGTCTTCCTCTACACATTGAAGACCCCTCCCACCTCCCTAATATATCAGTTCAGCGGTAAAACACCACAGCTCAGGTCGGCGAAGATAACAGATAAAGGATATTACCTGCTTTAGAACGATGAAGTTCGTGCTTATTTAACCTGTTAAACCCTTTTCGCCGGCAGGCGACGAACAAAAAAAACAAAGGAAACTTAGGAGTCTTGAGACGTAAGTAAGTAGTAAGCTTCAATTTTTTTGTTGAAATTTCGACTTTATCGCAAACGCATAAAACTTCATATTGCTTTGGAATTCAAAGACTTTTGGGTTTATCCAAAAAAAGTTGCAAGACACTGATAATGCCTGTCCAAATGATAATCTCGTTACTGCAAATTATTTTTACCTCGTTAAACTACATCAACGATGTTTAGTACGTCCGAAATTATAAGATAAAATCCTGTCAAAAACGCAAGCAGAAAACGACTTTATCATGAGAGCACAAAATCGTTTTGTGCTTGCATTCGTTTGATAGAATTTACTCTAGTTCGGATATACTATACCCTTAAATTACGGTACCGTTATCCGATATCGAAATAATTACGGAATACTATGAATCGGTAAAGTATCGGTAAGTATCGTTTTGTTTGAGTAGGTACCTTTATTTTAAAATGATAACGGTATACTTTGAAGCAGTAGCAAAATATTCGCAATATCGTTAAGTTCGAGTACACTTTTTTAAATAACAACGGTATACTTTGAAGCAGTAGGAAATTGTCGCAATATCGTTTTGTTCGAGTACCTTTCTTTTCAAATGATTACTGTATCCTTTAGATAGGTATCGTAGGCAGAGTAATGTTGCAAGTATCATTTTGATTCAGTGCCTTTATTCGGTGCTCATATTCAACCTCGTGAGTAAGTACGGTTTAAAACGGTATACCTGGCAATACCTTTATTAAGTATCGTTAAAACCCTTAATTTCGATACCACATTCAGTCCCTTATTTAGAACCATAGTGGCATGTACGGTCGAGGAAAATGAAGGCTTGGCAAATGTCAACTCTATTTGAATGACATTACGGATCAAAAGTGCTAAACATTAAATTTCCTCGACTGTACAATACAATAAGCGCTAGGTTAAAATTAAATAGTTCTCATGTAAAGTCAGCCAAGAAAGTGATGTACCACTTTTGTACCTTATTTTGCATGCAATAAAGTCGAAAAGCGGTAGACCACTTTCTTGGCTGACTGTACTTACCTACTGTTTTTGTTGAGCTATAAGCGGCTATTAATAAAAGTTAAACAGTTTGCGTGCCCTTTGTCGACCAATCATTAAATAAAATACTAGGTTTATATAATATTATGACGCAATAGAGCAAACAGGCTTCCTGCGATGTTTTTTTTTTGCCACATACCTAATAACACAACAAACCCATAGAGTTGCTAATGCAAATAGAGTAAATTGAAATAATTATATTCTATTTGCCTCAACTCAAACGGCCACGGACGGTCCGAACCCGCGTGTAATTAGAACCCGCGGGTACGTGTGTATGGGTACACGGGTACCCGGACACCCGCCCGCGGACCGGGCGGGTTCGGGCGTGTCCGTGTAGAACGGACGCTTAGCACCGCGGGCTTAAAAACACGGGTATTCGGGCGGGCGGGTTTACACGTGTAGCTCGAGCCCTAGTATATACGTGGAGCCTGGCTTTCGGCCTCGCGTGCCTCGTCGCTCACCGCCAGGTCCGAAGGCCGAAAGCATCCCGTCAAACTGATTCCCTACGGAAAGCAGAGGGCCCAAGGCACAAAAGGTGTGCCTACGTAGACGCTCACTATCCCAGTGTCACAACGTACCTGAGGGTCAAAGGCCGAGTTCCACGGTGAGCTAACGTGGCGTTCCTTCAGAGCGTGCTCACTAAGCGGGACCGACGTCCGAAGGCCCGAAGGCTGAGTCACTAATCTAGTCCAGTCACTGAACCCCCGCGAACCACCTCTATCACCGAGTTTCTCACTATCGAATGTGACCAGTGAAAACCCATAGAGCCCTCGTAATAGGGTCGAAGGCAAGAAGTGTTCCATCAGAGTGCGCTCTCTCGTGTAGGATCTACGATGAGCCTATGCGAACGCTGTCTTGAGTGTCTTACAGTGAACCTGAGGGCTTTAGAACTCAATCGAATGTCGCGTATACATAATGGTTGACAGAAATAAAACAACAAAAAGAAATCAATGAGTCAATACATTTTAAAGTCACGTACACGTATACGTACTAACTAATTATAAGGCCGCGTTACAGACAGGCAACGCGTGCGCCCAAACACAAAGCTAATAATTATCACGTTGCTTAGGACGCGTGAGTATTTCCACAGTAGCCTGACAGCACGCGTGTTGAGCCTCCGCACGCTTCAACTGTCCTTAAACAAAGCTTAAGAAGAAACACAGCGGCCGTTTTTCCATAGAAACATAGTCCCCTGTTTTGTCCCTGGATAATGGCAGTAGAGCAATCTTTTTTTTTTTTCATAAATCTATGGCTACTATTGACATGTTCCTATGTTTTCTTTTTTTTCATAAATTTATTCTTAAAAGAGATATTAACCTTCAAAAACCTAAAAAAGTGCCAGATTTCCGCTAAAAATTTTTTGACTAAATTATTTAAAAAAGGAAATCACGGCCAAAGCCTCTCTGATTTTTAATAAAAAAAATAGGTCAAGTTTCAGGTCAAATCAGGGGACTACGTAGGTATTTTCGGTCCTAGCTGCAGTTGTCCGCACTAACACTGTCCCGACGACAGTGTTAGTGCGGAAAAGTGTTCTGGTGATCCTCCAGCAAACACAGAGCCCCCTCCACCTCCGTCATACCTATTTCTCAAATATCTTGACCTTAGTGTTTCCTCTAGTTGCACCAACTAACAATTACAGACTGATCAACATTAAATAATTGTGGCGCCGGCAGCTGTTGTAGAAAGCCGTTTAACATTTACAAACTTTCCATAAATTAAGATATTAACAAACACCGCTTGTGTGGTGCAACCCACTCAAAGATGCAGATTGGGACAAGATGTACCGATCGAGATCGCAGAGAATCGCCAGAACAATCTATATTATACTTGAATAAATGAACGAGTTTAAACACGAGCATTGCAAAACCAGTTGTTGCATCTTGTAGAACCTTAAGATCTTATCTTACTCTTATTGTAGTAGACGTTTTTTGGACGTCTGAGGCGACTTTTTGATTTGTCGGTGCGGAGGCCTTATATAGTAAGCAGCATTACTGCGCACACGTAATATTGATAGTACACGGACAGGACAAGTAAGGAAATCTGTGCGAGATCACGTCAAAGTACAAAATACTGGATAAGAATCCCGACCCTCCAAGTTAGGTAGTCATCATCATCATCCTATCAGCCGAAAGACGCCCACTGCTGGACATAGGATCCCCCAAAGAGTGTCATAATGTCCGGTCCTACGCCAAGTTAGGTAGTAGCCTAAAGTTATGGTTTAAAACTAATTCTGAGCACTAAAATTCCACGTTTAATCACAATGCGACCACTTTCACATAGTCAACCAATAATTTGGGGAAATCCCACGTGTCATGCCACGCGTCTATGTCGGTCCAGAAGTTCAGGGTTGCCTTCGACGCGTGGTTCCTCCACGGCTTTTTGTGGCCCTTCGACAGGCTCGCGTCGGGGAACTCGGTGTGACCTCCCACTGCTAGCCCTAGGGCTATGTAGAACTGAAACAATTTTTTTTTTCTAAAATACATTTTCCAGTTTTTATTTGAATGGATTTTATCGCATACCTACGTTACAATTTCTAGAGTACCTACGTGACAAAGTACTCAAAATGTTTTAGGAAAATATGTGCCACCGCAAATATACTTGTCTAAAAAAATTAACTAATGAAAAGGTAAAAACTGTATGGCAAGTAAACAGCAATGAAACTGGTAAAAGAAAAATTAAACACCCGTACTACAACTTCCGTATCAATGATACTTCGGTAAGTTCCGATCTCGATGTAGCAGATTATTTCAAACAGGTTTTGGCTTAATAATATACCTGCAGATAAAACTGAGCATTTAGATTCATTGCCAGCCGCTGTTGAATTATTATTGAAGGGAGATAGATGTAATGGAACGTACAGAAATGTTTAGTTTTAACGTGGAATCTAAGGAAGACTGAACATCTTTGGAGACACTATCGAAATATTACATTATTTTATAGAGATAATCGCTCCTTATATCACTGATGTTGTAATAAAAGTATTGATTCTGGAGTTTTTCCTGACCTCATGAAACATTGTTGAATGATCCCATCGTTCAAATCAGGAACGAAATCAGACGCCACAAACAAAAGACCCATCTCAATACTACTTTATAGTAGTTTTAGAGAAAGTTATACTTAATCACTAATCAGCTTCTTTCCCATTTCAACCGTAATAAGTTGCTGAATAGCAGCCAGTTCGGATTTACAGAGGGCCGTTCCAACACTGATGTTATTGTCTGTGGTGCTTATTAAAAATATATTTGATGCCTACGAAAAGGTTCAAGATGCTGTTGAAGTTTTCTGATCTTTCGACAGCATTTGATTGCGTTAATCACGAGAATTTAATTTAAAAAACTAAGATATTATTAGATAAAACTGGGAGCCCTTGATCTTGTATAATCATACCTAACGAACAAAACACAGTGAGTAGTCATTCATGGGACTCAATCAGCCCGGTCAAACGTTACTCTTGGAGCACCTCAAGGATCAATCCTGGGTCCCTCCTATGCCGGTTTTTCTAGGCTCATCTTTAATGCGGATTAAATATGGCCTATTACCATTCGAAAAGTCCAGTCTACACACAGGTGAAAGAGTTTTTGAAATCGGTCCAGTGGTTCCAGAAATTATCCATTACATACAAACTAACAAAGCTGCAATCTCAGAAACTGCCTCTTTTATATATGATATTAGTATGGTATAGATAAGACGTACATCGCAGTAGATCCCACGGCTGTTTGGGCGGAAAGGGCAAGCACGTAAAGGAAGGCGCCGCGTGGGTAGACCAGCCACAGGGTGGACTGATGACCTGGGAGAGGTCGCAGGAGTCCGCTGGATGTATGGTACAGGACCGGCCAATGTGGCACTCTTTGGAGGAGACCTTTCGCCATCCATACAACTTTTCGCCACGATCGTGGTATGCATAGTGTTCGGACTTACATGGTCATCAAAAGGTGCCATGCCCGGTTGATGCGGGCCGGCGCAGATCTTGGGTAACTGCGCGCGCAGCCCGTCACTCCCTGGTTTAACTCGACCATACTCCTGGCCGTCCACGTAGAGGGTCACACTTTCTACAAACAGATAAAAGACAATTTACAATGAGATCCTTTGTTTGCAGAATCAAAAGTGTATACGAAGTCTCTATAACTCATTCCCGCTGATTTATGAGCAGAGATAGTAAGCGAGAGAAAAGATACCCTAAGCCAAGCCGTTGGACGCACGCTCATGGTGATGATGATGATAAGTGGTACGAACTCTGCGCACGTCAGTGCCTATCTGGGATTGGTTAAACGCGTGTCAAAACGTCAGAAATAAAATACTTAAATGAATATCGCGTTAGACCCGTGTCCATAATCTTGTCAAAAACATTATTTACTACACCTGAAGGTGTTTTTGAAGTGGATACTTCTTTGCTCGCGTTCTTGTATAGGGGTACAGTTCAAAATGTATCACGTGATTTTCGGAATAACTTTTTGTAGAGAAGCCTAATCTGATTTTTAAAATGATTGTTTTTTACATGATTTAATTCTTCTTTATTTGCCATTACTTGTTAATCACAAAATGTTATTTAGTTTATGTGGCGGACATGAAAATAATGCTGAAATGACCGCCATTTTCAATGTATCGCGAGTCAAATGAGCTACGTCAGTCTATGTTGCCATATATACCGATTTATCTGTACTTATACAGATTTTAGTGAATTAATTCAGATATATATTCTACGGGTACACCATGATAATAGCAGATTCCTTTAAATAATCAAAACAATGTAAAAATTCATTGAAAATGCTTATTATGTAAGTAGATTTTCCCTTTAGATTGAAATCCATCGCAAATCCATGAGATACAATTTAAGACAGGGACAGTTGTTATTACTTATACCGATTACCATTAATCGCGGTATTTTTCATAAATATGGTATACAATAAAAATATTGTTTTTATTCATGTAACTGCTTATTTAGAAATAAAGGTTGAGACCTCCTAGAAGGTACCTATCCTCCTAGAAGTACCTAGGAATTATGATATCTGTATCAGGAGACTTCGCTCTTCCTTCTTTCTTTGATTTGTACTGTACTTAAAGTATGTCGCAAGATTATTAACGTGAATTTTCAGACATATAACCTGGCATGCACTAATAATTAATATATTTTTATTAGGGTGCCATAGCCAACAAAGAAGTATCCACTTAAACGTAATTAACGGTTGTATCTCCGACACAACCCGCTTCTTTTTTTAAATCAAACGATCCCAAATTAAACACCCACCTGGAGTCCACTTGGCAGAATACACGTGGAAATCGTCACCCCAGTGCTTATCTGATTTTTTTGTGACTAATAGCGTGTCGTGGCACTTTGTATCAATCACCGGGCCACTGTACAGGATCTGAAATGAGATGAAACATGATACTATAACTAGATTATGCAGAGATGTAGGGTGGACTTTGCTTAAGATATCATTTTTGCCCTCCGGCCGCGTGGTTCGACAGCGTTGTCCGACACTCGGACTATAAGGATTTTTTTATTCCACTTAGTCCGACGGTCGGAACCGAAGGTCGGACTATGTGGAAAATAAGAATTCCTTGTAGTCCGAGTGTCGGATTAAGAGGAAAATAAGAATTCCTTGTAGTCCGAGTGTCGGATTAAAAGGAAAATTAAAATTCTTTGTAGTCCGAGTGTCGGACTAAGTGGAAAACAAGAATTCCTTGTAGAACCACGCGGCCGGAGGGCATTTTTGGTCAGACTCGTAATCGACATAATAAATAAATAAATAAATAAATAAAAACATTTTATTTCAGACCTGGTATGATCCATAGGATGTTAGTTTTAGTTTTACAAAATAGCCTTAACCTATATTAGTAACACATGACAGATACCGATACAATACAAAACTGAAAAATAAAATAAAATAAAATACAACGAAAAATAAAAAGAACTCGTAGGAGCAAGCATATAACAAAAGTGTTGTGTGCTTTACTTGCTCCTCCCGATTGCAACCTGGACCCAGTAGTTAGTGAGCGGGCAGTTCAGTCTCTCGGCCCACACTCTCAGGAGGCCGTTGCTGCTACCCGTGTCATCAGTGACACAATCCTTTTACGCCTGATGGCAAAAAAGTCATCAGTGTGTGCCTCCGCGAACATACCTGACGCACTGCAGTACTTCGCAACAGCATCCTGAGTATGTTATTATACTGGACCCTTAGTGCATGGCATGATTTTTGTGTGAATTTTGCCCACAGACTGCACGTGTAGAATGTTTGACAGAAGGCTTTGAATAGCGTCAATTTTACTTGTTTATTACAACGTGCAAATCTGCGGGCAAGCATATTACCACGCACGGCCATCGCTCTCCTCTCCCTCTCCAGGTCCAGGTCATCGTTCAAGTCCTCAGTAACAACATGTCCCAAGTACTTGAAACTCCCAACTCGTTTGAGTGGCATGCCACACAGCATGATCTCAGGTATAACCGTCGGGTTATACTTTGGCGCTTTAAATATTAGCAACTCGCTCTTCGTTGTATTATACCTAAGACCATGCCGCTCCGCGTATTCCTCGCACACTACAAGGAGCTGTCTTATTGAGTAACTCGACGGGCCCAGCAGCACCATGTCGTCCGCGTAACTTATATTATTAAAACACGTCCCCTCCACATGGCACCCTACATGTGTGCTGCTGCGCCCCTCGATTAACTCGTTGACATATAAGTTAAACAGGAGGGGGGATGATAAACCCCCCTGTCTAACCCCGCACTGTAGCCTGTATTCCTCCGAGTCAACCCCATCCCATCTCACGCAGTTGACCTGGCTGCTGTACCAATACTTTAAAAGGTTGATATATTCCTTAGGAACACCCGTATTTGGTATAACGGTGGCGTCTTGTTTATACAAATCGATGTACTTAAGTAAAATATAACTTGGAGCGTGACCATGCAAGACGACTTTTGATGTTTTAGAGATTTTTGCCGAGTGCCGAAGAAGGGGAGGGTTATGTTGTAGGCATAAAATTAACGTGTCGCGATATTCATCCGAATGTTTTTTGAAATCCACGCCACACTAGTTCTACATACAAACATACAACATGTTTCAGTTACTATATAGAAAGTAACTGAAACATATTGCATCTCTACTAATAATATTATTAGTAGAGATGCATTTGATTGATTAAATTGATTCTTTACATCTTAAATCTTGTTTCTATCTTTTGAGTTCAATTTTTACGCAGTACTCTTTTTGACATGTGACCCAGGACAAATATCATGGCTAAGTCCATAAAAATATCTTTATACTTTGACAAAGTATATTTTTTGCACACCTACCCATAAAAAAAGGTGGACCTATATTTTCCACCTCATTTATCATCATAAAACTAGCCTTCCCGTAAGCGTCGACGGAGTGAGCCATTGCGGGCAGATAGCGGATTTGTTTAAAAGTCACTTTGCTGTAAGTAAATTCTCCTTTGAGTCCACCACAGTCATGCGGGTGGATGCTGCTGGGCCTCTTGGGAATTACTAACGATATTCACTGCTAAAGATATTCGTAATGCTATAAGTTATATGTCGAGAGGCAAATCTCCGGGCCATGACAGTCACAGCGTAGAGCACCTTAAGCATGCTGGTTCGCACGTAAAGAAAGAAAGAAAGAAAGAAAGAAAGAAAGAAAGAAAGAAAGAAGACATTTATTCACTACACAAAAGACACACAGAGACAAAGGGAGTACAGATACAATACAATTGACACATAATGTGTGTGTCTTCGCGGCAGTGAATCGGTCGCTGTCTCAGCATTATGCTAAGGTGTCAGACAGACACCTACAGCGCTGATTTTCAGACAGCACCGTACGTGACCCACGGAACGCAACACAACATACTGCCGATACAAACGTATACACATAATAAATAAATAATTTATATACTAAATCTGTTAAATATGTGACACAAGCACAATGGGATGAGAAACTATGTGAAAAACGCGAAACGGTTGGGATGTTTAAAAAATGGTTAAAAATTAAATAAAGTGCTGGATGGGTTAGGGTTGGCATTTTTGGAGCGTCAACAAATAGCCCTTAAGCTGGCGCCTAAAGGTATACCTGCTAGACGCTCCTTGGATAGGTGGGGGGAGATCATTCCAACACTTGGACGCCGCGAACCTGAAGCTACCTCGAAACGCCGCGGTCCGATGCTTTGGCACCAGAATCATCGCCTTACACCTACGCGCACTCTTGGGCCATACAAGTCTACTCAGCAAATATGCTGGGACCCCAGATCGCACTATGCCAAAGAGAAGAGTGGCGAGGTGAAGCCGTCTGCGTGCAGGCATGTTCAGTAGACCAGCGGCGTACAAGTGGGGAGTGATATGGGAGCGGGGTGGGACTCGGAAACAGAAACGAATGCATGCGTTTTGCACTCGCTGTATTGAGCTTTTTGACGTACGTCGAGTGCTAGCGATGTTTTACACATTTTGTATGGGCCATTCTTACCTATCTGCGGATTTGATGAAGACTGTGCTAGTACCCATTGGCAAGACTGGAGATACCAGAGACGAAAATCGACCAACCGTTTTCGCTAAGTAGTAGGTAGTCTGCTCCATGCCCAATTGGGTCAGCATTTTATTTTAAAGTTAAACATCAACCAGTTGTTTCAGAGCAGGGCTTCCTACTGAAAGCGCTAATTTGGGTCTAAAGCCGACTTTCAAGTCCTACGCCGATCGAAGGTCATCCGTTTGAGCTTGTTTTCATGACCTTTCTAAGGTATTTGACCTGGTGTGCTACGACTTATTGTGGAAGAAATTAAAGAAGAGGAATGGACCTGAGGAGACTAGGAAAATTTTCAAATTATTGAAATCACTGACCTTAAGGATGGAACTGATATTAAACGAGAGCACAGAGAGTTGACTGTGAGAGCAAATATGATGCCCGCAGGTTCGCAAGCTGTTCTATAGAGAAGAAACACACGTTATTCAGAGCTTACTGTACTTCGCTCTACACAATCGGCCTGTCGGTAGATTATACTCAAAAGCAGTACAGCTCTCTGCGTGTTCAATATAACGTCGCGTTCAGGGCGTTGATTGGGCTGCCGTGGTCCGTGATGGTGCAGCGAGTCGGGGATGTTCGCAGAGGCGCAAATTGGTCTTTGAATAAATACATTATTATTATTTACCTTATTTCCATATTGAGTAGTGCTTTTACTAAGCTCCAAGTTTCCACGAGCGCAAGCTATCTTTAACATTCCTGAGTTCTTAGTTCCGTAAACAAACTTCTTCAATAGGGGTTCGAGCAATATCTCTGAAAAAAAACAGGCTTTAAGTGCTCGTAAATAGTTTCTCTCTCTTCAGACAACTGACTGCGCCAATTACGTGTTTAACTTTTTTTGAACTGGTTCTTCTTTCCGTTGCGTTTCAGTTTAACGAAGATATCGGTGTATCAACTATATATTGAATGAATCTAACCTGGATATATCCAATCGCCTTGCGGTAGTTTGGCACGAACACTGATGATACCATAGGTAAAAGCAAAACTAGATCTGCTGGTGATGCGACCCCCTATCACCGGTGGCAAAATAGAGGAGCCGCCACTAGCTTCTACTTGGCAAAACGAGGTTTGCCCAGATGTGCATCTTAGAAAAATAATAAAATTAGTTCAACGCCTAAAAATACGTGGGAATACATTTTGAAACTGGACCTTTTTTTCTTACCCATTGTAAAGATCTAAGGAGCCATACAAGCTATAGTAGGTGAATCCTGGCTGGATCTGCTGTAGTGCAGGTGTAATGCGAAGATTGCCATCTTTGACGGAAACAGTGCTGCGCTGGTACGATATGAATGGAAGCTCCTAAAAAATCAACCGTTATTCTATCACACCGACTAATCGAAAATGGGATCTTATGTTGTAAAAATTCTGTGTTGTAGCAAGTCTATATTTATGGATTGCTACACTTATGGGTAAAAGCTATTGTGTGTTTCTTTTACGTCAATTGTACATAGAAGTACATGATCTATGGTCTTCGATTAATCATTAAGGCAGTCAGCCCAAATCCATGTCTAGTACGAGGATTTTACGAACTCGCATGGAACACGTGCCATGGCCAAGGCTGATTGGAAGAAATCAAGAAGGATGTTGAACTCACAGGGTGGTCTAGAGCCACGTATTGTTGCACCTGCCAGATATTTTCTCGCAGGGTGTCGAAGTTCTCTTCGAAGACGACCTGCCCCGCGCAGGCGGTGCCCTGGCGCAGGCGCGTTAACGTCGGTGCGCACACCGGCGGCGCAGGAGTTGCCACAGGCACCACCAGCGGAACTACAGCAGGCTCTGGGAGGTAATGTTCCATCAGTTATGTGGTAATCGTTTAATTATACGTATTTATATAGAATTATAAGGCTTTTCAAAAAAGCGTTTCTTCGTAGTTGCGGTTGATCACAAACGCAATTCTGCGCTACAGCAGTTCACCACGTTAGTTATTTTGCAGTCGTCATTTTAATACATATATGTAAGCGTTTCTCACTATTTGGAATTCTTCACAAACGAGATTTACCTACTACGGTGAAATGGAGCAGTGAAAATGAATACACGTATACATGTTAGTGGTTCTTCAAGGTCTTTCGTCTTTTCTTCCTTACTACAGTACCCTGTCTTCAATTACTATCGCGAACAAAATATGCGTTTGTGAAGAATTGCGACTAGAAATAATCAACGCTTTTGTGTAGTGTAGCGTAATAATTCTTAGTGTCGTGTCATGACTTACTGTTGTTATTTGGATCACCAATCGCTGTAGAAGTACCTTCTGAAAATTAATCATCGTGTTAATTTTAGTTCCCATTGTAAAGCATTTTTTTTCACATAGTGAATGACTTAATTTTACTGTCTAACGCGCATCGCTCTAAAATATGAAGCGGCGGCAAGCGGCACCGCTAGGCTAATAATGGGTACATAACGATTAACGATAATGAGGGACGTACGAATCATTTGTTTTGCTAGAATACAGTTTAGTTTACGTGTAAGGTCAACCGGGGCAAAGGCGTCACTAATTTTGATCAGTTTTTTCGACCTTCATTTATTAAAAAAAAAAAAAAACTTCCGTTTTATGCAACTCTTCATTAATCAATTTCTCTAGTTAACTTCTTCGCTACACGATATTTAAAGGGACGGGGGCAGCTTTTTTAAAAAATAGTAATTTTAGACGCCTTTTCCCCATGTATGTGCCAAGTGCGTCTTTTTCGAATAACTTCTACACCTTTAAGACTTTTCATTTAATATTGTCACGTTATTCGTAATTCCAATATCTTCTATTATATTTAGTATTTTTGCAAATGCCAAAAACGTTACAGAATGAGCTGAGATACAAATAGGTAAAATTGGGCAAAATGCGTCAATAATTTTTAGACGCATTTTCCCACAGCTAATTCCAGAAGTCGCAAACATTTTTTATTGTTAATCTGGTGTGAATAAAACGATATCAGTGGAAAAACGTATCTATATGCGTGTTAAATAAAGGTTACAAATACAGGACGATATGAAAGAATATAATGATACATATCATTCGTCTCAATCATTTATTTTGAGTTTCACAAATTTACCTATTCTTGTGTCTGTAATTATTTTAATTGTACGAGAAATACATTAGCAAAGTGTAATTATTATACTGAGCGATTTTCAAATAATGCGCGATTTGAAGTATCTAGATAAAAATTAATACACATTAAGGAAGAGGTTTATGAGCACTGAAACTGCGGTAATTGCGTTACGTGCACGCAATTACCCCATAGGCACTGACGTATTTTGCCAAGATTGAAAAATCAAAATCTCATATATATATATATATTTTGATTTTGTTTTTTTTTTTATATATGAGAATACTGCAGTTTGAGTAAAAATAATAGTCCGTCCGTATAAGCCAATTCATGATAATTGCGTTTATTACTAAAACATCACGTTAGCATAAGGAAATATCATGATCAGGACGGATTTGGACCCGATTCTACAGTGGCCTCTAAACTTGCTAATTTTATTTAGGTGTCGCTAAGACACTGCTATTCTATGAGCAACTGTCATAATCAAATGACAGCGCTAATTTGAATCTGACATTTCTTATTTTAGGCGGTCTATACAACTTACTTAGCTGCCTAAATGCTATTCTAAATATGTCGTTTTTAATCTGCCGCCTAAATTATGTCTAAAAATTAGACAATTTCGTTTTAGGCTAGTTAAGCCATGTGCACGTAGAATCGGGTTCTTTGTTCACCTAGGTTGGTCTGCTAAGGCGGTGAATTTCAAAATGGCCAATGGTTTGAACACGAAACTTTAAAACGCCCTCTATGTCATTTCATATTGTCAAAGTAGTTCAAATGAATATCACTAGAGGGCAGGAGTGGTTGAAGCTCACGTTATTAAAAAAAACTCGAATAAACGCATTTTACCGAAGACGCCTTTGCCCCGGTTGACCTTACATAAGTAATACCCTATCGGATAGCCTATCGGAAATACCTCTATTTTTGAGCAAAAACATTAGCATCCAATGTACGATGTCAAAAACCAACTTACATACACATCACACTATTATATTGAGAAATCTCGTGAGAGTGAGAATCTCATGTCACGCTTACAAAAGTCTCCTAAACGTTTTATTATAAAGAGGATATTGGTCCAACACACATACTTCCAATTTTCCAAGTCCCGCTGGCTCCATAGCCAGTGTGCACGCCCAAGTAGTTAATGGGGAAAGGTTCTGGATCATTCCACTTCATGAATGGGCTCGTTTCTCCCTCCCGTCCAGCCATGATGTTGCCTTTATCCCAGCTTATCCAGAATCCACGGTAACCGCCGTCACTCAAAATTTCTGGAGTCGGAACTTCAACTTTCTCAGCTGGCAGGCAGCATCTTTTTCTTATGACGCTTTTCTGGTTCGACCAACCGCCAATGACAATCTGAAAACATGCAGACAGCTATGAACGCACATGAATTAAAAGGTCAATTGATTAAAAGGTCGCAGCTTTCGCGTATCTTAATTGTGACTCAAACCATGTACCTACTGGGCATCAACCTAAGCGCCGCGCCACACCTTTAGTCTCTGCGCATTTAAAAAGTATGGATATAATATTTTGACTACATTTACAGGCGCGCTACTTACCTGTCAAATGGTCGTGATCGTTTGCGTTGTATCCTCATTCAATGGCGGGCCACTTGCCTCCAAATTGATGGTGTTTATATTTTTTCCAACGTTGACTTTCTACATTCATCACCATTTTAATATTATTTATTTATTTATAATCAGACTGTAATGGACTTACAGTTACATTTTACATAAAAGTTAGACTGATTTGCAAGTAATATAAAACGTACCGCGCCAACCATCAACGTTACAGTTTTGATATTCATAGACCGATTTTGGCGTGGCGCTGGCGCTTCTACATTCGGCTCGTTCGAGGCCGTGAATCGTGAGCTTTGAATTATTCGTGGATTCATTGTTATCATCGTAAGCCCATATACTTGTCAGTGATGGCGCAGGTTTTCTCTCAAAGTCAACAGATGATGGGCCGTTTGTAGCCTCCATTTATGCCGATTCTAAGCTGGAGACTTCCAATACACCTATGAATTTATTTGCAGAGATATTGTATGACCTACCTCGTACATAGGGTCAGTTTCTTGGGCACCCGTGGTGAGACCAACATGGGCATCAGTTCGCGTGCGTACTTTAAAACGCATCGATTTCCTTAATCTTGGGAAGAACTGGTACTGGGTATTTTCTGCTGTCGATATCTCTGGAATTTGTTTAGACCATTATGACTACTAATAGCTAACTATATAGCGAAAGGTACCATTAACAAGCCAAATTGCAGCAATGGCTAAGTACGGAAATATTCGAATTATGATAAGACAGAAGAGTTTCTTCCTATTGGAAATTATTCACAAACATGATCTTTCATTTTTCTATAGATTTTGGCATTTTTTAAACATTTTAGGATTTAAACAATGCCTACCTTCTTCATCGTCGTTCCGAGATTCATCTGAAAAGTTTTTAAAAAGATTAATCGCGACAAATATTTTCAAGTAAAATACTTCTATTCGGGCATTCTGTAGCTAAATACAGTCAAGTGCCAAATATGTACCGACAATATCCTCTCATAAATTAGTACCAAAACCTTAATCCGCTGACATAAGAGTTATGGGACATATTTATGAGTATGTTGTATGCACTCATATTTTTACACTTGACTATACAAAAGCGCTGTGTCATAAGGCGCCGATACTTTTGATCCGATCTAAAAATTACACATACCAATTAAAATTGCTACTGTTCTAACTGTGGTCAATATACGCCGAAACATTATTCTACATTGCAAGACCTTTATAAATTCGCTTAAGCATTATGTTGACTTACTTGGGATCTTCCAAATGCCGTTAGAATCATAACCAGTGTGGAAACCAATGTGGGTCACTTTTATGGGATCCACATCCTGCCATGACATGAAAGGATAGCTCTCGCCATCTTTTCCGACCTGGATTTGACCGTCATCCCAGCTCGCCCAGAACCCTCGAAACTCATACTCATCCAGGAAATTAAATGTAGAAACTTCGCTTTTTTCCGCTTTACGAAAGCAAGACTTTCTTCTGAGTCTGCTCTGTGTATTTGCCCAACCTCCAATTAGGATCTAAAAAGATAGTCTAACATAAACACAAAATAATCTTTATTCAACTAGGCCTAGTAACAAGCACTTTCAAATCGTCAGTTAAAAACATAATCTTAAGCTAATTTTTAGTCATTTATGAATTCAATTATTATTCCTCAAATATTTTGAATTTGTATATACAATAGGTGCCAAAATAATTAATAATTATTTCGCATTAAGATCGTCACAACACAAATTGTATAAAATAAAAATTGTATATAAATCACTAGTCTAGAATGTTTCTCGACAAAATGACTACTTATAATCTAATGTAAAAAAAATGATAGTAATAAATTAAAAACTCAATGACATAATTTCGAAACGTAATCGTAATAAATACAGAAAAAAACCGGTTACAATTTAACCCTTCGCAGTTTTATCATTCATGTAGAATTGTGTGCTATATACTTCATATCGTTCTTGAATTTGTTAATAGACAGCTCAGTTACGTTATCTGCGAGTTTGTTATCTGGGGGCACGGCAGTGCCCCCGTCAAGTCGAGAAAAACAACGGCCCAGCCGTACCACCCCTTTCTCGAAGCAGTTCAGGCCATTTTCAACCAACCAAGCAGGCATTGTATAAACGCAGTATATATCAAATTTCATTCAATTTGAACCAGTAGCTTAATAAGAATTATAAGAAGTCAAAGTTTCTTAATTTTGTCACTCACCTCACTCACTCACTGACTGACTGACTGATCATCAAAACTAAGGGCAAACTAAGGATCTCAAAGCCAAGAGTCCAATTTATGAACTGCGGGAGAAACATATTTGATACTTGGTACATTATACTTGACTAAAAAGTTTGTGCTTTTGCAATGCATACCTCATACATGGGGTCTGTTTCGCGTCTTTCAGAAGAGAGCCCCACGTGCGCATCGCTGTTCGCTTGCACTCTGAACTTCACCGAGTTGCTTGATATGGGGAAAAATTGGTAATCCGTGTTGTCTTCCGTTCTCACGGCTGAAAATTATTTAATAATTAATTAAAAAGACATACGTAAACTTCCGCGTGTATTTCCAAAAAAGGTAGAGCACATGTCATTTTAAGTGCCACTTCTAGAAATCTTAGGAGAATGTGTTATAATTATAAAACAGTGATAGACTTCCATAGTCTCTGACCAGGGAAAGATGAATCTGAGATTTATTTAAAACTTTTTATACGGCAACAGTTAGATCATTGTCAAATGTGTCAAACATCTTAATTTAGTATGATGTGCATAATCTTGATAGTTGATATGCAAACTAAGAAAGTAACTGTTCCATAATAAATAGGACTTTTAATTATTAAGAGAATTAAAGGGTGGCTTACAGCGTATAGATTAGATTAGATTAGATTTTTTTATTACACGATAAAAATTACAATAAAATTTGCATAAATGTCAAGATTACAAGACTTTCTACCATGTTCGTCAATTTTAATAATAAAAACTTAATGAGTCTACTATAAATACAATTTTTTATATTACTTTTCACATTGAAGAATAACATAAAAACTTCAATTATTCCACGTTAAAATTGAAATTTTGAAGAGTAGTTTTGATTATTCTTCTTAAATATAAAGTAGAATGAAGTTAAAGTTTTCTGATCAGTTTGCATTGTGTGAATTGAAGAAAAATTATAACCATTCAAGTATTATTATTATTGCTGTTTTTATTTTCTGCTCTTATCTAGGCTCATCTTTCCCTGGCCAGACTCGAGACCCACGGGACGAAAGCGGGTGGTATTTTTATTCATTTTGCACAGTTATTTGAATATTGTATTTGACAAATCAATAACTTCACATTATTATTTTCCGTTCATTTAGATTTGATGCTTGTCATTTTCTTCCAAAGTGTTAGTCCAGTGGGGTGGTCATGTAACGTTTTGAACGCGCGTTAGGTAGATCCAACTGCAATTGTTCCATATAAAAGTTGACATTCAGATCTACCAACGTACAGTCAGCATCATATAGTTAGTAACAACCAAAGTCGCCAAATATATCGGAACACGTCTTTATTACTAAAAGAGTAAGGACGTGTTACGATATATTTGGCTACTTTGTCTGCTACTAACTATATGATGCTGACTGTACGTACAATGCTTTACGTGATCGACCTGGTGGACGTTGCACTATTATATGACATGGTTACTTTATGTCAAAGCAATGTAAGACCCCGTTCACACAGTCTCGCCATCAATGAAAAAAAACGTATACGATAAAACGCTACAGTAAAACGGAGACCCTGTGTGAACTGGCTGTAAGGGTTAAATTCGGCCTAAAGGGATATTTCTTCATTCGAATTTAAGCCGTGTCATTTTGGTATAAAGTGCCTTTGTCATACACCAGTACAAAGTCTAGTCCTCGAACGTTACCTTACTAAAATATACCGTTTCAATAAACATTCAGACGTACCTTTGGTGCCCGCACTGCCTATTACATTATCTGAAAATGTAATAGTAAAGTCGTAGGTGGATGTCACACTGCGACGCATCTCCGGACGGAGGTGCGTTTCTCGTTGTATGCAAGTACCTCAGTTTGTATATAAATTCCGCGTGGTACGACACACTGCAACGCGCCTCCGTCCGGCGAAATTTGTATGCTACACCGCACCTCCGTCCGTTGATGTGTCGCAGTGTAACGACCGCCGTAGTATCAAATGGGATTAAGAGTCCGCAGTAAGCTCGATTCTCCATACAAACGTAGTTACGCTCTCATTTTAAAACTACGTGTTGGATTGTAACGAAACTTTGCATATACAATGACATGAGGTATATCTATGTCTGTAATTAATTTATGTAGCTTCAGATACCATAGTAAAAAAAATACAGCGAATTTAAGTTTTTCATACAAAACTTGTCTTTGCTGTATTTCGTTTGTTTTATAAACTGGAACCGTATAAACTAATTACAGACATAGATATACCTCATGTCAATGTATATGCAAAGTTTCGGCACAATCCAACACGTAGTTTTAAAATGAGAGCGTAACTACGTTTGTATGGGAAGGTGAAATTCGGCCGAGCTTACTGCGGACTCTTAATGAATATAATGAAAATCGATACAGTACACTTCCGTAGAAAAGCGTAATACTCTAAAAACATATTAAGCATACACCATCATCGACGACATAGTTAATTGACAATTGTGACCCTTATTACAACGGGATAAAGTCTACAGTTAATTTTTAATGGTCAGTATAACGTGTTACTTATACCTAAAACATACAAACGAGTGGATCTGTGAGCTGTAGAACTGAGTCTGTGTGTTTATCAAAATATTTTTATTTTTATTCCAGACTGAATCACCAAAAAATCTATATAATAGGGAAGATGCAGCTAAGGTTTAAGGTTTAAGATCATTTAATCTCATAAAGAATTGTACAATTCCATTACATGAGATAAACACATAATTAAAAACAAAAATTGTTTTGAGTGCACAAATACACTATTAAGTAAAATGAAAAAGGGTACTTGTACAAATAATAATCGAATGCCGCTCGCACCCGCCCGCCCTGCAGGCCTGCAGGCCGGCACGCAGCGAGCGACAATAACAGCAAAAAAAGTAATGCACGGAATCGTTACAACTAGATACGGCATGCGTACGCTGAGCGTAGTTCGGATTGACTTAAGTTGTTGTCATTGTTTACGAATGTATATAATTTGTTTAAGTATTATATTTGTTTAATATACTGCTATACTATTTACCATTATTTTGTCCCCAAAATGTTGAAAAAACAAAATAATAGCCACTGAAACGTTTTTACTTTAGTTTATACTAATTTGAAACAATAACTTGAAGTAATGTGAAACGGAACGTGTTTTAATCCAACAATCGGCATCTGGTGACGTCACTCCTGTGAAAAGTCAAAACTTAGGCAACTCTATGACATAGGGGCAACCACGGACAAACAGATACGGCGAGTGACACACATGAGTGACGTCACAGGAACTGTAGATCCGTTTTGGCGCGAAAGTTTAAATTGTCAGTTTGTAACAAGAATTTTTGACTATAAACTATAGTATTTTAATGTTTTAATACTTTCGTGGTCTATTCTACATGCGATTCTTTCAAATGATATGAAAATGAAAATATTGCATCTTCCCTATTATCGAACCGACTCACAAAATTTCACGAGAATCGGTTGAGAAATGCGACCTGTAGAGGAGAACAGCCAGACAGACGGACATACGAAAGATGTTTGGCCCAAGTTGAAACGGAGAACTTCATTCGCTTCGCTCGCTCGTTCAATTATGTATTAGATACACAATGAGTATCTAATACACAATACATTATATTCTAATACATCATTAAAAATAATAATTCGTTTTCCTACCAATTCATATTAGGTGCACCAAAGTTTTCTGTTTAACCCAATACGTTACGTGATAACTTCAATTTCACCTGTGCCAATGGTTGACTTGATAGCATTCAGGGCGGGTGTAAGTTACGATTACAGACCAATCTACGTTAAATATGGTACACAACTTATAATTTGGTGAAAGTCTACTCTCCAGACCATTTTTTTACTATGCAATGAAGTTTAAATAAATATAATATCGGCATACCAATCTCCCAAGTTCCAGACGAACCAAAGCCAGTATGCACGCCTATATGGGTGACGTTTACTGGCTCAAGATCAAGCCATGACATGAAGGGCTTGGCTTCTCCCTCGCGCCCCACCATAATCGTGGCGTTGTCCCATCGTATCCAGAATGCACGGTTTTCACCACCACTCATAATTCCCGGAGTTCTCACTATATCTTTGTCCCAAGGGACGCAGATCATCCTTCTTATGACGCTCTTTGCGTTCCCCCAGCCTCCGATAGCCAACTAAAAATGAAGGAATTCCATAGGCATACATTATACATTTATTATTACGACTGGACGTAAAAAGTGAAAACACAGGTTCAAGGGGTATCTATTCCAATATTACAACGAGAAATAGTACATTACTATAGAGGCCGGCAACCCCTTTTCACGCCGAGTTATATATAGTGCTTTTCTCAAACATGCAATGAAATAAATTAAAAAAACTCCAAGAAGTCAAACTTTAATTTGCATGGCTGAACGCCGTGATCCTGTGCCACAAATAGTGGAATGGAAATTAAAAAAGACCATCTTGCCGGCCTAGGCCTCCAATTTTGTATGAAATGCCATTACGGGTCTCTCGTCTCGCTGCGCGCGAAACGTGACACTTCGAAGCCCATTATGCCCAATATTTCATTGCATGTTTGAGAAAAAGTATTTGCTATAACAGCTTTGTAAGTTCGTGTGTAGGGGGTAAAGTACGAGTACATATGCGATTTCCAAAAAATCCTTCACCTGTATAAAGTGGACTTTCTAAGTGGACATGTAAGGCTATATTTATTATGCCGGGTTCTTGTCTGCGTTCTTTGCTATTCCTGGACCCGAATAAAATGATACTTACTAATTATTCGTAATCATTTAAGAGGCGGTTATTAATAATGTTCTACTAAAGTCTGTTTGTTCAGTGTTTCTTCTAGCACAAAACACAGCGCTCATTTATTTTTGAAATCAATTCATATTAGATCGTATGACGGAGAAGAAAGGAAATGCTTTTCCGAAAGCTAGCAACACTGAGCGTAATATGGCAAACTCCGCTTTACCGTGATCCGTTACAGGCAACGACATTGCAGGAGCTTTAAAAATGGTAGGTACCTATAAAACGTCCAAAACCGAAACGCGACACACGATCACTACTCAAAAGCAAAACCCGACTCTAGCGGCCTTAAAACAGCACACGGATGCGAACGCGACGGATGAGTTCGAAGTGGCTACACTGTTAATAAATGAAAGTTCATTATATTACACCGTAACAGCCTAACAAATCTGGTTTTCATAATCGCGTTCTATCTGTATTCTCACCATGTTTTGCCAGCCAGTTGGCGCCTGTTTGTTTCCCTTTTCCACAAACGTATTGCGGAATGCAAGGATATATAGCCAGCGGAATGACTAGTTAAATCTCGGTAACGCGCTAAAACAAGGACGAATTTAGTGAGTGCCCTTGCGTACTGTTTAGAAACCAACTTCAGATACTGCTGAACAAAACATAGCATAGGTATGTTTGATTTAAAATCCTTACATATTATAGAAATTTTAAGTGTATACGCTTATTTCGTAAATATTGGAGGGAGAGGATACGACTCGTCGCTGGAGTTTGGAGCTATGAAGACAAATATGTCATTCCACTGGCTTTGGTTTACCGTGATTATCATTATCCTGTATATACGTTAATTATTTGTTAAGGGAAAACAAAACTACACGAATAAACTGCACATGCCATTTTAATAGTTATTCCTGCACTCATTCCGTTGGTTTTTTCAGCAGATAATGATAGTTTTCTTAAGTTTTTATGCAAAGAAAAACGTTTTTCATTTGATTTACATTGGATATTAATAATCCATTTGTTTATATCCAATAATTGAATAAACTTTATGACGACAATTTTCTATTATGTATGACCAGTACTGAAATTAAATTGAAGTTTTTTATCATTACCTTGGCAGCTTGTTAAGTACCATATATACCAAAAGTAGTGTCTATTCATATTTTATCGTAACTAGGTCGAAATTCCTTAAATGAACAAAACGCCAGGGGTATGAGATGAATAATCCAATTCGCATGAATGACCCTAATAAGGTTCATATTCGCGCATAAAACCTATTGTTACTAGGTAGCCTCGTTACAACAAGCGCCAGTCTCCCCTACTATCTATTCTAACAATCGTGAAAGATTGACGGGTTCAAAAAAATAATTGGCACCTATGGGAAAAAAAACTTAGGCGAAAATAACAATTTGGGAAAAAACGTTCCAAAAGCTAGTAAACCGACGGGACGTACCTCATACTGAGGTCCCGACTCCCGAGGCAATGTGGTGAGTGCAACATGGGCGTCGTGACCCGCATGAACTTTAAACTGTGTTGAAGTACCGTGTACAGGGAAAAACTGGTACGTGGTGACATCTCCAGTGGCCACCTCCACCTCCTCGGCCACCTCTGAAAATTCATGAATATGAAAATGTTGAAAATTCCGGTTTTTACAGTTAAGAGATTTTAAATTGAAGGGAAATTTTGAGCTGGATTGAAAGAGAAATTTTTCGGCGGACCGATCCGATCGCTCTCAACAAATTCGTATTGTTGAACGTCACATGTTGGCCCCAAACATCCGATGTCAGTTTATTATCTTTTCCAACCAAACGAAATACTTTTTTAAGCTGGCTAAAGCCGGCTACTCACACACCTGCCGCAGGGGCAATATTGGAATTGGACCCTTAATTGCCTCCTTAATTGTGATCTGTATAGGCAAGCAGGGGCAATTTTTAGATTGGGCCTGCGGCAGGGCGGCAGGGGCGCAAGACCTTCCTAGCTCCCTAGGTTGTATCTACCGCCCTGCTAGGTGGCCGCATGTGTAGTACGATTGTGGCAATTCCAGTCAGTTCATGGTGACAACCGAGCGGAGTGCACGTTTCACAATGGACAATTAAGAGCGTGAAGGACTTGAGGATAAATGTCGAATTGTTTAAACTAATCTTTATTAGAATTCAAATGAATATCAGATTAAGTCTTAATATTAAATTAATGTAGACTTACCATTATTGACATTGCTGTTCTCATAAGGGACATCTGAAAGTTAATTTGAAATTAGTTTAGATTGATAGCATAGCAGCATATTAGGTGTCAAATCGCGATCGTGTCCGGATTCCGGAACACCACGCTGCGCTCCAAAACTCAAATAGTCGATGTAGCTCGGAAGTTAGCCAATATGAAGTTATTAGGCTGCTCTGCATAAAATAGTTTATTATTAGATGTGTAAAAAAGTATCGAAGAGATTGTTTTTGATTGAAGGAAAAAAAAAGAATGCGAGTAGTTTTTTTTACGCTCTACAAGCCTACAAGCAGTTTTTGTTCACATAATATTGGGCTGGGCGGACCAATTAATGTTCAAGGAGATAGGTTTATCGGACAATAAGAGTGCGTACTTTCGAGCTTCCAAGTGCCATTGGAGCCAAACCCAGTGTGTACACCAACGAACCCGACCTTGAACGGTCCAGGGTCGCGCCACGACAGAAACGGGCCGGCCTCCCCTGCTCGTCCCACCATCACGATTCCGTTGTCCCAGCGAGCCCAGAAACTTCGGAACTCATCCTTGCTCAAAATTTCTGGCGTCTTTACGGCGTCTTTCTCGAGCTGGGAGCAGAATCTCCGGCGAATCACGCTTTTTGAGTTCGCCCAGCCTCCAATGATGATCTGGAAATAATATAAAATGTTTACAATACGGTAGTTGACTCAGATTTCGACACTGCATGCCTCATCTTAATCCATGCCAATTTTAATCAGGTGTTTGTAATTTTTACATACCAGTGACAAAGTAGCAAGTAAGCGTATAAAAACTTGTCTAATATTTGTCTAATAACGTCTTGTTTGTATTTGAGAAGGTCCTGTATTTTTTAAGTTAATATACTCTTCAGAGTCCGGTGACGAAGCAAGTAAGTAGGGTAAGGCAAGTAATAAAAGGGAACTGGTTTAAAAATTCGTTACACCGATCACGATTCCAATAGCTTAGTTGGGTGATTGGCTGGACATATACCTGAAGGTTTCTAGTTGAAATAGAGCTATTTTTTTTCCTTTAATTTTAAATTCACGCTAGAACAAGTCGAGGACTATCACTATGATGATAATACTTGCCTCGTACATGGGCGCGGACTTCCAGGGGTGCGAGGTGAGCGCGATGTGCGCGTCGTTGCGCGCGCGCACCATGAACCGCAGCATTTTGCCTGACACTGGGAAGAACTGGTAATCGGTGTTGTCCTCCGTTTTCACTGAAAAAAAATTCGTCACTGGTAAATTCCTTTCAAATTCTAATCCAAATATTTGACAAACAATCATAACTAACACACTGTGTCACGAAATGGACCCTATTTCGTGACACAGCCCTGTCTTTCTTTAGTCTACATTAATTTAGCGTGATACTAGTTGTAGCTAAGGCACTGGTCCCACCGCCGGCTAGTAAGCTAGAAAAGTTGGGCGAGTACGAGTAACGGTTAATTGCGTGCTTCGCCTTTCGCAACTAAACCTCACAAGCAGCAGCAAATAGTTAAAAGTGCTCTTTAAATTGTTTAATTAAAATGTTTTTAAAACGATATTCGCTTTAAGCCTGCTCTATACAGTAGGCCATCACGACCCATCGTACAGGACGCAACTATGCGTTAGACGGAGAAAGACATCGCCGCGCCATAAGCCATCTGACACCACTACCCTCTCTACACGCTGGCCCATCCTAGTGGGCCATTAGGATGGGCCATCATGTAGAGGAGCCATTATTCTAAAGCCTAAAAATATTCACGATTCAGTGCATCATCATCCTCCTAGCGTTGTTCCTGGTTGTGCCCCTAAAGAAGCCCGGGGTCCGCTTTGACACCCTTATCCCAGGATTTGGCATAGGCACTAGTTTTACGAAAGCGACTGCCATCTGGCCTTCCAACCCAGAGGGAAAACTAGACCTTATTGGGATTAGACCGGTTTCCTCACGATGTTTTCCTTCACCGAAAAGCTAACGGTAAATATTCCGTACATACTCGGAAGTTCCGAAAAACTTATTGCTACGAGCCGGGATTCGAACCCACGACCGCCGCTTGATAGCCGCATGCCTGAACCACTACGCTACCGTAGCTCTCACGATTCAGTGCATCATACCATTTAATTGCATGAACAAACATAGTTAAATGCTAGGTTTTGGGACACGTATGGTAATGAGATTTTACGATCGTTTGAATGAATTCATCATATTTATGTTGGGAATATATAATTATATATGTCGCAGTGGAATAGTATAATCCGCCGTTTAACATAACATCTAGCTGTTTTGGGTAAGTAATACGAAGTATAAGAACTTATCATATAACAGTCATAATATATACGCTCACTATGTATAACCTTGTTTAGTATATTCACTGCATACAAGGTGTAACGAAAATGTGGTATGAACCGATCAAGGGCTTAACAGGTATCGTGTTCTGATAAGAAAAAACAGAAAAAACTGTTTTTTTGACGCGTTTTTTTTTTACATTTCTGCGGAGCTTGTCGCCCCAGTCGGCCAAGGTGAAAAAAAAATCGCGTCAAAAAAACTGTTTTTTCTTATCAGAACACGATACCTGTTAAGCCCTTGATCGGTTCATACCACATTTTTGTTACACCCTGTATAATGAACGAAAGGTATAATTTCAAAATATGTATATTCGTAAAGAATAATTATTATTTATTAAGTAACAAAGGTGTAAAAACAAGAAAAACATAATATATCCTTAATTCGTAAAGTAAAACGTTATTTAGATATAATATCACTTGATATATCGATTAGAGTAAATAAGTACGTACGTATAATACTCATAACACCTAAAGTTTAAATCATATATAATTCAATAATTTTAACATCAATAAGTATGATGAACGCTTCACAGGGTGCCTATTTCCGCTGTAAGGGACACAAGATAACCCTAACCTAACCTACAAAATAATACCATTGTTACGATTATTTAGTATTTTTCTTACTGTGGAGGGCTTCGCCCCCCGAGCCCTCTTTGTGGGCGCCGCCGCCCTCGTCCCTCCTTTTTTCTAGCCCAAACCGCATCTACTATATAATAATCCTTATACGAAAATAAACTATGTGTTATGATTGTTATACGTTATGTATGTTATACGAAAAGATATAACGTGTTATGATCGATATACGCTATGTATGTTATACGAACTGAAATTAGTCAGATTCTGTTTTAGAAAAAAACGTTATACATTAAAATTAATATATGTCAGCTGACCGTTATTCCTTATAAAAGTATTGGTTTTGTTGTTATAGCCAACGTTCATTATTTATATATATTGTTGTTATATCTCATGAAACACACCTGTTTTCAATACGACTAGCGGTAATGTAATACAGCGGGTCATTAGCCGCCGCTTTGGAAATTTTTAGTTACTATTTTTAATACTCGCAGCGCTATCTGACATAACAACAACAATGGCGCCGGCGAGTTTCAGAGGATACAATACAAATTAAAACGTCAAAAATGGCTATGGATTTAGGTGTTCGGCGGAATCCAACACAACATTAGCGGGATTGTCATTACGATACGTTCTACAAAATAGCGGCAATCCGCAGTATTACTTTACATATAGCTGTATTACAATATAGCGACAATCCGCCGAAAACATTCCAGCGGATTTTCATTCAGCGGTACTTATTTACTCCGCCTGATCGTCAACCCGCCGTATTACAAAACAGCGCTGTTTTGTAAAACGGCGGATTGTACAATATGCCCGCGACATATACATGTACATTGTATAACGCCTCATAGTAGTTGTGTTGGAGTTTTTATTGGATAAAAACAAACACAATTAAGTTATATGCCCGTTTTGGTAGATGTCTACCGCCGGTCGGAAATGGTCATTTTAACTTAACTGGTAATTTCAAGTTAATAAATAATTGTTAATCGCTAGGCTCAGTCTATGATTTGAATAGATGTTTTCAATGCCAATCTGATTCTGCTTAATAGTGTATTTTTTTGTGCGTAAGTGTTCGAATACCCCAGGGCATAGAGAAGACAAACAATAAATTCAAACTTACCTTCATATCTCTCTTGTGCCATGGCACCTGCAGAACAATCTGAAATTTTAGAAATTAAATTATTAATAGCAAAATCCAAGTCTACATTCTCAACATACTTTTACTGAATATTGTCTTTCGGTTTTGCTGGTTGTTACTCATTAAATAAAACGATTTTATTGCGTTGTCTACCTACCCTACGCTACCTACGCATGACCAAGAGCGCTGCAAAGGGTCCGAAATGCAAATACATTTTACAATATAGCGATACTTACTGATAATAACTTTCATTTCGTTGAGAAATACTGGGGCATTGTTTATAAATTTTGTTATTAATCATATAATAATTCGCCCAAAGTAAGGCTTATTCCAATAAATTAAGGAGGAAAAATGTACGCCATTAAAGTCCAGTACAAAGTGTGTCGTTTAGACTTACGAGCCGACGGAGCTAAGTTTGCACCTCGCGTCGACTACGTCACACTGAGCGAGGTGCAAACTTAGCTCGGTCGGGATATACTTATATTAGCATTCATAAAAAATTAAAATATTTTCCTCATTGCGCGATATTTTATCGATCTAACGACGTTGAAGTATTATTTTGCATCTGTGGGCTGAGAGTAAACCTGCTTAGTGGCTTTAACAACATTGTTTTTGTTGAATAATGACTACAAATAACTTACTTCTTGTGCATAGGCACGTCACGTTACCTTAATTGTAAGTCTCATGTAAGTGAATTGTATAAATTCTTATGGGTTTGTTTGATATAATGCCGCAAACCCCCTATTTTGCTTCGCACACTATTATTGACCTAATCGCTAGAACATTATTTCCTGGAATGGCGTAAACAATCAGATGTACTTGGGTCACTTTGGCTTTAAGATATTGCAACATCGATTCGTCTTTCAGACGTCAAGTTCTGCAAATAAGTCGAATTGTTTACGCTTTTACACTCCTTACGCACTCCTGCGCGCGCGCGCGCGCGGCGGAAATAGGTAGTAAGTCCCATACTAATTTCAATACTCGCCCATCCACGCCCGGCCTCGCCTCGCCGGTGGAAAACCACCTTTATACCTAACCCAGAATGGTGTACATGGATTACAATCACTCCGATTCACGTACCTTATACTACTTCCCCATCGGATTTCATACCTATGAGATAATTTCAGGGATAAAAATTCTTTATTAACTATGCTTATAGACTATCAAAATTCGCCTGGAACCGTGTGGCCGTTTTGGCGTGATTGATTAACAAGCATCCAAACATTTAAACATCTACACTTTTGCATTTATAATATTAGTAGGATTCATAATATTAGTAGGATAGTAGGATTAGTAAGTGGAAATTCAATACGAGTACTTTCGTGATATGGAAAGAATACCGGGTATACGGGGTCGGTTCCTAACACTCTCTGGACTGCAACCAAAACATACTTTCTAACTTCCAAGAGCCAGCAGACCCAAATCCAGTGTGTACGCCCGCGAATCCAATCGGGAAGGGATCCGGGTCGCGCCACGAGAGGAATGGTTGGGCTTCCCCTTGGCGGCCAACCGACACCAGCCCCTTGTCCCAGCGCAGCCAGAAACTTCGGAACTCATCCTCGCTTAGGTACTGAGGTGTATATTTCTCGTTTTTATCTGGTTGTGAGCAAACCCTTTTTTTAATCATGCTTCTTGTGTTGCCCCAGGCTCCAATGACGACCTGAAAATGATATATTTTTTGTAACAATGAGGAATACCACAGTATTTATTTAAAAAAACCGTTGCCCGTGTGGTGTCGGGTTAGAATTTCACCACCCCCTTTCTTCCCGTGGGTGTCGTAAAAGTCGACTAAGGGAGCAGGGTTGAACTGTGTTGTGGGCGATGGGCTCGCAACCTATCACTGCTATATCACATTTTGTCGATCTTTTATACCCACATTTACGCTAAAAGTGGCGCTGGAACATACGTTTCATGTGCTTTGCCTACCCCTTTTGGGAATAAAGGCGTGAATGTATGTATGTATGTATGTTATTAAAAAAAATCGTTGAGATCAATAACTCGACCAACTAATGATCATTAGTAAATGTTTTATTTTTGTTAACATCTTAGTTTTAACAAAAAGAATTGACCCATTCCATTCCCTTTTTAACCGACTTCAAAAAAAGGAGGAGGTTCTCAATTTGGTTATATATATTTTTTATCATTTTTTTTCAATGTTTGTTACCTCAGAACTCCGATGAGCCGATTCGTAAAAATTTTTTTTGTTCGTAAATATATGGGTCCCATTTTTTTCGAAAATTCAATTGGATGATACGATCCATGAGCAATTGAGGGAACTCCTCAATTATATTAGGCACACGTGTAGCGATTTTGGTATTTTCTATTATAACTCGTGTATTTACACCCGGAAATCATAAATTTGGTGGAGTGGAATTGATGATGAAGACCACAGATGACTTATGGAATTCCTCAATTATGTACTTAAAAGTACAAATGTACGTCACAGATTCTGATAAGATTCCGTTGAAATAGCAACTAATGAAGTGCCAAAGGTGATCCTTGTGGAATCGACGGAAGTCCTCAAATATTATCGGGTCACATACAGCGATCGAGTTTTTTTCTCTAATAATCAACGCATTTGCTCTCAGAAATCAGTTCATGTGGTAAATTGGAAAAGAAATGTGGAAATGTTAGTACTCCGCCAAGCCACGAGGCTTGGCGGAGTACTAAATTGAAGTCATTTAAAACTTTGTTTTTAAAGTAAATTATCATGTACCTAGCCGTTCAAACCGTCATCGATACATTTATATATTCTATACCTACTCATAAGTCATTAGTCATTTATTAATAACTAGCTTCCGCCCGCGACTTCGTCTGCGTGGGCCCGAGATAAAAACTATCCTTTATTTTAATCAAGGCTATAAACTTACTTTGTGCAAAATTTCATCCAAAAGGGTCCTTACGCCTACAGACGAGCGTATTTTGCAAAATGCTTGCTTTTTCATTCAAGATTACGACGTAACTATTAGTATTTATTCAAAAACTGATAACGCATTTATAACATTAGATATATATTATAAATACGAAATTATTATTATTATTATTATTATTTATTATTTTTAGTAGGAAGTAGGATATTCTAAATATTACATGGCATCATTCTTAAATTAAGTTACATTTTTATAAACATGTATATGGACATTCATTATTATTGCGGTAACTCGTAAAAATCTTTGGGGTTGTACTTAGGTTTCTGAAGCTGTAAGTTTGTACATAGGGGGTGGTTTCCGGAAACATTCACTCCATACCAAAAATCTTGTACTAGCGAAGACGTGGCATTTGCAGAAAAGGTAACAATGAAGCGTTACAACCGTCCGTAAAATTATAACTATTTATAAGCATGGCGCATGTTTGACAGTTTGGCCACGACTTGGCGCACCGGTCGGAAGATCGTGGCGCTGGCTTTTGCTCCCACATACTAATCCCGACGCAGAAGAGTTCGTGCAGAACTGAACAACTATCACATTTATTTAGATAATTATAACATGCTTAGATTAAACGATTAAGTAACAGGAACATTAACAGTAATGTCTAATGCGACCGATTCACTGCCGCGAAGACACGCACAATATGTGTGTATTGTATGTTTATTCCCTTTGTCTCTGTGTCTTTTGTGTAGTGAATAAATGTCTTCGTTCTTTCTTAGTTTATTTTCATCGTTTAATAGAAATTGTATAAGGCTGTTATTGTAGAAAAAAAGGGCGTTTAAAAAATATTGTCCAAGTCAAATTGTAGTCTCCAACTGCAACTGCTCCCCTTCACTCATGGGCTCGAAGCAGAACTGTCAGCACATAGCTATGCCGTGTCACTTTCCCTTATAATGGCCCTTTTTGCGCCCGTTTTAGTTCGTAACCGAAATAGTAAGAAAAAACAACGAATAATTTCTCCTGATCATAAAATATTTAAACTTTGTTAGTGTGTAACATTTTCGTGCGAAATTGAACTATTGTAACACTAGTATTAAACGGTATTTAACTTTTTATCTAAACGATATTTCCTTATACGAATGGGAGAACCTGAAACTGCCCTGACTAGACGAAAACTTATTTTTTGGGGCTTTTAGCGCACTGCTGCCGCTGTCGCCACTGCTGGAAGTTGTGGCAAGTCCCTCAGGGTTAGAATATATGCAAGGCTACAGATACAGTAAAGAAGGAATGCTAGTACCTCATACATGGGATCTGACTCCATTGGATGCATGGACAGTGCGATGTGGGCATCGTTGCGGGCGCGCACTTTGAACTGCAACAAGCTCTCTGTCGTTGGGAAGAACTGGTACTGCAGGTTGTCTCCTGTTTCTACATCTGAAACGTATTGCATGTTTATTAACACCGCCACTTGAAAAAATAGGGAACATCTTCGGGACACTCCAGCCTTCGATACACACATGAGCGTTTCTCAAAAAAAATGCCACTATTATTAATTGTACTTCTATGAATTTTTTGTTAACTATTTCCACTCAGAATCAGGAGCACTTTCGACCCTGGTAGGAAAAAAAAATGTCCCAAAGATATTTTTCCTATTGTGTTACTATTTACCTTATACTTTGTATGGTGGTAACACAATAGGAAAGCGCAAAAATGTATGGACATTTTGGGACACTTTTTTTTCTCCTATTGGGATGGAAAGACATCGTGATTTTGAGTAGAAATAACATAAAAGTTGCAGAAAATCTCCGAAAAAATGTAATGGCATTTTTTTTGAGAAACGCTCACATACGCTTGACTGCCCACAGCTATTATAAACTATCAAGTGGACCGTCCCGCGATAGCACACTCGTCTAGCTAACTTTCGACCTTTGTCAACTAGAACGTGCAGGACTAATACTGGATCCTATAGTGTAATACCGAGCATTTGTAATGAGCATAATCTACTATATAAAAAAAACAGGGTTGATATACTAGACATGTCAAAAACATATCTCTGTAAACGAAGATCAATTCTCTAAGAAGTCATATTCTCTAAGTTTAATGTTTATTTTAACCTTTTTAAGTTTGCTTTTCTGTATTGTTATATTATAATGTTCCTATAGCCTTGTTATAAGTACCTTACCTTACAACTAACTTTAGATTCAGTGTAAATGTGGATTAAGTGTAGACGTTATTAGTTTTTACTATGTTTAATGCATGCCGTGTTTGCCTGTAGTTAATTGGGTGAATACTCTAGCAGTGGTTCGTTATCTGTTGCAATTAAGATTTGTTGTATTATATCTGTTAAATAAATAAACTGATTAAATTAATTTCGATTCATGGGACACCCCGTGTGGTGTCGGGTTAGAATTTCACCACCCCCTTTCTTCCCGTGGGTGTCGTAAAAGTCGACTAAGGAATCAGGGTAGAAGTGTGTTGTGGGCGATGGGCTAGCAACCTATCACTGCCATATCACATTTTGTCGATCTTTTATACCCACAGTTATGCTAAAAGTGGCGCTGGAACATAAGTTTCATGTGCTCTGCCTACCCCTTTTGGGAATAAAGGCGTGAACGTATCATGGGACAAATTATAAATACCTTGGGCGGCACATTGTGCAGCCACAGTACCTACTTACCCTGAACTATGAAAAGTTAACAAATGTGTAAATTCTATATACAATAAATAACAGACAAGAATATTGTCAGCCACCTATATACTCACATATAAGTTGTTTCTTTTGAGGTGAATGTATCACTTGAGGAAAATCATCAGCATAATGTGAGCCCCCATTTATGTAGCCGTTTGGCCCTATTACGCACGTTCTAGTTTTCCGTTTTTCTTAGGTACCATAAATTCTACTTTATTTTCATAATCAGGTAGATTTAAGTATACGGAGATCGATCAATCGGTCTATCCACGAAGGAGCTCCCGACTTCTGCCTAAGCTACGAATAAAACACTAACTAATACTCATTAAGTTAGACGCCAGAGGGGTAATCACGTAACGTTTTGAACGCGCGTTAAGTAGATCCACCTGTCATTTTTCCACATAAAAATTGACATTTAGGTCTACCTAACGTACGTGCGTTAGGTGATCGACCTGCAACGACGATTGATTCGCTAATTATCTTAAATGAGCCAGCCATTAAAATCAGAAAAAGTGTTATACTTTGATATTTCATGCATAATCTCAATTTCGTGTAGAATAGTAACAACTGTAAAAATAAATTGATTGAGCCTGTTTTTAACTTTAAACATGGAACTCAATGATACATCACTGAGCATTTCGTAGGAATTAAAGGCCCTAAGCATGCTTTTAGAGACCGCTCCCTAGGCGAGCTCGAGGGCCGAAGAACCGAAGGCAACCCCCACGGACATCTTACAATCCCTATGACTCATAACAGATACCATTTAAGAAAAAAGCCATTACGCCCATGGGCGTAATAAAGGCAATTGTAGCTCTATGCCTGCGCGTTATGACGAGCAAGTGCGATGAAAACTTATTTTATTGCTAAAGTACTAAGGTTAAGAGCATTTCCATTAAAAACATACTCACGTCGCCTGTAACTAAATTTCAATGGAATTTGCTAACTATGTAAACAAACCGCCATAGTGAAAGACAATTTTAACATGGCGGTTTGTTTACATAGTTAGCAAATTGTATTGACGACCACTTTAGATCTTGGAAGTTGGAAGTTAAATTGGCAATGAATCAATACTAAAGTTCATGTCTGAGATCGTCACTTATAAATATTTACATTGAGACGTTCGATCATAATAAAAATAATAAAAAAACAAATATTAAAGTAATCTTTTACTTAATTGAGATTAATTTATTCTTATCGTGTACAATTTATAGCTTAAAATAAGTTACCTTCATAAGCACTGGTAAAGTTAAATACCACAATAAACACAACACACTTGATCAACCACATCTTAAAGTATAACTTTAGCCGACACTGAACTCGACAACATTGCCTATTGTGACCATTCAAACTATTTAAGTCTACAAAGACCTGAATCACTCGTTTGATTCCTGAGCTTGAGGAAAGACAAGAACTTTGTGCGCGTCATACCTCAACGTTAAAACCGTTAATAAATACCTGTTTGCAAGCGGATTCGGAGAGGGGATCTTAGCAATGCTACATACGAATGTATATACAGGGTACCCGTGAGCTCGGGGCTTTAAACTTAGGTATCGACTTATCAGGGTATTCTTCTTTCTATTCTTTTCAATATATATGGAGAGAATAAACGCTAGAGAACTGGGGCAATGGGCTGGGGCAACTGGGGGAAGGGGCAATAAGATACACGGGTTAGAATATCCAATCCCCGTTATGCAGAAATGGCGGAATTGCTAAAGCGTCTGGAGAGAATCATTCTAGAAATGGGTCTTCCTATCAATAAATCCAGGAATACGAGACCGTGGATCAGTTTCAGTACCTTGGATCGACAATTACCAAAGCTCTAAGGTTAGCTGAAACAGATTCCAAAAAGGGAAAAGGGCAAAGGAATAAGTTCACCTTTGTACTTTGATCTATTGTGTGACATGTATATTCTTTAACCTGTTATTGTGTACAATTACTTGCATACATACATACATACATACATACATACATACATACATACATACATACATACATACCAACGAAGGCCGCAGCGAGCCTGAGATTAGAGGCCAGGAGCACAATTACTGAACT
Source organism: Epinotia bilunana (assembly GCA_947049275.1). Taxonomy (NCBI): domain Eukaryota; kingdom Metazoa; phylum Arthropoda; class Insecta; order Lepidoptera; family Tortricidae; genus Epinotia; species Epinotia bilunana. The sequence goes on from OX346257.1 coordinate 21,624,770, forward strand.
GAGTAGTGTGGACATTATACGCAAATAGCTGCATCTTATCTTCGCTGATAGATCAGCACGTCTTTTAGCGGAATAGCAAAGAAATATTGTTCTCGTAACAATAAAAAAAGAATAGGTGGCACCCTTTTAAAGCTTTAAAGTTACATGGACTGCTACCGAGGGATTTTGCCAGTCCGTCACGTATTGCGACTGGTTTTCGCAGAAGCACCAACGATATAATCGCTATCTGGAACGAGGTATGTGGACAGACAAAAGCACAATGGCAGGTGGAATCGACGAAATCTGCATTATTGGTCTAAAATAATCCTCACTGGATAAAAGAACCTTCTCATTAGTATCGCTGGTCCCTCCGCGTATATACGCGCCCATATGAGCGGGGACAATCGGTGATACAATTATCGGTCCAGTTTTTACTAACTCTGAGAAGTACCTGGTTCTTATAAACGAGCATGTAATTAATAGATTACCTGACAACGGTGGCGATATATGGTTCCAGCAGGACGTTGCTCCGGCACATTCCTCGGACGCCGTAGTCGCTTTCCGCTACATACGGGGAAAACCACAGGATCGGCTACGAGCGTAGCCCGTAGCGATTCTTGGTAGTGAATGTGTTTATGGGTCTTTGAGTAGATTCTCCATATACACTTGGCCATGTTCGTCAATTTTTAATCTGTCTTTTTCCGAGCCCGTAAGAGCAAACGAGATGCAAATACGGAATCTCTGATCAGTAGGTGATAATCTGTTGGTGTTGTTGTTAGTTAGTTAATAGTGAAGTGGCAGCCACAGCGGCCTTTGGTGATAATCTGTTAATCATGAAATCATGTGACATTTGACATTCTTATAATCAGTTATATTATAACTATACAGGCGATGACATTCTGAGTGAATGTCGTACATTGAAAATTCAATTTTCTTCGTATGAGATTATTAAAAATGAGTAATTGAATTTACTTTAAATTGATATAATAATAAGAAGGCCCTTCTGAGGAGTAAAGTCGATACCTAAATTTAAAGTCTCAAGCTCATAGGCACCCTGTATACTTGATAATGATAACTGTGCAAATTAAATAACTGCATTTTACCGTTTAACCGTTAAAATAAACACATTTCAGGACTCGAAATAAATTTACTTTCTTACATTCCTGTGAAGTGTTTTTCAACTTTTACCCTACTTACGAAAAATCAGCTCGATTTATCTTGATTTGATGTTTTCCTTAGCAAATAAGATCAGATTGATATTGAATCGTCGCAAACGATTTAATTGAAAATATGATAAGTAATAATAATATATTGATTTGAGACGACCTTTTTTCAAAAGATTCACGTGAAATAAACAGAAAAAATATAACCTATTTAAAATCAGGTTCATAATAAAACGAACTAAGGTAAACGTCCGAGTGCTCGACGCTGTACTAGTCCATGGGCACTCTATGTCAAAGTGACATGGCTTAAATTCGAATGAAGACAAATCCTCTTAGTTCGAATTTAACTCATATTGCTTTGACATAGAGTGTCCATGCCATATACTAGTACGGCGTCGAGCACTCGGACACCTCAGACCAAGAATAAAGGTAGGTAGACAGAGCACTACGAACAAGCTAATGAAGCCGGTTTTCAATCAAAGCCAATATACAAAAAAACAAAATTGCACAATACTCTTTAGCACGTGTCGTAGTGCTGTCAAAATCACCTATTTCGAGTTGTGTACGATTTAATTTGTTTATGCGTGAGCATCTTCCAGACTTGGTTGAAAACTGGCTTCACTACGTTATTCGTCATGCTCCGTAAATATTGTTTTTGGTCAGAGTATTGGACTTGGTTTTACTTGCATTATAAATATCAAACCGGTCTTCGCATTCTTTATCTATAGCGATATTTTTTTTATCATTCTGCTAATTATAATATGTTTCTGTACTTCAAAGATTTAGATTGTCAAGTACCAACGCTAACGTGTCTTCGGTTAAGGTTGTAAAATCCTCCATTTGCCCGTGGTATTTGGTTAGAGGGCAGTCAAATAGCGTGTGACTCGGCAGCTCCACACCGGTACTGGTGATTCGCACCAGTTCCAATTGTGCCATCTATCCATATACATACTTATATTATACATGCGTAAGTCTGTCTGTCTGTCTGTTACCTCTTCACGCTTAAACCGCAACCAGTTAAGATATAATTCGATATAGAGATAGTTTTAGTCCCGGGGAAGGACATAGGATAGTGTTTATCCCGCATATCCTTCCCTGAGGGGGTAAAATGACGGGTGAAAATTAGTATGGAGCTAGAATATAAACTAGTTCCACGCGGACGGAGTCGCGGGCAGAAGCTAGTAACGTATACCTAAATATAAGTGATAACATGCATTTTTTTCCTGTTATGCTGAGGTCCGGCAATGAAAATTCAACTTAATGGGTACTGCTTTAAGACTTATGTTGTTATAACACGAACACAACAGAAAGACGATACTTTTTATGCAAACAACTAGTTCCGTCCGATATGAATTAATTTAAATTTGAATTTCGAGTGTTTCGACGCTTACATACTTTAGGTACTTCAATGATTTAATTGCAGGTCGACGTCAAAGCTATGTTCTAAACATTTGCACCTTATTCCATTGTAATAAAGCGGAAAATCTATATATACGAGGTCGAGATTGGTCTTGGTCACCGATAATTATGATTATCTAATGAAATCACACAATCCACTTTACATAATTTTAATAAAATTGGTCACTTAATATTCAAAATACACTTTCTACTACAATTAAAATATCTTGAACATCTTTACCGTTAAATCACTAATTTTTCCGCACTATAATAAAATTACTACTAGATTGAAATAATGAACATTTAAAAAAATATATATATACCCACCAGATATCCAACCAAAAGTGAGACAGTCGCAAGATGTACGATCTGCTATGCTTGCACTCGTCCAGACGTGCGTCTTTGCCTTGATGCAATCGGGAGCACGCTTCTCTCACTATCTGTCCAGGGCCATGCCCATTTTTTTTATACAATGACGGTGGCAAACAAGCGTTGGTAAGCGGACACCGCAGCCTATAGACGCATGCAACTCCAACGGAGTAACATGGGCGTTGCCGACCCTTGATATGTTTGAGGATTCGCCGTGTTGACAGCTGAAGGAACAAATTCCCTCGCTGTCAACACAACGCATCCTTGGGAGCTCTGGCGACCTTGCTCGCCTCCAGGAACACAACACTAGGTACTACAGAGCAAGTAGTAGTGTTATTATGGCAGTGGTCCTCTGCAAGGCGGAGGTACTTCCCCAGTTGGGCTGCTCCAGATTCGAGCGGGATGATATTTCGCTGTGCATTACCTCACCAATATATACATACGTGACACCCGTTACATTTAGCTGAACAATGAAAACATCCTGTGCATTTAACTGACAAGGTGGATCACTTTCTGTCGAGTGAGCGTCCTTGTTTGTCATCACATCAATGATCATAATCAAAGAAGTCCTAATTGTTGAATTCTGATAATCTAATTAACAGGGTCTTACTTATTACGTGGCACAGTTGTTTTCCAAATTTTCTCCAAAAACTAACATAAACTTTAAATTAGTTTTATACTTAAGTCTACTTCTAAGGACGAGTACTATCAGCCCTGAAAGTATCGGTATCTAATTTGGAAGCACCTTGTACATATTTTTCGTCACTCCGGGCGATAGGTGAGATTTACCGCCCTCGGGCGCAGCGGCAAACCTCACTTCACACCCAGGAGGAGACGTGAAATTGTGTACGCAACGCACCACGGGCGGTAATTCGTACAGCCCCAGATCGCAACCTGTGATCTGCGGCATTCACGAATTCGCCGCCCTAGGTACGTAATGTACCTACTATTTCATCTATCATACTCGTACTCTGAAAATAGGTTATTGTTTATCTTAACAGCGGGTTGAAAGTGAGGAATGTCGCCCCTAGGGCTGAAAAGTAATAAAAAATAAAAAAATTAATGGCAGAAACCTGTACAGCCACAGTTTCAGAAAATTGTATTGATTTTTGAAAGCTTTTGACATTCGTGCGTTTTTGTTTTAAATAATGTTGATAATTATGATGGTTTTAATTCTTAATTATTATATGGTGTCATCACCATTATATCAGCCGAAAGACGTCCACTGCTGGACATAGGCCTCCCCCAAAGAGGAAATGGTATGTATAAATAGATAATAATGCAATTTTTCAACCAAAAACCAATTAAAAATAGTTTTTCGATATAACCGCTAGACTGATATAGCCAAAATATTACAATTATAGCAAAACTATGCATGCAACGAGCACGTATCAATCAATCAATCAATCAATTATTTATTCTGCAAATAGGCCACAAGGGCACTTTTACATGTCAAACCGTAATTTACAATAAAATAATAATAATAATCTTACACAATAATAATTTAAAATGATATATAAAAGGTTATCAAACTAAATGTCACTAAGTTAATGTAAACAAAACAAAATTGCAAAATATGACCATTACATTCGATATAAGATCTGTATCAGCATTAACAAGAAGTTAATCATATTAATTCAGTATTCCAGAGATGTATAAGGTCTCTGAGCTTCCAAATACAATTACTAATTATTCTAATATTCTAAGAGATGTACACGGTCTCTAAGCGTCAAAACAAAAAAGGAACAATGATGTAATATTGTCAGAGATGTACAGGGTCAATAACAATAAAACGTGTCAAGATCAGTTATGTCTCTCGTCAATACGATAATAATAATAATAACACTAGTATGTAATTAGTTAGGTAACTATGTACTATGCCCTTGCAAGCATGAACAGTCCGGACTCCACAAACAGCACCCGTATGGGGTTGAACAAATATGACATACTTATTCCCGACTTTCTCGTTCCTATCAAGCGATACGTCGGACCTGCAACTGCAGGTCAGTAGTTAATTTAGAAGCGTTGTTATAAAAATGTTTACTAAAAAGCCTGCGTTTTATAATGAGCGTCATTTCCCTCGCCTAGATTTGCCTTTACGTTACTATAGGCGCTATGAATATCGGCTGACGACACGGGTGTATCAAGCCAACCCCTCAGAAGCCTCTGAAAAGGTAGAAAAACTAACAAACATAAAGCTGGTCATTGAAGGCATCTAGATCGTAGTTCTCAGGAAATACAGATAAAGGGAACGAATTCCATTCCTTAGCAGTTCGCATTAAGAAAGACGAGGTAACTAAACCGCTTCGTGCGAATAAATGGTAAGTTGACAACATAATGATGCATTCTCTCCGCTCCCCACGCCTGGTCGTTCGGATGGAATGGGGAAGGTGGAAGAGTGGAAGCATGAGCAGTTCCTGCGCACACTTCGAAATGTATCCGATAAAACACCGATAAACAAGCTACTCGCCGTTGGTGTCTGAGACTGTAATTTTGACTTAATTAATGGTGGAGTCGTTACCAAAGAGTGCGAGCTCGGTGCTAAACTGAACCCAAAGCCATTAACTGACGCGGCCAGGCCGCGCCAGTCTGAGAGGCTGAAAGCGCATCGTCCTTTAATTCATCTGTCAAAATGACATCATGAAAACTGTTCCGACTTGTACAAACGACAACACTGTTAACTGACCATCCTTTGTTTAAATAGAACCTTATTACAATGCACTTAAGGTGCACCGATGGTCAGTTAGCTGTGTTGTCGATAGTACAGTTAGCTGCAGAGAAACATGGCCCCCCTGCATACCAAATTTATATGCAGGGGGGGCATGTTTCTCTTCAGCTGACTACACTAATATTTATATGAATTACTACCTGATGCCCGCGGCTTCGCCCGCGTGGTTATAGGAAAATGTAACATATTGATTTTTTTTCGTGGGAATTAGATGTTTTTCCGCTGGAAAAAGTAGCCTATGTCACTCTCCAGCCTCTAAACTATCTCCATATAAAAAATCACATTAATACGACGCTCCGTTACGACGTGAAAGAAGGACAAACAAACACACATACACACTTTCGCATTTATAATATTAGTAAGGATTCGGACTATTGCAAAAAGTAGTAGAAGCAACTTGCACCCTCGCTGATAACCTGTCCAAAGCTTTTAGATAAAAGTCAACTATATCATTAAATTAAGGCTAATGTTAAATAAATGATTTCATTACTCTGTAGACGGTTTTAACTTTTTGATTCTGCTCTTTCGGTTTAAACGATCAAGGTCTCATGGACATCTCTAAGGTCCTTTACCTCGATTGTTATAAACCACGACCGACCTCTATTGTAAGCGTTCATTTTGTTCAGCTTTCGGTGTTTCCACGCTGTAGGTACCTACCTACTTACGCACTGTCATAGACGGACTAGTAAAATCAATTTTAACATGAAATAGTTCTGTAGTTACTCAAGTTTGCCATGAATATATTTGTATATAAGCAGACAAAACGTCCCCCGTACCATGAAACGCAAACGATGTTTGTTTGTATATCTTCCTCGCTGTCGCTCAAGGCAAGATGGAATTGGAAAGAAGTTGGAGTTTGGCGGTAGCCGCTCTGAGCGGGATTCAAACCTCGTGCGTTGAAACGTGAGTGAAACGGGTTTCTGCTGTAAAACCAATTATTTTATTCATTTTACTGATGAGCGTCCTAAGATACCTATAACTTCATAATAAGTGTTCAAGGTTGAATAGCAAATAATTTTATATTAAGATAGATATCGCTGCGCATTTGGTGTTTTAAGGTTCTGTACAGTCGACGGCGTTTACTAGATATAGGTACTGTTAGTAAAGAAAGTGGTCAACTACGTTTGGACTTTATAACGTATGGACTTCTTAACTTCTTTTTTGTATGTCGTCATTCGTAGTATCAAGGCAGGTCCCCAACAGAAGACCAGCTCCGCGGCATCATGCTGCATTTAACGTCGTTATTTTGTATATTTCTTTATTAATTGTAAGGTGTATATGTTAATAAATGTATTTTTGTATTTCTTAATTTCTTTCTGTCGAAGGGGATAACGGGACCATTATAGCAGCACTTTGTTGTCCGTCCGCAGATGTGACGCCCATTGATGATGATGCCCATTTTAGATTCAAGAAAGAGGGGATGGTATTTTTTCTTAAAATTCGTTATGGGTGTCACTTCCACGATTATCGAGGGTGCAGATTCCAAATATGATGCCCATTTTGGATTCAAGAAAGAAGGGATGGTATTATTTCTTAAATTCGTTATGGATGTCACTTCCACGGTTATCGAGGGTGCAGATTGCAAAAATGATGTCTATTTATGATTTCAAGAAAGTGGACATGGTATTTTTTCTTAAAATTTGTTATAGGTGTCACTTTCAGGGTTATCGAGGGAGCAAGGATCAAGATTTGTCGCGATAGGTACTTAGAGTAGACAATGCCCAAATTACTAAAAAATCATAGCCACGAACGGGTTTTGAACTCATGACCTCTGCATACCGTGCATCGCTCTTAACCAACTGAGCTACCGTGGGGTAGGCTCGTAGTGACAAATCTTTCAATCCCTTCACTTTCATAAATACACTTTAGGGAGGCTCGTAGCGACATCTACCGTATATATATATATATATATATTTTTTATTAAAAACTAAAATTAGACATGAAATAGTAAGATACATTGCTCCACAAAACTACATCGATAGTTGACTGTGGAGTCAAAATTACAATCTCATTTCTCTTTAACACCATATAGTAGTGTCTTAAATATCTATAATGTATAGGTACTCTACATTACTTGACTACTTTACCTACTAAGAAGATTTCTACAGGGCACAATAAGGTATTTTTTTAATCGATTCTTAAATCTAGATTTTAGGTTCATGAACAATGTCCGCGGGCAGAGTGTTTAGTATATATACTAATTAATAATATAATAGTAATTGGATACTCTAGGTACTTCATACTTGCCCGCGGTCATTTTCCTTGTGTTATGTTATGTTTGTGTCTACCTAGGTGTAAGTAATAGGTTGACATGGTTATTTATTGCGGTAACTTCTGAGTAACTAGTTAGTTTCGATAGCAGATGTTTCTGCTTAGTAAACGTATACTAGGTTTCTTTTTGCAAAATACGTAACTATGTTTAGTATGATTGACGTTTATGTTAGACACATCGAAAGTTTTAGAAATATAGCTATCCAGATCCACGGTGTGGCCGAAGATGGCGACCCTAGCTAGTTGCGGGCGTGAGCCCTGGGCCGATCACCCGTCACGAAACTAGACCTCTACCTACGCTTAGTTAGTACGCATTGAGGTGTCAATATATATTTGTGTGTGAGCGATGAGGTGAGCTTAAAACAAGTTACAGAATAGGGGGGCTGAGATGGCTTGCGAAGCCGAACGTACTCTTAAGAACTCGGTCGCATGAACCGCAGTAAAGCAGAACAGGAAAGACACCCAGTTTTTGTTAGGTACTAATACTTTTACTTGTCTGTCTTATATCAGCCAAGTTCGTGTTGGACCACACGCAGTGTAGGGTAGTTGTCTGTCTTTAACCTTTTTTACATCAACACGCTAACTAAACGTTGCGGTTGTTTCGACCAAAATTGAACGAAAATTTACTTTATTACTTTTGGTCGACTATTTACTACTCGTTATGCTTACTTATTATTGATAGGTTTTGTAGTAAATTCTTTATATTTACTACTGCCATGCATTTTTTTCATTTACCCAGCAGATGGCCGCATACATGACTAATAAAAATAAGGGCTTTAAAACCCAATAACACGCAAACGCATCCCTGAATTACAATATTTATTTGTTATACAAGGGTGCAAAGTTGTAGTTTAGCCGCGAGTGTTTCAACACATGAGAAGTAAACTACATTTGCAACCGTGTGTAACATAAAACTTTTCACCTCACTGTAGCGAGGAAATGACAACATCCAAAAAAACAGCTCATAATAAACAAGTCTCTATTTGTACTCATTATAATCATCATCAGGTTAATTATAATCATCATCAATATAGTATAACATTACTTAAAAATGTAATTAACTAATTAAGACAACAAATCAGTTTATTTGTACTCGGCAATGGACGTACTCGTATCACGTCGACGTGAGGCTGCCGCTTTCATTATTATTTATCATTATCACATTATTCACAACAAACATAGAAGCTGTTTAGAGCCGTATAATTTAATTAAAGTACGACACTTTTCGTTATCCGTGTCTACGGCCGTGCGAGCCAACTGAAATCAAAACACATCCGTCCCAACTGCGGGCGAACAAAACACTGACGCACCTTTGCCGCGCCGCCAAAAACCGACAACAAATGGTCACGCTCCATGGTCAAATTACTTTCCCCACTGGTGGATAAAATGCGTTTTTACCCGCTTGTTTTAAAGGATAAAAGAAGGCTTTCCGAGGTAGTGAGGGGAAAAGTATTTTTAAAGACCCATATTAATTTCAACGGAAGGACAGACGGACATGGCGAAACTTTAGTAAGATACCGTAAAATGGGGTGAGTAGGGTGAAAACTGACATTCAAACCTCGATAGCATTTTATTTTTACTTATACAAACTGAATGGTGTATATAATAAGTGTTCCGGACGTTTGTATTTTAGTTTTTATTTTATTTTGGGTAGTTCCATTTCATAACTTTGACGATAAACAGCAAACCCACCTCACCCCGTAGTCCCTCGTAATTGGGGTGAGATGGGTTTTCATACAAAGGTGATTTTGGAAGATTGTTGGATCGTTTTTTTTATTATGAGTATTAGTTTGAGTATCACTCTCTCCGCTCCATTTTAAATTGGAATACATTATTTTTGTAGCAGTAGCCTTAAAAAACCATCTCATCCCCCTTTCATACCTTCTCTCCCCATTCATAACCCAACTCTCCCCGCGAACCCTACTCACCCCATTTTAAGGTACGTACTGTACTAAGGGTTCCTTGTTGGCTACGGAACCCTAAACAATGCTGTTTTGTTAGCTAATTCTACAGAATCTCGTATTACGAGTTTCCCCTACTCGGTCAGAAGTTTAATTTACGCTCAATTTAGACGACTTCACAGGCAGCAGATCACTCCTGAAGTTTTTCGCAAGCAACCAGTTTCAGCACTATCGTAAACCGCGGTGATTCGGATCTGCTGGGGTCTGATGAAATGATTTAATTTGCAAAACATACACAGGTGTTATAAATGTCGGTAGGATTAAATCACATGAAGGCATGTCCCGTCATAATTTGGCATAGCAGGAGCGTCGTCATCTAACATTTATAAAATCGAAAAGAAAATTAAGACTTCGTTTTGTTATAACTAGAGGTATCACAAAGTTGTTGAAAGATACAAAGACATACGTGCAAGCTAGCTTCATGCTTTTTATATGCTTTTTATAAAAACTCTTAGCACGTTTTGTATCAATAAGGCCAATTTTATGGCCTTGTCCATAAAATTGTGTCTCTTGTGTGTCTTCATTCCCACTCTAAACTTCACGTGTTTTGTTTCCGACCCCATTATTGGCGTCAGCATAGCGTTGAATATTCAAAGGGGTTTGAAAGCAGAGGCGCATTTCTTACAAAGGCAGTAATTACTGTCTGCAAAGTTCTAAATATTAACGGTCAAGGGTATCCTTTTTTTTTTTTTTTTTTTTTATATCTGGCTTTCTCTAGGATTAGCCAAAGTCACGTTGAGGAAGGGTATCCTATACATATAATAAAGCTGAACACAGTCGAAATTCTGTACATGGAAGAGATTCGAAAAAAAGTTTGCTGGGGATACTTAGAATCGATAACAGAACACGATCCCAAAGTTTTTAGAATGTTTGTCTGTTTGACTGTTTATTTGTACGCGGCTCACGTGAAAACAGCTGAACGGATTTTGATGCATACTTTACTAATCTGTCGAGATAATTCCCGGCCAACATATAGGCTATAAAAAGATTGTAAAGATAATGGTGCAAAGGGGTTAAAAAAGGGGTTGAACTTTGTATGGGAACTTCTTATCTTATATTATCTTATCCCTTTCGGATGCACTTCGACCCAGCGGGATCTTTTGTGATGGGAACTACTTAAATCTATGAGCTAAAGACTTGAAAATTGACAAGCATATACTTGACTAGAAAATAAAAAGAACCCCATTCAAACTTTTAGCAAAATATAGATAAAAAGTAAAAAAAACCGGGATGTAAAATAGTGGTAGGCGGCTAAACACTACATATTAACCAAAACTGGTTGATACCTTCACCGATAGTAACTGTTATACATAAGAGACCTAATTATATTGGAACTTTAGTCACTGAAGACGCTGCTGTTGATATTGAAAAACCAGCAATCTTGGTCTCTACCTTCCTATATTTGCTATGAAATGAGAGGTCATCTAAAGTGGTTTGATAGGTTGAGTTGAATTATCATAGTTCACCAACGTCAAGGGATGTGGGTATAAAATTTGGACTAAACGGCATTCCGCGGAGAATTAAGTACGTATATAGATACCCATTTTTATTATGTAGAAAACTCCGGTGACTTGCTGAGATATTATAGCGCTCCCTAACGGGATATTTTGAGCCTTTCATTCTTACGAAAACCTCAGCCTTCGCTTCGCTTCTTCTTCGCTTGCCTCCCCGTTTACCTTCAGGATTTCGGCCCTCAAGTTTCGCTTGCAAGACACCGAAAGATAACAAGTGTCCTTAGTGGTTATTGCTCGCATTGATACTGCTCTCAAAAGGGTTGTTTTGGGCCATTTAGGATGTACCAGAATTTTGACATTAAAATAATGATTAAATCAGCTAACACTAACATTTATTTCCTCTATCTAGCATAGTTTTTTCACCATTACTGACACACTTTGGATTAGTAAATTTCGACAAAGTTTCGAGTAGGTACTTGACAGTTCTTATGCGAGTGGCACGACAATGACATAGCCTCACATACTTTCGGATCGGTTACTGCTTTAGCATGTATGATACTGTTAGGAACCAATATGGGGATCTGTCTAATCGTATTGAATAATCGTTTGTGGATAATTCACTCACTATTTTACTGGACACGCTGCCGTAATTGTGTAATGTTTAACAAATTCATAAAACAAAAACCAACTTTGACCAACTACAATAACTGTAAAAATAAAACAGATGCTCAATTACCCAGTTCTACGAAATCCCGTTTGCTGCATGCTGAATTCAACTAACCATGGATTTATATAGAGAGGAGACGGAGAAAGCCTTTCAACAGTTGCAATTTTTCATTGCGACATGACTACCTTCAACCCGCCAAAAGGAGCTCCTTACTAAAGCAGAGCCTTCGCTGGGGTAAACCCCAAACGAAGTGAAGCTACCCCCAATCCAAAATCCTGGATCCGCCGCTGTGATGCCAGTCAAATCAGCAGCGCTAAGTTCGTATACATGCATCCCTGTCACTCGAGTATCGAGCAATGTAAGTGCGATAGAGATGGAGATATCCGAACTTCGAATTTCGAAGTTCGTGGTTACAGCTCAGCACCTATTTACGAAACGTTTAATTATAAAGTTGTAGGGAAACAGGAACAATAGTCGACATCACGATTGTGTAAGGTCAAATAGCGTCCATGTCTGATCTGTATGTCACCATCCTACTAGAGGTATTCCCGGTTGTGCCCCTAAAAGAGCCCGGGGTCCGCTTTGACACCTAAGTAATCCCAAGATTTGGCATAGGCACTAGATTTCACGAAGCCGCAGTCGGTTGCGGTGGCAGTCCATCTGACCTTCCAACCCAGAGGAAAAACTAGACGTTATTGGGGTGTGCCTTCATCGAAAGCTCACGGTAAATATTGCGTACATAAGTTCCGAAAAACTCATTGGTATTCGAGCCGAGATTCGAACCCACGACCGCCACTTGACAGCCGCATGCCTGAACCACTATAGGCTAACGTAGCTTATATATTTTAATCTTTATATACCTATTGACAGCAAAAGTAAGTTAAAGCATGGCATGACGTTCTCCGAGTATTTTCATGAGTTTAATTTCTTTGTTACGCAAGAATAATGTATTTTTACCGTATTCGTATTCAGCGTCAGGCCTGTGTACGGATGTGCAAGTTGCGGAAAGTTTCCAAATATATATGAGAACAATTCTAAAGAAAAATTCCCTATACGAAATGCAATGTTTTGAAACTTTCCGTTGCGTCTGCATGCGTTGGGTTACCGACTGACGCGAGTCTTTGGCGCAATGCGAAATAACAAAAGTAACTTTTTTGAAATTCCACACACGTGACGCAAATGACTCTCAGGTTAAAATTGCCGAGACAATGTTTACGACAAAAGTGTCGAATACATAATTCAGAGACATCTGTGAGTAAATGTAAAACGTACATTTCTAATAACAATGTAGTTTCTAAGAATTCCGCGACGAGTCAACGTGTTAGAAAGAGCGGACGAAACACATTAAAATATAATTGGAATGTTAAATATAGTCACATATTGGCCTACGCTTAGGTATACTTTTGGTTTTAAGGACGATGACAATACCGACATCCTATATAAATAACTAGCTTCCGCCCGCGACTTCGTCCGCGTGGACCCGGGATAAAAACTATCCTTTATTTTAATCCAGGCTATAAACTATCTTTGTGCAAAATTTCATTCAAATCGGTTCAGCCGTTTAAGCGTGATTGAGTAACAAACATCCAAACATCCAAACATCCAAACATCTAAACTTTCGCATTTATAATATTAGTAGGATTCAGACAGAATTCAATCATAATAAAAACGCATTCGCATTCCAATAAATAGAATTTAAATACCTATTATTCTATTTTCAACAATATATTTTTGCAAACTAAAACAAACGGGCACGGGTCGAAAGAAGCACTTCAAAAAGGAATGTGATATAAATTGAAATAACATTCCTAGGCTTCTCATCATTTCGCGTACCTCGTATTTATGAGAAAAAATATTTTTTTCATTTCTACGAGTATTTCGGTAGACATGCCGCATCATTATTCCGTTCTTGACAGTTTACTTTGTACTTAAGGCGAGTAGATATGCAAAATGTTTGTTTTTTAAGCGCCATGGGCTTAATTGAGCTGGCGAACCTGAAAATACATATAAGTATTATAGCTTTCGCCCGTGGCTTCGTCTGCGTGAATCCGGGATAAGAACTATCCTATATTTGAACCCAGGTTATTAACTATATATCTTTGTGCAAAACTTCCTCTAAATCGATTGAGCCGTTCAAGCCTGATTGAGTGGCAAAAACATCCAAACTTTCGCATTTATAATATTAGTAGGATCTTATTCTTTAATAATTTGGCTACTTTTGGTGCTGCTAATTACCTTTACGATAATACGATGCAGTCAGGAGTATTAATCAGCGAACGAATAAGCCATAGAATGCGAGCTCTTTATAAATTTCTACCCAAACACGTGCCCAAAGACCGGTATGCGCATGTTCGAACTAAACGGTTGCCTGGCATCGTTTTGACACCCCGCCCCCTACCCCGCATAATGGCAACGGCACCCATTCTGTGGGGCCATTTTGCAGCGTTCGTTAGGCTTCTATGGTTTTGTAGACTTACATAAATAAGGACATAAATATATTTTTAACAGACTTCAAGAAAGTGGCGACTCAATTCGTGTGAATCTTTTCATGTATTTTCCCCGACTACTCGAAAACCCCTAAACCGATTTGGAAAAATCTTTTTTTATTAGAAAGGGTATCCTTCCCAGGTGGTCCTGTGGTCAACAGATCAGGATCTGATGGTGGGATCCTGGGGAAATCGAGGGAACTATTAAAATTTTAAAGGCATACTTGAAGAGATTTGGGCACTGATTTGAAGTCGGTTAAAACTTTGTTTTTTTTTTAAACTTTGTCAAACAAGCAATTGACTGTACTGTTGATGTTTGTATGGGTAAATATGTGGCTCCACATACAGCAATCGCTCTTCCCTGAAAACGATGTGAATATTTATTTAAAGAGAATAAAATCTCCCAAACTTTCTCAAGGTATTTCGGTTGACCTACAAAATAAGACAAACATTTGACGTTACCGAGGATCGAAATTGGAAAGAATAAATATTAGTAGCTACTTACGTTCAGAAGGTTCAGTGTCGTTCAAAGGGCTGATTTTTCAATTCCCAGATAAAACTATCTGTCAGATAAATGTTGGCTCTGTCCTTTTCTTTCATATGACTTAAGAAAAAGATGGTGATAATTGTAACTGACGGATAACTTTATCTAGTGATTAAAAATCGGCCCTTACTCTACTCGTAATTATAAATTTCGATAAGGTAATTTAAGTGGAATTTTAACATCGTTTTTCAAATAAATAATCAGTGATTATTTTTTTATGTCTAAATGGAAGGTTATATATCGGAAAATGGTATATAGGAAGAACGTTTTTAATATGTGCATTATGGTTTACAACAAACTCCCTGTAAACTTGAAACCGATATTTTTTAATTAAATTTAGCAATTTAAACTAATGAACTCATCGCACTGTTACATTTAACGCTTATTCCCTGAACGGATTTAGATGAAATTTTCCGTACAGATAATTTGAGACCCTCGGATGGATATAGGATAGTTTATATCTCGGAAAACATCCCTTACGATGGTAGAACTTTGTTTGGGTCGGCGATAATTAAGGTACCACCTACAATAATTTAATAGCAATTATTTTTCTAAGGCGGTAACAAGTTCTATGCGTACGAAGTCGCGGGTAACAGCTAGTATATAGATAAATAATAAACGTGTCAGCTGGTTCTATCGCGGTGGAAAACTCGTTAGCTGATACCCTGGAGTTTGAATCGCAGTACCCCGCGTACAAGGCATAAATCTTTGTCAGTCACTTCCCCGCGGGTTATAACTATTGAGAAGCTTCAGAAAGTTGTACCATGAAGCCCCGTGGACTTCAGCTGCGGATCCATTGCTGGGTCGAAGAGCGACCGCCTCACAAATGCGTAAAAAAATGTACACCTTTGGGGGGATTGATTTTATCATCAAATAATTGTTAATCCAATCCTGACCCCGTATCATGGTCGGCCTTATCATCACGCGATAAGTGACAAGATAAGAGCGTCGTCTTGTTCTATCGAACGGTGTCAGCCAGTGACGGACGCCCTATCCTGTCACTTATCGTGTGATAAGGCCGACCATGATACGGGGTCTGGAGGAAATAAAATCGTCAGCTGACTTTACTATCGACAACACAGCTAACTGACCATCGGTGCATTGTAATGAGGTTCTATATAAACACAGGATGGTCAGTTAACAGTGTTGTCGTTTGTACAAGCGGACTGTAGTAAAAATAAAAAGACTTCAGTAATTTCCCCTCCACTGATATTTTGTCTGATTAAAGTTCTGATACTGTTCTGATAGCTGGTTCTATCGCGGTGGAAAACTCGTCAGTTGATGCCCTGCAGTTTGTAACGCAGAAGCCAGACTGGGGGCAGCTATCGCGTATGCACCAGCTGATGGGTTCTTCTCCACGTTATCCACGTTAATCACCTGACCCCGATCACTCAGAGGAACCTAGCGGCAATTATTTTATATTCAACTTGGAAAAAATGATAATGTTCAGTTATGGCGCTTCGCCGGACGCTGCCGCGTCACGCTCGCTTCGCTCGCTAGGCTCGCGCGTTGTAGGGTCGCAGTTCACCTAACACTCCTCCTTGCTTCGCTCGTCGTCGTACCTACACCGACCTGCCTTAGAGTCTAAGAAAAATAAAAAATGATTAAAATGAATAAATAATCAATTTTGTTTTTTCCCCTGGGAGTCAGGCTAGGGGATTATAGTGGACGACAGCGTTTTTCCTCGGCATATTGTAAGCTGTTTTTTTAGTTTGAATTTTAGCGGTCTGAGTATTAAGGTGCACGGGATCAGAAGGGATACATTAAAGTAGGCCTCTAGTACATTGATCACTCTGACAAATGGGAACCGTTAGTCGCGCTCGGCGGCCATATTTCACTGAACGCAACAGAACTATGTAGTCACTACAAAACTTTTTTTAAAGTGTGTGGCTTGGCGAATATTTGCTATAAAATGCATTTTTATAAAATTGGAGGAACGAGATTCATCGCTTTAAGCAACAATATTAGTTAAGTGTATGTTTGCAAGATTGTTCCGATTTTCATGGAAGCATAACTATGTGTTTTTTTTATTTAATTACGTAACTTCATGAACAATGCATTAGTAATTGCTAATCAATTCAGCCAACAGTTCTTAAGTCCATCAGCTTGTACTGAACTGAATTATGTATAGATTCGAAAAGGCTCCCAAAATTTAACGCTTTATTTATAAGTACGAACGGATCTGTTGGCGCCAGAGGGTATTTTCAATATGGGTAATTTTACCGGGAACACAAATAATTTAAGAGCTTTATTGCATACTCGGGGATTAACTCTATATGAGCACCGAATGAAAAACGACCCAGCAGCCCAATAGCTCACGGCGGTTACAATCAAAAACTCTTGATATCTTAATTACTTCAGGATCTTTTCGAGAGTAAATCCCTACCCTTTTATCGTCCATCGTCGCCTTCTTTATGGGCGGATTACTTTTATGACCAGGATTAAAGTCCCGTTTGCGAAATGTTTACATCGCCGAACTTGAGGCCGCTAGCCGACTGCCTGATATCTATCAGGCAGTCGGCTAGCGGCCTCAAGTTCTATCTAGATGCCCCACTTATTATCTACATTATAACCACACGACTCCCCAGACTTGTAAACACAGCACGGTCCGCGAGCTGTGTCACGGCGAGATAGACTATCCGTCTCTTGCTAATTAGAGCAGTTAGAAAGAGACGGAAAGTATGTCGCCGCTACACGGTCGCGGGCCGTCCTATGATAGCCATGCTGAGGAGTCGCGAGTGAATACTTGCATCTGCTTGACGACCTCTGTAGCCTAGTTGGTAGTGATCCTACGAAGCAGAGGTCCTGGGTTCGAATCCCGGTAAGGGCATTTATTTGTGTGACGAGCACGAATATTTGTTCCTGAGTCATGGATGTTTTCTTATTATGTTTATCGTCGTCTAGTACCCATAGTACAAGCTTTGCTTAGTTTGGGACTAGGTCGATTTGTGTAAGATGTCCACTAATATTTATTTATTTATTTTCTCCCTTGGTTCATCTCGCACTTAAGGACAAACGCTTCACCACCGACCTACACCCTATGATAGTAATAGCAAATGAGCATCAACTCTCCGTATCTGTCTTTATAAGCCTTTTTACCGTTAGCTTTACGGTGAAGGAAAAACATCGTAAGGAAACCGGTCTAGTTTTCCCTCTAGGCTGAAAGGTCAGAGCAGCCGCTGTCGTAAAACTAGTCTATGACAAATCTTGGGATTCGGTGTCAAAGCGGACCACGGGCTCCTTTAGGGCACAACCGGGATTTCCCTAACCCACTTAGAACGGGTTACGGTTACAGACCGATCAACGTTAAATATGGCGGCGGCAGCTGTCATTCCATAGAAGCTTGTCAAACATGCCATACATTCAGATTTTAACGAACACCGGTTACGATTACAGACGGTTTGGTGCAACACACCCTTAGCTGGCAATCAATGCGTTGAACAAGGCCCCGATGGGCCGGTTCAGACAATTGGCAATTCCGACGATACGCGTCGTTTTAATACTATATGCCCTTACCGGGATTCGAACCCAGGACCTCTTGCTTCGTAGGCAGGGTCACTAACAACTAGGTTAAAGCGGTCGTTTCCGGCAACTGTACGGCCCATCGTATCGTACCGTATCGGCATCCATACTAATCGATACTAATATTATAAATGCGAAAGTGTGTCTGTCTGTCTGTCTGTCTGTTACCTCTTCACGCTTAAACCGCTGAACCTATTGAGATGAAATTTCGTATGGAGATAGTTTGAATCCCGGGGAAGGACATAGGGTAGTTTTTATCCCGGAAATCATCCCCTGAGAGGGTGAAATGGAGGATGAAAATTTGTATCGAGCTACGATATAAACGAGTTCCACGCGGACGGAGTCGCGGGCAGAAGCTAGTATTATAAATGCGAAAGTGTGTCTGTCTGTGTGTCTGTCTGTCTGTTACCTCTTCACGCTTAAAGCGCTGAACCGATTGAGATGAAATTTGGTATGGAGATAGTTTGAATCCCGGGGAAGGACATAGGATAGTTTTTATCCCGGAAATCATCCCCTGAGAGGGTGAAATGGAGGATGAAAGTTTGTATCGAGCTACGATATAAACGAGTTCCACGCGGACGGAGTCGCGGGCAGAAGCTAGTATTATAAATGCGAAAGTGTGTCTGTCTGTGTGTCTGTCTGTCTGTTACCTCTTCACGCTTAAACCGCTGAAACGATTGAGATGAAATTTGGTATGGAGATAGTTTGAATCCCGTGGAAGGACATAGGATAGTTTTTATCCCGGAAATCATCCCCTGAGAGGGTGAAATGGAGGATGAAAGTTTGTATCGAGCTACGATATAAACGAGTTCCACGCGGACGGAGTCGCGAGCAGAAGCTAGTTCAATACAAATTGCATTTGTTTTATATGGACGCCCCATTCGCAGTGGCGCGGGCGCTCAAGCAGAACACTAAGATACCATTGCTTAGACCATGGACAATTTAGTTTGAAAGATAAAAATTAAAGGCTATCATTTCAGTTCCTCGAAATGGGAGATGGATTGTTCACGTTCGTCACGACGCGCGAAGTGTCCAGTGAACCGACCTTTATGTCTGTTGTCTAGTTACTGTCTAGACAACAGACAGCAGTGGTTCTGTCGTGAACAATCGATTCCTCCTCTTCAATAGAATGTGAAGAGATGTGTCGACGATATTAGGAAGATCGTTGGTCACTCTTGGATAAGACTAACTCAGGATCGGGACGGGTGGCGTACTCGAAGAAAAGCGATTACTTACGAGCTGAAAGTTTAAATTATAATATAGTGCATATGATTGTTGCGTTCGATTTTAAAACAAAACAAATTTTAAGTGCAGAGGTGAAGTGCTCAGGCATTGTCATGTTTAGTGTGTAATTTAGTCTTTAAGATCATATGTGCCTAGTTCATATAGCATACCTAACACAGTTTTATAGGTACTTAACATTAGTTAAAATAAGCGCGGTCTCGCCAACAAACTGTTATCGCAGTTTGGCGAATAACATAACATTGTTAATTGTTTTGTACTTTTGATAAATAAATAAAAAATCTACTGTACTGGGTGTTGTGAATTTGGTGGTGAGTTAAGGTAGCTAGAACTCTCGGCGATGCGCTCAGTTGACAGGGAGGGACCAGCAGTATTCGCCTATAGCTATCAGCACAACGAATCCCCAAATCAATAAAGGGTTGGCAACGCGCTTGTGTTTGAGTCGCAAACGTCCACAGGCTATGGTGTCTGCTTACCATCAAACAGTAGCGTTTACTAGTTTGCCACCATTGTTGTACAAAAAAACTGAAACATCCGAAAGGAATTAGACATATATAAAAGTTGCCTTGATATAAAAAAACCGCATCGCTGATTTCACTGATCAGGCCCCGGCTACCTTGCCTTAAACACCTTCCAAATTCCTCCATGGGCCTTGAGTTCAACAAGTTTTATTGTAACTAGTACAATTCACCCTAATTCGTTCCGCTTTTGTTTCCACTTAATTGAAATTATTTGGCCAGAACAGAGTAAATTAAGAAGTTTTGCTTCGAATTCTGGTTCAACGCAGCAATTTCAGACAGAATTCCAATTATGTTACACTTTTTAGAAACCGGCTTTAGTCAAATGAGACAGGAGTTTAAAGAATTCCAAGTTTTATTACTAACGGATAACTTGAACAAAAAATGGTAAAGTGCGATTTGGACCATGCGCGACAAATGGCTCAGTAACAGTAATTACTACAGACTTATTGATTCAGGAAGAACACAATAAAATGGATATAATACTGTTGACCGATAGATTAATGCTTAATCCATGACGACCGGTTAGCCTGGTGGGTAGTGACGCTGCCTACGAAGCTGAAGGTCCTGGGTTCGAATCCCGGTAAGGGCAAATATTTGTGTGATGAGCATGATTATTTGTTTCTGAGTCTTGGATGTTTTCTATGTATTTAAGTATTTATACCTATTAAATAGATCGTCGTCTAGTACCCATAACACAAGCCTTATTGAGCTTACTATGGGGCTAGCTCGATTTGTGTAAGATTGTCCCCTAATATTTATTTATTATTTATTTATTATTTATTTATTATTTATTTATTATTTATTTATTATTTATTTATTATTTATTTATTATTTATTTATTATTTATTATTTATTATTTATTATTTATTATTTATTTATTATTTATTTATTATTTATTATTTATTATTTATTATTTATTTATAATTGATTATTTATTTTTTATTTATTATTTGTTTATTATTTATTTATTATTTATTTATTATTTATTTATTATTTATTTATTATTTATTTATTATTTATTTATTATTTATTTATTATCCATGCGCTTAGTTTTTTTGGGTTTTGCTATACTACAGCTAAAGCGGCACTCGTGGGTTCGAAATCCGGCTTGTACCAATGAGTTTCTCGGCACTTGTGTACGGAATATTTACCGTTACCTTTTCGGTGAGAGAAAACGTCTTGAGGAAACCGGTCTTAAATCCCAATAAGGTCTAGTTTTCTTTTCCCTCTGGGTTGGAAGGTCAGATGGCAGTCGCTTTCTTAAACCTGCCTATGCCAAATCTTGGGATTAGGTGTCGAAGTGGACCCCGGGCTACTTTTGGGCACAACCGAGATTCACGCTAGGAGGATGATGCCATACGGTGCTATATTGGTAACCCATTGAAGACCAATGATTCACATGTGAGTCATGCCTCTACGAGCGATTACCCCTTTGCTACAAAGGGGTAATCGCTCGTAGAGGCATGACTTTGGCCTTGGCTCCGAATTGGGTAATACGTGCTTGTCTGTGAAGGTGCCACGTTAGGAACGACATCTATCTTCAACTTCTCTTATTTTAAATGGAATAGTTCGTTGATCTCATACCAGATGGCATTGCTGTCGAAAAACATTTATTTTAAGTGTAGTAGAGTAGTTAACGAGTTATCCTATACTATTAAACGAGCAATATTTTGCAATCACGTTCTCGGCTCTAACGATTTCAATGAAATTTGGAGCGTAGGGGTTTACTGGGGCGAAAAATCGAAAATCGACCTAGCTGGGTCTCATGTCTGGGAAAATTTGTTTTCTCCGTATTTTTTCTATTTTTACCCGAGCAGAGCTCTGTCGCCCAGGGACTAGGAAAATTTATATGAGAAAGGTGTTAACGCCTCTTTACACCGCGGCGATGACGTGCTTGCTGGCCGGCGAGTGTTCCTGACATCAACCTGACATTCCCTTCACAATTGAATTTTGAAACTGTCATAAGAAAATGTTCTTGCTAATAATTTGATTGTGGAAGATGAAATAGTTTTAAATAAATTATTGTAACCTTAAACGCAATAAATGCATGTACTCAAGTAATTGAGTCTTATAATTTATCGGTAACTTGGCCGTAACAAGTTTTGGTGACCCCGACGTGTTCGAACACGCAAGAAGAAAATATCCCATTTACTAGACGAATATGCTGTGAGTTTAAGCCGGCGAGAAAAAGGATTTCGTTGGTAAGTACCTAATAATTATTATTTATGTCTACGTATTTGGGATCTACTGCAAGCGGGATTATTACTGTAAGTACTTACTTTCACTTTAATGCTTTAGATGCAAGTGTGATATTCGTGTATATCGGTTTAGAATAATCTCGCACCTACAAGATGGATTTAGTAACGCCAGAGAGGGACGATTCGTACCCGTTTAACCCTTTTTAAGAGCATGTAAAGCCACTTCGAGTACTTAACAGTAAACGAATGTGCGCTGAGATTGACTAAAATTCAATATCGTACAATCTTTTCGAGGAAATTCAATCGAATATTGAATTGCAAGATAGTTATCTAGATGAAAAGAACCAGCGAGAAGATAAACGCGTTTTTCAGGTTAATGGCTCAGGCACAACTCACAAGATTTGATTGCCGCCTTTAAGGAGGAACACCGTCAAAGGGACGAATTCTATAGCCAGAGCGATCGCCAGCACGCAGGTTTGAAAAATGTCAAGCTGCCTTAGCTGCGTCTTCTTTCCTTTGACAGAAAGGCAGATAAATGGTTGGATTTTAGGGACCTTTATCGTCTTTCATCCACAATAATGAAGACGTTGATGACATATGCAAATTTCACTACCTTAACACTTTCACTGCCAGGAATCCGTCTAGCGGGCGCCTACTCTACTTTCCGCTACATACGAGAAAACCCACGGGACCGGCTACGAGCGCAGCGCGGCACTGAATGTGTTAAATCATACCTCGAAGGTGATGCCAGTCTTGTCATTAAATCTGTATCCTTCTCAGCTGATTGTTATGCTATAGTCTGGTCGCTTTTGTGCGAAAGGTGCGACAGCATACGTCAGTTGATTAATCAACATCTGAAAAGCCTGTTTGATGTAGAACTCTTGTCGGGGGAAAGCGATAGGGGCATCTGTCAAGTAATTGACAATTTATCAGACTTTTCGGTGCTTTATTGTCTGTTCGCCTAACTGTAAAGGTTCAAAAATCACTGCGGTGTGATTGAGCACGTTTTTCACTGGACTGATTCAGTTGTTGTTCTTAGCTGGCTTGAAGCAGAACCTCGGATTTTAAAAACGTTTGTGTCAAATCGTGTAGGAGTAATTCAGGAGCAGTCTCTTCGCGGTTCATAAAGACATGTGCCAGGGGAGATGAACCCTGCAGACATAGCATCGAGAGGAGTTAACCCTCAACATTTATGTAATGCAGAGATGTGGTGGCAGGGCCCCTCATTCCTATGCGAAGATATGTCAAGCTGGCCACAACTTAATCAGTTTATCAACAATACTGGTTATGTACTCGAAACGAGAGCGTTACTTAGGTTGATAACAATGAGGATACAATCTGCGGCATCGTGTACTTCGAACTTTATTCGAAGTGGACGACTCTGAAACGAGTATTTGCGTATGTACAAAGATTTATTGAATCCCCATTCTATGCGTTGCGGTTATTCAACTACAGGGGAATTAAAATCATCCTTCAATTTTTTATTTGATTAAGCTATCTCAATTAGAATAATTCAGTGATGGTTTTTTGAGCATATTGCAAAAGGGTAGATCCCTACCTTTAAAGTCGAGAATACTTAATCTTACGCCATTCATAGATGAGGATGAAGGCTGCGTGTCGGTGGTCGTACCCAAAATTATTGTGTTAACTACACCCAAACACATCCAGCATTATTGGATGCTAAACATGCTTTTACAAAATTGATTTTCCAGCGTGAACACTTTAAAACTATGCACGGCCCTCCGCAGTTGTTACTTAACAATTTACGCAACCAATTCTGACCAATAAGTGGTAGAGTTTTAGCTAGGACTACTGTTAATAAATGTAAGACATGCTGGATTATGAAAGCAAAAACTATAAACCCTATTTATGGGAAATTAACCTGGAACCAGGGGCAGGCCAAGTCAACTGACAGAAGCATTTGAAACTATGTCTGCCTCTGAAACGTCAGATAGATGTTAGCAGTACATTACTGCTCGAGACAATTTTAAAAATTAATAACTCTAATGGACGTATTACATCACATCATATATGTTACAACTAGTACGTTAAAAATACTACTACCCGGAAGGAGTACTTTGAATTATTTCTTACTCCACATTGAATTTCATGACGCGCCACGCAGTTTTGTACAGCCGACGTTTCCTGGTCATAAAGAGAAAAATGAATTATTTTTTTGTCGTCGACTGTACTTGTGTGTGGGGTCACACAGTTTTTATAAAGCCGATGGAGAGACTTAAAACATTTTAATTAAGTATATGAATATACGCGTACGATATGACATGTTGCGTTATGGGATATTAACATATTAGTTTTTACCATAATTACAAAATATTATTTTGCTATTTTTCATAACAATATCGTCATAAAAGAAACACGTGAGCAATGTCACGTGGCTAATGTCTTAATAACCAAAGAGGTAAAGTTTCTTCGTCACTTCGCATCAGATTGGCTTTTCAATGTGTTTCGTTTCCTCGCTTCCACTTGCATCGCGCTATCGTGTCAGAACGAGTGCGAAACACACTGAAATGTAAAAACGATACACGAACGAGGAGTTTGGCAAATTGACCTTCAGGTCCCATGTCATTACAACCTTGATTATAACGTCATGCAAAAAATATATGTAGGGGAGAAGTGGCATGAAGGAGCCAGGTTATGAAAGAGCCACTTTCATTAGTTTGTTAGTTTAGGAACGGGTTTGGTTGGTAACTTTATTTTTAAGCAGCAACACTGATTTCCTGTCATCCACAAACATTTGACAGTTCGCCGAAACCAACGGACGGCGGCACATCGAGTCAAAGTTTTTGGTACTAAAAAGTAAGTATTTTGCTTCATTTAAGTTGTTTTTTATGTTTTATTGTAAACAGATATAGGCAAATGGCTTTTAGATTGAGTTTGTGCATATATTTGACCTTGCAGCTGCGTAAAAACTGAGCTGCAAAAGTATTGATATTATTGTTATTTTGAAAGTTATATTTTTTTAAAGAATACGTTATGAAAGAGGCGGGTGAATGGGCCATAAGAGAGCTGGCTCTTTCGTAACCGGCTCTTTCATAACTCAGCATTGGATTGTTGTAAATAATAATAAATATGCATTTTTCTTTATGGTATTAAATTATTTGCTTCAGATATTGCATTATGGAAAAGCCTGGTTCAAAAAGACGAAAAAGACCCGAAAAATCGGTAATTGAAGAAGCAGTCTGTGAAGTTTTGGAGAAACGTCAGTCCATAAACAAAACTGCACTAGTCTTAAATATATCGAGGGCATACTCAGCTAAAATTGTTAAAAAAGTAAAGGCTTCTGGGGAGTCAATAGTTAAGACTTAGAAGCTCGATGTGAGAAATATATTTTTTTAAGTTTTTAAAGATAAATAATATAAATAAATAAAATGTTATTTGGTTTAATTTTCGACATTGTTATTAATAAGAAATAAACCGCCTTTGATATGTTAAGATTATATATGTAGGTAATAGGTTTGACTGAATAATATGTTAAGATTAAAGCATTTGTTAGAATGACTGATTGAATTAAAAATCTCTTAAAAATTACATTAGTTTCTAAAAGAATTTGTTAAAATTGGCTTTTTGATTCTTTTTAATATTTCAATTGTTATTATTTTGCATAATTTTCACAATTACACTTTATAATACAGACTGGCTCTTTCATTACTTTTAGCAGCTCTTTCAATACCGACATGTTATGAAAGAGCCAAAAGACATTTTTATAGTTTACAAGGTTTTTTCGTATACAATTACCTACTTTAATAAATAAATAATCATTGAAGAAGAAAAAAACATAATATCTTTCATAAAAAGTATATTTTTTGATCCGTTTAGTAAACTGGCTCTTTCATGCCACCTCTCCCCTATATAAATATATATTCATCCTTAAACTGCCGTCATATTTTGCATAAGTAATTTGAATTTTCAAATATTCGTGTTCATCACACAAATAAATGCCCTTAGCGGGATTCGAACCCGGGACCTCTAGCTTCGTAGGCAGGGTCAATACACACACTATCAACTAGGCTAAAGCGGCAATTACACTTCGTCGTTCGCCGCATGCTGCATGCGGCGACCGCAAAAGTGTAAAGAACACGTTGGTCGGCCGCATTCGGCGATCGACAGCTGCCAACGCTTAGTAGTAGGCGGACAGACTAATGTGAAGACGACGTTCGTTGGCCTAAGTAGTTTAAAATGAATTCGGCGACCGCATTAGGTGAACGATGCAGTGTAATTGCCGCTTAAGGCTAAAGAGCGTCACAGAATTGCATGTCAAGGAGTGAGAGACGGTAGTTATATCATGGAACTGCATGTACGACACTAACTATTTTAAAGAAAAAATAAATGCTAATATTTGATGGCCACTATGCGGTAACTACCGTTACGTAGCAAAGTATATTGTATAAAATAGTAATTAATAGATGGTAAAGTAAACTTGTCTAAAAATTAGAATAACTAGATATTAAATTTGGTGACTAAGGCACTGGTCCCACCGCCGGCTAGTAAGCTAGAAAAGTTGGGCGAGTAACGGTTCATTGCGTGCTGACCAGGCACAGTGTGATCAATCGACCTTTACAGATCCGCAATGTAATGCTACTCGCCCAACTTTTCTAGCTTACTAGCCGGCGGTGGGACCAGTGCCTTATAAGCTAGTTGTCAACGTTGTTGTTGTTGCTTATTGTTATGTAGCTCTATAGAATAAAATTATATAATCTTGTACTTAGTATCATCATATATTTTGGTAGTAACGATTAGTCACTATCAGATCAAAATCAATGCACCGCACATACATGTAGCTAGGCTGCCTTCTTTCTGAAGTGACTTTCTGGAGCACGTAGGTATATGTTAGGGCTGCGCTAGCTGCGTGCCCTAAAGTGCATTATGTTATTATTATATTTAATAAGCGACTGTAAGGTACGTGATACCGGAAATCACGGCCGCGCACGTATAATAGTCGATCTAGTATGTATATAGTACCGTAAGAGTCGTGAACAAAGTTGACTTACAATCCAATCCTATAGGCACTGGTCCCACCGCCGGCTAGTAAGCTAGAAAAGTTGGGCGAGTAGCATTACATTGCGGATCTGTAAAGGTCGATTGATCACACTGTGCCTGGTCAGCACGCAATGAACCGTTACTCGCCCAACTTTTCTAGCTTACTAGCCGGCGGTGGGACCAGCGCCATAGGCAGTGGTTTCATTCAGTTTCCTTGCTAGGACTTTATATATTAATTACATTGTAGGGACCTCACTCTACATTTAGGTCCTTCGAGCCGGATAAAGTCTCAAATAATTTGGGCGTATAATAGGTAATTTTATTATATATATTCGTAGCCTAAATTATACACCTACATACTGTGAGGTGGGCTGGTGGTAACGACCTATATTTTCGAATCGTTTTTGTGGAATAGAACAAATCCGTATAATAGCGGATACCTAAACCAAATATATTATAGAAAGGAGTTGTTGGTACCAGGAGAATGTAACAGCCAAGTATACTCTTGTATAGAGATAATGTAGGTGCAAATCGTTTCCAAGTTTATTGTGTTTGACTACAGACACATCTTCCTGCAAAATACTTTTAGTAGCTATTCATTTTATCTTTAAGAGGGGTTCAACTAACCTGATTTTTCCTCAATTCAAATGTACTACTGCTGCCTGTGCTAGTAATCGGGTACTATTCTCATGTTAAAATGTATAACATGAACCCACTATCGGCGAACGAAAAAAACCATAGAATGCTGGCTCCTTACTTTCTACCCAAACACGTGCCTAAAACCCGGTATGCGCATGTTCGAACTAAACAGCTGCCTGGCATCGTTTTGACACCCCACCCCCATCCCCGCATAATGGAAATGGCACCCATTATGTGGGGCCATTTTGTGACGCTACTTAGAATTCTATGTTTTTTTCGTTCGCTGCTCACTATACGTATAGTAAGCCATCACAATTAATTGTTAATTACAAAAAACATCCAATCAAAAAGAGGCGCTCTGTTCGTAGGCGCTTTCCTCAACTTAGCGGGAAACCCTCGGCATCGACTACGTGTGTACCGCTACGAATTGGTTGGCCTGTTCCAATCCCGGCACGTACAGTCAGCATCATATAGTTAGTAGCAGCCAAAATAGTCAAATAGTTCGCTACACGTCTTTATTACTGTAAGAGTAAGGTCGTGTTACGATGTATTTGGCTACTTTGGCTGCTACCAACTATACGATGCTGACTGTACCAATGAGTTTTTCGGAACATATGTACGAAAACTAGTGCCTATCCCGAATCTTGAGATTAGGTGTCAAAACCAACCCCGGGCTCGTTTAGGGCTCGACCGGCAATAACGCTAGAATCGCGAGGAGGAAAATGTATCGAGAGCATTCCCTTGATATGGAAACGTACGTTTCGTAGAATTACTAGGTGTACCTCTTGGTATTTCCTCATGAGCGCAATATAAATTTACTGCCGAACATTTCCGCAACATGTGCATACTTGCGCCGAAGGTGCATTTGGTGTTTCCCAACAACCTATATTGAAATTTATGAGCCATTGTTCCCACGCTTAGTCCAATAATTACCTATTCGTGAACAGAACCCATTCTATCTTCGACAGTATTTGTATAAGCTTACGATTGAATATTGATTGCAGTTTTAAATTACACAAAAAAAAACTCGAAATAAATCTTAAAATCATGTGATTTAGACCTTAAGAAATGATAATACATATAGGTATGTATTATCATAGCAAATACATTTCTTATACAAAAATACTTAAGTAAATTATAATTTTTCCATCATTAAAAATTCTTAAATTATTCAGTCCGCAGTAAGCTCGATTCTCCATACAAACGTAGTTACGCTCTCATTTTAAAACTACGTCTTGGATTGTGCCGAAACTTTTCATATACATTGACATAAGGTATATCTATGTCTGTAATTAGTTTATATGGTTCCAGTGTATAAAACAAACGAAATACAGCAAAAACAAGTTTTGTAAGAAAAACTTAAATTCGCTGTATTTTTTTTAATATGGTATCTGAAGCTACATAAACTAATTACAGACATAGATATACCTCATTTCATTGTATATTTCGTTACAATCCAACACGTAGTTTTAAAATGAGAGCGTAACTACGTTTGTATGGAGAATCGAGCTTACTGCGGACTCTTAGGTAAGTCTCAATGGAAGTCTAATCGTTATGTGTAACACATTTAGGAATAAATGATCGAGCAATCGAAGCACACGAAGTTTTTTGTTTCAGTTTGGGTAAACATTCTTTCGTATGTATGACTGTTCTCTTCAACAGACCCCGTAGCATGGACGGCCTTATCAAACGATAAGTGACAAGATAGAGCGTCCGTCACTGGCTGACACCGTTCAATAGAACGAGACGGACGCTCTATCTTGTCACTTATCACGTGATAAGGCCAACCATGATACAGTAGTCAGGTCGCAGTGCTCAATCATTATAATATATAGAATCTTGTTGTCGATTAAGTTTTTCGATATTGAAAAAAAGAGACTAGCTCGCGATTTCTACAGCTCACAAAGCCACTATTAAATACAGCTGCTATAAACACATTTTAATACAAATCTGATTGTGTGAGGTTGACCTTAAGACTCCCCCCTCAGACCAAGTTCTTCGGCTTAACAGGTTTCCTTCAATTAAAAAGTCAACCATTGACATTTGCTGCGCTGAACTCGGGGTTAATTACCAGCACCACTCTGTTATTTTCTCGACCTCTTTGAATATCACTATCAAGGTGAACCTTTTAATGAGTCATTATTACGGCGTGTAGATGTAAGTTGAGTGAACTCGTATTGGGTCAATACTTATTATTCGCACAAATTAATTTTGTACCGCGATATCTGAGACAAGGTCCTTTACGTAGTCTTAAACTTGCAGTCATTCTAAATCAGTTGTACCAGCTGTCGGTAATGTATTGAAATAGTGGCTCTTTAAGCTGTAGAACTACCGAGCCCGCTTTAGGGCGCCAACGGGAACTAGGCGGGTGATGATTTCAGTTTTACTTAAAAAAACCGGCCAAGTGCGAATTGGACTCGCGCACAAAGGGCTCCGTACCATTATCCGTTGGATGAAAGGTAAATTGCGGTTTACGATTTATGACGTATTAAAAAAAAACTACTTACTAGATCTCGTTCAAACCAATTTTCGGTGGAAGTTTCAGTTCTGAGTATGGGGAACCCCCAAAATTTATTGTTTTTTTTTTTCTATTTTTGTGTGATAATCTTAATGTGGTTCACAGAATACATCTACTTACCAAGTTTCAACGGTATAGTTCTTATAGTTTCGAAAAAAAAATGGCTGTAACATACGGACGGACAGACAGACAGACAGACATGACGAATCCATAAGGGTTCCGTTTTTTTCCATTTGGCTACGGAACCCTAAAAAGCTCGTCGACACAACTGGTGACCAAAGAGCTGGCAGCTTCCTCGCTCAACGCATTAGTATTGCGATTCAGTGAGGCAATGCTGCTAGCATCTTTGGCACGATGCCGCGGGGGCCTTAGTAAGATGTTTTTTTTAGGTTTAAGGTTTTGTAAATATTAATTTATGTGGTTTTTAATTTGTTTTTGTTCCCATATTTATATAATTGAATAATATAATATAAAATAAGTTATAAAACATCAATGTGTCACGAGAAAATCCGTTTTTTTTAGTTGTTTATGTTCTTGAGAAATAAAAAGTGCTATTTTCGTGATTACTTTAGAATGTTAATGTTGGAAGCTTTTTGAAATATTATACTTCTAACCACTGCAGAAATTTATTTTGCAACATGAGGGAAATATTTTACTTCTGACAGATAAAGAATCTAAGTTTTTCATACTTGAAGAAAAGAATCATAATATACTCGTAGAATGAGAAAACTCTCAACTTCACGGAAAGTAATCTCGACTTCACGTAGCATAAAAAAAATGCCATGTGCTCATCAATCCTGGCCCCTATTTCACCAACTTGACAATTCTCACCTGTCACTGACAATTCACCATAAATTGCTTGTTCTAGAAGTTAAGGTGGTTGCTACGTTACTTGTGGAACCAGCAATGTACGGAAAATTGTCGTTGTCAGGAGACAATTGTCAAGTTGGTGAAATAGGGGCCTGGTGTCTTACTACTTTAACCGCATAAAAAAATATGCAGACATTTCTAACATCCTAATATCTATTCTCACGCCATGCCCAATCAAGGGTTTTTAAACGGTAAACTGAATCGTCAAAAAACTGTATTCTCTATTTAATTATTGAACCTGCTCACAAAATTTAACGAGAATCGGTCGAGAACATGTAGAGGAGAACAGCTGGACATCCAAATTCCAAATTTTTTGGCCCAAACTGAAACTGAGAACTTTAGTTCCTCAACCTCTATCTCCGCCGAAAACCGCAGCCATATTAACATAAGATCTAAATGTCACTTATTACAAGGGAAGAGATAGTCGATCTGTCCTAAAGCTCGTTCGAAAAGTAACGCAATTATCCGGTTCCGTACAGTAGCGATGACGTCACAAGAAATCTCAAACTAAACCGGTTCCATATGCACAAAAGATCCCGCTGGGTCGAAGTGCATCCGAAAGGGCCCTCATCTAGATAAGATAAGATAAACCGGTTCCATTATGGAACGAGTATTTAAAATACTGTAATTTAATGTGCAATATTTGTTCAAGCATATATAGGTACGCTTCCCTGCAAACCTACTAAAATTTCAGCTGAGCTGAAGCTCTCGGGACATTGAAGATAATTTAAGTTCTGTTTTATCATGCTCTATATGATGTCAACTTAACAGACTTTCAAATTCAACATTTAGCTAGGAGTTTATTTTAGACTTCACTCAGAAGCAATGAAAGAGGGAACATTTTGATGGAAATTCGATACCAAGCATATCCGCTTTCTTTGTTCTTGAGTATATTTATATTATACCTACTGATCCAGAATAGGTTGCCATTAAACAATCAATAAGCGTTTTTATGTCGGTCTAAACTAAAGTGTTAAAATAAAACTGCGGAATACGTAAATTAGACTGCTGTTATTATCTTTCCCGAAGTTTTCGTATAGCAGAAAAAAACTTACAATATGGTTGTATGTGAATGGAGCAAAAAAATCGGAACATCTTGGAAAACGAACTCATATTAATTTCCGCCACAATATTGTACTTATTTTCCACTTTAGTGAATTCTAAAAGTCGAGACTTTGACTAAGATGGTAGTCTATGTGGTCTGTCAGGTCTGTGGTGGTGAGAGGAGAATAAAAATGGCTTCAACAATGTCGAGTCGTTTTATTAATACCCAATAATAACACAAACATGGTGTCATGGTTGTTCTAAGATTTTAGAAGCATTGGAAGAAATATAGAAAAAGGTTTGGTATAAACCGTAGCATGTATGATAGCTAATAAAACTTAAATGATTTTGTCCTTTATATAGGTCGTCTTATAGAGACACAAATTTGCATGATTTCATAGAACACACAAGCTAGGTAATCTATTCTTGAATATCTCAATAGTTGCGACGCACAAACTCAACAACTAAATCTATTAAGTAGTCAGCGTCGGACGTCTGGAAAGTTCGTTATTATCATTTTGCGGTCCTGAAGTGTATAATAACCGAATATGACTATAATCGATTTCGAAGCAGAAATTTATCGATATCGAAATGTCTTTAATGTTCTAATCTCAGAGGCTCTAGTATAAGTTTTACCGAAACCAAATTTTACGATCGCGTTTGCGTTTTACCCTCAATTTGTATGGGATTTGACAGCTAAACGCGAACGCGGTCGTAACGTTTTGTTTCGGTAAAACTTATACTAGAGCCTCTGTCCTTTCAGTTGAAAGTATCTGTATCATAAAGAATATGAAGCAGAGTTATTGTTTCTATTTATTGGGCACCACAGTTATAAACATACCCCGGGGATTTGGGTGCGGGAATAACTTGAGAAAGAGTAGAGATAAACAGATAGGTTTTATTGACAAATAATCATATTGTGCCTAATGAGTAAATACCTTCCTGCGAATTGTAAACTACAATTTAATTTTAACTTAAGTAGCAGGGACTTTAGCATTTCTACCAAGCCCTTCGAGATAATAATAAAAATAATGTTAATTAATTACCTGCCGTCAATTAGTAGTTAACACGATTTTCAAAATAAACAATTAATATTTTTTCTACATTTGGAACAGTTAAGCTTCCGCGTCTAGCTGTAAATATCCATTTCAAAAAACTAAACGATCTTTCTACGTCGGCAGTCGTAATAGGAGCAAATTTAATTTTTTTGAAGAAGTCAATTGTTGCACGATGTGTTTGCGATTGCAATTCTATTTCTTTGCCTTGTAACAATTCATTCATAGTTTTTAGTGTGCTATAGCCAGAATTCTTATTTAACACCAACTTTAGTTTATTCAAAACACTTTTTCCTTTTACACTCAAGTTTAATTTGGAGATGTCTTGATAGGTTTTATGAATGATTTTTAGACTGTCGTTAATAGACAGACTTGCACTCTGTACTTTTTTAATGGCATTTGGGATAGTCATTAAATAACTTGTTATGAAATTTAAGTCGCTTCTAATATTGGCATTCCCAAATGCTCTTTTTGCTTTACTAACACTCTGGCCTTCTGAGGGACTGAATATATTCAAAACACTTTTAACTTCATCATAATGTTTGCTATAATATGCCGCTGCTTCTAGCCAGGTCCCCCATCGAATGATTGTTGGTCGGGGTGGCAAAGGTACTCCGGGAAGCATTTCTTGAAATTTTTTGATTCTTTTCGGAGACTTCAGAAATGTCTTTTTAACATTGGCGATTAACGCATCCACGTTTGGATAAAGTTTTCTGACGTGTTCAGCCACTCTATTTAAACCGTGAGCAATTATTTGATATCATACTAGATGTTATCCGCGGCTTCGTAAGCGTAATTAAATGAAATATTTTCAAATAAATCAATAATTGAACGTATGTTTTTTTTG
This sequence comes from Epinotia bilunana, assembly GCA_947049275.1. NCBI lineage: Eukaryota > Metazoa > Arthropoda > Insecta > Lepidoptera > Tortricidae > Epinotia > Epinotia bilunana. The sequence goes on from OX346257.1 coordinate 21,659,244, forward strand.
TATTTTTTTATTCAATTAATTATTCAGTAGGTAAGTATACATTCTGTTATTTAATTCATACCTATTCTTTGGCTTATGTCATTCATTCCCGCACCCAAATCCCCGGGGTATGGTTATAAACAAGTATCAAAAGTCCAAAAAACTGCTAAAGTGATATTCAAGAATAGATTACCTAACTTGGAATGAGCAAAGGGGAGAGAGAAGATATACTCACCAGTACATGATACATTGCTAGATTTGCTAGCAGCTTGGACCTCTAGAAAAAATAGTTAAGTTTAAGGCGCTCTGAGACCTTATACATACATCTCTGAGACTAGAAAAAAATTAAAAGTTTTGGATGCTCAGATACCTTTCTCCATGAGAACTCTAGAGAAAATTTGCACGCTCAGAGACGTTATTCATTTTATATACATCTCTGGGATATTAAAATAGTTTCTTTGTGCCTAAATACGGTTGTAGACTCGGAAAAATGTATTATTACTCTAAAGGAAAGATGGCAAAAATATGCCTAGTCTAATGTATAGATATCTCAAAGAATTACGAGGCTACAACCGTTATAATATTGCTTCTTAGAGAGAGAAAACGCTCGCAGTAAGTGACGTCACAATCTGCGAGCGTCATAGTTAATGACAATCGTTTCATATGAAGTTGCGTTTTGCGGAAAAGGGACAGAACATATAACCCCTCTTAAAACTTTGGACACATAACTGTGATTATATATTAAAAATGTAATCAAATGGAGAAAAAAGCAATGCAAGAGATTTCAAATAAATAAATTAATGACGCGACTAACTTTAGCGACTTTAATTCCATTCATTTTTAATCCTTTTTCGAGAAATTGCATTTAGTGTTTTTAATCTGTGTTTCCATTTATTATGTTTGTTTTTCTTAATTATGTATTGTAACTTGACGTATATAAGTGCCGTTGTGGCCTATTAGCAGAATACATTTGAGTAAGATTTGAGAAACAACACCTAGTATTGGGCACCGGCTGCCCCTGCTCTTCAGCCAGCACTGAAGATGTTTGTTTTATTATTCAACGTCATTCAACATTTTAAATCCAGAAGTCTGGAAATAAACACAAGAAGTTTTGAATAGAAGAAAAAATATTTATTGAAAAAACGTTAATGCTAATGAATAAGTAAATAAACAGGGCTCGGATTTTCCATCGCACGGTAAGACGAAAATAATGCTATGGAGCCGATATTATAATTAAAACTTTACTCATACTCAGTCTTATTTTTACTCCCGTAATTATTTTATATTTATTATGCTGTAACCATTTCAACTTACTTATGCAAACTATATATAGACCTAACCGTGGGCACTGGCCGCTTATCAAATTTAATCGTGTGCGTCATGCGTTTATTAGCGACTAGACGTGTCATTTATTTATATTTGCAATTGCACACGGCGTGAATTATTACGTAAACATTTTATTATTTGGCCCATAATGTAATAAAACGTGGTGTGGCAGTTAACATTTTTATTTATAGGTAATATTGGTATTAATTAAATAAATGAGTATGAATATGAGTAAAATTGTAATGTTAAAATTGAAAAAATCCGAGCCTAATAATACATTGTGCTAGCACTGTTGCATGTAAGGGGAATTGATTAAATGCGCCTGATCTAGAATTATCCTCATTATTTGTACTGAATAAGGAAGGTCAGGCAGCCTCTGGGCCACCCAACTCATACCTAAACCTAATTATAAAGCCAGTTAAATGCTCTCCCAGGCCTTCGTTATTCCACCAGTGCGCTCACGATCTCTAGAGGTGAGACGTACTAGGTAAAACGCGTACTGAGTCTTGCGAGTACGCGTCCACAAAAAGACTAGGCCCACGGGTATCTACGGGTACAGCGCTCAAAGTAGGTACTAGTTTTAAAAGTGTCGAATTCGTACGACGTTAACATTTGATTTAATGTTGCAAAGTATGAAGCGACTGTTGCAAAGTATGGTCTAAAAATGGTATACAGATAAATATTTCACACTTCGTTATTTTTTATTTTTTATATAAGTTTTTAGTCGAAAGTTACAGTTGAACGTAAAATTTATGAGTCGCCGACGTCACCGTACTGACAGTACTTCTAAATACTCGATACGCTAAAACACGCGCGGGCGGGAACGCGTACTTACGCCGCCATGCCAAAACCTATGCCAAAAACCTGTTCCAGTAAATACGTCTCACGAGATTCAGTACTATTCAGTTCACGAGGTTGCTTGAATTACTGACCTTTATCACGATACATTTACCCACTTAACACCGTATACATTATTTTTATACTACAAATAAGTTCATTACTTTTGTGTCTTTGGCCTACAAACTGTAACATGATATTTTTATTGTTTTGAGAGGGTATTGTTTTTTATCACTATTAAGATTTAGTTTTTGTACGAAATAGTTGTCTTTGTAACAAACGAATAAATGCTTTTCGTTAAAGCAATGACGCGTAGTTGCAGTTTCCAACGGGCGTAGCACGCGGTTGCCATTTTTATCACTTATCGTTGTGGATAAGGCATCCGTCACTCTCGCACTCGCATACTTTTCAGAGCGTGATGGGCGTCTTTACTACAACGATAAGTGATTAAATGGCAACCATGCTACGCCCTCAAGAGGCAACCGGATGACTCACGGTATTTGAGCTCCTGAAGGGTTGTGGAACCGTGCAACCCAAACTGAGCCAACTTGGACTGGTACTATGGATCAACCGGTCTGAAATAAAGATTTTTTATATTTTTGTATTTCATTTTATTTATTATATAAACAGGGTGCTCTCTGTTTCAGGCAACCGCTGTTTCAATCGGCTGCCTCGGGACAATTTTTTTTTCATAATTGTTTTTTTTATTTCCGCGCTAGTCCAAGTTGGCTCAGTTCGGGTGGCACAGGGTAGTTTCACAACACTTCGGGAGCTCAAATACCGCGAGCCACACCTACGGCTAACTCTTGGACGCTGGAACTACTACGCGTCATTCATCATCATCATATTAGCCGAAAGAGTTCCCTGCTGGACATGGGCCTCCCCCGAAGAGTGCCAAAGTGATCGGTCCTGCGCCACCCGCATCCAGCGGACTCCAGCAACCTTTACCAGGTCATCAGTCCACCTTATGGGGGGCCTACCCACGCCGCGCCTTCCGGTACGTGGTCGCCACTCGAGAACCTTTCCGCCCCAACGGCCATCGGTTCTACGTGCTATGTGCCCCGCCCACTGCTACTTATGTTTAGCGATTCGGATATCTGTTACCTACGCGTTATTGCTCTGCATATTTATCTATTCTATCTTCCGACAGCGTAGGTAGGAGTGTGGCGTTCTGCGCTCCTTATATTCCTCAATAGTTAAGTCCCACAGACACGGAAGGTCTCTATACAGTTCAATTAGTTCGGTAACCACCTCTCGTTCATTCACCGACACCATTTTGAACCTAAACCTGCGCGACACGTCTACACTCGGTGCGTGCGGCGTGCGACTGTCGTTCGCGTGTTTAAAACCAGCGGCTACATGGTTGTAAATCACCGTTTCTGCCAAATGGTTTGCCGAGCGCGCCTGCCAACCAAGGTCATGCGAAATTTGGTTTGCAACCACTGGCTACATGGTTTACAACGGCTGTTTTCTACCAAGGTCACGTGGTAGAAACCGCGGTTGTAAACCGTGTAGCACATGCTTAAGTGCTGTAGAATACGTTAAATTACACACTAGAAACAGTCTCTTTCCAACCAGGCCATGTCTCTATCTTTCTGTAGTTCTACGCCCGGACTCTCGGTATTGCCGACTTGCTTTTGGTCGACGATTTTATTATTAAGCGTGAAGATTTAGTAAGTGGAAAACGTTTTCTCCCGAAATGGAAATTTCATATAAAAAGTACCTATTGTCAGTCGCGAACTGCTAGCTATGCTCGTATTTCCCTCTTAACCACAATTCACTACTTCGCCTTATTTAAAGTTGATTATCACTTCGTAGCATACATTCTAAATTCCATCTAGAGCACCGTCTAATTCTTACACAACGTTTACTCTTTAATCAATAGCTCTTGGCACCACTCCAGCGATGTAGCCATGTCAGGAGTCTAGCCGCTGTGCGAACAAACAAACGAAATGTACACTCATTTCAGAAATGGAAACTGCGGCGGAGCAAACATTTTCCAGACGTATTCTTGGCAACTTGAAACAAGGTTAATCTTTATACTTTTTAACGAATCAAATTAAAATACGAACTTTCAACCCCCATTTTACCTAGGGAATGATTTCCGGGATAAAAACTAACCTATATCCTTCCCGGTATTCAAACTCCACACAGACTAAAATCGGTTCAGCAGTTTAAGCGTGAAACGTTACCAGACAGACAGAGTTACTTTTGCATACTTTTATATACATATACTTAGTATGGATAATTGGATAGATTAGCCTAGAAGCTACGGTAGCCTAGTGGTTTAAAAAGAAAGAAAAGAAAAGAAAGAAAGAAAACATTTATTCGTGGACAAAATAATGGGTATACAAAACAAAACACAGTAAAGTAAAAGTAGCAGGGCATGTGACTGTCAAGCGGCGGTCGTTGATTCCAATCCCAGCTCGTACCAATGAGTTTTTCGGAACTTATGTACGGTACGGAAAATTTACCGTTAGCTTTTCGGTGAAGGAAAAAATCGTGAGGAAACCGGTCTAATCCCAATAAGGTCTTAGCTTTCCCTCTGGGTTGGAAGGTCAGATGGCAGTCGCTTTCGTAAAACTAGTGCCTATGCCAAATCTTGGGATTAGGTGTCAAAGCGGGCCCTGGGCTCGTTTAGGGTACAACCGGGAACAATGCTAGGAGGATGATGATGTAACCATCAAATTTTAATACAATTAAAAGCAGTTTAATGTAAAGGTTTAGCTTTCCCTCTGGGTTGAAAGGTCAGATGACAGTCGCTTTCGTGAAAATCTAAATCTTGGGCTTAGGTGTCAAAGCGGACTCCGGGCTCCTTTGGGGGCACAACCGGGAATGGAATAGGAGGATGATGGATACGTATGGATGGCCTGCTAGATACCCTGCCAAAACGGGTCCCACTGGACTGAATGCGCTTTAATTTGGCGCTTAATGTCTGCGGCCCGCTACCCTGTAGGCCGCCCGTCGGGACGCACGCGGTCGAATGCTTAAAGCGATCCCGCGGCGCCCCTCCCTTAAGACGGAGCTGGCACTCGTTGGGTTTTTAGTAGGGCTCCCGCTACACGTGTAAACCCGCCCGCCCGAATACCCTTGTTCTTAAGCCCGCGGTGCTAAGCGTCCGTTCTACACGGACACGCCCGAACCCGCCCGGTCCACGGGCGGGTACCCGTGTACCCGTGCACACGTACCCGCGGGTTCTAATTACACGCGGGTTCGGACCGTCCGTGGCCGTTTGAGTTGAGGCAAATCTATACTAATATTATAAATGCGAAAGTGTGTAATATTATAAATGCGAAAGTGTGTCTGTCTGTCTGTCTGTCTCTCTGTCTGTTACCTCTTCATGCTTAAACCGCTGAACCGATTGAAATGAAATTTGGTATGGAGATAGTTTGAATTCCGGGGAAGGACGTAGGGTAGTTTTTATCTCGGAAATCATCCCCTGAGGGGGTGAAATGGGGGATGAAAGTTTATATCGAGCTACGATATAAACGAGCTCCACGCGGACGGAGTCGCGGGCAGAAGATAGTAGAATATAATTACTTCACTTTACTCTATTTGCATTAGCAACTCTATGGGTTTGGCACAACATCATACACATATGATGTTGTTTTATATTAGGTATGTGGCAAAAGGAAACATCGCAGTAAGCCTATGTTTGCTCTATTGCGTCTTAATATTGTATAAATCTAGTATTTTATTTAATGATTGCCTGACAAAGGGCACGCAAACTGTTTAACTTTTATTAATAGCCGCTTATACTCGTAGATATGATAGCTAAACAAAAACAGTAGGTAAGTACAGTTAGCCAAGAAAGTGATGTATCGCTTTTCGACTTTATTGCATGCAAAATAAGGTCCAACTTTTTTGCTTTTATGTACCGAAATCTTTACGCTAATAAATTATTTTCTTTCTTTCTTTCTTCAAAAGTGGTAGACCACTTTCTTGGCTGACTGTATATGAGAACTATTTAATTTTAACCGAGCGCTTATTTGATTGTACAGTCGAGGAAATTTAATGTTTAGCACTTTTGACCCGTAATGTCATTCAAATAGAGTTGACATTTGCCAAACCTTCATTTTCCTCGACCGTACATGCCATTATGGTTCTAAATAAGGGACTGAATGTGGTATCGAAATTAAAGTTTTTAACGGTACTTAATAAAGGTATTGCAAGGTATACCATTTTAACCGTACCTTTACTCACGAGGTTGAATTTGAGCACCGAATAAGGCACTGAATCAAAACGATACTTGCAACATTACTCTGCCTACGATACCTATCTAAAGTATACCGTTATCATTATTTCATTTCATTTTTTGATAAAACGTAGTTTTACATGTCAATTTTTGTCAAGATCTTAAATAACATTTATAGGTACATAACATTACAACATTTACGTAAGTATGTCTTAGTTTACATTACGGTATAATTATGGTTAGTTAGTACATTTGTTTATTTGTCAATGTTTCCGGAAGAAAGACATTTTAAACTACAATATAGTATCAGTAGGTTGGGCAGCGAGCCAGTTGAAAAGTTGTTTGGCTGTCAGTGTACATACTTATTTAATTCATAAATTCGTTTATGGAATAGCATGCAACGGATGCTAGTTTGATTTTAAGTCTATTAACAAAACACCTCATGCTCGGCGCGCTTTTGACATCATGGGGCAACTGTTGTAAATCTTGGGTCCTATCGAGTGAAGACATTTTTTGGCCTTTGCGAGACGTGTGGCGGGTGGGCGCAGATGACCGCGTCGCCTGGTGTTATAATTGTGTGAGTCACCGCGCGTCGGGAACTGTTCAAGGTTACCTCTCACGTACTTGGCTACTTCAAGCACATACAAGCTTGGGAGGGTGAGCATTTTGGTTTCCTTGAACAGCTCACGAGCAGGATGATCCCACGAGACTCCACATATGCAACGAATGGCTCGCTTTTGAAGTCTGAATGGCCTCTCTCGATTGGCTGCTAGATTGTGTTCTTTTTTCCGTGAAGTGAGAAGTGCATGATGTTGGTTTTCTCAATGTTTAATAACATACCGTTAGCCAAGAACCAAGAGGCAACGTCCCCCATTACCTTGTTGAGGTTGCATCTTAGGTCCTCCTGGTTGTCGGCGGAGACGATGACACAACCGTCATCGGCGAACATCACGAATTCTTCATCACCGGTAGCGGTTGTGAAATCGTTCGTAAGAATTAAAAACAGATTATTTTATTGACAATCACAGAACTTTGAGGCACGGCACAGTCACCTAGATCCAATAAGTCAGATCTCTCGCCGCGGACTGACGTTAAATGTTCGTACCTGACTGTACTTCCGTTCACCACGACAACACTTCACTAAAAGATTACTCACTATTGCACTTCACTGTACTTCACTTTATTATACCCGGTGGTATTTACTTGTTTTTGGTTACTTGATTGAACTTGTTCCAAAATTTCAAACATATCTGCTTTGGTGTTTAAATACTCCTCTTCTCCAATACAGTATACATCTTTCGCAAAATATTCATGGTTCTTTCGTTGTTCCGCTGTAGCTGTCATCAATATCTCTCGATGTGTTTCTTGAAAAATCTCCCAATGTTTATCTAAGTTTTCAACTCTCACTTTCACATAAGCTTTAGTAAGTCGAGCCTTAGGGCACTTCTTGAAATTTGCAGTAGCCTTCTCAAGAGAGTTGAAGTTATCCAATTGAACTATGTATAACGAATTCATTTTTGCTACGTCCAATTCCAGATTATTCCTAACAAATTTCAACTCAAATTTTGCAAAATTTTCCAAGTCCTTGAAACACGATTTTCTTTCTAAGTCCAAAACAACCCGAAATATTCTAAGTCTCGGAACCAAAAAATTTTCCCAAGTCCAGAAACGAGGATATTAAGTTTTTGAAATTGCCAGTAACACCATAGTGGTCCAACCTACATAAAATGAGAGGATGAGCCACCAGCTCGAAGGCGCGCGACAGGTCGCAGAATATGGCGGTGACCTGTCGCGCGGCGTCGAGGTGGCTGGTCACTCTCGTCACGACGTCTCGCGCCGCGTCGATCGTTGATCTGCCATGTTGGTAGGCGTATTGTTGCTTATTTAACAAAAGATTTAAGTTAAAGTAAGACATCAGTTTGTCGCTCAAAAGACGCTCGAATACTTTGGAAAATAACGGTATTAATGATATTGGTCGATAGTTTTTTAACATGTCTACATCACCTTTCCCTTTATAAATCGATTGTATTTTAATTTTCTTCAAGTTACTGGGGTATATTCCGTGTTCTAGGCACCTATTGAAAAGTATACATAAGATGCTGATTAGAAACTTTGGTATTAGGTCTAGTAAGCGAGTAGACATATCGTTAATATCCTTAGAATCTTTGCGTTTTATTTTTTGTATACTTTTTTCAACGCATTGTAAATCAAACGGTTCAGCCTTAATGAGGTTAGCATGTTTGTTTACATACCTACTCAGATAGCACAAGGCGGCTGGAATATCCGCGCGGGCTCCAGAGTTCTTGTTCGCGTCGATGTGAAACCGGTTCAGCGCCGCGGCGGTGGCGGCGGCGGGGGACCCGGTCGCCCGGCCAGCTGATGCGCTTATCAGTACGTCCAGTGCATCGCTCCTAGCGCCGCCTCGACCTGTCTCGGATGCAATCACCAGCCACGATGTTTGGCATATGTTAGTGCTACTGTATATCAACCTATTAATGTAATGTTTACGTGCGGCGCTGAGATCCGCTTGGTACTTACTCTCTATCACCAACAAGTCACAACATGGCCGGTTGTGAGGTGTATTGTTAATAATATTACTAATTACAGTTGTTTTTAGTGTGCAAACTGTGTTCGCATTCCTTTCACCGGCTCGCTTACCCAAGCTTTTGATATGTTGCGTACAGGGTATTTCTTTAATGGGAAATGAATGATATAATAATTAATTAATTAATTATTATAACACTAGCTTCCGCCCGCGACTTCGTCTGCGTGGACCCGGGATAAAAACTATCCTATATTTTAATCCAGGCTATAGACTATCTTCGTGCAAAATTTCATTCAAATTGGTTCAGCCGTTTAAGCGTGATTGAGTAACAAACATCCAAACATCTAAACTTTCGCATTTATAATATTAGTAGGATTCATTGCACATGAAACTTGTGTTCCAGTGCCACTTTTAGCATCAATGTGGGTATAAAAGATCAACAAAATGTGATATCGTAGTGACAGGTTGCTAGCGCATCGCCCACAACACACTTCAACCCTGTACCCTTAGTAGACTCTTACCGACACCCACAGGAAGAAATGGGGTGGTGCTATTCTTACCCGACACCACACAAGTCAGATTTCTAGATACGCATAAATAACTTTGTAATCCCATATAAATATATAGGATAACAAAGTTACATTTGCATTAGATGGGAGAAAAAATTAAAAAGCCAGAATGAGACTGCAATCATAATTTGTATGTATTGATAACACAATAACCTACAAAAAGACGTGAGATCCCATAAAAAACATTCCATGTAAAAAAGAGGCCAAGTCTCGAAACTTCCACCATAAAAAGTTGTTAGATATTTTGTAGAGCCAAGTCTCAGGCATTCTTATTAATCTTCATTTGCTAGCTAAATAGAATTTTGTGACTTGCCAATCACTTAATACTACATAGTTTTAGGTGTGCAAAAATCCATAAATGCAGTAAAGTTGTGTGATTGCCAAGTGGCAGAATTTTATTAAGCTAGCAAATAAAGAATAATAAGAATGCCTGAGACTTGGTACTACGAATATCTCACAACTTTTTAATATGGAAGAGTTTCGAGACTTAGCCTCTTTTTTACATGGAATGTTTTTTTATGGGATAAAACTTACTAGCTTCTGCCCTCGACTCCGTCCGCGTGGAACTCGTTTACATCCTATGTCCCTCCCCCAGACTCAAATCTCAATACAATTTTTTTATCTAAATCGGTTCAGCGGTATAAGCGTGAACGGGTAACAGAAAGGCACAGGCAGACAGGCCCACTTTCACATATAAAACATTAGTATGGATTCGTACTTACTTTTTTTTTAATCTGAATTTGAGAAGGCGAACTTTGCGTACTTTGTTATAATTAGTTACATTTATTAATCTGCTATTTTTATTCACAAAAAAAGATGTTATAATTGCAAAGCTACGAACACTCATTTAGTACTTGTATATACATTCTTAGAACAACAGGACACTTCACACCTCAAGGACGGGTAGTACTACCCGCGTGTAAATAGGACACTGGTACCAGTGTACACGTGTATACGGGTACCCGTGCACTAATTACACGGATCCGTTCGGACCGGTCGCTTAAACCCGCGGGCGTGTTACACGGGCACGGGTACCCGACACGAATACACGAAACCCGGACACGACCGTGAGCCCTAGTACGAACCGCCGCTCGTCGCTATATTACCTTTGCGCGACAAATTCCTCCGTAAAGGTCACGTGACTTGGGAAAATACTAAACATAAAGAACACTGTTTAAATTAAAGCCTTATCAATGCCAGATAAGTGTCTATTTCTTCTTTCTTATTTTATGGTCTCTGGTCCTACATTTTAGTTTAATGCTGTGGTAATGGAATTACAGGCTTCTTATAAGTACTAAAAAGTTTTCATTAAAATTCAATGTCAACGTCCAAAATGTTTCACTTCAGGTTATTGCCGCGTCGCACGGTACTGCACGCTAAAAACGCGAGTTATAGGGCCGACGTACTATAAGCGCCTTCCCGCCGAAATAAAAAATGAGACAAGGGAGGAAACGTTTAAGCATAATTTGAAGAACCTTTTATTGAAAAGGTCATTTTACTCAGTCAATGAATATAATGAAATTGTACAACAATAGACTATTTTGAATTATTATTTTATTTTTTGCATTAGTTATTAATTAGAATTAGGGTTTTGACATTGGTTTATATTTTTCTATTATTATTTGATTGGTACTATATCGATTGACATAAACTTCTTTGACATTGTGATTTAATTATACACAGAAATAACATGACAGATTTTTTGTATACGAATTGTATTTGAAATTACGTTTCATTTTATATTAATTTAATTTGAATTGTAGGTATAAACATTTATTGTATATACCTTATCATATATATAATTTTCATTATCATTGCATTCCTCGACGATCGCTGTACGATAAGTAATATAATTAAAGTCAAATGTACTGTATCATGTGAAAATTGTACAACGAAATGAAATAAACTAAACTAAACTATTTTGTTAACATTTAGTTGAGACTGTGTAACATATAGATATGACAGGTAGGTGTTCAGGCCGCCTAGGGTCGTGTCTAATGGCGACACGTGCAGCGCGGCGGGACGGGCCAGCCCGACAGCCGCCCAAATACAAACGGTGTAGCTTAATCAATTTCATCATCTTCATCTACTGGCGGACATAGACTAGGCTCAGGACCGGTCATTGTGGCACTCTTTGGGGGAGCCCAAAGTGTGCCACAATGACCGGTCCTGAGCCTAGTCCTAGAAAGCTGGAGCTTTACACAGATTAAGATCCTACTATAATATTATAACTGCGAAAGTTAAGATGTTTGGATGTTTGTTACTCAATCACGCTTAAACGGCTGAACTGATTTGAATGAAATTTTGTACGAAGATAGTTTATAGCCTGGATTAAAATAAAGGATAGTTTTTATCCCGGGTCCACGCGGACGAAGTCGCGGGCGGAAGCTAGTAAGTCTATAAATGACACAGGTAATCATTAACGTTTCTATAACTTAGACCCCTATAGGGGGTGCAGCATTCATTTATTGCACAAATATCGAAATAAAGGTACAATTTGCGGACTTAATGCCCTAATGAATTCTCTACCAGTCAACCATTGGGCAAAACAAAAACTAGTGGTGCAGGATCCTAAATACTGAGACTCGAATTGAACTCAAATCAATAAATTACATTAATATACATACATATATCATGCATACAATATAAAATTACTTATATACTTAAATACATAAAATGATATGTACCTAACCGAACAATGATATCATTAAGGATCATCAACCTTTAATCTACACTAATAATTATTATAAAGAGGAAAGATTTGATTGTTTGTTTGTGTGTTTGTATTAAATAGGCTCCGAAACTACTGGACCGATTTGAAAAAATATTTTACCACTAGAAGCCGACATTATCCCTGATGAACATAGGCTACTTTTTACCGCGGGAAAATGCTTCATTCCTACGGGAAAACGGGTAATCCGTGCGAAGCCGTAGCGAAGTCCTAAGCCGTATTCATAAACGTACTACAAGTCTGTTTTAACTAAAATGGCGTTAAAATTCGTTTGTCCTTATCTGTCACTTTGACATGTGACATCATTTAGCCCTTTAATCGTAGAGAGAGTAAATCTAAGTCTGTCAGTCCTGAAATGGCCGGAAGTACTTGGCAGACGGCGTCAAAGTTACCAACAACAAGTGAAGGATTTTCAAACTTTCGGGCATTTTTTGTGCAGAGCAGGCAGGAGTTTAAACAAAGTTGTAGTTAAATTAGATATAGACATATTTTGTGATAGCATACAAGCAATAAAATCCAAATTGATAAGATTCTTCATGTGTGATACTTCAGTACGCTCGGGTTATTAGAGTTTATATATCCTAATGTATTAACTACTTGTATATTCCCATTGCCATGCTTGCTATTGGTGCGCGATGGTTACTGTGCGTCGTAATGTACGCGAAGTTTAAGTTTGGCTATAGATTTCTTTGTTAGTTTATTTCTATAAGTGAGAACCTGTAATTGGCTATATGGATTTATTATTTTGTCTAGAAATATGTTGCGCTGTTGGTTTTCCATGTATCAATAAATAAATAAATAAATAAATAAAATGAATAAATATGATAAATGCGAAAGTGTGTAATATTATAAATGCGAAAGAGTGTCTGTCTGTCTGTCTGTTACCTTTCACGCTGAAACTGCTGAACCGATTGAGATGAAATTTGGTATGGAGATAGTTTGAATCCCGGGGAAGGACATAGGGTAGTTTTTATCCCGGAAATCATCCCCTGAGGGGGTGAAATGGGGGATGAAAGTTTGTATCGAGCTACGATATAAACAAGCTCCAAGCGGACGGAGTCGCGGGCAGAAGCTAGTAGAATAGAATTACTTATTTTACTCTATTTGCATAAGCAACTCTATGGGTTTGGTGTGTATGATGTTGTTTTATATTAGGTAGGTATGTGGCAAAAGGAAACATCGCAGGAAGCCTATGTTTGCTCTATTGCGTCATAATATTGTATAAACCTAGTATTTTATTTAATGATTGCCTGACAAAGGGCACGCAAACTGTTTACCTTTTATTAATAGCCGGTTATAGATATGATAGCTAAACAAAAACAGTAGGTAAGTACAGTCAGCCAAGAAAGTGGTCTACCGCTTTTCGACTTTATTGCATGCAAAATAAGGTCCAAAAGTAGTAGACCACTTTCTTGGCTGACTGTACATGAGAACTATTTAATTTTAACCGAGCGCTTATTGTATTGTACAGTCGAGGAAATTTAATGTTTAGCACTTTTGATCCGTAACGTCATTCAAATAGAGTTGACATTTGCCAAACCTTCATTTTCCTCGACCGTACATGCCATTATGGTTCTAAATAAGGGACGGAATATGGTATCGAAATTAAGGCTTTTAACGGTACTTAATAAAGGTATTGCAAGGTATACCATTTTAAACCGTACCTTTACTCACGAGGTTGAATATGAGCACCGAATAAAGGCACTGAATCAAAACGATACTTGCAACATTACTCTGCTTACGATACCTATCTAAAGTATACCGTTATCATTATTTCATTTCATTTATTCCTTGATAAAACGTAGTTTTACATGTAAATTTTTGTCAAGATCTTAAATAACATTTATACATAATATTACAACATTTACGTAAGTACGTCTTCGTTTACAATACGGTACAATTATGGTTAGTTAGTACATTTGTTTATTTGTCAATGTTTCCGGAAGAAAGACATTTTAAACTACTATATAGTATCAGTAGGTTGGGCAGGGTGCCAGTTGAAAAGTTTTTTGGGTGTCAGTGTACATACCTATTTAATTCATAAATCATTCGTTTATGGAATAGCATGCATCGGATGCTAGTTTAATTTTAAGTCTATTAACACACATACTCGGCGCGCTTTTGACATCATGGGGCAATTTGTTGTAAATCTTGGATCCTATCGAGTGAAGACATTTTTTGGCCTTTGCGAGACGTGTGGCGGGTGGGCGCAGATGACCGCGTCGCCTGGTGTTATAATTGTGTGAGTCACCGCGCATCGGGAACTGTTCAAGGTTACCTCTCACGTTTGGCTACTTCAAAGACATACAAGCTTGGGAGCGTGAGAATTTTGGTTTCCTTGAACAGTTCACAAGCAGGATGATCCCACGAGACCCCACATATGCAACGATTTTTTATTTATTTTTATTTTTTATTTTATTTATATATTTAATTCGTTTACACGGCCTTACAGCGAACTAATACGCCGAGAAACCAGAATATTTAATTATTTACAGTAAAAACTTACAACTAACAAATGGTATCACCTTTCTGCACATAAAAAACACTGTATATATATATATATTCTACGTACACGGAGGATTGCCTGTCATCCATCGCCTCACAAAATCTCAAACATTCCTGGCGCACGGTTACCCATCGCCACGCAAACAGGTCACATTTCGGCACCGATGCCAAGAGCATATTGAGCAGAGTCAGCGCACGCGGCAGCGGCGCGCTACCGTGCGAGCCTCCGGCGCCGCCAGCAGCAGGCGCGCGCGCGCACGCAGCTGGACGCGGGGGACGTCCGGGACACAGAGCCGGAGTACGCTACCAACTAATTGAATAACGTCCGACTCCCCGCGGAGAGAACGACAGACTGTCATGAGAAGGTTGTTATTTCGCCTCATTTCCAAAGAATTATATCCTAAACAACCAAGTAAAAATTTTGTGGGATATAAATAAGGGTAGTATCCGAACTTTTTTTTATAAAGGGACCTAAGGAAAGATTTTTGAATTTTCTCTAAAAGCAAGGTATATGTGGATTCATAAGGATTCCAAATGAGGGAAGAAGCTTCTAATTTGCTCCTCACCAAGGCATTAAACAGTAGCTGTATAACTCCGGGATCATGGAAGTCCTTAAAATTACGGAGCACGAAACCCAACCGTTGGTAGCAGCTACTGGTAAGTGCACGAATATGGTCGTGGAAAGTGAGGCGCGCGTCAAACGTCACGCCTAGATCCTTCACATAGAAGACGCGATTGATTTCCTCATTGTCCAGGAAGTACTGCGCATGTATTGGGGCGGAACTTCGCCCATATGTACAAACGCAACACTTCGCTGTATTGAACGACAGTTTGTTATTAGTGCTCCACTTCAACACCGAGGCAATATCTTCCTGGAAGGAAACACAGTATAAAGTAGGCACTTTGCATGACTAACTTCTGATTCTAGGTCGTTAACCATCAAACCAAATAAGAGAGATCCCAAAATGGAACCCTGACTGATGCCAGATCGGGTGTGATATCTATCTGAAACGAAGCATCCAAGTCGAACATATTGTGGACGATCGCGTAGATAACTGGCAAACAGTTCGAGCAACTTAAGAGAGAAGCCAATATCGTCAAGTTTATTTAATAGGATGTCATTATCTACACGATCGAAAGCTTTTTTAAAGTCAAAATAAATGACGTCAACCTGGATACCTCTGTCCAGGCACTCAGAAATGGCATCAGTCAAGATTAAAAGATTTGTGTCAACGGAGCGACCCGCTCTAAAACCATGCTGCGACTCAGATAGGAATGGCTTGACTTGTGTGGATATTGCACGAAGCAGTATAGATTCGAACAGTTTTGCTAAAGTCGAGAGGACAGCAATAGGCCTATAATTTTCCACTTTGGAATTATCTTTGGACTTTGGTATAGGTCTTACCCTGGTAATTTTCCACAGACGTGGATAAACACCAGTAGAGAGAGAGAGGTTGAGAAGGAAGTGTATCGGGACCTTCAACTGCTCCGCACACCCTTTAACTATATAACCTGGCAAAGTATCAGGCCCTACGGAGCTATTGGGCTTGAGTCG
Source organism: Epinotia bilunana (assembly GCA_947049275.1). Classification (NCBI taxonomy): domain Eukaryota; kingdom Metazoa; phylum Arthropoda; class Insecta; order Lepidoptera; family Tortricidae; genus Epinotia; species Epinotia bilunana. The sequence continues at coordinate 21,675,486 of OX346257.1, forward strand.
CCTTATGCCCTCTTCAACTTCCTGCATGGAGATATTGTGTACGTGGATGCGATGGGACATTGATCTTTGCGCCATTTTATAAGTGGAATTCACGTCAAGATGAGGTACGCCTGGTAAAAAGACGTTGGAAAAAAACCGAGAAAAGGCCGAAGCAGCCTCTGCACCAACAAACTGTTTTCCCTCAAACGACACCTCGGACGCAAACCCACCCTTCGACCTGAGACTGTCTATATGTTGCCAGAAGGAGCGCGGATCACTCTTGACTCTACTTTGGACTCGAATAATGTAACAGTCATAGGCAAGGGATATTCGGTTTTTAATGTCAGTCCTCAGTTTGGAAAACTCTCTATACACTTCAGAGCTTTTTGTGGTTTTCCAATTACGATGGAGACTAGCTTTCAGCGTTAAGTCAGCAATTATGTCCGCTGTGAACCAAACCGGGAACTTTCTACCAACCCACTTCAACCGAATCTTCCTAGGTATGCACTCATCAAAAACATTGTAGATTTGCTCATAAAACATTTCTACAGCAGTGTTGACATCTTTAGCATTAAGAATTTCCCGCCAGCACGCTTCTGAGAGTAATTGGTACAGAAGCATGTAGTCACCTTTTGCAAAGTTCCAGTCTTGCCTTGAGTCTACATTGCTGGGGTCCATCTTATCAGAGGAGGGTCGCATCGCGGCTTTGATGGGGACCGAGATGTCTAATGGCGGGTGGTATGCATCACGTCGAGGTACTAAACCTCCTCCCTCAATTTCGAAGACACTGACTCCAAGAATACGCTCTGACACAAGTACAACATCTAGCATGCCTCCACGCGCATTCGTCACCTCATTCATATCACACAAACCACACACAGTCAGGAAATAACTATAACAACAAATGTTATGTGAAGTATATAACGGATTCAAATTTAAATCACCTACAATAACGATCACACCATTCAGTGATTCAAACACTTGTTCCACCTTTTGGAACCAGCACATATAAATTTCGTCAGGGGCACTAGGAGGAATGTACACAACGCTGAAATGATACGCAACCTCTCCCAGAGTGAATGAGACCCAGAGGTCTTCCCCAGCTCGCGTCTCCAGCTCCGGCCGCCGCCGCATCTCCAGCCCATGGCGAGCAGCTAGCAGACGAATGGCTCGCTTTTGAAGTCTGAATGGCATCTCTCGATTGGCTGCGCTTGCCCATAAATCGATTCCATAAGTTAGGAGAGAGTGAAAATACCCAAAATAAGCTTTTCTTACATTCATGTGATCTAGACTTGGGCGCAGCCTACTGAGTGCGAAACACGCGGATGACAAACGATCGCATAGTGAGTCGATATGTGGACCCCACGTTAAGCCAGAATCAATGGTAAAACTTAAATATTTCACCTCGTCAACCTGAGGGACGAGTCGACCATTGCAGTATATATTTAGATTGTTCTTTTTTTCCGTGAAGTGAGAAGTGCATGATGTTGGTTATCTCAATGTTTAATAACATACCGTTAGCCGAGAACCAAGAGGCGACGACCCCCATTACCTTGATGGGGTTGCATCTTAGGTCCTTCTGGTTGTCGGCGGAGACGATGACACAACCGTCATCGGCGAACATCGCGAATTCTTCATCGCCGGTGGCGGTTGTGAAATCGTTCATAAGAATTAAAAACAGATTATTTTATTGCCAATCACAGAACCTTGAGGCACGGCACAGTCACCTAGATCCAATAAGTCAGATATCTCGCCGCGGACTGACGTTCGTTGTTTACGGCTATCCAGAAACGAGGATATTAAGTTTTTGAAATTGCCAGTAACACCATAGTGGTCCAACCTACATAAAATGAGAGGATGAGCCACCAGCTCGAAGGCGCGCGACAGGTCGCAGAATATGGCGGCGACCTGTCGCGCGGCGTCGAGGTGGCTGGGCACTCTCGTCACGACGTCTCGCGCCGCGTCGATCGTGGATCTGCCATGTTGGTAGGCGTATTGTTGCTTATTTAACAAAAGATTTAAGTTAAATTAAGACATCAGTTTGTCGCTCAAAAGACGCTCGAACACTTTGGAAAATAACGGTATTAATGATATTGGTCGATAGTTTTTTAACATGTCACCTTTCTCTTTATAAATCGGTTGTATTTTAATTTTCTTCAAGTTACTGGGATATATTCCGCGTTCTAGGCACCTATTGAAAAGTATACATAAGATGCTGATTAGAAACTTTGGTATTAGGTCTAGTAAGCGAATAGACATATCGTTAATATCCTTAGAATCTTTGCGTTTTATTTTTTGTATACTTTTTCTTTTTAAATCAAACGGTTCAGCCTTAATGAGGTTAGCATGTTTGTTTACATACCTACTCAGTTAGCACAAGGCGGCTAGAATATCCGCGCGGGATCCAGAGTTCTTGTTTGCGTCGGATTGAAACCGGTTCAGCGCCGCGGCGGTGGCGGCGGCGGGGGACTCGGTCGCCCGGCCAGCTGATGCGCTTATCAGTACGTCCAGTGCATCGCTCCTAGCGCCTCCTCGACCTGTCTCGGATGCAATCACCCGCCACGATGTTTGGCATATGTTAGTGCTACTGTATATCAACCTATTAATGTAATGTTTACGTGCGGCGCTGAGTTCCGCTTGGTACTTACTCTCTAGCACCAACAAGTCACAACATGGCCGCGTCTGAGGTGTATTGTTAATATTATTACTAATAACAGTTGTTTTGAGAGTGTGCAACTTTGTTCGCATTCTTTTCACCGGCTCGCTTACCCAAGCTTTTGATATGTTGCGTACAGGGTATTTCTTTAATGGGAAATGAATGTTATAATAATTAATTATTATAACATTATATAATATAAGTACTCGAACAAAACGGTATTGCGACAATTTGCTACTGCTTCAAAGTATACCGTTATCATTTAAAAAAGAGGTACTCGAACTAAACGATATTGCGACTATTTTGCTACTGCTTCAAAGTATACCATTATTATTTTAAAATAAAGGTTTAAAATTTTAAAACCTACTCAAACACAACGATACTTTAACTTTTACTTTAGCGATTCAAAGTAGGTATACCGTAATTATTTCGATATCGGATAACGATACCGTAATTTAAGGGTATCTAGTATATCCTAAACTTTAGAGTGTACTATACCCTTAAATTACTAAGAGTAAGTTCTATCTAACGAATGCAAGCAAAAAACGATTTTGTGCTCTCATGATAAAGTAAGCTTGCGTTTTTGACAGGATTTTATCTTACAATTTCGGACGTACTAAACTTCGTTGATGTAGTTTAACGAGGTAAAAATAATTTGCAGTAACGAAATTATCATTTGGATAGGCATTATCAGTGTCTTGCTACTTTCATTGGATAAACCCAAAAGTCCCAGCGAGTATACTATTGATAAACAAGTCGAATTCCAAAGCAATATTAAGTTTTATGCGTTTGCGATAGTCGAAATTTCAACAAAAAAATGGAAGCTAATTACTTACGTCTTAAGCCTCCTAAGTTTCCATTGTTTGTTTTGTTCGTCGTCTGCCGGCGAAAAGAGTGATGGCATTACAAGTAGAGCAAATAGGCACGAACTTCATCGTTCTAAAGTAGGTAATAATCCTTTATCTGTTATCTTCGCCGATCTGAGCTGTGGTGTTTTACCGCTGAACGGATATATTAGGGAGGTGGAAGGGTCTTAAATGTGTAGAGGCAGACATTCAATATTTGTTAGTGCATTCTATCAGATGGACAATTTACTTGCTAGTGCATTCTTCTCTAGCAGACCTACGAATTACTTACCGGCAACATGGAGTTATTTAATGTTGAAGAATTCTCCTAATCAAATGCAGTAAAGTTGTGTGATTTCCAAGTTGCAGATTTTATTTAGCAAGCAAATAAAGATTAATAAGAATGCCTGAGACTTGGCTCTACGAAATATCTAACAACTTTTTAAGGTAGAAGAGTTTTGAGACGTGGCCTCTTTTTTCAATGAAATGTTTTTATGGGATATTACTATCATTTGGTACATTTGGTTTAGCTATTTACTATGCTCGCCTCATTACAATGATCTGCAATAAATATTTATACCTTGTTGTTACTGTTCAACAGTTGTGATTTTAAGTTGAGTTGTGTTTTATTAACTGATTCCTTCCCTTTGTGAGGTTATTAATATGGTCGTGCTAATCTTATCATTATTTCTAATATCTACTATTAGAGCTGGTGGTTTAAAATTGGGACCGGCCAATTTTAGACCACCAGCTTCTTAACTATTCTGGTTCAAAACCAAAACTAGATTAATGCTACTACATTATTTTTCACATTTAAAGCTCAAACAAAAATCTGCCGGCACGGCGGTGCCCCTGCCAGTCGAGCAAAAAGCGGCACGGCCGTACCATCTTTTTTCGAAGCAGTTCAGGCCATTTTCGACCCCCCAATAACTTCGTTGTGAAAAAAAGTAGAAGCCTGAATTTTCAGTAACCAAGCAGGCATTGTATAAACACGGTATATTTCAAATTTCATTCAATTTGAATCAGGAGTTTAAGAATTATAACTAGTCAGTTTCTTAATTTTGTCACTCATATACTTACGGACCTGTTGATCGGTCCAAAGCACTAATTTAGAATATTATCAGTGTTTAAATCAAGGTAAAACTAAAATATTTTGCAAATTTCGGTCCAGATTTCTACATACATACATACATACATACATTCACGCCTTTATCCCTAAAAGGGGTAGGCAGAGCACATGAGACTTGTGTTCCAGTGCCACTTTTAGCATCAATGTCAATAAAAGATCAACAAAATGTGATATCGTAGTGACAGGTTCCTAGGGCATCGCCCACAACACACTTCAACCCTGTACCCTTAGTAGACTCTTACGACACCCACAGGAAGAAAGGGGGTGGTGCTATTCTTACCCGACACCACACGAGTCAGATTTCTAGATACGCATAAATAACTGTAATCCCATATAAATATATAGGATTACAAAGTTACAGTTGCATTGGATGGGATAAAAAATTAAAAAGCAAGAATGAGACTGCAATCATAATTTGTATGTATTGATAACACAATAACCTACAAAAAGACGTGAGATCCCATAAAAAACATTCCATGTAAAAAAGAGGCCAAGTCTCGAAACTTCCACCGTAAAAAGTTGTGAGAGATTTCGTAGTACGAAGTCTCAGGCATTCTTATTATTCTTTATTTGCTAGCTAAATAGAATTTTGTGACGGCAATCACATAATACTACATAGTTTTAGGTGTGCAAATATCCATAAATGCAGTAAAGTTGTTTGCCAAGTGGCAGAATTTTATTTAGCTAGCAAATAAAGAATAATAAGAATGCCTGAGACTTGGTACTACGAAATATGTCACAACTTTTTAAGGTGGAAGAGTTTCGAGACTTGGCCTCTTTTTTACATGGAATGTTTTTTTATGGGATAAAACTTACTAGCTTCTGCCCGCGACTCCGTCCGCGTGGAACTCGTTTACATCCTATGTCCCTACCCCAGACTCAAATCTCAATACCAAATTTTTATCTAAATCGGTTCAGCGGTATAAGCTTGAAGGGGTAAAGACACAGGCAGACAGGCCCACTTTCACATATAAAACATTAGTATGGATTCGTACTTACTTTTTTTTAAATCTGAATTTGAGAAGGCGAATTTTACGTACTTTGTTATAATTTGTTACATTTATTAATCTGCTATTTTTATTTACAAAAAAAATTTAGTACTCATTTAGTACTTGTATGTACATTCTTAGAACAACGGGACAGTTCCTAGCTTCACACCTCAAGGACGGGTAGTACTACCCGCGTGTAAATAGGACAGGGGTACCCGTGTACACGTGTACACGTGTACACGGGTACCCGTGCGCTAATTACACGGATCCGTTCGGACCGGTCGCTTAAACCCGCGGGCGTGTTACACGGGCACGGGTACCCGACACGAATACACGAAACCCGGACACGACCGCGAGCCCTAGTTTTTAGACGGTAGTCCTAGGCTTCTGCCGCGGTTAGTCCGTCATACCCGCCCTGCCCCCCTCCCCGTGGCGGCCGGGATGCGTAAAGGCATTTCCCCAACGTTAAAAAAAAGGTCCCCCTAGGGGTAAGGGCGCTGTTTCGGTAACACAAAGATGGTGCGATTCCTGCCTTTAGGCTACATGCGATCACGTTTCTTCTTTCTTTGTTCTTGGAATCAAGAAAGCTATACTTGAAGAGCGTTTCTCAAAAAAAATGCCACTACATTTTTTCGGAGATTTTCTGCAACTTTTATGTTATTTCCACTCAAAATCACGATGTCTTTCCATCCCAATAGGAGAAAAAAAGTGTCCCAAAATGTTCATACATTTTTGAACTTTCCTATTGTTACCACCATACAAAGTGTATGGTAAATGGTAACACAATAGGAAAAATATCTTTGGGACAGTTTTTTGTCCTACCAAGGTCGAAAGAGCTCCTGATTCTGAGTGGAAATAGTTAACATAAAATTTCTAGAAGTACAATTAATAATAGTGGCATTTTTTTTGAGAAACGCTCTGAAATGAAGTTCATATACAAGGTGCGGCCTGTGATGGGAGCAATAAATGAAAAGTTGGATTATTAAGCCAATCGGCAATCAGTTCCTAGTGGTTAAACAAAAAAAACGGCATGCCTTTCTGGTTTCTTTTACTCAACTGGAATACTATCAATATTATTCTACATAATACAAAAATCATGCAAAATGTAAAAAAAAACGTCCAAAAATTGATGGAAAACAAAGACACTATTAATCACTATATGACATAAGTGCCCAGTGTTCTACCGAGATATTTAAGAGTCCGCAGTAAGCTCGGCCGTATTTCACCTTCCCATACAAACGCAGTTACGCTCTCATTTTAAAACAACGTGTTGGATTGTGCCGAAACTTTGCATATACATTGACGTGAGGTATAATATCTATGTCTGTAATTAGTTTATATGGTTCCAGTTTATAAAACAAACGAAATACAGCAAAAACAAGTTTTGTATGAAAAAACTAAATTCGCTGTATTTTTTTTACTATGGTATCTGAAGCTACATAAACTAAATACAGACATAGATATACCTCATGTCACACATGCAAAGTTTCGTTACAATCCAACACGTAGTTTTAAAATGAGAGCGTAACTACGTTTGTATGGAGAATCGAGCTTACTGCGGACTCTTAAAGACATGAAAATGTAGTACCTAATTAAGTATTTCAATCTTAAGTCCACTAGATTTGAATGTCAGTATAAAGGCCAAAAAACAATGGATAAGATACTTAATGCTAATAAAATGACCCAAAAAAGTGAGTGTGCCGTTTTATAACAGCTTTCTCGCGGGATTAAAATAAATCTAATGGCCCGCCATTTTACTAAAAACATTTAAAACTCTAGACGTCTTATGCTGGGTTTATATAAGCTAAGTCACTATGGCTTAGTACTTATCATTATCACTTTGCGTGAGAGTGAAAACCAGTAGACGAACTACTGGTTTTCACTCTCACGCAAGCTTGCCGCTTCACTAACACTGAGCACGAGCTCAGTGTTAGTGAAGCGGCAAGCAAGAGCGATGAGCATTAGTCCCTAAAGGAAACCGAGTAATTAATACTTATCGCTTGCTGAGTGATAAACAGTTTACCTACAGTTTCGTCATGTGTTTAGAGGCTGCTAACGAAACTAAACTTAATAATGATTATATGCACTCTTACCAATGATATCATAGAAGCTACGGTAGCTTAGTGGTTCAGGCATGCCATTTTGGTGAGGTAGGGCCCAGCGAAATGTCATCCCGCTCGAATTCGGAGCAGCCCAACTGGGGAAGTACCTCCGCCTTGCAGAAGACCACAGCCATAATAACACTACTACTTGCTCTGTAGTAGTGTTGTGTTCCTGGAGGTGAGCAAGGTCGCCAGAGCTCCCGAGGATGCGTTGTGTTGAGAGCGAGGGAATTTGTTCCTTCAGCTGTCAACACGGCGAATCTTCAAACATATCAAGGGTCGGCAACGCCCATGTTACTCCTTTGGAGTTGCATGCGTCTATAGGCTGCGGTGTCCGCTTACCATCAGGTGGGCCGTACGCTAGTTTGCCGACGTCGTTGTATTAAAAAAAATGCGGCTGTCCAGCGGCGGTCGTGGGTTCGAATTCCGGCTCGTACCAATGAGTTTTTCGGAACCCCGGGCACCCTTAGGGCACAACCGGGAATAACGCCAGGAGGATGATGATCAGTGATCGGAATTAGGTGAGCCAAAATACCTATTATTCGCAACAGGACATAATGTAGAGTGGATACAACCGGAAAGAAAAATATTTTTTTCTTTAATACCGGGTAATCGATATTTGTCCGGGTACTATAAGTAGTCGTAATGTTAAACATACATATTTTTACTTATAGTACGGGATTGTTTATGTTAGTTTGTAGTAAAAAGGGAAGGAAAAAGTATGAAATGGTTATAACTTTTAGATTAACATTAAACATCCCGTTCTATAAGTAAAAACATATATGTTGAACATTACGACTGGTACCCGGAAAAATAACGAATACCCGGTATTTAAGAGAAAATTCTGTTTTCCTACCCGGTTGCAACCACTTTATATTATGTCCTCTTGCGAAGAATAGGTATTTTGGCTCACCTAATTCCGATCACTGATAATAACATTCGAATATTGCTTTAATTTATTTCTAGTTAATGGCGAAGATCGTCCAGTGTTAGAGGCATCGTACTGATGGCATTCGGTAAGGCACTTCAGAGGGGTAATCAAATAATCTCGTAACGTTTTGAACGCGCGTTAGGACAGTACAACTGTCATTTTTAGGGTTCCGTAGCCAAATGGCAAAAACGGAACCCTTATAGATTCGTCATGTCTGTCTGTCTGTCTGACCGTCCGTATGTCACAGGTGATTTGAATAAAATTTTGAGGATATGTGTATTTTGTTAGCCGCTATATAGTTTTGTAATTAAATTACAAAAAAAAATTTTTTTTAGGGTTACTCCATGCATAAAACTGAAAGTCAAAACATTTATTTTTTCATTGCAAGCCCACGTGTGGCACATCAATCGATAGGCCTTTCAAAATAAATATAAGGTTTCTCAGCAATTTTTTTGATTAAGTGAAAAGAGACGGAGATAATGGCCCTGAGTCACTAAAATTGTGTCCCCCCCCCCTCTAATTTTTGAACCGTGTATTTTAAAAATATGAAAAAAACCATGGACGTAGGGCTTATTATATTCTTTCAGCTAAAATTGTTTTGGACAAGATTGGTTCAAAGGTTCTCGAGATATTTCTAAAAAACTGCCTTCCTTAAAGAAAACGACGTAAGTGCCATAAGATTTCATTAACGATACGACCTTTTTACCTTCGTTGTGCGTTGGCCGACACGCAATTGGCCGCTTTTTCAAACAAAATTGACATTTAGATCTACCTAACGTAATACGTACAATGCGTTACGTGATCGACCAGCATTTAGAGAGCTGCGATCTGTTTTAGGTATTTAGTGCTTTCCCGAGAGCTTACTGTCATGTCGCTCAAATATTTCCTTACTTGTTGGCATACGGTCAGTGTTATATATGTGCGCAGTAGTATTATATTGCGTGGAAGCGGGGCAGTGGCGGTATGCATGCAGTGCTGCATTCGCACCGCTACGCTTCCACGCACCCCGCGCCTATAAGGAAGCACTAATAACGTTTAAATTTCAGTGCAGCAAAGAATCTGTAGACTTGACACTAACAGCTAACAGTTTACTGATGTCACACCGACTTCGCACTGCCGACTACGGAAGAAGCCTTAGGGCCAGTGAGTAATTTGCCACAGAGCAGAAACCAAGTAAACTGGTAACCTATCGCAATCACAAAAAAATTGTCCTCGAATATTGTTTGTCCGAAAAATATTCGTATTTTTATGATTTCTCCGAATATACTACAATTCATTACTTAAATCCTTTTACCGCTACAGTCATTTGGGCTTTTGCTTGTTACAACTTCTGTTTGACAGCCAATTTTTACTTATCCATCATTACTTTCCGCATTCCATACGTTTAGCCAAACATTAAATTCTGAGTGAAGTTCAAAGTAGTTTCGTTTCATAGAGACTAAGGTTAGGTCGGTGTAGGTACGACGACGACCGAAACGAGGTGTGTTAGGCAGAACCGCGACCCTTTACGAACCGAACACTTTTTTAGGGTTCCGTAGTCAACAAGGAACTCTTATAGTTTCGCCATGTCCGTCTGGCCGTCCGTCTTCAGCTTAGCTCAGTAACCATTACTACTAAAAAAAAATATTCGGCATGGGTATATAAATCAATCACGCCGACAAAACAGAAGAATACATTTTTTTTGGGGTATCTCCCCTGCACCTAAATTGGGGATGTAATTTTTTTTCTCGTTAAACGGTGTGGGGTATCGTTGGATAGGTTGTTCAAAAATATGATGGTTAAATATTATTTTTTTGGTCCATCATTTGGTAATGGCATCTCCAACGTCGCGCACTGTAGTGCGACGTCGGATAAAATTCCTCACTCGGTCTTGTAGTTTAATGCCGAGTAGGTATGGCGCGTTCCATGGCTCTCTGTGCTAATCGTATTTAGTGCACAACCTCACTTGTTAGTGTCCATGTTACAAGACCGTACGTTATAGTGGCACTGTAGATGTGGTTTACTAATTAATTGACAACTTTGCATGCACGCGCTAATGTGTGTGGAATACTGTTACAGCGGTAAACTCCGTCCTTCAACGCAATTTAATTAAAAACTTAATGGCGAGCAGTTTTCCGCAAAATAAAACAATCAGGAAGGGACAAATTGAAGTTACGTTAAATCGTTTGTGTAAACAATTTTTCGGTTGTTCCAAAAAGTAGGTACGCTTCAAATCAAATAGGCTTGTAGAGTGAGTCATTCTGCGCATACTTTACGTATCCATACTATAACCATCTATATTATACAACGTGTAACAAAAATAACGCAAAACCCTTTAAGGGCATAACAGGTATCGTGTTCTGATAAGAAAAACTAAGTTTTTTTTCTGACGCGTTTTTTTTTTGTGTGGAGCTTTGGGCGACATTTGTTACACGTTTTATATATCTATACTAATATTGTAAATGCGAAAGTGTCTGTCTGTCTGTTTGTCTGTCTATTACCTCTTCACACTTAAACCACAGAACCGATTAGGATGAAATTAGGTATAAAGACAGTTTGAGTCCCGCGGAAGGACATAGGATAGTTTTTATCCCGGAAATCAACCCCTAAATGGGGGTGTAAATGTGTATGGAGCACGATATAAATAAGTCCCACGCGACGGGATTCCGGCTCCCGGGAAGAAGCTCATTATTTAAGAGCTAGGCTCTTGTCGGTGGAGTAACCGCCACTGTTTTTTGTCCTCTGCCAGCCTCTTGACGTCTTTGTACGAGTTGACGGCAACTTTCTCTTTTATTTGGCTGGCGTAAGTATGTCTAGGCCTTCCTCTGCCTCTCTTTCCTTCGATCTTGCCCTCCATGATATTTGAAAAGAAGCTGTCGTGCTGTATTAAGTGTCCGATCATTTCGTCTCTTCTATTTAAAAATAAAATAAAATATTTTGAATCATTTTTAACAAACATCGGCTCTCTCCTACCATCCTCAAAACCTCTTCATTTGTCTTCCTTTCTGTCCAGCTTATTATTCAATCCTCCGCCCACACCACATTTCGAAGTCTTTTCTAAGGGCAGAAGCTAGTATAAATGTAATATTTTGTCAAAGTACGATGAAGGTTCCAAGCAGCGAATAATCGCTAAGGTCATTTGCCGACGCGTTACGCTCGTAGCGCTACGCCTTAGTCCGTAGCAGTTTAACACATTCACTGCCAAGAATCGCTACGCGCTACGCTCGTAGCTGATCTCGCGGTTTTCCTCGCATGTAGCGGAAAGCGACTATTTACTTGCATCTTCATACATGTTCGTCGGTTTAGGGTACTCTTGAGCTAACAGCATAAATGGGAAAAAAATCTGTCACGTGATACTTTCGGAAAACGATTATTCTCAATGATTCTAGTTTATACAAGTTTATTCTAGGAAATGGGGAATTTCGCGCAAATAGAAAGCCAATTTATGAATGATTGCTACATAAGTTTCTTAAAATATCACGCCGTTAGCCTGTGAATGTCAAAAGACGTTTTGTATGGTCGTCGAACCACCTTAAGAAGTTACTACTTAATAGCAAACTTCGTAATGTGATTACATTACAAACGACCACCTTCATTAATTACTCAATATACACAAATTCAAATTGTAATTCGAATGTTTTCAAGTAAATTGCTTCATTAATTCTAGGCAAATGGAGAGCCCTCATAATGGCATCGAACATAATTACGTTTTTACATTAAAAGTGATTCGTCCTAGTTTATTAATTAAGAAAGAGCTCAATTATTTTGGCTAGGTATATTCTGGATGATTTGACTTGTATATTGACATTATATTTTCGTTACTATCTTGTACAGAATTGGGTTTTATAAAATATTTGTACATTTCATTAAGAACTAAGTAACTGCTTTCAAACGTTCCTCCAAATCGTCGTTTTTCAAGCTAAAAATGGGTTTATGCCACGAACACACGCACTACACGCATTAAAATCAAGAAAATGCTTCGTTAGTCACCTTAAATTCAGATGTGGTGGGGCTTCGATTTTAAGTGGACTTTCATAGGTTTCAAAACACGTTCGTTTGTCCTTTCCCTAAATCTTGTTGCGAGCGCGGCGGTGGGTATACCTTGAAAGCACATTTCACACTCAAAGAAAACCAAAAACAACTCACCTAGCTTCAGCGCCTCGGGAAATCCATGAAAACATGCACAATACACGGCACAGCAGTCACCCTTGTCACCAACAGAAAGTTTTAGAAGGAAAGCGGCGCGGGAGTAGAAAACTAGATGCACACGGTACGGCCATATTGTTCCCACTGACTTTTTTTGACAACTAGTGTTGCGCTAGCCGTAAACAGAGGCATAGTGATGCCCCTAGTGCATTCGAAAACCGACTTGCATCAGTTTCAGCGAGTGTCTAGTATTCAATAAGTAATGAAAAATGCTTTCATCGGCCTAAACATACCCCCCGCCTAGAAGGGCAAAGATCTCTTTGATCTTCTACAGAACAAAGAAAGCGGGACAACAATTAAATAAATGCGAAAAGGAAAAAAATATACAATAAGGGGAAAACCATAATTATGGTTAATGTGACCTGAATAAGGCGACATTATTAAGTAAGCAAAGATTACTGAAGTGGTAAGGGAGAAACCTTTAACACGGGTCTTTTATAAATGCCTGAATTCGTGCGTACGGAAACCACGCGGATGATACCATCGTTACCCGGGAAAACATCTTTGATCACACCCAGTGGCCATTTCAAAGGAGGAACGTTGTCTATATTTAGTAAAACTACCGTCCCCTTGGTTACAGGTTTAGTCGGAGTATTCCATTTTTGTCGCATTTGAAGCGTATGCAAATATTCTGTTTTCCATCGCTTCCAAAACGATTGAATAATTTTGTCTATCAGATATTTACGTTTAACTAAACTGATAGGTAGGGTTGACACGTCGGCGTTATGTAAAGAGTTTAACGGCGCGAGGGTTAAAAAATGCGAGGGAATAAGAGCAGTCGGCTCTGATGGATCAGCATTTAATATAGTCAACGGACGCGAGTTTAAAACTGCTTCTATTTGCGTTAAAACCGCATGACGCGGCAGATGGGCAAACCAGCCATGAATGGAGAATCTACTTTAGGAGAAGCGGTATAACAGCGATTGCACAACTAAAACCGTTTACGAACTATGTTTCTTCCAGAGAGTATCCAATATCTTTGGCGTAACAGAGACATAAGCAAATTGGGCCCGGCATGTAAAAACCTTTTGTGATAAGCGTCAATTATTAAGTTCACGACGTGGTCGTTGTTTGGAAGTAAAATTGGGTGTTTAGCGAAATTGTCTAACTCAGACTTATCGAGTCGACCGCCGACCAGAAGTAAGTTATTTTTGAAAATTGGACAAAGTTGTCTCATGCGTTTAGATGGGGATTTATTCTTTAAAATATTATCCTTGTCTTCAGCGAAATGCACCGACTGAACTGAAGCAAGAACTGCCTCTTCAGCGGCTTGTAAATCAGGGGGCATAATGCGACCTGACTGAGGTAGCTTTCTAACAAAGCGTAGCACGTAAACTATTACACGAAGCAATTTACTCCACGAAGAGAAACGAGTAGCGAGTTCATACAAGAACAGTTTATTAGCTTCGGTCGTTAAGAATGCTTGGGCATTAGCCTTTACTTCTGGTGGGTCGTCTTGCCCGTCAAAGACAAAGTGGTCAAGAGGCCACTGCGAGATCGGTAGCTTGGTCCAAGAGGGACCGTGGAGCCAAAGCGGATGCTCAATTAGCTGACTGGGGGTGAGACCACGTGACCAGCACTCGCACGGGTTCTCTTTGCCCGAAACATGGAAAAACTTAGACGCGGGTAAGTAATCATTAATTTGCGCGATACGATTACTGACAAAAACATTAAAGCGATGCAGAGAGGAATGTATCCACTGTAAAGTGACACTTGAGTCCGTAAATGCAAAGATGTTTGAAATCCTGCATCGATCTGATATATTATCAGAGACATAGCGCATAAGTGTCGCAAGGAGCAAATTTGCACATAATTCTAACCGCGCGAGAGTTAGAATTTTCACGGGTGCTACCTTTGACTTGGCACACACAATATTCACTATATTATGAGGCAGCCCAGTACCAACTCCTCCCTCTAGACCGCATTCAACGGAGAGCGACTCGAATTGTCGGCTGCCAGCGTGTTTCCGATCGGCTTGATCCCTTAGCACTGCGTAGAGATGTAGCCTCGCTTTGCATTTTCTACCGCATTTACAATGGGGAGTGTTCCGAAGAATTGTTCGGATTAATCCCCGCCGCTTCCTTCCGCCATCGCCCTACGCGACAGCTTTTCCATTCTCACCACGTAGATGGTTGGCAGTCCTCAACTGTGCGTTTCTCCCGAAACTTTCTGCCTCGCACAGCCAAACTCTGGAATGAACTGTCGCCTGCGGTATTTCCGGACCGTTACAACCTTCAAGCCTTCAAGAAAAGAGCGTACTCCCATCTTAAAGGCCGGCAACGCACCTACAACTCTTCTGGTGTTGTAAGTGTCCATGGGCGTCGATTATCGCTTACCATCAGGTGATTCGACTGCTCGAAAGTCAAAAATCGGTCCCCTGGTCGGTACGTGCCGCGGCAAACGCTAGATGAATCAGCAAAACGGTGCCGGTTAATGGACGGCCCAATAATCGGCGTCCACTATATCTCTGTTTCTTTTTAACTCATGCAAAAAGCCCACATTTCAAATGCGTTCAGTCTCTCTCTATCACGCTGGGTTAGAGTTCACGTCCAATCCCATTCATGCTCACCATTTAAATTCTCTTTGATATTAAGCTTGACTTATAAACGTCAACTCGGCATCGGCAATTCCTTATTGTTTAGTACGAACTTATGGTTTTCCTGGCAGTTCTCCTTTAATAGCATGAAAATTAGATTTAACGGTACATGTGAAAGTCAACCTTTTTATGGAAACTTCCGAATTACTGTATATGGATTGAAACTCACGATTCTCGCACATTATTTTTACTAAACGGGACTTAATCGCGTATAATTAACTTATTTATTTACCTCTCTGAGGTATCCTGACGTATCGGATGTGTCGCAACATCCATGTCACGGGACAACTGTCTTGAGCGGGTATCAACATCTTCTTGCTGCTCGGGTTTTCCGAGCTACCTACCTACGCAGCGGCCATGGCGATAAAGCCGCGCTGGTCGGAAGTCCACCTTTAACAACAGAAATATAATAATTTAAGTTATAATGTCAGTGTTGGATTTTTAGGGTTCCGTACCCAAAGAGTAAAAACGGGACCCTATTACTAAGACTTCGCTGCCTGTCCGTCTATCTGTCACCAGGCTGTACCTCAAGAACCGCGATAGCTAGACAGTTGAAATTTTCACAAATTATTTATTTCTGTTACCGACATAACAACAAATACTAATAACAAAGTAAAATAAATATTTAAGGAGATCGCATAGAACAAACGCGTTTTTTTTGCTGTTTTAATAGATAATGGTACAGAACCCTTCGTGCGCGAGTCCGACTCGCACTTGGCCGGTGTTTGCGGTAAAGCCGTGGAGCGTTTGAACCGCCGCACTTTTATGAAACGGTTTGTGGAGGGCCTAGCGTGAGAAAATCACCAAGTTTGAATAAAAACAAATAACCTTGCTTTTCTGCTTGCGATATATATTAAAACTAAACGCCCCCATGAGGTTTTATTCGGCAATAAATCGTTACATAAAAGTGTGGCGGTTAAAACGCTCCGCGGCCTTACCCTTTGATGTTTAAATGCATTCCGTTGGTCCCGTTGAATAATATATAATTAATATAAAAGCTTGATTATTCATTACACGAATGGATTACTTTACATATAAATATAAAACACAGTGGGAAACCGTCATATTCAAATAGTATACAGTGCTACTATCTATCACGCATTGCGTAGGTATAGGTACTAGTTACATGCAGCTATTCGACTGATCCAACTAATGATGTAATATAAAAAAAACCGGCCAAGTGCGAGTCGGACTCGCGCACCGAGGGTTCCGTAAAATTTACGGTTTTCGCAAATTTTCTTTTATCTGTGCTATAAGACGTTGCTTCGTACCAAATTTCAAGATTCTGAGTTCACGGGAAGTACCCTGTAGGTTTTGATTCTCTTGCGAGTTTCGAAAATTTGCGGCATACACGGCTGTATCTTTTGATTGCGTTGGCTTAGAAGTTTTATTTTTCACAGCTCCAAGGGACAGTAGACCTGAGTATTTGGTATAAATTTTAACTTGATACCTCCACGCGTTCCTGAGAAAAAGAGTCTTGACAGACGGACGGACGAACAACAAAGTGATCCTACAAGGGTTCCGTTTTTTCCTTTTGAGGTACGGAACCCTAAAAAGACGTAAATACGTTGTCTATACGATGTTTATCCCGGTTTTTTTTAATGCAACGACGGTGGCAAACAAGCCGCCTGATGGTAAGCGGACACTGCAGCCTATAGACGCATGCAACTCCAAAGGAGTAACATGGGCGTTGCCGACCCTTGATATGTTTGAGGAGATTCGCCGTTTTGACAGCTGAGGGAACAAATTCCCTCGCTCACAACACAAGGCATCCTCGGGAGCTCTGGCAACCTTGCTCACCTCCAGGAACAGAACACTACTACAGAGCAAGTAGTAGTGTTATTATATCTGTGGTCTTCTGCAAGGCGGAGGTACCTACTTCCCCAGTTGTGCTTGAGCAGCACACATTCGAGCGGGATGACATTTCGCTGTGCCCTACCTCAGCACAATTCCACAATTCCTTGAGCTTGAGACCTTCATTATTAATAATCGAACTAGATTGATTGATTTTTTTATCGTCGTCTAGTACCCCTCATTGTACAAGCTTTGCTTAGTTTGGGACTAGGTCGATTTGTGTAAGATTGTCCCCTAATATTTAATATTTAGATTAAGGCCTGAGGGATAGTCACGAAACGTTTCCAGCGCGCGTTAGGACAGTCTAACTGACATGTTTCCATATAAAAATTTACATTTATCTACGTAACGTACGTACAGTCAAATGCAAAATGAATGTATCGATTTAATCCTCTCATAAATATGTAGGTACCGAAACCTTAATCCGCTGACAGAGCTATGGGACATATTTATGAGTAAGCGGTATGCTCCCATATTTATGAGTAAGCGGTATGCTCCCATTTTTATTACACTTGACATTGACTGGACATTGTGTTACGTGATCGACCTGCAGATCTGTTATGTAACTTATGTAGTTTCAGAAGCGCCTTGAACTTTTGATTACATTACTGATTATAGTATATGCATTATGTATTAAGTTAGTATGCTGACACACTTTTTCCCCTCTTCTTTAACATAATTGCTTATCAAAAATAAATAATAACGGCCCCGCTTTCATAATCATATTGGGGTCAGATATAAAAATGGACGAAATGGTTTGTTTACTTCATAATTGTACAAATCAGGTCATTATTAGCAGCGTTTAAAAAATGCATCGTGTATTTACGTATACAAAATTAAAGTTTGAGGTTTATCTATTGGTTATGCTCTCCGGGCAGGGCAGGGCGATTCCACAACGCTTCAGGGGCTCAAATACCGTGAGTCTCTTGGACACTGCGACTACGCGTCATAGTTTTAACTATATTGCATTGTCACCGAAATTACTTGAAAATGAGAACGTTCCAACTTGTTAGTTGACTTACCCTACTAATGGGGCATGAGGAAAATAATGCTGCCTTTCCGTGTGGTGCCCGCCTCCATATTTCTCATGAAGGACGTGGTGTCCAGTTGACAGATAAGTGTTAAAGTATATGAAAGCATAGATCTGCGGTCTGGTGGAAATTCACCCTTACGGCCCGGTCACGGGCCGGAGTAAGGCCCCTGTTACAACGAGAGGGCACGTCTCAAAAGAAATTAATTCCATTTTAGTCCAGTCAATAAACTGACTTGTATGAAAAAAAAAACAATTTTGAAAATAATTTATAATAGCTTATTTTTTATTTGTAACGGATATATTGTCAACTAGCTTCCGCCCGCGACTTCGTCTGCGTGGACTCGGGATAAAAACTATCCTATATTTTAATCCATGCTATAAACTATCTTCTTGCAAAATTTTATTCAAATCGGTTCAGCCGTTTAAACGTGATTGAGTAACAAACATCCAAATCTAAACTTTCGCATTTATAATATTAGTAGGATTAAATAGTTACCCAGCAACAGAATCCGACAAAATTTCAGACATCAAAAAGAATGATAAATTAACTAGCTCCTGGAAAGTCAGTTTTTTTTTTTTTTTGTTTTTTTTTGGTTCATTTACATTTGCTCTGTAATACTCAAGATATTTTTTTGCAATAGAATCTCTGATCAATGTCGTTTCGAGATAGGACTTATTAGTAGATTGTTAACCAAGGGCTGAAAGGCACCCATAACTGACGGGATATTTTGGCGCTCGAACGCAGTGAGAGCGCCAATGGTTCGAGTCAGAAATGGGTGACTTTCACCCGAGTTAAACAGATTCGTGGAACAAATATCTGTCTCGCTCGACTCACGAGAAAAAAATGGCTGTCGGCGTTTTCGGTCACGTGACATACATTTCATAATCTAATTGTGATAGACAAAAATAGCCTATTCAAATATTTTCATACTATTTGTACCTATTTATTTTTAGTATTAGTTGAAGTGGCTTATGCATTTCTGCCTTAGCTCACATATACACAACTTTAAGTTAAAAAAGGTTTGTGGGTGTATTCCATTTGTCAGCACCTCATACCCTAGTAAATATTTTAGCTAAAATAAAAGTAATGAATTTACTTGTAATTTTTTTTTTAATTCATTTAGAAACACAAACAGTTATAATAAACTTGTTACATATGTTGTACACAATGTACAATAACTGAGAAATTATACAAACAGACCTGGAGATTCATAAAACATAATTTTAATAAAACCAAAAAGGGAAGGTAAGAATAACGTAGTAAATAGTATAAGAATACACAACTAAGCATACATACAGTCAAGGACAATGAAAATGGGCCACCCTGTGCAGTAGTTGCCACACAAACAAAAATAAAAGGTAAATAAATAAATTCCATGAACTCGTACGAATAAAATTATTTCCCTTTGTCAGTGGCGGGGTAAGGATTGATATTTATTAGAATTAGTTCCCGCATAATGCTTATAAGGCGAGGACTAATCGGAATACACTACTTTTCTGCACTAGAGCAGAAAGGTATCACTTTCTGCACCCTTTTTAGAACCACAACAACCCACTTTCAGAGCATGAGATATGGAAAATAAATTATTTAACGATCGCACGATACTTCCTTGTTATGGGATCGTTTACCGAATAATTATCTCTGAAGCTTTGATGCTTGTTATGTAAATCAAGGATTTATGTTGAGCATGCTTCAGTTCCTCGGTTTATTAATAGAACATTTTCTTATAAACATCGTACCACGATAGGTTATTATATTACAATCTATTAACTGCGTCCGGGGCATGGTGCGTGGGGTTCGGTCTGTCAGTTCCCTGTGCCCTAAGGGGTAATTAATTACGTAACTTTTGGGACGACTGCGTGGACAAGTCAACTGTCATTTTCCCGTACAAACAAGCATAACTACCTCTGTAGCCTTGGTAGTGACCCTGCCTTCGAAGCTGGAAGGTCCGGATTCGAATCGCGGTAAGGGCATTTATTTGTGCGATGAGCACGAATACTTATTCCTGAGTTTTGGATGTTTTCTATGTATTTATTTGTCAGTTGAAAATTAAGGCAATTAATTGCTGTTAAGGACAGTAGAGTACAGGTACCTATATTTCCAAACACCGTTAATGAATATTTCATCAATACCTTTGTTTAGTACTAGTCCTGTAATACACTTTTGAATTAAATCTATTTAACAAATAAATGAAAATATTATCCCAAAATGTATGCCAATCCACATAAAAAGTTGCAATCAAACGAAAATCATTTCATAAATTATAATTTAGCAGTTTTTTTACTCAATCATTTTTTTTGTTATACTTTGTGTGAGTCCTGTTACCCCTAACTAAACTAAACTTGAGAGTATCAAATTTGGTAATGATTAAACGAATAACAAAAATAATTTTATCAATTAATATAAATCACAAACGTAAGGATCATTTATAGCAGTTTTTATGAAAACAGATAATTTTTTTATAAATGTTGATGTCACACGTGCGTGCTTGTTAGGGATAAAAGTGAAATACGAGATTTCATTGAATTTAAGTACATTTTTCTATGAAAGCGCACATGTGTCCCTAACAAGGCCCAGCCAGGTCTTCCTTGAAATGAAATGAAATGAAATGAAAGTTTATTCACAAGAACACATGGTACAGTTAAAAGTGGATTAAGGCACAGTTTGCTTCCCTCGATATGTACTACCAATACAGGCATGTAAAATTATGGTCTCACATACAACGTCATAATAGTCTGTCCAAGTCGAGCAAAACAGCGAGCGGCACGGCCGTACCATCCTTTTCTCGAAGCAGTTCAGGCCATTTTCGACCCCCCAATAACTTCGTTGTAGATAAAACTAGGAGCCTGAATTTTCAGTTACCAAGCACGCATTGTATATCCACGATATATTTCAAATTTCATCCAATTTGAACCAGTGGTTTAAGAATACTACTAGTCAAAGTTTCTTAATTTTGTCACTCACTGACTCACCGATCATCAAAAGTCTAAAGCACTTCTAGCAGATATAGAAGCTTCAAATTTAGAATAAAAATAGTGATTAGTGTATAAATAAATCAAGACACAAAAAAATTGCAATTTCACTCCAGTTTTCTAGATACACCAACTGCATAAATTGCAATCTTTGTACTTTGTACAACTGCATTCTTTGTAATCCCATATAAACATATAGGCTTACAACGTTATATTTGCAGCGAATGAGTCAAAACATGAAAAAGCAAGAATGGGACTGCATCCATAATTCGTATGTATTGATAACACAATAACGTACAAAAAGAAGTGAGATCCCATAAAAAACATTCCATGTAAAAAAGAGGCCAAGTCTCGAAACTCTTCCACCGTAAAAAGTTGTGAGATATTTCGTGGAGCCAAGTCTCAGGCATTCTTATTAATCTTTATTTGTTTGCTAAATAAAATTTTGTGACTTGGCAATCACACAATACTACATAGATTTAGGTATACAGAAATCCATAAATGCAGGAAAGTAGTGTGATTGCCAAGTTACAGAATTTTATTTAGCAAGCAAATAAAGATTAATAAGAATGCCTGAGACTTCGCTCTACGAAAAATCTCACAACTTTTTACGGTGGAAGAGTTTCGAGACTTGGCCTCTTTTTTACATGGAATGTTTTTTATGGGATACCTATTTTATGCAATCGTTATATAATGTATGCTTTTTCAGCCAAGTACCACGTTTAGGCCACGAAGCTTGCTGAGTGGCCTAATTAAGGTACGAGGCTTAAAAAGCTAATTATATAACTATTGTATACAATACTTTTTCTACGAGTCAACTGAACTAATTAAACAAACTTGGTATCTATTGAAAACGAAGTGCAACCAACGGGTTTTTCTTTTTAGGTTTCCGTAGTCGACTAGGAAGTCTAGGAACCCTTATAGTTTCGCTTTGTCTGTCCGTCCGTCCGCGGATAATCTCAGTAACCGTTAGCACTAGAAAGCTGAAATTTGGTACTAATATGTATATCAGTCACGCCGACAAAGCGGTAAAATAAAAAGTGTTTTTTTTTTATTAGGGTACCTCCCCTATACGTAACGTGGGGAGTGTTTTTTTTTTCATTTCAACCCTAACGTGTTATATATTGTTGGATAGGTATTCAAAAATGAATAGGGGTTTGCTAAAATTATTTTTTGATAATGTTAATATTTTCGGAGATAATCGCTCCAGAAGTAAAAAAAAATGTGTCCCCTCCCTCTAACTTTTGTACCATAAGTTTTAAAAATATGAAAAAAATCTCAAAAGTAGAACTTTATAAAAACTTTCTAGGAAAATTATTTTGACCTTGATAGGTTAAATAGTAAAAAAAAAAAAAAACAATTAATTTCTGAACTAAGTTTGTAATTTAACCGTATGAGCAGGTGTTTATTGTACCTGTAATTTCTAAAAAATCACAATGAAATGACGCGCTTTCAAATAAAGTAAAAAAACGGTGAAAATCTGTTCACGCAATAAAGAATTATCCCATAAAAATTATCTTCCATACTTTAAGCTCGCGCGCAATAGTTTACTTAATTTGCCGATAGATGTCACTGTACGCGGAACGCTCACATTGAACTAGCCCGCTTCGCTAGCTCGGCTTTCAAAACAGGCACTTGTGCCGAATAACAAATAACGATTAAAATGTACAATACAATACAAATACTCTTTTCATCTCTCATACTCTGAAAACTTAAATGACGTGCTCAAATAAAGTAAAAAAACGGATTTGGGGTTTTAGGGTTTTGTACTTAATATGTCAACTCAATGTTACAAATAGCCCATTTTTTAACGCTTAAGTGGGGACACTTACTGTGACGGACGAAAACTACGGAACCCTACACTGCGCGTGGCCCGACACGCTCGTGGCCGGTTTTTTGTGCGTTGATGTCTATTTACCTTTTGACTTTCTCATGACGGCGTCCTATTGGTCAAATACATTATAGTTAGTAAAGGCGCCACGTGATTGGTCCATTTCATTTTAGTTGTCTCGACAGTTGTGAAATGTTGAGTTGGGAGCTCCATAGTAATAAGTTATGTGATTTAAGTTTGGTGTACGAAGTCTTAATTCAGACATTAAGGTCGACGAGTATAGAAATGATAATAAAGGTTGATGGAACAATTTATAATAAAATTGATTACTTATAACATTTAATAATTGACATTCAGATTATTAGATAAGTACTTGGTCTATTAAATTATATCTTTAGCTCTAGTACCTACTCAATATATATGTTATTTTCACAAAATGGTTAGATGGCATCAAAATAACTATTTAGTCAATAAATAAAAAGTACCTATGTGTTTCGATTTACACACTTATAATATTATGATACTATACAGGGTGTATAAAAAAAACATAAACAAATGCATAATTGGAATCGCAATGCGCTAAGGAATATGCCCTCGCTCGGTTAGCACCACATTTTTGATACACCCTGTATATTGTACACATATAATATTTACTAATTAAGAGACTTCACTAAACAAAACCAATTATAAATAAACTAATATTTTAACGAGTTCTCGTTAAGACATTCTGGTTTAATTTTGGTCCAGTATTCTTAATTGAGAGCAGGTAGATGCTAGATAATTTAAATATCATTAGATAAAGTCGATATTCTAAGACCCACCCAACATTGTGAAGAAATATAGGGCTAAAGTAGGTAAATATAACAAGGGAGAATCAAATTCTGTGTATTTTAGAAGTTAAATAAAACACAAGAATATCTGATGAGAAAAAAGTTGTACATTTTAATTAACTACCGCAATTAATTTCTCTATGAAAGTTTTCCATTTTGTTTAAAATGTCGACCGTGAAATTATAAGGTATTTTTTTGTCCCAAAACCAATCGTTGCCGAGTTCACTGTTTTGTATAGTTAACAACTGGCTAACGACGGACCAACTGTAAGTTTTAACCAAGCAAACGAATCCGCTAACGAAATTATAACTTTCATTAAAAGTGAAAAATCTGTTTGCAAGCGCAACACGCAAAAAATAATAAAATATTTCAATTTTACAAATATTTTTAGCCTGATAAATGGCTACTACTAGGGACGTGAAAAAAATCGTGGCAGTAGTACATATAATGAACTTAAAAGGAAAACTATCACAGTTAAGTAGACATAACTAGTTAACGAGTAGTAGACATAACTAGTTAACTGGTAAGAAATGCACTTAATTTCGGGTGCAAATATATTGTCATTGGAATTTGAAGCTTCTACCGTGGACGGTAGAGTTGCTTTTTCACGGCACGGTGCTTCTTGCCCGCGCGGCTAGTTGTGATGTGCGGCGCAGCGCGCAAAAGACCTGCCATACGACATGCCCCCCCATCCGTGGCAATGCTAAAACTTAGGCGAAGGCCCGTGCCTTCGTGCTTCTTGCGCGCGCGGCTAGTTGTGATGTGCGGCTTGATGCTGTTTCGTAATTATTTTACGTAAATAACCTGTTGCTGCTAAAAGTTTGCGATCTGCGGTTCAATTAGTTTTAAAGATGTGTACCTAATTACCTACATATCGTTTGAAAAAACTTAATGTACCTACCTCGTTATTTCAATTGAGAAGTTGTGGTCCCTAACAACTGAGTGGTCACTAACCGGCACATGAAATTAGGTGGTCGCTAACCAGCGAAATGATCCTATACATTGGTGTGTTATAAAAATAATCCTATTTACGATTATTTACGAGGGTAAGCTATAATGAAAACCCCAAGGGCCCCCTAAAGGGACGGGAAGGGGGGACTTAAAAGTCTGCATTCTGTGACGGACGGGCAACTACGGAACCGTACCCTGCGCGTGGGCCGTCACGTACTTAGCCGCTTTTTAAATCATATCATCACATTTTCAGCCAGATTTTTCAAGTCAATTATACTGCTAGCCAAAATTTTTTTTAACAGCGCATTTGGGCTCGTTGAAAACAACAAAATATTATATTGTCAAGAAAATTTATTCATTTTGTTTCGTAATAAGCCATCGATAAATCTTTTTAATAATTTAAGTTCTCAACATTCATTCCTTCCGCGATTCATGCAAGTTAGGTACTCGACTTAGTTATGGTTCACGTGGAACATTTAAGGAGCAATTACAGAACGTTACATTTTGTCATTTAAGTACTTTCCAATCTCCTAGCGAGGCGGGAATGGCACGGCTCTAGTACTAGAGCTAGTCGATACATTTAATTTTTTTTTCTTTATCTCTCTCTCTTACTTTTTAGCTCTCGCTAAAGTAAAAAATACGGAAACGTTACTGTTAATTGCCTAATAGCAATTAATCGGTATAACTATTTAAATGCCCAAGGCTATAATAGGCCACATTAATCGATGTTGAAAATAAAAACGAAATTAAAAAAAATACCGTCTAAAGTTTCATTTTTCGTACAAGCATTTATTGGCAACCGTATACCGTCATCAACTAATCATTGAGCCGATTTAAGGAGCCCACACTCAACGGGGTTACCTCAGTTAAGTACTGAATTCCCATGGCCACCTTCTGTCTGCGTCATCATATCAACTCGGTGGTACCATAATATTGAATTGTTATCCAAATACCCAAATTTTCAGCTTAAGAGAAAACACAACGGGCGTTTTTTCCATAGAAACGTAGTCCCCTGTTCTCTCCCTGGATAATGGCAGTAGAGCAATCATTTTTTTCCATAAATCTATGGCTACTATTAACATGTTCCTATGTTTTCTTTTTTTTCATAAATTTATTCTTAAAAGAGATATTTTTATTAACCTTCATAAACCTAAAAAATGCCAGGTTTTCCGCTGCGTTCAAACATCCAGAAAACAATTTTGACTAGATTATTTAAAAAAAGGAAAACACAGGAACACGGCCAAAGCCTTTCTTTGAATTTTAATAAAAAAAATAGTTGGTCAAGTTTTGGAGAAGAAATCAGGGGACTACGAAACGTTGATTTTAATAGGTATTTTCGGTCCAAGCTGCAGTTGTCTCTATCGCGCTCTGCGGCGGAAGGCTTGTGGTTGGCGCGACAGCAATACATTTTACAAATACCTATTTCTCAATTATCTTGACCTTAGTGTTTCCTCTTTCCTTAAGCTTGATTGAGGTTAACCGGTTCAAAATAATGCAGATTTGTCCCTCACTAACTTACTGCCAAAGATACAAACAGGTCAAGCTAAAGAAAAGCTTGTGAAAAATAAACCAACTCTTAACCTATGACCGAAATGTACGTTCATAAATTTCACTTTTAATGTACCTACGCCAGGCGGCGTTCGAGACATTTTCGCCATACTTAACTACTCCTTAATATTTATGTTACAATTATATACCCTTGTGCTTTGTTGATTATGTTAGGAATTTTAGATCCCACATTGATTTGCAGACAACATGCGACTAAATGGGCTAGCCGCTAGCTGATATATAATGACGCATAGTTGCAGTGTCCAAGAGGCAACCGGATGGCTCGCGGTATTTGAGCTCCCGAAGTGTTGTGGAACCGACATGTGCAACCCGAACTGAGCCAACTTGGACTGGGGCGGAAATATAAAAATGCTGTTTCAATCGACCTGGTGACAATTTTTCACTCACTCACACACACTCTGGTCCAAGGATATATAGACGGACTCACACTCACGCAGGAGTGACGAGGATGTAATCAATAGACAATAATACAATTGGGAACGAGATGTCTTTGGTTTATGTTTGACAAGTTTCTTCAAGAATAGATATGTCAATGCTATTAGCTAATTATATACGTATACAAAAAATAAATTAAATACTGCAACATTAGCTGCCTTACTGCTTTTCAAGTGGTTATGGGCCCAGAGCTGGCTCATTTGTTGCAGGTAAACCGCGTCGTGACGCTGGACGAAAACGACGGGTAACGTCGGATTTGCGACCGGGAAGTTCAACAGCAAAAAACAAAAAAATGGCGACGTCTCTTTCGGCTACAACGGTGAATAAGTTAAATGGTGGAAACTGGTCAGCATGGAAATTTGAAACAAGAATAATCTTAAATGGCCAGGGATTATTTGAAATTGTGTCGGGCGGAAAATTGAAGCAGGAAAAACCAGCTGAGGCAATCTCATGGGTCCGGGACGATGCGAAGGCACAAACCATCATTGTCACCCGTATGGAGCCAGGTCCACTAACCCACAGTCTATCTTGTGAGACCGCGTATGATATGTGGACAAAACTAAAGTCGGTTTATGACAAAGAATCAACTGTTAGCATTCATCTCTTACAACAACGTTTCTTTACAATCCAATTCAACGAGGGCACTGTATCTGACTTCCTGTCGAAACTGGAAGAAATCCGGGTCAAGCTGACACAAGCAGGAGAAGGAATTTCAGATAAAATGGCAATCACCAAGATCCTCATGTCACTTCCAGAGCAATACAGATATTTCCGGTCTGCCTGGGAATCTGCCCCGAGTGAGAAGCAAACGTTAGATGAACTGACATCACGACTCCTACTTAAAGAGGAGCGAAATAAAAGTAGCACGGAATAAGATGTGGCGATAGCACTCGTCACTCATGGAAGTACTACTAGCAAGTGCTTAACATGTGGCAAAGCAGGACATGTAACAAAAGACTGCTATAAAAATAAAACCTGTGAGTTCTGCAAGAAACCGGGACATATATCCAAGTACTGTTTCTTCAGGAAAAATAATAAAACTAAGAAGCAGGTTAGTCCTATTGCTTTAGTCGTAAGTCATCTAGATCAAATAGAAGACTGCTTTTATATGGATAGTGGATGCTCCCAACATATGTCAAGAAGAAGGGATATAATGAGTGACTATCAAGAGCTTCAAGATCACCCAGTTCAGATGGGAGACGGGGCAACTATAGACGCGGCAAGTATTCCTACGCTGAGACCACCTGCCAGTCTACAGGACTATGACTCGTCATATTTCACTCTCATGGATACGGAAGAGCCAACGTCTCTAAAAGAAGCAAAGACGTCTCCAAATGCCTGTAAATGGGAGGAGGCGATGAAAACTGAAATGAAAGCTTTGGCTGAAAACGACACTTGGTCGTTTGTTGACAAACCTGATACGAAGTTTATGATAATTGACACCAAATGGGTTTTCAAAATTAAACGGAATAAAGATAATAAAATCGATTTTTATAAAGCTAGATTAGTTGCTAGGGGCTTTATACAGAAAGGCTTAGACTATTGTGACGTATAGTCGCCCGTTGTAAAAATGGCAACAGTAAAATCCCTATTAGCATTATGCACCAAAGACAACTGGCCAGTATATCAACTAGATATATGTAGCGCTTTCTTAAATGGCATAATTAAAGATGATACTTATGTAGAATTGCCAGAAAACTTTGTAGTGCCTGAAGGAAAAGTATGTAAATTAAATAAGAGGCATTATATGGCTTAAAAAGTGCTCCTAGGGCGTTAATATATAAACGTTTTAATAACTTCATGTTGAGCCAAAAGTTCTTAAAAACGAAAAGTGATCATTGTTTATATTATTATGTCAATGACAGAAGTACCTAAGATGTACATACTAGGTTTTGTGGATGACATATTCTGTACTGGATTTGGTCCAATGTTGAACAAGGTCATAACAAGTATGAAAAAAGGAATTTAAAATGCAAGATTTGGGACAGTTTGCAAGTCTATATCTTGGAATTTTCATTCAACAAGACTTGCAGAATGGCGTAACCACTCTGGATCAAACCCAGTATCTTAAAAATGTATTGGATAAATTTAATATGTCAGACTGTCATAGCGTGACTACTCCTATGGATCCGAAATTTGATTTGTCAACGCTACAAAAATAAACTTCTGAAAGTGTAGAGTTGGAACATAGGTGTAGACAGCTGATAGGTTGTATAATGTACGCCATGATAGGCACCAGATCTGATTTGTGTGCCAGCATAACTTGTCACGATTTCAAAACTGTGCAAGTAATGAACTTTGGACTTGTCTTAAACGAATTCTCAGGTACATACAGGGTACTATAGATTTAAAACTGGTGTATAAAAGAAATGAAAGTGATAAATACTTACGCTGACGCGAGACAGAAAGTCAACGTCGGGATTTTGTCTACAAATCTATGGTAACTTGGTATCTTGGACTTCAAAAAAACAAACGACAGTCGCACTTTCTTCGTGCGAGGCAGAGTACGTCTCTCTCACACATTGTATTAGCGATGTTTGCTGGTTAAGAAATCTGTTATCAGAATTGCAAATTCATGACAATTATAATGTAACTGTCTATGAGGACAACCAGTCCGCTATCAAAGCATGCAATTCGCATGAACAACTGACAAAGATGAAACACCTAGATATTAATTATCACTTTATAAATGAAAAGATTACTCAAGGTATTGTCAACATTCAGTATGTTCATACGAGTGTACAGTTAGCAGATATATTGACTAAACCTTTGTCTCGACAAAGTTTTGAAAAGTTGAGAGGTCTTTTAGGGTTGGTTTAGATACCTATTTATATTTATTGTTAAAATATATTTTGATTGAGGGTGGGACAGTCCATCAATCAAAATATGCGGATGTTTTCTATTATGTTTTATGTTAATTTAACGTTATAAAAAACAATTTCTATAGATGTTATATGACTGAGTAGAAACTACATATGATGAATAAAGTTTAAATTTTATAACGTTACACATTTTGTTAATTTAGTTAAACTCAAGTAGAGTTAGTTAAAATGAGTTAATAGATTGTTAGTTAATGTAATATTAAAATAATGGATCTATTCTTGAGGGTGGGTGTTGTCTTTGGTTTATGTTTGACAAGTTTCTTCAAGAATAGATGTCTGTCAATGCTGTTAGCTTATTATATACGTATACAAAAACTGCAACTGCTTTTCAAGTCGAGACCCATATCGAATCTCCTGTCCCTCATCGCGAATACTTTTTTGTTTGTTACCCGAAACTTCATTGAAACTTACGTCACGGATATAAGACGCCACTAAAGTATATACGACACTAGCCCACTAACTGCAAGGGGCTCATTGGAACTCGTTTATATCGTAGCTTCATACAAACTTTCACATCCCCCTATTTCACCCCTCCTAGGGGATGATTTCCGATATAAAAACTATCCTATGTCCTTATGAGCGTTTAACGTTTTGTTATATGTCAAAAGCTACTTAAACACGCTGCAAGGTCAAAAAATTTTTTCCCCACTAGTGGATAAAATGCGTTTTTGCCATAAAAGATAGCTTTCCGAGGCAGTGAGGGGAAAAACCTTTGTTTACAATATTATAAATAGATAAGCAAGTAATAGGAGTAATTCTTTTTGTTTACATACGCGCTTGGGCAATAAAAACACAATGTTGGGGCCGTTTTAATCTGAATTCATTACATAAATCCCTGTACAGCTGGAACGGTGAGTTTTTGCTGCAATATTTATCTCTGCCTGTTGTTTATTATACACTAGCTTCCGCCCGCGACTTCGTCCGTGTGGACTCGGGATAAAAACTATCCTATATTTTAATCCAGGCTATAAACTTGTAGTGGTAATCAGGTTTATAAATAAATGACAAGACAAATTATTATTATATAAAAGACTGTATTAGTTGACATGACATGACATTGATTCAGACAGAAGTCTGTGTGTGTGTTGCTAGTTGTAATTCAGGTCTCCCAACCATGTAACAGGCGTTACCATATAACATCCCCCTTATTAACATTTTAATTATTTTTCTAAGTTACACAACATAGTACAATTGGATACACAATACAATAGTATACAATTAGTTATAATTAACTAAATATGCTACTGCAAGGTCAAGCAATAAATTACAAATCCAGCCGTATGAGTGGTTTAATTAGTCTACCTGCCCTGGTATATACCGGCGAGAGAGTCGGTGTGGCTGCACCCTGACTCACCTGCGAGGTGTTCGCTGCAGGCTGACTGTCTCCTGACTGCATAGAAGGTCTAGATGGTGGTTCCTGTTTAGGTGATACTAACCTTGTATTAGGTCGCAGGATATGTTGTCTATTTCGCCTACCAACAAACCCATCTGGACTACCAACAACGTAAGACCTTGGCTCTGAGCACACTTCTTTAACTTCTCCTGGCACCCATACACTTTCAGGATTTTTTTTATAATAAATCATTTCTCCTTTTCTAAGTTCCTCTAATGGTCTGGTTTTCTGATTGTAATACTCCTCTACTTTTACTTGATTTTTCTTTTTGGACTCTATATGTTCTTCAAATCTGACAACCTTCGGACACAAATTCCTTTGAATGGTAGGTAATTGAGTTCTGAGACTACGTGACATCAATAATTGTGCTGGTGAGGCTAGGTTACCTCTTGGAGTGTTCCTGTACTGGAGAAGGGCAAGATAAGGATCTGAACCCGACTCATCACATTTGGTAAATATTTTTTTACATATCTTTACTCCTGACTCGACTAAACCATTTGACCTTGGTAGGTATGGACTAGAAGTTGTATGTTTTATGTTCCATTCAGAGGTGAATTTTTTAAATTCAACCGAATTGAAAGGAGGATCATTATCACTTATGATTTCAATTGGGATGCCATGTCGGCTGAATATAGGTTTCAATGTATTTACTAGAATGCTAGCACTGGTCGTACTAACACTACTGACTTCAATATAGTTTGAGTAATAGTCTTCAACTACCAGATAATTATTATTTTTATAAGACATGTAATCAATTCCAAGTTTTTCCCATGGAAGATTAGGCAGACTATGTGACATTAATGGCTGAGGAGGATTTGAATTTCTATGCCTTATGCATATATGGCAAGACTCTACCAGGTTTTTAATGTCGCTTGACATGAAAGGCCAAAACACATTTCCTCGGGCAAATGCCTTGGAACGATCTACCCCAAAATGGCCACTATGTATAATTTTAAGAATATCTGGCCTAATCTTCTTTGGTATTACAATACTACTGCTCCTAAACAGAAGATCGTCTTCTGTATGCAAATCATGTCTATACTGCCAATATTCTTGTACTTGTGGTAGAACTTGTGATTTTGACTTGGGCCATCCTTGAAAATAATAGTTTTTTATTATTTGGATGTCTTCATCAGCTTTAGTAGCATCTTTCAACCACTGTAGACGTTCGGGTGACACAGGTAATGATTTTATTAGTGAGTTGACATGGACCACAATATCATCATCAAGTTCATCCACACTAGTTTCTGCCAACGCTGCTCTTGACAATGTGTCAGCAATGAACATGAGTGTACCTCTCTTGTAAATGACATTTAGACTGTAAGCTTGTATTTTTAGCATCATCCTTTGAAGACGAGTAGGTACCTCAGCAAGTGGTTTTTTAAAAAGTGTTATCAGTGGACAATGATCAGTTTCCACAGTTACTGTTTGACCATAAATAAATTGGTGAAATCTGACACATGCAAAAACAATGGCATATAATTCTTTTTCAATTTGAGCCATTTTTTGCTGACAAACAGTTAAAGTCTTAGATGCATAATATATAGGATGATTATTTTGGAGTAGCACTCCACCAACCGCTGTACTACTTGCATCCACTGACATCACTATAGGGGCTTTCACATCAAAATGTGCCAAAACCGGGGCATCACAAATTAAATTTTTAAGACGGTTGAAAATTCTCGCATAATTTTCATTCCACATGAAAATAGACTCTTTTTTTAGCAGCTCTCTAAGTGGGCCTACTTCATTTGCCAAATTATTAATAAATGGACCTAAATAATTAATCATGCCTAAGAACCTTTGCAAGTGCATGTAGGGGACGGCATTTCTGTGATTGCTCTGATTTTTTCATTGTCAGGTGTCACTCCCTGTGCTGAGAAAACATGACCTAAATATTTGACATGTGTGACTGCAAATGAACACTTGGCTCTATTAAACTTGACATTAAGCTTTTGTGCTTTCTCAAAGACCATTGCTAGACGTTCATTATGTTCTTTCGTTGTTGAGCCTGATACTAACAAGTCATCACTATACACTGTGACACCGGGTATATCACCAAATATTTCTGTCATAATTCTGTGAAAATACTCTGGCGCACAGTTAATTCCATAAGCTAAGCGCTTGAATCTGTACCTGCCAAAAGGACTGTTGAATGTTGTCAGATAAGAGCTTTTTTCGTCAAGGCAGCACATCCAAAACCCACTACTCGCATCCAAAGTGGAGTAATATTTGGCACCGGCCACCTTGGATCTCACCATGTCCACGGTTGGTATGGGATAGTGACTACGACAGACAGCTTGATTCAAGTTTCTGGGATCTAGACATACCCTTAATTGACCATGCTTCTTCTCGACAAGAATCAAAGAACTTACCCATTCAGTTGGTTCTGTAACTTTTGCGATGACACCCATGCGCTCCATCTTATCCAGCTCCTGCTGAAGTCTGGGATAGAGAGCGAATGGCACCTTTCTCGGGGCATCTATTTTTGGCGGTATATCTGTATTGACTGTAATGTGGCATTCACCAGGCAGGCATCCTAAACCAACAAACACATTGTCATATTTTTTAAGTAAGGCTTGCACATAATCGTCACTTGCAGATTGTGACATTAAATTACAATTTAATTGATTTGACATATTGCTTTTACTTTGAGACTGTGACATTGACATATTAGGCTGTGACTGAGTATATGACTCTGACAATTTTATTTCATTTGACTGACTTGACACTGATACATTGTGACTCTCTTTAGGCAAAGATACATTGCAACTCTGTTCAGGCTCAATACTGAACACTCTCTTCACTAGACCTAGTTCTGCACATGTATCTTTCCCTAATACAGTTGGTGATTCAACATTAGCTATAATGAATGTTATTCCTTTTTTAATGCTTTTACTATTTACTGACAATTTGCATAGTAGGGTCTTTTCACCCACAACCTCAATAGCATCACCACTATATGATTTTATTTTAGTATGACATTTAGTTAAAGCATTATTCAGTCCTAGACTGTCATATACACTTACAGACATGACATTAGCATCACTGCCCGTATCCAAAATACAATTGACATCTATTTCATTAATATTCATGATAATTGACCAATCCGACTTGCATTTACCACTCGACTTAATATGTCCCACGAAAAAGTCATTTGTACAGACCTCTGATTCCACCGATGTTTCCTGGACAAAATTCACTTGCCTGAATCTGCACATTTTTTGAAAGTGGCCTACTTTATGACAGCTATGGCACTTCACATTAGCTGCTGGACACTTGTACCTATGAATTTGATCACATCTGCCGCACCGTTGCTGTCTCGAATGCGAACGATGTGCTGAGTAAGACTGGTGACCTTTTTGTGACCGTGATTCAGACCTGTGCCTGGACTGCTCATGTGGACGCGACTGTCGCCCTGACCTGGTCGTATACATCACGGATCCGCTCTGACTTTCACCTTGTATTAACATACTTTGGTTTCTTGCACATATTATACTCTTGGACAGTTCTATTGCTCCTTCTAGTGTTAAATCATCCTGCAGTAACAGCCTCTCTCTTATGTAATTAAATCTAGGGTGCATGTTGCATATCAACATGGATTTGATCATTCGTTCTTGCAGGCTCCCAAATTTACATGATTGACTTTTAGCCCTTAGATTAGTGATGAATTCTTCCAACGTCTCACTTTCCTCTTGTTTGTATGTAAAGAAGTTGTGACACTCATAGGTTAAGTTTGTCTTGGGAATGAAATGTTCATTAAAGAGTTTTAGTAGCTCTGCGTATGTGATTTTTTCTTCATCTTTTTCAAACGAGTTGAAAATTTCTAACCCGCGTTCTCCAATCATGTGTAAAAACAATGCTACTTTTCGTGTATCTGATTCCCCATCTAGCGAAGACGCCCGCAGATACAATTTGAACGCCTGTATCCATTTTTTCCAATTTTCAGCCATATTTCCACACGTGTTCATGGCGGCGCAACCCATGCCCATAGGTTTTCGTAGCGCTTTGTCACTGTTGGTCGTTTCAGGGTCCTCTTTCGGCGGCATCTTTTGACGAACTTCACTTCTGACACCATGTAGTGGTAATCAGGTTTATAAATAAATGACAAGACAAATTATTATTATATAAAAGACTGTATTAGTTGACGACATGACATGACATTGATTCAGACAGAAGTCTGTGTGTGTGTTGCTAGTTGTAATTCAGGTCTCCCAACCATGTAACAGGCGTTACCATATAACAAAACTATCTTCGTGCAAAATTTCATTCAAATCGGTTTAGCCGTTTAAGCGTGATTGAGTAACAAACATCCAAACATCAAAATTTTCGCATTTATAATATTAGTAGGATATTCTACTGTGTATGAAACGGGAACTGATCTTATTTAAAAAGCGCAAGCGTTTATGTCTGATTACAATACGGTAGTTAAGAACAGGGATGTTGCAGACATCCGCAACCGCGGATGTTCCGCATAATTTTCAACATAATGTTGCAGGCATTCGCATCCGCAACCGCGGATGTTCTGCATCATTTTCAACATCTGCATCCGCCCCTGCATCCGCAAAAATCGATGCGTAGCTTTTGCGGATGCGGATGAAGTGCAGTTCGCGACAAGAAAGGGGGCAACGCCGCACGTGCCGCGGGCGTGTTAGGTGTTTTCATTAGAGACTAGTCTTCATTTCGTTTCTGTAATCTGACGATTCGCCGTGTTCGCTCAGGCGATGCGCTAGGTTTGCAACGATTGAAAATCAGTCGCACGTGTTTGAGTAATGCGTGATAGACGTTGCTTGTTTATGATTTTGAGTGGTTGGCCCCAATATTAAGCGGATGTGTAAAAAATCGCATCCGCAACATCCCTGTTAACAACAGTAAAAATACATTAGGTACCTACTCTTACATTACAAAGGGCCCAAAACTGACTTTAAAAACTATCGGCCCATTTCGATCATACCCGCATTGTCCAAAATATTCGAGTTGGGCCTGGCAAATAGGTTAATAAGTCATCTTACTGAAAGGGGAATATTAGCTAAGGAACAACATGCTTATCAATCTCACAAATCGATTGTAGATGCAACTAGAGAATTAATAAAGACAATAGTTACTCAACAAGAAATGGGACACAAAGTTGCTGTGGTACTGTGTGATCTGTCGAAAGCATTCGATCTGGTAGACCACGAACTAATTATAAAAAAATTGAATCATTATGGCATCAGGGGGAATTTCTTAAAAATATTTCAATCATTTCTAGAAAACAGGGAACAATTGTGTGAAGTGGATGTTAATGGAAAAAAAGGAAAATCAACATACCTATCACTTAACGCCACTTCTGTTCCACAAGGTTCTATTATTGGTAATTACTTGTTTATAACCCTAGTAAATGACCTATCGGCCTGTACAATCAATGGTAAACTGGTTGCATATGCAGACGACAGTGCTTTTATTGTTTCAGGAACTAATTTCTCAGAACTACAACGTAAAGTAAATAGTCTGCTCTTGGATGTAAAGAATTGGTTCTCTGTAAATGGTATGCAACTGAACCCGGAAAAGACAAATGTAATCCAAGTTAGCCTCCGGGGCGTACCACCAAATACCCTCAAAATTGAATTGGATAACATAAACGTTCCAACTGTAGATAAGGCGAAATATTTAGGCTTCGTGGTAGATTCCGGGTTAAAGTGGAATAGTCATATTGAAGAACTCAGTAAGAGGTTGACAAAAGCATGCTTCGCAATTTCACGCTTGACAAAAATGCTCAATGACCAATGTGTGAGAAATGCATACTTTGCCTACTTTCAATCAACAATTACCTATGGAATAGATATGTGGGGGCTGGCAGCAGATAGGCAAAGAATATTCATACTGCAAAAAAGGGTTATTAGGATAATGGCTAGGGTGCGGTGGGATACGCCTGCCCGTGACATATTTCGGGAGTTAAAAATTCTAACAGTTCCTAGCCTTTACATACTAGAAATTGCAAAAGTTGTTCGTAGGAACTTGCATCAATTTAAGCGACGTGGTCATAACAGTCGTAATAGAAATGACCTTCTCCCAAATAGGCACAGATTAAAGAAATCGGAGCAGTGTATATGGTACATAGGTCCCAAAATATATAACAGGTTGCCAAAAGACATTAAGCAGCCTGACATGTCTGAAAACATATTTATAAGTAAGTTAAAAGAATATTTAATAAATAAGGCTTTTTACTCCGTAGATGAATTCCTAAACAAAAATAATTAAGTTTATATAAGTACATAATAAGACATTAGAGATAAAATGAAATATGCAATATCTGTGACATGTAAATTACCTGACTTGTAACTTATGTTATCAATAAAAAACTGAACTGAACTGAACTGAACATTACAAATAAGCAAAATTCACAAAAATACTCGGAAAACATTAGGCTTTTATTTCTTTTTGCTGTTGTACAATGATTTTTATATACTTACATAAAGATTCAAAAAATTCGGCTGATTGGCCCCAAACTAAATAAACCGTTCACGATGATACTTACATGTAGATAAATATATATCATGACTCAGAAACAAATATTCACGCGCGCCACACAAATGAATCCTCTTAACAGGATTCGAATCCGGGACCCGCTTCGTAGGGTGGCTTAATACAATAACAGCATTGAAACTGAAACTGACCTTTATCCCACAGAAACCTCAACGACCAACTTAATAGCTACTTATGTACACTCGAAGCCCCAAAGGGTTTTTATTTATGGGGTCGAAGCGGGATTTATTCTTTTGAGTTCGAATGCTTTGGAATTTCATTGGTACCGTCAGCAACACAGGAAAATAGGTACGTACTTCAATGACTTAGTACTCAGAAGCGTTTGCTCTGGGGCTGCGGCACTTACTAACTATTTATGAGAGCGTATGTAAGGCCACTCCCGCATTCGGCGGGGCTAGTTCTGTACATGGTATCTTCTACTATACCTCTTTTCAGTCATATGCCTTATGAAATAGACTGACCAAATCAGGGTTTTTTTTTATACCACGTCGGTGGCAAACAAGCTCACGGCCCACCTGAAGGTAAGTGGTTACCGAAAACTAGACCCTATTGGGATCAGACCGATTTCCTAACGATGGTTTTTCTTCACCGAAAAGGACCACCGAACGGTAAATATTCCGTACATAAGTTCCGAAAAACTCATCGGTACGAGCCGGGAATCGAACCCACGACCGCCGCTTGGCAGCCGCATACCTGTACCTCTAGGCTACCGTAACTAAGGCGCTCCCCTACATCTAAATTTTCGCAGCAGTAATATAGCGCGGAAGCGGGGCGATTCGACTCGCCCCACGTCAGCCAGGAAGCTCTTATTGATGTAGGGGCCAGGCAGTAAACAACTTGTACAGATGCCTAACTTAACACTGATAGTTGATGGATTTTCGAAAAAGTGGTTCGGCAAAAAAAACTATATAATCAACGACAGAGCTCACAAAATTTAACGAAAATCGGTTGAGAAATGCGATATCTAGAGAGAACAACCGCACAGCGTGACATAAACCGGACATTACGAACGATTTTATGGCCAAGCTGAAGCATAGAACTTCGTTCGCTTCGCTCGCTTGTTCAAAATAAAGTAGAAAAATGTACAGACTGGGTTTAAATCATTCAGTGAGTACGGAGCATGTACTAGTAGCTAAAAGTCACTAGCTTTTTATTTTCGTATGGCATTTAGTCAGTCGTATACTATAATAATTATATTTATATAGAACGACGGTGAGGTCGCATATAGCGACAGGTACAGTGGCCAAAAAGGTCGTTGCTCGTTTAGCGCCAGCCAGGGGACACGTGCAGGGCGTTAGTGGCAATTTCCTACGGACGTGAGCAACGTTCGTCACCTGGTCACCCCAGTCACAGTCACTGGCCTGAATAGTAGAGACGTCCGTAGTCTGGAAGGTGATAGCCGCAGGTTTTAGATAGCCTCGGAGTTCCCTCTGGGCTGGGCAGATCTAGCGAACACCTTTAGGTAGCTTCACGAAAGTATACAGGGTGGAATTTCATAGTGTACATAATAAAAGGAAAAAAAATCAGCCAATTTTATCGGTGAAACGGTGTAAATATTTTTTTCTGGTCATTCGTTTTTTTTTACAGATATTTTAACATTTTAGTAAACACCCGGGTAGCACACCTAATTCAGACGGTATAACTTTTGATCCAATGGTCCTAAAATAAAAATAAAAAATGCTGCGTATTACCAAGAGACAAAACAACCAGAAGAAAAAATCCGCAAAAAAAAAATTGTTTTTGAAAAATGGCTACAAAAATTACTAATTTTAAAAGAAAAACACAATTTCCTGAAAAAAACGCGATTTAGTTACCGTTTTTTTTACTTAGTATTAATCCTCACTTAATGTCGATTCTAAAACCGTTTTAAACTGTCTCAGACTTTGAAAAATACCACGCAAATGGGTACGTAAATCAAACCATAATTTTATCAATAGTTCTAAAAATTGCGTAAATAAAATCATTTATTTTAATTAAGTCATAAATTCGATTGATAAACCTTTATTAAAGAAAAAAAAATATTCTAGTGTTGCAAAGGTCGTTCCCTGTATGACATCAATTGTTCAAAATGACCTCCTCTTTCTTGAAGGCACAATGTGGCCCGAGCTTGTATTTGTTGCGTAGCCCGTCGAATCATTCCCGGATTATTTTTTATTTCTTGTGCAGCATTCAAAATTCTGTCGTGCAACTCTGCTTCGGTATTGACGATTGTGTGATATACCCGTTTCTTCATATCACCCCAAAAAAAAACCCCAGGCGTCATATCGGGCGATCTTGCAGGCCATCCAACGGGGCCGTCCCGGCCGATCCACCTATTGGCAATATTGCTCATTTAAAAAATGTCGAACTCTTAATGCCCAATGAGCTGGGCATCCATCCATTTGGAGAAACAGGCGTTGTCTCACATCTAACATCACATCTTCCAAAAGCTCTGGGAGCTCGTCTCTCAGTAACAGTAAAAAGCTGTCGGCGTTTAAAGTATTCGGTAAGAAGACTGGTCCAATCAATTGATCGTCGAGTACCGCTGCCCAAACGTTTATGGAGAATTGGTCTTGGAAATTAGATGGTCTTACTGTATTGTGTTATTAGGTGTGGATTATCATGAGGCCATGTGTGTAAATTCCTGAAGTTGGTTATTCCCGTATGAGTAAATCGTGCTTCGTCCATCCATAAAATTCTTCTAGTAAATTCCGGATCCCTTCTGATATTGCCAAGTATCCAAGACGACATAACACACCTAGGGCGGGCATCGCCAATTTGCAAATTTTGTACCCGTTGATAATGAAATGGATGCAGTCCTTCCTTTTTCAAAATTTTCCACACAGAGAATTTTGAGATTCCGTGCCTCAATGCCAAGCGTCTTAGACTCGTGGTTGGGTCCGCGTACAAGTCTCTGAGAACTGCTTCTTCTATGGCAACATCAATTATGTCTCCTGGCTCTCGGCGTTCTCGGGCACCGTATCCCAGGCCAATATTGCACAACCGGCGATGAACTTCTTGAAAGTGGCGAGCAGCAGGTCTTGGAACATCATTAGGATACTGCTCCAAATAGGCGATACACGCAGCTCTTGCAGATCCATGGCACAATCCATAATAATTGTGCATGTTGGCTATTTGTAACGGCGAAAACTCTCGTAAGCGGGGCATGATGATTCAAACTGAGCAATTAAAGAAGTGGCGGGCAAAGACAAGCAATTGCGAGCGACTGAATAGTTGACCTATTGCCCAATGCCTTTATACCCCTCAATCTCCTCTAGTTATCTCCACCTACAACCCAAAAACACCCGTCAACTACCTGTGAACAAGCGGTCATTAAGGATTTTAAGAGGATTAAAATTGACAAAATCATGGTATTTTCAAAGTTTGAGACGTTTTGATAAAGGTTTTGGAATTGAAATTAAGTGAGGATTAATACTAAGCACGTAATTTGTAATCTCCACCTAAAATCCGATAACACCCTTCAACTACCTGAGAACAAGGGGTCATTAAGTATTTTAAGAAGATTAAAATTAATAAAATTATGGTTTGATTTACGTACCCATTTGCGTGGTATTTTTCAGTCTGAGACAGTTTAAAAATGGTTTTAGAATCGAAATTAAGTGAGGATTAATACTAAGTAAAAAAACGGTAACTAAATCTGCGTTTTTTTCAGGAAATTGTGTTTTTCTTTTAAAATTAGTAATTTTTGTAGCCATTTTACAAAAACAATATTTTTTTTGCGGATTTTTTCTTCTGGTTGTTTTTCAATTGTTATTAATAATTATTAACCTGTCTCTTGGTAATACGCAGCATTTATTTTTATTTTAGGACCATTGGATCAAAAGGTATACCGTCTGAATTAGGTGTGCTACCCGGGTGTTTACTAAAATGTTAAAAATTCTGTAAAAAAAAACGAATGACCAGAATTTTTTCTTTTACACCGTTTCACCGATAAAATTGGCTGTTTTTTTTTCCTTTTATTATGTACACTATGAAATTCCACCCTGTATAAGCAGCCGACCAGCGCTCAGTGTCAGTGTTAACGGTTTAAAGATTAACAGCCCTTACCTGTATGAACTATGTATAATATTTACGAGCAGAGCTAATCTCGAGAACTGTATGAACATAATTGAAATCATTAAGTTTTATGTTAATTACACATTACATAGATTTTTTTAAACGAATACGAAAGCTAGTGGAAAATTCACGGTGGTGAACATTTTTCCTTTTTTTTTATCACCGGCCAGCGCGCTAGCCGCCGCGCAGCGAAGATTTTGCCGTGTTACACGGTAGATACCGCACTGACTCCGCAACGCTAAACGCGGAAGCGGCCTTAGTCGAGTTCTTTTAACGTCGAGTAGTAATTCAATGATGGTCGCTTATCGTCACCTTAAACTACTTTGAATACTGAATGATGCTGAATTAAAACAGCGCAACCGTTTGTATCGCTTCTGTCGCGCGATGCAAACGCAAAAAGGGGCCACATACTGCGATCGAAACGCGCGTTCACGAAACTCGTGACTGCATCGCTGCAAAAAGTCCCCGTGTGTGACGTCCCGTACCGTCTCAGATTTTTATTGAACTTGTGACTCGAATGTGCAAATGTTAAAGTTGTTTTGTTGTTTATCTTTAAACTCGTTTTGCACCGGGCAATTAACAGCAGGACGGCATAATTGATGTCACCACGCAAAAAACATCAGCGAGCAAGAATAAACTAAGCTTTCGTGGTAATGGTTCCTTGGTTTTCTTTTTTACAAGTTTTGATCTCATTTGCACAGTTAATATGTTAATTCATACTTGCAAACTATAAACTATGATGTATCCACATCCATACTTAATGAAAACCTTACAGGAAAAGTTACAAACATTGAAAAAATAAAAATACAACCGAATTGAGAACCTCCTCCTTTTTTGAAGTCTGTTAAAAAAGCGCGATGCAGCACCACCAATTTCCATGCATATTCTAGCCTTAGGAGGTCATTCTGGGTCCGCTTCTATTCCTCATTTACGTCAACAATATCCAAGACATAGGACTTACAGGTGACTTAACCCTATATGCTGATATGCTGATGATGCTAGCATATTTTACAGTGGCAACTCTATTGAAGAAATTATGTTAAATATAAAAAACTATTTAGAGCTTCTTGATAAATGGTTTAAGTCTAATCTCCTTACAATAAATATATCCAAAACGAATTATGTTGTGTTTTGTTCCGCAAAAAGAAAGAAGATAAACGATTTTGTTCCACCGTCTAAAAATGGCCAAGTCATCAACAAGAAAACAAAAGAAAAATATATTGACTTTATTCTTGTCGCTATGCGCTGTGCATAGCGACCGTCCCGACGACGTAGCCTGCCGTTTGTCAAGTTACCTGCATAAATTTATGTTTGTAAACTTAGAATTAAGCACTATGCGTTTAACCGTAAATTGTAATAATAGTTTTAAATGTTCTCATGTAAGTAAAATTATAATTTCTTATGGGAATATCTTTAACCATATGAGCTGCCGCCTTCTGCGTACCAGCTCCGTGTGGTGACGTTCGTTCCCGTGAATGTCCTCCACCTCCCCTTACAGACATCCCTTACCACACAACTGATGCTGTACCAATTCACACGCTATTGTTCCAGTTATAATTACCCGGGTGCACCCTTGATTGATGACGATATGGCCTGAGGCTGAGACTACCGAACATGAGACCCTGTTGTTACACTTGTTACTAATCCTCTCACACTAAAGAACTCCACGACTAAGAACTGTGTTATCGCATGTACGTGACATTTTGGAAAACCTTATTCATATACATGATATACCGTCACGCCTCCCAAATAGAGTAAGACCTGTGGATCGACATAAATACATCACATCATAAACAATCATCGCCCGTGTAAGCACATGAACACGAAACGACCAAACATACTGGACTGCAAGCAGGTAGAAGTATACAGGAAAAAGCACCTAGGCTCTCCAGACACACTACGGGACGCAGTCAGAAACACCAAGGCACTCACCAACTTTCTAGAGGAGCTGGGGTGGTTAGGGTAGCGCTATCCCACCATTTCACGCACACTGGATGTCGACTTGCGGAAAAGAGCCCAGTATAACTAACTAACTAACTAAGCACATTTACACGTGTATTCAACACGTGTAAATGAACCAAAACGCCTTGTTTCTCGAACTGATTCTTCACGTTTAAAAATCTAACAGCACCCGCACCCCAATGTATTTTTAATGATTGCTTCAAACGATGTGCAGAAACGTAGAAATAAATCATAGTGGTTCTTTTGCAGCTGACATTTTTAGTTTCTGAGAAACATTCTAGCATCGTTTTTCCTTTTCAGAATACTTTTTCAGCAGGACCAAGGTAACCGATATAGCCCTCCGAATTGGTAAACTTAAGTGGCAGTGGGCGGGACACATAGCACGTAGAACCGATGGCCGTTGGGGCGGAAAGGTTCTCGAGTGGCGATCACGTACCGGAAGGCGCGGCGTGGGTAGGCCCCCCATAAGGATGACCTGGTAAAGGTCGCGGGAGTCCGCTGGATGCGGGTGGCGCGGGACCGGTCACTTTGGTACTCTTTGGGGGGAAGCCTATGTCCAGCAGTGGACGTCTTTCGGCTGATATGATGATGATGATGATATACACGATGAAAGTAGTTTTTAGGTCACATCGTGAGGAAACTGGTCTAATCCTATTGTAGTTTTCCGTCTGGGTTGGAGGGTCAGATGGCGGTCGCTTTCGTAAAACTATTCCTATGCCAAATCTCTTGGCTCCTTTAGGGCACAACCGGGAATAACACTAGGATGAAAATGCTGACATACACGATGA
Source organism: Epinotia bilunana (assembly GCA_947049275.1). Classification (NCBI taxonomy): domain Eukaryota; kingdom Metazoa; phylum Arthropoda; class Insecta; order Lepidoptera; family Tortricidae; genus Epinotia; species Epinotia bilunana. The sequence continues at coordinate 21,719,980 of OX346257.1, forward strand.
AAATATTGCTGTTGAAATGAGTGTGGAAGGGGGCATTTGTCTCTAGCTGTCATCGAATTCTCAAATCAGTAAACGGTAGGCAACACGCTTCTGATGTTTCTGGAGTTGCAAGCATCCACAGGCTTCGGTGTCTGGTTACCTTCAGATAGGTCATATACTTCTTGTCATAGTATAATAAGTACCTTGCGGTCCCCGGGCTCATTTAGGATGCAACAGGGATAACGCATTATCGAATGAGGAATATTTAGGCTGGTCGCATATAAAATGACGGAAATAGTTTAAACTGAAATTCTATATATAGGACACCCCTTATATATGTATTTTATCTAACATAAATTAGATGTACAATATATTACAAATATGTCTATATAAATTGTATCTCTAGAGGAAATCTTCTTTTCACAATTCAAAATTAATATAATATGGAGTAAAATTATTAAAAATCTAATATTATTATCAGATTCGGCCACGTGCCAGGGAGGAAATTCACAAATATTATCCGTTTCACATCCGATTCATCACGGACCCGTATACATCTGAGGGGCTACTGCGAAACGAAAACGAACTTCGTTCGTGTATCTCCGTCTTTGCCGCTCGAACTAGCAAGTGCGACAGACAGCAATTACTAAAAAAATAGTACTGAATGATATTAAACAAAAAAACACGTATTTTATATTTTTTGCTGAAGAATTTATACTTGAATTTGAACACTCATAAAAAATTCAGCCTGTATAAATTTGTCTATCTACCTTACAATTATTTACGTTTGCCTTAAATGTTTAAAACACATTTTGTTACTATAGCGTCTATATTTATTTGTCAACACGTGTATTTCATCATTGTGCAAGATCTGCCACGTCTCCTAAGATACAGGCTTGGCCTAGTTCCACTGACTCAATGTAATTTTTGTAATGTGTTTACGTCCTCAATAAACTTTTTCATTTTCAATAAATATTGTGTTTCCATTCATACGGAGCACACATTATATAAATTACTATACGGTACACATACATCGCCAAAGAAATTGACGGCCTTATCACGCGATAAGTGATAAGATAGAGCGTCCGTCTCGTTCTATTGAACGGTGTCAGCCAGTGACGGACGCTCTATATTTTGTCACTTATCGTTTGATAAGGCTGTCCATGCTACGGGGCTCTGAGCGTGTCACTCCCCGCAAATTTGCGGTACTGGTATATCCGGCTCGTCCGGGTCAGGCTTGCTTCCTGGCTGGGTGTGGTGCCTATGTCCACGTTGTTCATGTTCATGTAGCCGTCAATGTCGTAATTAACCGGTGAATTTCGTAAAAACTTCGTAAATAAGAAACTGAAAGGGATTATTGAAACGAAAATTCATGTTTATATTGTTTATGATAAACAAGCAAAACAAGTAAAGATGAAGGGGGGAGAGAGCATGAAGGAGGAGATTTGGCCGAAGAGTATAATTTTCCGGAGATTTCGAGGCCGGCCATTTGACACCCAGAACTTGCGCCGCGCGTCACGTATTATTGAGTTATGTTATAAATATTCATATGTATGTTAGTCTGTAAGGTAGGCCTTGTTACCTCAAGCAAATTAATAAATAACAGATATGTAGAAAAAATAAAATAAAGGGCGCAGCTTGACGTGGTCTGAACTCCCGTCCGTCGTACCTATAACAACGGGCTACGATTACCCCGTTAGCCACCCGTCGGACGCCTCATTGTAGAATTTTTCGATTAAAACCCACTCTACTGATGTGAAAAGTAGCGGAAATTTAAGTGAATTTGGTAACATTTCCTGTCAATTATGAAATTTTCAACAGTTGAAATTTGTCACCGTGTAAGGTAATTATGAAATGTTTCCGAGATTGCCCGTCGCTATTCGATTGTTTCACAGTGTAGGGATTTTTTTTTTTTTTTAGAACGTGCCCATCGCTTTCGATTTTAATCACAGTGTAGGGTAATGATTAAATGTTTCTGAAATTTCCCATCGCTATTCGATCGATTCACAGTGTATGGAAATTATAAAATGTTTCAGAAATTGCCCATCGCTATTCGATCGATTCACAGTGTAGGGAAATTATGAAATGTTTCAGAAATTGCCCATCGTTAGTCAAAATACATACCTATAATCGAAAATGTATTTATTCTTTTTCCTAGTTCAGGCAGGACTTAAAATATCTCATAATTGTCCTATTCATGGCCATGATGACGATATCAGCTTAATGAGCTGCAACAACAATGCGTCAATCTCTGGACTTCCCACCCGAGACCATTGTTAGTGCCCATTTGTAATTAAGTACGCTTAGTACTTCCTAGTCCTAATTATACTAACTACGGGCGTTCTTGTTACTTGTTACTTGCTTGGCAATTAGCTTACAACAACTTTGTAAGTTACAACTCTTTCTAGACACAATAGATTGAACGTAACTTTTAACTAAACAGCTCGGTCATCAGTCATCACCAGACGGCACGCGAGCTGTGTCGCGGCGAGATGGACCTGTCGGTTTCTAATTGGGACGCTTAGAAAGAGACGGATAGTCTATCTCCCCGCGACAAACTTTTATGTATATGATTTATGTAGCGGTGACATATTTAGCAGTCATCCTAATCCGACGCACACAAACACACGCACATAAATAATGTTAATGTAAGTACCTAATGTTCAGTTTCAATCGTAGAAATCCTAACCCGTCTACATTGTTCTCATCCAAACTAGCGCAAACTAGTCAAACCGCTTGCGTATCGATACTAGTCCAATTGTGCTGATTGTTCAAATGTTGAGTTCCTTTTCAATGACCGATGACCATCATTGAATAACACGGTAAGAACAGGTCTTCTCATGCTGTATATAAATATTTGTAATTACTATGGCGCCATTCAATTAGTGAGTACTTATAGGTAAGCAGTCCATGCAGGGATTAAAACTTTTAATTTTGTGTAACTTAAGTCCATTAATTTTCTAGTCATAGTGATGAGATGAGATGAGAACGTTATTTAACAGCGTGTGGACGTATAACTTAAGTTTTAAACGCTGGCTGAACTCGATCGTGTCTACTCGCAATATTGACTCAGTTGCTGGCCACATGAGCTTGTGCGGTCGGGCATTCAAATATATGGAATATCCTTTATGCTTGGTTCTGTCAATAGGTTTTTAAAGGGAACGGTGATTTATAATTAGCTTTTTTAACAGCCGATATTTGACAACAGTCATCCCGGTACCATAAACGTCAATGATGACATAAATTGTACTGGGATGACAGCTGCTGTCAAATATTGGATGTACGGACATTTTCACTACAATAATATGACATTAGTTTCGATATTAGGGTCAGAGGTAAAGTAGGTACAGCATTAAATCTGCGGAGGTTCCTACTTTCGGAAATTTCAATCTTTGACGGAGACTTTGTCATCCGTTTACATCATTTTCCCAAATTCATAAAGGCAATTATTCCGCCAACGTCTGAAGATCTATTTGGCCTCCTATGAACATGATCATTCATTTTCCTCTAACAATCGTTCATAACATCACGTTTCATTTACATCTACCATCCTCACCACACCTCTCCCTTTCAAAGCTGAACCATTTCGACGAAGGTTGAAGAGTAAGAGGAAAAGCAATTTGTTTGCGATACCCGCTATAGCACACCTAAAAATCTAGTTCAGGTTTTCCGTCGAAGACCGTATATTCATCAGACCACGTAGGGTTTAGCGGCCCGTGAAACTTCTTTGGTTATTTAATGTACTTTTGTGTTTTAACAGTGTAACCTTTGAAAAAATAACAAATAAATTTGACGTGTTGTTGTACGTACGTGAGTGTTACTTATTTTTTTGTGAATTCACTACAGTACCTACTGCAAAGGTGGTATACCTTTACCCCTTATTCATAAAACTTAAAATGCCCCCGGTGCTTTGTCCCTTTCTTACGCAAGCAAATGTCAAAGTGACAGATAAAGACAAACGAACTATAAAGGCAATTTAGTTATAATAGGCTTCTAGAACATTTATGAATACGGCCGTTAGTCTAGTGCTATCCTAAACTGGCATGTCAGCAGTTTGAATTTAGAATTGATGCCGTCTCTGTCACCGACGGGAACAATTGAATTCATTTTTGATATCGCGGTCATCACTCATCACAGCAGGACGCTGTAAAATCGAAAGCTAATAAATATTATACAGAAGCTATTTCGGAGATTACAAGCTTACAATGCTACACACTTACAAAGTTTAACTTTTTATAATATTAGTATACCTAGACTGTCATATTATGTGGGTTAAGAAAAACTATGCCAAGTTCCCGTTTGCACCGATTGCTTTTCCCCTTTCTTTCTTCATTAGCACATAATACAAATATCGACCTTGATTCTTCATGCTTTCAACGGCGGTCTACATTTGATCGTCGCTTCGCATTTGTTTTGCATTTCAATAAGGCGCGCGCGCCGAATTACCTTGTATTGTAAGAATGAGCGCGTAAACATTAGTACATTACTATAGATGCCGGGAAGTAAGGGGTTGCCGGCCGAGTACATATAGACGGCCGAGCGTAGCGAGGTCAGATAGTTATGAGGCTGGCAACCCCTTTTCACGCCGAGGTATGTATAGTGGTTTTCTCAAACATGCAATGAAATAAATTTAAAAAAAACTCCAAGAAATCAAACTTTAATTTTCATGGCTGAACGCCGGGATCCTGTGCCACAAATAGTGGAATGGAAATTAAAAAAGCGCATCTTGCCGGCCTAGGCCTCCAATTTTGTATGAAATGGCATTACGGATCTCTCGTCTCGCTGCGCCCGAAACGTGACACTTCGAAGCCCAATATGAAGAACACAACGAATTTCATTGCATGTTTGAGAAAAATATATTTGAATGTAATTTGGATGTAAGGAACTGAATAAAGACCCTGTTTACTTAGGAACGGTGTTTTTATTCCAAAGGTTTGCAGGTAAATGCGACAGACACGTTGAATCAAACTAGTCAATGATACGTTTGCGTCACGAATTCCATAAACCGTAGGTACGTCATTCGCACATTAGGTTACATAAAAACTTCAAAGAAACGTCGGTTGTGTTAATCTTCTATACATATAATAAAGCTGAAGAGGGTCGAAAGTTGGCTGGGGATACTTAGAATCGATAACAGAACACGTTCCAAAAGTTTTTAAAATTTTTGTCTGTTTATGTGAACGCGCATCACGTGAAAACAGCTGAACGGATTTTGATGCAAACTTTACTAATCTGTTGAGAAAATCCTCAGCCAGGTTTTAGGCTATAAAAATTATAAAGATAAGGGTGCAAAGGGGCCAAAAACTGGGGTTGAACTTTGTATGGGAACTCCTTGAATCTATGAGCTAAAGACTTGAAAATTGGCAAGCATATATTTGACTAGCAATTAAAAAGAACCCCATTCAAACTTTTAGCAAAATATAGATAAAACGAGAAAAACACGGGAGGTAAAATAGTGCCAGTTTGGCCATAGGTTTCGCTTGCAAGACACCTAGGGATTGTAAGTGTCCGTTGGGGCTTGCCTTCGGGTCTTCTGCCCTCGAGCTCGCCTAGGGAGCGCTCTCTAAAAGCATGCTATAGTGCTCAGCCTTCGCCTTCACTTACCTCTACTTTTACCTTCGGGAATTTGGGCCTCAGGTTTCGCTTGCAAGACACCCGAAGATAATGAGTGTCCGTAGGGGCTCACATTGAGAGCGCTCTCTAAAGGGATGCTTTGGGCCTTTCATTCCAACGTAAAGCTCGGCCTTTGGCTTCGCTGCCACCTGGGGATAGTAAGTGGCCTTCAGCCCCCGAGCGCTCTCTTAACGCTTGATTTGGACCTTTCATAGTTACGAAAAGCTCGACCTTCAGCCTCGCTTGCCTGGCCGCTCACCTTTGGGTCTTGGTCTCCAGTTTCGCTTGCAATATACCTGGGGATAGAAAGTGTCCGAGGGGGCTCACCCACGGCCCTTTAGCCCCCGAGGTCGCATAGCGACCGCTCGCTAAAAGCATGCTTATGGCCTTTCATTCCTACGAAAAGCTCAACCTCCGCTTGCCTCCCCGTATACCTTCAGGAATTCGGCCCTCATCAGGTTTGGCTTGGAAGTTACCCGGGGATAACGAGTATCCGTGGGGGCTCGGCCTCGGGCCTTAGGCCGTCAGGCTCGCATTGAGACCGCTCTCTGAAGGATTGCTTTAGGCCTTTAATTCCAATGAAAAGCTCGGCCTTCGGCGTCGCTTGCCTCGCCGCTCACCTTCGGGACTTTGGCCTCAGGTCTCGCTTGCAAGACAACTGAGGATAGTGAGTGTCCGTCGGGTTCGCCCTAGGGTCTTCGGACCTGCGGCTCGCATAGGGAGCACTCTCTAAAAGGATACTTTGGGCATCTATATAATATTATCGGCGAAGAAGTTTATGAGGGTGTTTATTTAGATTCGAAGTGAACTGTTTCACGCACACCGCACAGTCTTGTAAATGAAATCTTTATTTTAAAATGTGTCTGATGTATGGTTAAACATAAGAATATCATAATTTATACGCGTACGAAGTCGGGGGCAGAAGCTAGTAACACTATATTTTTGTTTTTTTGATGTCAATAAATAAGTAGAGAGTACATTTTTAATGATTTTTTTTTTTAATCCGTAGGAATCTGTGGTTGATGTATCTTTGTTTCTGAACCGATTTAGCTAACGGTTTTTGTATTGTATAACCAGTTATCTTATTATCTTATCGTCAATTGGACAAATAACTTGTCATTTGAATTAAATTGTTTGTTGAGTATGAGATTGTACCTATGTACGGCCGACGTCAACTCCATATGTGTTAACATTTAATTCCATTGTAGTACAGGGAAAAAATATAAATAGACTTTGACTACGGTAAACCTGTTCATATGTACTTAATTTTATTTCACACCAGACTCGACGTCGCCTAAAGTACCTAATGCATAGGTAGTACTACAAGTAAAAACGAAGTTTCATCTCCAAAATACGAAATGTGTTTCTTTTTTACACACAGGCCGTAGTTTTTACCTTTCATGATTGATGTTCATTGGAAATCGGTCGAAAATAAAACTGAAATATAATATATTTCGGGGCGGTAAATTAGAATTGCTGACGTGTGCCCTTTGGGTGCGATGGAAGACTTAAGTTGTTTCCATTTGTCTATTTTTTAGTAGGCAAAGTCAAAAGGGCGTCAACTGATTACTAACCGAAGCAAAAACATTATGATTAAAATGTTTTCTATCTGCGTGCGTTATTGCTCACACATACATAAACTGCCTGCCCTGTATTCTCAAAAGGTGTAGCAGAACACTTTAAATTAAGTTTAAGTTCCCCTTGTAGTCATTGTATGTTTAAAGATGATAGGTTGACAGCTCATCGCCCACAATACGCATCAATCTTAGTGCATTAGTCGCCTCTTACCACATCCACGCGACGGAAAGATATTCTAACTCCATACCACACGGGTTCGGAACGTCATTGTTTACCTACTACCAATCAATTTATAAATACGGTACTGCAGAGGTGTTATGTTTTAGCGGTTTGGCCAAACAAAAAGAACTGCTGCTAATATATTGAAATTTAAATAAGGGATTGAATTAAGCTGTCAGATAAACAATTTGTATGGCCATTCTACTGCAACCCTTGGCGGGAGTCGATTGTATCAACTGGAATTCAAATTATATTTAACCAACTTCAAAAAAAGGAGGGGTTTGGTTGTATGTTTCTTTTATGTTTTTTTTAATGAGTGATACCTCAGAACTCCGTCATTTATGAACCGATTCTTACAATGTTTTTTGTTATTTGAAAGCGTATGCTTTCAGGTTGGTCCAATTGTTATCAAAACTCCAGTTGGATGATGGAAACCATGAGGAATTGCGGGAACTCCTCAAATATATTAGGCACGCATCTCGATCTATGCATCTAGAATTACTAGTAATTTCGATATTTTCTATTGTCACTCGTGAATTCACACCCGGAAATCACAAATGTGGTGAAGTGTTATCACAAATGTGCTGTATCCTGGAACTTCCCAATGATGTACTTAAAGCTATAAAAGTACTTCGCAGATTCTGATGATTCCGTTGAAATATCAACTAATGAAGTGCCAAAGGTGATTCTGACATTCTTGATGAATCGACGGAACTCCTCAAATATTATCGGCCCACATCTGTATGTGGGCCGATAATATTTGAGGAGTTCCGGTTTGGTTTATTTCTGTAATAATCTACGCTTAATTTGCTCTCGGAAATGTGGTAAAGTGGAAAGGAAATGTGGAAATGTTCATGTGGCTTGGCGGAGTACCAAATTGTAGTCGCTTAAAACTGTTTTTAAAGTACATTATTTATAAGAAAAATTGTTTAGAAGTTTAATAAAACCCAATCATTGAAGTCTGAGTCTTCTTTCCAGCAGTCACCGTCCCCGTACGTAGCAGTGGCCCTACCCTGACGTAGGTCACATATAGCACCTTCCTTTATGACAATCACACAACATATCTATTCAATTTATCGATCTAGGGAGCGGATTGAACGAAGTTCTGTGCTTCACCTTCGGCCGAAAATCGTTTGTATGTCCGTATTGGCGGAACTCCCGATTTCCCGCTATCCCGCTGTTCTCTTTTACAGGTTGCATTTCTCAACAGATTCTGGAAAAAAAATTTAAAAATTATGAGCAAACCAGCTAATAAATAGAATAGTATTTTCTGTGGAGGCACTTTTTAGGAATTTAAAAAGGCTGACTCGCGAGTTTTACAGCTCACACAGCTACTAAGTATAGTTTTCTTAAGTTCTGGGTTTCTAGTACCTACTATTGATACGATACAAATACCAATGCACAAAGATAAATTTCAACGTGACGTGCGTAGCTGGGTAAGTAACTATATAGCTTTCTAACTATTGTATTGTAAAATACAGACAATATTACTTTCATAAAACTCTGCACAAACAAGTTATAATATGCGCCACATAACTACACTTGCGTATGTGATGTTAGCTACTAGTAGGGTCGCAGAGGTGTCAGAGGTCGACGGGTGTACCAGAGGCGACTTGAAGCTAACTTCAGAGACGCAAATGTATGTGGCGCGTATTGTAATGAAATTCAGCCTCGAGACAAAAGGTGCGTCGGAAATTCTTACCTAAGTATAAATAAATGATTTACGCGATGGGGTTTTCCGCCAATAACAATGATTATTGTTTATCGTAAGTACAACATTGCCGTGTTTAGTAAACTCCCTATTAAATACGGATTTATTGTAAAAGCCATCATACTTACATTATAGGTCTTTATTAATTACTTACGCAAACATATTAGGCGTGTTCGTCTTTAATGTACTTAGTCTGTCCGCAGAATGAAGCTAGAAGTATAATCCTGGCACTAAAGTAGAACCAGGAGTGCGCATGCACATAGCATGCGCAGGGTCCCACGCCGTTCCGTTGCTATTTATTTATTTCAAACAGATTACACAGTATCACAGTGAGACACAAAAGCACTGAAATGCATACAATATTATAACAATAATCTTAACAACTAACTAAACACGGACATCCTTCGCCTCAATAACCTCGTACATTCACCACATATCATCTTCCAACTACTTGCAAACACATATTGTCGCAGTCAGGTGCTGGCTTTAAAGGAACAAGATGGGGAAAGAGAATGGAGGGAAGCATCTGGATATAGACAGACAAAGATGATGATAGCACAAAAGAACCAGGTATCTGCTGAAACTGGGTAAGAGCAATCTGAAGATGTTGACGGGTATCATAACCGGTCATAATACCCTAAATAGACACTTAAAGGTAAAGTGTATTAGTAATGATGCTTCCTGCACACACTGTGGGAAGAAACTAGTAAGCATGTACTAGCGGAATGTGTTGTGTACGCGGCACCGCGGTTTAAAGTTTAAACCATTCGTCAGCGATATGTTAGAGGAGAGGGAATTGAGGGATGTCAACCTTAAACATGTCCTTCTGTTCTGAAGGAACACGAGAAGAATGGAAGAATATGATGTGAGAACGCTGCCGGGAAAGTAACTTTAAACTCCAACCTTAGGGAATGGGGCTGAATGAACGCGACGAGCGATCGACTGCCCGCCTGTTTCCGGCCAGGCGTCCCTTCACCACATCACAACATCACATCATCACAGGTGCTGACTTGAGAAGTACGTTTATTTAATGCTAAGCGTGAACTAGTTAGTGGTGATTTCCTGTACACCACAGTGCGCGCTTTGGGAACTGCCAGTAAGTCGCGATTACGTGGTCTAAAACTATGGATACGAGTGCTCCACTCCGCCTCACCTTAGATTACACCCGAAAATCTTCGATTGCGTACGTTCTAAGTTACATGCCGGAGATTATACTCGTACTGCGCTTATTATGTCCCTTCTCCTCTCGTCTGTACTGCTATGCTGCTATGCTGTATGCTATGCTGTAGTCATGATTGCGGGATATTTGTCTGACGTAACTTTTTATAACATTCATGCACTCTGAGGCGAAGACTCCTGTTGAGTCAGGCATCCGAAATGGGCAAACGCATGTGAAAGCACCCAGTCGTCAGTTACTCTATTACAATATTCCGCCACTAGTTCGTAAAATATGTATTTATTTATGGTACGGATTTGGTCATTCCAACGCATTGGGCTCTTCGAGGTTTTCTCCTCATTTATTTCCCAGTGACAATAGTTTTCATGCCCGTCTTATTTATTACTAACTTCTGCCCGCGACTCTGTCCGCGTGGAACTCGTTTATATCGTAGCTCGATACAAACTTTCATACCCCATTTCACCCCCTCAGGGGATGATTTCCAGGATAAAAACTATCCTATGTCCTTCCCCGGGATTTAAACTATCTCCATACCAAAAATTCATCTCAATCGGTTCAGTGGTTTAAGCGTGAAGAGGTAACAGACAGACAGACAGACAGACACACTTTCGCATTTATAATATTAGTATGGATGTCCCTCTACTATTTAAAACAATGCATACACCCGGATCTAAACAGTAAACTAAAGCTACCGATAGTGTATATACTTGCACGTATTGAAAGAATGGCTTCGGCCAAATTGTAGATTAAAGGGGTTATCATAGGTCAACTTACGACAGACGAACTTCGCATGTTGCTTGGAGGTAAATGATGAGAAAATGATAACATTAATGTAAGTAAATTAGTTATATACGTACTATATAAGTACCAACATACATCAATATATTCAGAGGTCCGTGTGGATCTTATTTCAACGAGTTGACCACGTTGAAATATTTGTTCCTGAGTCCGAGTCCGGTTGAGGGTGTACAGGAGGTACCTTATCTTTTCCATAAGGTAATCAAAAGGTACTGTTTGCATAAGGCTAAGGCCTTGTTTTCCACAAATATGTCATATCTTCCTCTTATCTTGAAAAAGTGCCTACTGTAACTAAACATTTTCCACCTGCAGAATCAACAAAAGATATCAGTGTGCAAGGAGTGCTGGTGGTTTACAATGGTGACACTTTGGCATATTATTGACTCTGTCACTCATCTTTTTTGCCCACCACAAGTAAGTACTAAACCAAAAACCGTGTTAACCAACCACAGACCGATGACGTACGCAGTGAAATAAACGCAATTCCCTTCTGCGACGTGGCAAAGGTCTCGTGTTCCAATGACGTAGGTACATCCCTTGTGTGTTAAACTGAAGTGTGACGATTTGGCTAGAGCTTGCACTAGCGATGCGCGACTTCGAATGATTCGACTAATCGAATAATTAGCGGTTACTAATATGGATTATGACATTAGTAATATACTAATGTTGATAATCGAAGGACGACCACTTATTAGTAACTACTAATGGTAAACTATAGATAAGCTCGTAATGCCACGGCTCGACTAGTCGACTCCATTCAGTTCAACTACTTCAATTCGACTTGGATCGAGTCGACTCTGCGTTCATTAGTAGTGAGTGACTAATAATCGAATGATTATAAATTGAGTCGAATAAGTCGAATGATTATTATAATCGACTAATCGATTTAGTTCATTCAACGTCGCGCATCGCTAGCTTGCACCTAAACAGGTAGTTTTAAGTACTGACCAATTAGTAATTTGAATCCCCTAGATCCGTTACGCATTCGTAGTTTCCCTGGAAAACAACAAAACCATTCTTTAGTATAGGGATGAAGGAATTTTCAAATTGGGCGAGTAGTTTCAGAGATTACACCCGAAATGCAAACAAACAAAGCTACTAACGTACATTTCACAGGCATGGCCTCTTTCTTATTAGTGTAGAAAGTAAATTGAACAATTGAAGTCGCACACAGTCGTACTATAGGGTAACGATATCCGAAGGTATTTAACTCGTTTAAAAAAAATAAAGTAAGTAGGTACTTACTTTATTGTCTTATGTATCTACCTATTAATCATTTTATACCAGTCAGGTTAACCTAACTACTCTAGATTTTAATTTAAACATGCTGTCTATTCTTAATATCTATTTAGAATTGCAGATCGAACCGCCTGCCAACTTTATAGAAACGCACAACAACAAGAAGCTAGCATAGCTCTACTTTTTAATTACCACGTTGAACGGCTATAACCACTTCCAGCTAGATACTCGTATCTACAACGTGACTGATACAATCTCACGGCATCGTTTTACTCCTGACTTGTATAAAAAAAATAATTCGTGATATTCAAAGGCGATCATCAATACGAGGGTGTCGGCGCGTATTTATTTCGGAAATACGTATTGTATTCAATAAGCCGCCAAACCGACACAAAATATTTACATCATCAATGCACTGTTATTCCAAGAGCCCTTACGTCAACAACGTGTTATTAATTACTGTTTTCATTTGAGATCGTTAGTACGGTCAAAATGTCGTGACGTCGCATTAGGTTATGACCCGCGCACACTTGCGAAGGCGTTCATTCTTATAAAAGCGCGCGCGCGCCGCGCCCACTTAAATACCGCATTGCCACTCGTTGAGCACGCACCGTTGTGAATTGTGTAGTGTTTGGAAGTTCAGTGACCATGTTTACCAACCCGTTTGAGAGGAAGCATTCAGCGCTGAGGCAGGTCCTAGACCGCTTCATCGGGAAAGAGGCCAAGCTCGGCTTTCGCAAGAAGAAGGACCTCACCAAGGTCGCGTCAACTGGGAGCACATCTTCTGTCGCCTCATCCTTCACATCTGACTTCACGTCGAGATTTACCAGGCAGAGATGAAGGGAGTCAGCAGAGATTTGACACCAGTGAATAATTTTCGATATGCTGTTATAACGAACAGGTTTGTTTTTTTGAATTGCATTATTAATTAAGTTTGTTTCTCTCAAATGAGTATGATCAGAATATTAAATTACTATTTAAGTATGTTATTTACAAGAATGCTAACTTTGATGAATAAAAGAAATATTTTTTATTAGTCCTCTGTAATCAATGCAAAACGATGAAAATTGCAATTTCAAACAGTATATCTGCATATAATATTATGTTGATCAGATTTATTACATCCATAAAACATTTTTCGTTTGACAGGAAATGAGCAACTAATTAAAATCAGAGGTCATATCAAGAACAATATTCTTAGAAAAATACCTAACCTAGTCTTTTTTTGTCTGCAGAAAGATGGAACGAGTCTGTTGACGTCAGAGCGCGATGGCGTCGCTTAACGGTCAACCACCGAGGATGTGTCGAGTTTATTGCAATAAAGCTGCATTACTGACTTTTCTTGTTTTAATTTTATTATCCTACTTAGGGCGGGGTCCATCAACCACATTTTATTGGCCAGCAATCGTTAAATATGGCGGCGACAGTTGTCATTGTATAGAATAGTCTAATTACCCGTGCAATCAGGATCTTAACGGACTATACTTACCAATACCGATTACCAATGGCTACCCGCCCTTAATTGCTTTGCAAATTATTAAAAGTTTATGCTGAGTTCCTTTAGTGTGAATCAGGCCTAAAAATTAGGCCTAAAAATAATATTGTTCCAAGATTACTCCATAGGTAGGTACCTACATCGAATTTAATCTTTCGTGAGACATCTCTAAAATACTTCTTATAAATACACGGTTAAACTCAAGTGGCATGTTTATGAAATCAGTAGATATAATATAATATCAATCAAATGTTTATTAGCTCAATATCAACGCTATTTACGCCAAATATGGTTCGATTGAAATTGTTTAATACCAATTCCATTATTACTGTTAATTCTGTGAAATTGACGACGTCTGATTACAATCAGTTGATTAGAGCGGCTGGCCGCTTATGCCAGAACCAGAAGGTCGCTGGTTTGAATCTGAAAAATCCTTCAATTATTCCCAATTTAATTGAAATTAACTTTTCACTAAAGCAACCTGGTTGCATTAACACACTGTTGTTATTATATCATGCTGAATAAGTAGTTGCCTAAAATAAACAATAGCCTTATTTAAGATGCGAATCCTATTCTGTATAAGCTTCAGAAAACTCTAAGCTTGGTGTATCATGAGATTCATGAGATTATGACTAGGTACCTAAGTACAATAAAACAATGGCAAGATTTAATTTGAAATGTAAAACTCTGTAGAGAAAACAAATTAAAGAAGTCGGAATTATTGCATTTAGGACCGGTTGTTTTAAATACCAAATCTGTGATATCAATGATATCTATTTATATACCTTTCAACTTAATGTGATCAGCCGTTCTCGAAATCGTTTGGAGGAATATATAAATATACATCTACAAGAATATACATGAAATTATACCGCACTGGATGCAATGTGATAAAACCGGGGGCAGCGTCGTCTCGTTCTATCGAACGGTGTCAGCCAGTGACGGACGCTCTATCTTGTCACATATCGTGTGATAAGGCCGACCATGATACAGGGTCAGATAGTATTTAATTTTATTCACGTAGGTATACGAAAGTTACTTGGCATTGGCACAGCCCTGAGCGTCCGCCTAGTGCCCGCCTAGCGGCCACGCGGCGTCCGGCATTGCGTTGCACGTCGAGGAACGCCTAGCGAGTTCTGTCGGTTTCTGGTGTATTGTTCCATTTTTAGTCCGGTTGCGAAAGTGTGAAACCGTCGGTAATCGTAATATATGGTTAGATTATTTAATGTGGCCGACTTTTTAACCCCGACGCAAAAAGAGGGGTGTTATAAGTTTAACGTGTCTGTGTATCTGTCTGTGGTATCGTAGCTCCCAAACGGATGGACCGATTTGAATGCTTTTTTTTGTGTCATAGATAATTTTATCCCGAGTGTGCTTAGCCATGTTTCATGAAAATCTGTTTAGCCGTTTTTGAGATATTGGACGTTGAAATTAAAATGTCGGGGGTATTTCAGCTTTTCTAAGTTGTAGTTATCATAAAACTGTCATCTGGAATTGGAATCTTCTACCATGGACGGTAGAGTTGCTTTTTGATGCAATTCGACCAACTCAAATAATCTTTAGTAAACATGCATTAAAATCTGATTGTATGTGGTTTGAAAGTTTCCTGTGGGATGACATGACAGCTGCTGGCTCCATATTTAACGCGTACCCTTTCACACTAAGGGGGGTGGCACCAACAGCCGATTACGGACCGTTCGACGTTAAACATGGCCCCCCGGCAGCACTCGGTGGACGAGTCCGGCTCGCACTGTCCGGTTTATTGTCATATTTTTTTTGTTAATAACGAAAACTTGAATTGACTAAACAAACTATAATTATTGAACCTACTCGCAAAATTTCACGAGAATCGGTTGAGAAATGGGACCTGTACAGGAGAACAGCCGGACAACCGGACATACGAAATAATTTGCCAAGCTCAACCAGAGAACTTCGTTGGCTTCACTCGATGGTATCTAATTGAACGACGTATGTACGTACATATAGATACTATACGCAATCCGCAAGAAACGAATCATTGCAAATCATTCTGGCCCAAGTATGGATAAGTTCCGACGGCGTATACAACTGCGTCAAAGGCAACAAGATGGTGTAACAAAGTAATCAGTCTTACTCATGCTGTCATCTGGTAGGAGCCATGCAAACAAAGTGAAATAGTAATTACAATTTATTGTGTTTACCTCTTCTAATTATAGAATGCAAACGTCGTTCCGTTTGCAAACAAGGAAGTACATAAAAGTGATTAATATTTGTATATTGTGTATGCTTTAATCACAACTATAATATTTGATACTTTACAATTCCAGTAATTTTTTTTCAACCAAACCATTTCGAAATCACAAATAAATAATATTAGGGCACATTCGCACACAAATCGAACTAGCCTCAAAATGAGGCTAGTGAACCGATTGGGTACAAGACGACGAAATATCTGATAGATAGAAAATACATCCCACATCAGCAATTGTTTTAGCTGCCTGCCTGATAAATAAATATTTTATACATACCTAAATACATAGAAAAGATCCAATCTTGTGGCTCCAGAAGAATAACAAGCATCGCGTTGTCGATCCTTTGTTAATATGATAATTCGTTGGGTTGACTTAATAGTACATTGTTTAACGAGGGGATTTTAGATGAAATGAATACAAATCGTAATAAAAACTGCGAAATGTCAGTTGTCTATTTTGTTGAATTTGACGTGAGGCGCGTATGGCAAAGACCCTCCGGTATACAGCCACGATTTGAAAACACTTAAAAACATTTTACATAGACACTAAATAACTACATATTAAATCTGTAATTGATTCTGTTAAACATGTTTTTGTGTTGTTTTTAAGTTTAAATTTATTTATAAATACGTTTTCAGACATAGTATGTGATATAAAACCTCTTTGCTTTGTAACTGCCGTATGAAATAATAATAAATACAATTTAAGAAAAAACCATTACGCCCGTGGGCGTAACATAGGCTATTACAGCTCTGTATGTCTGCGCATTATGAAGCCCGTTTCGAGCAAGTGTGATGAAAGAAACAAATGCAGGTATTTCACTATCGACACAGTACATTCTCGGGCTCTCTGTGTATGAGTTGTTGTTGTCTTTCTGATACTCCGATTACTTTGTTCTACTCTCAAATATTTTTCGGTAAACACGTCTTTTTCTAGTTTGCCCCACTCGACTTTTGCTGACGTTTGAACACTTTCTAGTTTGTTTCCATCTCATAATCAATTCAAAGTTTCTTAATTTTTAAGCGTTGAAAGATGCAATACAAAGTTTTAAGTTTCTTTTATGAATGTCAATATTGTTTTGCGCCATGCTTCGTTTTCAGGTGCCCATATCACCGATTTGACAATTGTCATCTGCCAACGACAGTCGACGTGTACTTACTGCTGCCGATAAGTAATAATCAAGTTGATGAAATAGGGGCAACAGGACAGGTTACAGTTGGCGTGGAAGATTATGTATAAATGTACATTATCTTTGATATCGAATGTACTGGATTGTAGAGTTTTAATAAAGATGCTGCCACAAAAAGGCAATTATAAAACGTGTTCATTATTTTTATTAACCTTTTCCCCGCCGAAGCAAAAAGTTTTGACCCACACGCCAACTGTCACGGACGCCAAATGCGAAATTAAACCTCATGCCAGTAGCTATTTGACTGAAGAAACTGACTAGATATGAAGTCGTTGGCGTGTGAGGCACGAAATGTGCGGACTTCGTATCAAGTCAATGGCGGTGAAAAGATTAACAGCCGAGAAACTGGTACCTTTTTGATAATTTGGCTAACTGCGATACTAAAGATAACGTAATTAAACTATTTATAAGTATCGATAACAGTATGAAACATGATAAATGCGTACATTACCGTTTATTTGTTTAACCTTGATAATAAATCATGAGAGTAGATAAAATATACCGCCTTAGGCAGACTAAAATAAGCGCCGATAACTAACAGACGCAATAAGATAACAGAGGTCCGGAGTATCACCCCGGTACCACAGTAAATATATTAGCTAAAGCAAATCTCAACTAGAGCTCACTTAAAACAATTTAAAACTTTTTCTGACCGACTGGAAATGAACTTACACAGGGGAAGCTATAATGGGGGGTATGTGAGACCCACACCCCCCAGCCATCTCTATTTAAAGAGAAGAAGGAGGGAGTACCTACTAAAACCACTCCGGCGTTTCCGTCTCCGACGCCCCCCGGCGAGACCTTTGAAAACCATTGAAAACCAGTCTATGGCACTTACATGGCACACGTGACTGATGCCAGGCCGTGTCCGCCGAAGTCCGCTTAAGTTTCTTGTAGTGACGCGTGTCTGTGTGAGAGCGTCAAGTTGACCATTTGTACACACGCGGATGCGGTGACGGGTTAGATTAGAATTTCACCACCCCGTTTCTTTCCGTGGGTGTCGTAAAAGTCGACTGAGGGAGCAGGGTTGAAGTGTGTTGTGGGCTATTATTAGATTAGATTATTTTATTTCATTTTGAAAATTTACATGTCATTTCATAAAATTAAAATAGCATGGATTCACAAAAAGATCGTCAATGTATAAGAATAAAAATCAATAATGAATAATAGTCAATAAAAATCCAATTTTAAATGAAAACAAACATGAGAAACAAAAATACTAATAATAAGGCAATAGGCTAGGAATGAATGGGCTAGCAACCTATCACTTCGATATCACATTTTGTCGATGTTTTATACCCACATTTTATTTTATGCTAAAAGTGGCTCTGGAACATAAGTTCCATGTACTCTGCCTACCCTTTTTTTGAATAAAAGCATGAATCTATGTATGTATTAATGTATGTTTTACATGGGTGTTATTCGACTGGCTCTAATAACGGTTGGTTACATGACGACCAATGCCCGGAATTCTCGAAGCACTTTTGAGCTGTCATAGGGACTTCTCGTTCATCGAGTTCTGATCATACATATGTATATCGATAAATACAGAATATAATATGTAAAATATGATTACGAGTAGAAGTAAACAACACGCAGTCAGCAGGTTGCATCGCAAAATTACGATGCAACCTCCGAACATTCAAATTTTGTTAGAAATGCGCGCATCATATAACTCATAGAAAGTTGCAAAGGACAAATTGACTCGAGTATAATCAAATCATGATGATCTTCTTATTACTGTAGATTAGTAGAGATAATATACATAATCAGTCAATCATTATGTCATGACTTTCATGTAACACATGTAATTTTGTATAATTCACGAAACACACGAGAAATCACGGCCATGTAATCAGCTATCAAAACAAATGATCAAATCGCGGTTCAGCGCCCGACTTTGACATTACATGCATAACCTTATAACTTTAGTGTACTACTGAGTTGCCATTCTTGCCTCCGACCTCAAGAGGACCAATAAGTTTGACCTACTGTTATGAGTTATCATCATCATAAACGTATCAGCCGAAAGACGTCCACCACATGCGGCAGACTCCCGCAACCTTCACCAACTCATCAGACCACCTTGTAGGGGAACCCACGGCCGGTACGTGCTCGCCGCTCAAGAACCTTTTCGCCCCAACGGCTCTACGTCTGCTATGAATAGTAGATACGAATCCATGGCTCAGATGTACTTGGTGAGGTGTTTTAATGCAGGCTGTGAATCGCGTACCTATTATTTGTGGAGTTATCGGACACAACCCTTTGCTAGCCACTCACAAATTTCTTTTGTTTTGTTTACACCTATATGTCTTTTGAATTCACTTATGACTGGGAATTTTCAGATATCAATTTCTTCGTCTAGAACTTTATTATGTTATATCATTGTATTATATTTTACCATTTAAAAATAAACCTCAGGTAAATGATTAATAGTCCTGATTATTAAAAACTTAGACTTGACAACTATTTCATTTTATCAAATGCACCCGGTCAATTTTTGGCTCTCCCATTAATAATGTATGAATAATGAATTTACGCTCGCAGTTGTAGATGTAGGCGTGCAATACACATATATCTGACTATTTGCCGGAAGATAAATGGTCTCCTGGCCCCTATTTCACCAACTTGACAATTGTCACCTGACACTGACAATTCGCCATTCATTGCTTGTTCTAGAAGTTAAGGTGGTTGCAAGGTTACTTGTGGAATCAGCAATGTACGGAGAATTGTCGCTGTCAGATGACAATTGTCAAATTGGTGAAATAGGGGCCTGGTGGTGATATTGCACCACACTATACTCATCACAAATAAATAGAGATGTAAAGAGTTTCCAGCATCAAAGAGTAAAGAGTCTACATCGTCAAAATAAAATATGGAGATTTAAGCAGTCAAATAATAAGTTTTAGAGATGTAAAATGTCTCTATACGTCACACAAAAGTACACAAAATAATATTTCACTCCCACGTTTCGCATTTCTTTGCATCCAAACGAACAAGTCAAACGGGCGCAAAAAAACATCAAATTGCTAATACAAAACATTATGGCCTTAAAGCGATCGTTTCTGTTTTCCATCAAAGCTGCACAAAACCAAGTAAATTTGTAATATGGATATTTGAGACCTTGTGATAATAACATATTGTGGTAATGATTCAAACATACATTTACGTAAGTGGTGGTGGAAGTGCGAAGTGCGGTGTTAGTTTCTGAGAACATCAGAGGAAACAAACAAACAAAATCTGGATGTATCTTAAACCGTAAACCATAATCCGTACGGTAGTAATCTATTTATAGCGTTCTACTTCGGGGAATAAATTAATATATATATATATATATTGCGGGACTTTTACAGGGATTCCCGACTTTAATTTCATAAATCTTTCTGAAAAACTATAATAGACTTAAACTTAAATTAACTTTGGACGCCTACCCGTCTATTAGGACTTTGAACATTTAATAAGAAATGGGATAATGGATCTTGCTGCCAATATTCTGAATTCTTTTTAATTGTATAGCTAGTCCTTCATTCTGTCTGGCGAGAGCAATTCTACGCATCCGCCCACATACGACTGCCACCTAGTCCACGATTTTAGTATTATCATTACTTACTGCCAAGCCAACCAGCTTCCCTGGGATTAATCTAAAATGTTCAGTATGAGCAGGTCAGACCCCAATAACACGATAATCCCGGCCTATCTATTTAAAGTGCCAACCACCAGCGAACGTAAAAACCATTATTTACCCTATTCATGATTTACTAACCATATAGCGACACTTTACTATACCATTTAACACGAGGACACCTCCCAATGTTCCTAACCTAGAAGTAAAATAACACTAAGAAACGAAAATGTCTATAAAAGTACGTCACACATTCTGATATGATTCCGAACTTATGAAGTGCCAAAGGTGTCAGAATCACCTTTCTTGATAAATCGACGGAACTCCTCACATATTATCGGCCCACGTACGGCGATTTGTTTTCTGTAATAATCAATGTTCATGTGGTAAAGAGGAAAGGAAATGTGGAAATGTTCACGTGGCTTGGCGGAGTACTGAATGGAAGTGTTAAAAATTTGTTCTTAAAGTAAATGTAAGTAAGTAAAAGTTCCTGATTTTGACCCTTCGGAACTTACTTAACAATTTATCGCGACAAGTTTTAAACAAATTCTGATTGAGCAGTATATCAGATATAACGAACGCTGTGACATAACATAATAACATAATTTGTATAGCTTGTTACTACTTGTTTATGGCAACCAGAGTAATAATGCGCGCGGATTAAGCAACAATAGCCTCTCGATCAACTAGGTAAGCACTTTGAAGCAGGCCATATTAACTGCGTTCTCCTGTCAGAAGGTCAATCTCAACCACCCTTTAAGGGAAAACGTGATGCTAACTAACCGGAATGGAAAAAAAACAGGATTAATGTCAATGTATGATTATTTTCTATATTTATGTCGTTTCGAGGTAAAAGGTAAGGAGTACCAACTTAAATCTTGGTTTATATAGCGACTATACCCGCGCGGCTTCGCCCGCGTATTGCAGGTAATCGGCAAACCCGCGGGATAAAATTGGCCTATAATCATCCAGAATGTCAATTCTACACGCCGGTGAAAGAATTTTCGAAATCGGGTAAGCGGTTCCGGAGATAACCCAAAACATACAAACTTACAAAGCTAGTATAGATAAAGGTGAACAATTGACATAGACATACTCGTAGAAGGATTGATATCATAATATAAATTAGCAGCATATGCTGAGTGGTGTCAACTTCTCTGTAGCTACGCTATTGTAGTTTAAGTTGGTAACAATTAAGTTTCTTTTTATACATTGTGTTTTGTTATTAAGGACGTAATTGTGATGTGGTGATATTTTGGCTTGCAATCAATTCATTTCTATTCTTTCATTTCTAATTATTGGAGTGAAGGAAACAATCTTTGGGACGTTTACCTTACCGCTCTCTTTCAGGTCAGGGCCATAAAGATTCAGGTTCACGTTTTTCAAGAGGACATTGCCAAAGTAAGGGGCTATAAAGCTTAATTTTTGATTGGATTTTAGAACAGACGGACAGAGGGTCGCTACCGGAACCTTAAATAGTGCATTTTGATTTTAGAATGTATGCTACGGATCCTTCTCTAATGTGAGTACATTAGAGAAGGATCCGTAGCATACATTCTAAAATCAAAATGCACTATTTAAGTTTGCACTATTTATTAATCTGTTTTAGTTCATTATTAGTACATTCCCTAGCCGAGCGAGCTCTGCTCGGGTGAAAATAGAGAAATTCGAAGAAAACAGATTTTCCTAAACATGAATACCAGCCCAGCTAGATTGATTTTTCGCCTCCATTAACCCCAGTATCCCAACTTCTTCTTATAGCAAGTCGGTGGCAAACAAGCTTACGGCCCACCTTATGGTAGGTGGTTACCGTAGCTTATGGATGTTTTCAACTCCAGGCGTGTTATGAAACGTTCAATTCATTGAAAACGTTAGCCGTTTTCGAGAACGTGATTTCAAATATATACGTATACAAAGATTGCTCGTTTAATAGTATAGGATTGCCGATGCAGAAGAGTTCGTCCAGTGCTAAACAACTTTCACAATAAAGTATTTTTATATTAAAACAGCTAGACTAGACGAAAACTTATGCATCCGGGCTCGTATAACTTGTCCCCAGTATTTGTTACACTGACAAATGTGCGGAGATGGAAATTAAACTTAAACTGTTGCGACTTCGGTGAGGTTGGTGCGCGTAAACAGCCCTGCCCTTCGGGTTGTACGTCACGGACTTTCCCGTACATTCATCCGGCTTCACAAACTGGTTGGTATAATATATATAAAGCTTAATTTTTGATTGGATTTTAGAACAGACGGACAGAGGGTCGCTACCGGAACCTTAAATAGTGCATTTTGATTTTAGAATGTATGCTACGGATCCTTCTCTAATGTGAGTACATTAGAGAAGGATCCGTAGCATACATTCTAAAATCAAAATGCACTATTTAAGTTTGCACTATTTATTAATCTGTTTTAGTTCATTATTAGTACATTCCCTAGCCGAGCGAGCTCTGCTCGGGTGAAAATAGAGAAATTCGAAGAAAACAGATTTTCCTAAACATGAATACCAGCCCAGCTAGATTGATTTTTCGCCTCCATTAACCCCAGTATCCCAACTTCTTCTTATAGCAAGTCGGTGGCAAACAAGCTTACGGCCCACCTTATGGTAGGTGGTTACCGTAGCTTATGGATGTTTTCAACTCCAGGCGTGTTATGAAACGTTCAATTCATTGAAAACGTTAGCCGTTTTCGAGAACGTGATTTCAAATATATACGTATACAAAGATTGCTCGTTTAATAGTATAGGATTGCCGATGCAGAAGAGTTCGTCCAGTGCTAAACAACTTTCACAATAAAGTATTTTTATATTAAAACAGCTAGACTAGACGAAAACTTATGCATCCGGGCTCGTATAACTTGTCCCCAGTATTTGTTACACTGACAAATGTGCGGAGATGGAAATTAAACTTAAACTGTTGCGACTTCGGTGAGGTTGGTGCGCGTAAACAGCCCTGCCCTTCGGGTTGTACGTCACGGACTTTCCCGTACATTCATCCGGCTTCACAAACTGGTTGGTATAATATATATAAAGCTTAATTTTTGATTGGATTTTAGAACAGACGGACAGAGGGTCGCTACCGGAACCTTAAATAGTGCATTTTGATTTTAGAATGTATGCTACTCTCATTATTAGTACATTCCCTAGCCGAGCGAGCTCTGCTCGGGTGAAAATAGAGAAATTCGAAGAAAACAGATTTTCCTAAACATGAATACCAGCCCAGCTAGATCGATTTTTCGCCTCCATTATCCCCAGTATCCCAACTTCTTCTTATAGCAAGTCGGTGGCAAACAAGCTTACGGCCCACCTTATGGTAGGTGGTTACCGTAGCTTATGGATGTTCTCAACTCCAGGCGTGTTATAAAACGTTCAATTCATTGAAAACGTTAGCCGTTTTCGAGAACGTGATTTCAAATATATACGTATACAAAGATTGCTCGTTTAATAGTATAGGATTGCCGATGCAGAAGAGTTCGTCCAGTGCTAAACAACTTTCACAATAAAGTATTTTGATATTAAAACAGCTAGACTAGACGAAAACTTATGCATCCGGGCTCGTATAACTTGACCCCAGTATTTGTTACACTGACAAATGTGCGGAGATGAAAATTAAACTTAAACTGTTGCGACTTCGGTGAGGTTGGTGCGCGTAAACAGCCCTGCCCTTCGGGTTGTACGTCACGGACTTTCCCGTACATTCATCCGGCTTCACAAACTGGTTGGTATCTTAAGCAATTATGGTAATTCGATGTTTGAATTGCGTAGTTACAGCGTTATCAATTCGTATGGGCCGTTTTCAGTGTCGGCGGTGGTGATTTTTAACTTTGAAACGCATATTTTTGAGTTTCATAGTGCTCATAAATATCAGATTTTTGATTCTCAATAAATACGGTTTCTACAGACAACATGACAGCAAATTCTACGGGTCTCTCGCCGTTTTGACGTTTGTTGCCAATGGGAAATTAGGAGGAACAACAGTTGGGATTTTTCAGATGCCATATACTTTAGAGGTTGTGATACAACCATATCATATCTCCTTCCGAAATAAGGACTGGGAGTTATCAGTTTGAATTTGGAACAAGCGTCGTTTGATGAAGAAATGGTTGATGGCTTGATGCCTTAAAATAGCGTGTGGGGGGCAAAAATAATACATTTTTTGTATGTAAACTTATAATAATATAAAAGACAAGCATTTGAATGCTTCTGTACCACCCCGTAGCTGATAAATGTACATTATAAGCACAATGTATATGTTTGTTTAAAGACACCTTTTCCCGAAACCCAATACAATATTAGATGTCAGTAACGTGTATGGCGACATTGGCAACCAATACGCCACGACATACACAATCATGCGTGTATGTAGGTACTGTGCATTATATAATTCAAATAGACAATGAAAACTGTATCAAGTCAATATGAATAACTATATAACAGCTGGTTGAAACCGGTATTCCAACTGCCGTGTCATCATCATCATATCACCCAAAAGACGTCCACTGCTGGACATAGGCCTCCCCCAAAGAGTGCCACAATGACTGGATCTGCGCCACCCGCATTCAGCGGACTCCTGCGACCTTTACCAGGTCATCAGTCCACTTTCAGTCTACCCACGCTGCGCTTTCCAGACACTTCCGGTACGTGATCGCCACTAGAGAACCATTCCGCCCCAGCGGCCATCGGTTCTACAAGCAACGTACTACACGTAGTACGTTGCTTGTAGAATGAATGTATGTGCAGTGCAATATATGATTCAAACAAACAATAAAAAAACTGGTCCAGTGCGAGTCTGACTCGCGCACCTAGGGTTCTGTATAAACTATCAATTAACTCAAGGTAAAGTAAATGTCCCAATATTTGACACCTTCATTAAGTAACTTTCGCCTGTTACTCATTTTTCACTTCTCATGCTCAAAAAGTGCGTCATATAAGGCTTAGCAACTAGGGAAAATATGTATACTTATTCACGATTTATAAGACACTTTAATTTGACAATTCAAAATGGTTCACCGATATATTAACCCAACACAACAGAATTCAATTTCAAACCACCAATAACTTTTACACCAAGACCATCGAACTGTCAAGACAATAGAACCACGTTTTTTTTGACCTGCTATTAAAATATACCCGTCCTAACCCCATTAATTCTAGAAAAATCTTAAGACTGCGCCGAGCTTTTGACGCGAGCACCGATTTGGCATTAGCACCTGTGTGTGCGTCATCACGCACACTACCGCCGGCTCGCTCGATCGGTACGGTCGGTCACAAGCTAAAAGTTAGTAGCTCATCATTCTCTAATAATAAATCTCAACTCCGCGTATAAAACCGTGGATGGTATAAGGAATAAAATACAAAACGCAATTATTATTTTTATTGAAATTTGTCCGTTAACTAAGGAAAAGAAAAAAATAAGCAAGGTAATAATAACGCAGTGTTACCGGTGGACTAGTGTTGCAATTGAATTAGCAATCAGCAGCGACGTGCACAGTCTTTAGACGGGATAGACAAAAAAAATAGCCAATCTAGCCAAGTCCACGAAAAGCTAGCTCTTGTTTCTCCAAAAAAAGCAAAAATATCTTTGAGTGAAAATATTGTCGATTTCGGCCATTGAGTCCGTTTCAAAAGATTTCTGTAATAAGATGCAAGTGCTACATATAAATTTAAGTAGAGCATTTAAAATCGTAAGTTTCCATTTTTGCCATTTTGACCATGGATTCGTCATGTCCGTCTGTCTGTCTATCCGTCCGTATGTCTTAGAATTTTTTTGTAAGTTGCAAATGCAAACTCGACTACAGATTGAAAAATCAACTCTAAAAATGTTAATCAACTAAACATACTGTAAAGTCTTTAGTTGACACGGAATGTTCGTTCTGGACCTTTTCCTCACATGACGATTCCTAAAAACAGTTCAATACATAGTAGTAATGTTGATATTAGCTAGTTTCTTTAGTGTTAAATATATTGTAACCTCTTTATTATTTGAAAACAAGACCTTACCTCAGATTCATTGCGTGCCGTAACATTGGACGCTGCACTTTTTCCATTCTCATTTTTTGTTCCCAATACTCCAATCGGATTATTCGATGATTTCTAAAAACATAATTAGTAATAAGTACATTTAAAATAAGAAATTTCTTATTATCTGCCAAATATCTGCTTATCTGCTTAATACAGGGTGTACCAAAAATGATAAGAAAAACAGAAAAAAAAATCTGACGCGATTTTTTTTTACCTGACTATGGAGCGTTGGCCGACTGGGGCGACAAGCTCCATAGAAATGTAAAAAAACGCGTCAATTTTTTTTTCTGTTTTTCCTTATTAGAACACGATACCTGTTAAGCCCTTGATCGGTTCATACCCCGTTTTTGTTACACTTTGTATAATGCCAAAAGTATTTAAAAAAATATACTTACATTGGAAATTCCTAATTCATTTTGTCTCTTTGTTCGTGCAATAGAAGCAAGAAGCCGTTTGTGGAAATACTTAGGGGCATTTTTACGTGTATTATATCTTTCCTTGCGTCTTCCCATTTTAAGGGGCTCCCATACGATACGCCAATGACCTTCGATCTGAATCCCTTAGTTTTCTAATGTCTTTTATAGCTTAAGAACAACGGCTTTAAGCAATATAGTATCCCATATTTACTTCAAAGTTCATTGTTTTCGAGGTATTTGGCATCAAAGTTGAACAATTATAGGCCAAAAAACTGGTTTTCTGGCCATAACTTTTGTGTTAATTAGTTTAAATTGCAATGCCTAGACACGTTTTCAGAGACGTCATAGACGAACCCATTTGTAGATTTCGTATTATGTTAGATCTTTCATGTCAATAGTGTAGTGTAGTAGTAATCTTTCACGAAATAAATTTTAAGACAATGTTTAAAACCGATAGCCGTTAGACCTATAATTCTATCTGTAGTGCAAAAGTAGGAGATACGATCGGCAAAAATCGATGAAAACCTCGGGTACTTAACCCCTTAACTAAAACAATAAATAATTGGTGCACCATCAATAGGTTAAATGTTTCCTCTATTATCATTTATCACTAAATGATGGGCACGTGTTTTCTTTTGTCAAGGAAAAAAAAATACAGAAAAAGTACGTCAAAGTTCAGAGCTGCGGACTAGTGACGTCAGTTGTGGTAAAAAGTGTGGCACGGCGTGACGTCACGCGGAACTTTAACGGGCTATATCTTCATTACTTTTTTTTAATTGAAAAAATAAGAAATACCTGTCTAATATTTTTTTGATTTAATAACTGACTATAGAGACAATACAGGAATAAGCTTACGAGCTTGAGTTTGAAATCGACTGTCTTAGCCCCTTCCATCATATAGTTCCACTAGCCATCTTCCGGCTTCATCATGAGACCCTCACCATCATGTTTAATGGTAAGTACTCAAGATAACAAAGCAAACGAGCCCAAACTCGACTATCTTAGCCCCTTCCATCATAGAGTCCCACCAGCCATCTTCCGGCTTCGTCATGAGACCCTCGCCATCATGTTTAATGGTAAGTACTGAAGATAACAAAGCAAACGAGCCCAAACTCGACTATCTTAGCCCCTTCCATCATAGAGTTCCACCAGCCATCTTCCGGCTTCGTCATGAGACCCTCGCCATCATGTTTAATGGTAAGTACTGACGATAACAAAGCAAACGAGCCCAAAGTCGACTATCTTAGCCCCTTCCATCATAGAGTTCCACCAGACATCTTCCGGCTTCGTCATGAGAGCCTCGCCATCATGTTTAATGGTAAGTACTGACGATAACAAAGCAAAACAGCCCAAAGTCGACTATCTTAGCCCCTTCCATCATAGAGTTCCACCAGCCATCTTCCGGCTCCGTCATGAGACCCTCGCCATCAGTTCTCGTTGTTCCTGAGGGGCAACCACGTAACGTTTCGAACGCGCGTCAGGTAGATACAAGTCTCATTTTTCCATATAAAAATTGACATTTAGATCTAAACTGACGCGCGTACAATGCGTTACGTTGTCGACCTGCTTAGAAGCTTATAATATCAAAAATAATACTTACCCTGTTTTGCTGCGTATTACTGCTGTATTCATACACAATTGACATCGAAGTATTTTTAAGTGTCACAGCGCCGCATTGAAACGTGCTCTCTCTCTGAGTTCTCGGGGGTGACTGAATATGTCATGCGTTGCTCGCGTATTATATTTCATCATTTTGTTCCATAGTAATTTTATATGGCGGATTTGAAGGGCGTTTTTAAAAAAAACATAAGTAAATAACCAAAGCACTTTGAAATGTCAGGATTGGATTCTTTTGTAGTTAATACATTGGAGATTCGTTTGAGTAGGATTATGAAACTAAAGTATATTTATTTTTATTCAATTTTACCTAAACGCCGACACACGTTCTTCTCATTTTTTGTGCAACTTTACGGAATTGTATTTATTAAACTGTAGATGATTTGAGAATATTTATAGTTTATTATTGTAAAGTCACTCTTTGTGATTATAATTACATATAATTTATATTTTATTGTAAAAAATTGTGAACTCCACTGTCGAAACGGTGACTGCCGTTTTTGCCGATTATGCTCGGCGCAGTCTTAACAGCGCGAAGTAGGAATGGGGTCAGCACCATCTATCGGCCCCATTTGGTACTAACGTGCAAGGGCAATCAGCTTAGTATGCACGAGTATGTTGGTGTTTTAGCGATTATTGTTTATCACGTGAACCGACCTCGATTTTTTTGAAAGAGAGTACTTCTTTTATAGTCTTATAGGAATTTCAAAACAAAAAAATAGTTATAAAGTTGATTAAATTGCAAACTCAACTAGGAAATGATTTTTGAAAATAAAAAAAAAAATACGCTTACAGAAAAAAATATACTTTTCCAGTAATCTTTGTTTATCTTAATCACAACGAACAATTTCAAATTTTTCGCTTGGATAACTTCGGGGATAAGTTTCAATAAGTGCAACTCAAGCCCCTTCATGTGATACCCCTCTTCACCTAATAGTTGAAGTTTTTTTTTTGCCCCCCCTCATTTTCGTAATTTTTCATAGAAAATTAAAATGTATATTTAAATTTCACATTTTCAGAATCAGAATCCGAATCAGAATATTTATTTTGTTAAACATATGTTACAGTGAAAGATGTTACATGAACAGATATAATTATTAGAGCACTATGTTTGTGTTTCCATGCACGTGAATAACTCATTTAAAACCATTCCAAATTTCAAATTGATAGCTTAAGTAGTTCGTGAGATATTTCACTTTGTGTCAGCAAACAGACAGACAGACAGACGGACGGAGTCGCACCATAAGTGTTCCTTTACCTTTTTTGGTACGGAACCCTAAAACCGAAACACCTGGTCAAAACCGGTTTTCAAACTGGCGTGTGAAATGATTTAATTAATACCGGTTTACAAACACTTTCGCAAGATCGCATCCCAAATAACGCCCTTTAGAAACTAGACCGTATTTCCAAGATAATATAAGGTTTTAAATCCAAGTTGACTTATGGTGCTGCAATTGTCTGTGTTTATCAATGTTTAGGTACGCATGATTATTTTGCGTCGTCACGTGGATATTGTCATAAACGTTAGATGCGTGGATAGTTTACCTTTAAAATTCATTACGTTTACGTCGAATTTTATGAAAACAAAACGACGGCACATATGATGGCGAAAATATATATGTAATCGAACGAGCGAAGCGAACGAACTTCTATGCTTCAACTTGGGCCGAAAATTGTTTGTATATTGATTCGTTTGTGTCCAGATTTCCCGCTTTCCTGCTGTTCTCTTATAGGTAGGTAGCATTCTTGTTCTGATAAGAAAAACTAAAAGATTTCTTTTGACGCGATTTTTTTTTCAATTGTGAATTTATCGCCTAAGATAAACGTCCCAATATTTGTCAACTAAATTTCAGTAATTGATGCCCTGCTTGCGTTTAACTTATGACTTTTTTGATTAAGATTGAATGTTATATATATACTTCACATCGGTCCAGTGTCGGGCTTTGCACAGTGTTTTCCGGAAATAACGAGTTTACCCGGAAATGATAACTAGCTAGATCGAGTTTTCGCTCACGTAAACAGCATTGCAAATCCCATCGACATTCATACCCACTCGGTTTTTTCAAAAAACTTATGTACGAAATACTTATCATTTTGATATATTTTACCAGTGGCAGTTCGGTGAAGGTAAACGTCGAGAGGAAACCGGTCTAACCCCAACAAAATTTTGTTTTCCCCATGGGTAGGAAGGTCAGTAGGTACCTAGTCAAAAACAGTAGAAGGCAGGCATTTCAAAACAAAATTAACAAAATGGCTTTTGACTCACTGTTTCTATAGTGGAAATATATAAATATCTAGAGATGCGCAAAACGTGTCACTGAAGTGAAAGGAGCGATTCATATCTTCATGTCGTAAAGATATGTATCACTCTTTTCGTTCATTTCGTTCAATTCGCTCAGTTCATCTATAGACTCCTAACAGCTCTCGCTCAGTTGATCTGTGGACTCCTAACAGCTCTAAATCACTCCCACACACAAGTATAAATGAGTGACTCACACATTGACATGTTTTTCTATCAGTAACGTAAGCGTGCACGCGTGAGTGTGAGATAGGTTTATAGCTTCGACTCGTAAGTGCGAAGAGCGCAACCCACCCGTACATCAGTTGCTCGGTTGAGTTGAGAGCGGTAGAGCGAGTGAAGGACGCATACTGAACTGACATAGTGAGTTAGTGAGTTGTTTCATCCTTCAGTGAACGAGTGAGCGAGTGACATAAACGAAAAGATGCAGTTCATTTGAATCTCTCACTCCTGTGAGTTACACACCTCTATAAATATCTCACTTTTAATGTATAATAATATTTGCCGACTCTTAATTTGACATAATAATAATAATAATAATAATCTTTATTAATACAACATAATAATAACATTTGCATTAAAAGTCTTACATCTACATGGTGCATACATAATACTTGAGCCTGAACTAGGACATATCTCTGGGATGTAATTTAATATTTTTTGATATGATTTAAGTTAAAGCCGACTATACTTTTTCGATTTAAGCGACTCATTCGTCTGTAATGCAATGTAATGTACTCACCCTAATGATAGTTCAGTTAAATGTCATACCACCACTCGTAATTTTGCATGTCGGATGTTCGACTGAATACTGAGACGCATTTATGTAGCAAAGATCCTTGTGAACGTATTCTGGCAAATAAACTATTCTTATTTCTTATTTCAGATGACAATCGCTTTTGTAAATGAATGCCTACGCTCTATCTTGAGATTAGTCGCCAAAGAGCACCCTGGGCTGCTTTAGGGTACAATAGCTATGTGGATGCCCTACTGGGGAAGTACCCTGGGCTCCTTTAGGGTACAATCGCTATGTATTCAGAGAGGCAGGGCAAATCGAAATGTCATCCCGCTCGAATTTGGAGCAGCACAACTGGGGAAGTACCTCCGCCTTGCGGAAGACCACAGCCGTAATAACAATAATTCAATTCAATTCTCTAAGAACTAATTAATGTAATTTATGTTGTTTTAATTTTTAATTCTGAGAATTTGGATTCGTTGACAATTAGCAATTAATAATATTTCACCTGTTGACATTAACGATTTTATAATTTATTTTCAATATCAAATAATTTTAATTGTATGATTTTATTTAATGTTTAATGATGCGCCGGTCCTGTTCTCTTTCCCTTTATTAATAGTTTGAACGTACCCACTATTAACATTAATAAATTTAAGTCTGTACTTACTAACAACTATATGGGCCACGGCCTGAAATAAACGTTTATTTAATTTAATTTTAATAACACTACTACTTGCCCTGTAGTAGTGTTGTGTTCCTGGAGATGAGCAAGGTC
This sequence comes from Epinotia bilunana, assembly GCA_947049275.1. Lineage (NCBI taxonomy): Eukaryota > Metazoa > Arthropoda > Insecta > Lepidoptera > Tortricidae > Epinotia > Epinotia bilunana. Next base: position 21,752,696 of record OX346257.1, read on the forward strand.
GCCAGAGCTCCCGAGGATACATTGTGTTGGGAGCGAGGGAATTTGTTCCTTCAGCTGTCAACACAGCGAATCCTCAAACATATCAAGGGTCGGCAACGCCCATGTTACTTCTTTGGAGTTGCATGCGTCTATAGGCTGCGGTGTCCGCTTACCATCAGGCGGGCCGTACGCTTGCTTGCCACCGTCGTTGAATTAAAAAAAATGTGGATCCCTAACTGGGGCATCTTACAGAAGACCACAAACCACAACTAGTTGCTCCGTAGGTTTGGCATTGTGTTCCTGGCTCTGTAGTTTATTAAACGGCTTGATAGATTTAAACATGTGAGGTGTCGTTAGGTTCGTTCTAATCAAGAGTGTTACACTACAGTAATTGTAAAAATTCAGACTTACTCATCTTTAAATAGAAACATCATTCCATTTGTATGATATTTTATCGCCCGCTCTCGCATCTACCTACAGAATCTCCCTCGTGCGCATCAAATGTCTTCGTAAGTAACGACATTTATCTTATTGAGTCAATTTAACCTGAAATAAGGAAAACGTCCATAATGACATGGATATCCGTCCCTAAATATAAACCTTCAGAAAAGTATGCTATTTCGCGGAATGACCAGGCGACCTCATTCGACGATAAAATTTCGGCTAATTTCGTATCATTAAAGCAGTTACCAGAAAAAAACTTAATGGAAAAGACATTGGCGCCACCGTTACACAATTGTTTTTTTTTTATGATATAGGAGGCAAACGAGCAGTCGAACCACCTGATGGTAAGCGATAATCGACGCCCATGGACACTTACAACACCACCTTTTTTTTCCACCGACAGGTCAATGAACGACATCGTTAGTAAACGATACTCAATATTTTCGATTCGTCGCTAAACAATTAAAACCTAATTTGCGACTGACGGCCTGATTATTTATCAAATATTTCCTGGCATTTAGCCGGCCGGTTATCGATATAGGTCCACATTTTATGAGAGATCAAAATGGATGAGGCTTCATGTAAAACAAATACAGAATGAGACGATTCTGATGATTTCGCGTTTGCTATCAATGCTATCATGCAATTTACAACATTTTTTTTTAAGTGGGCCATTATATGATTTAGTTCGATAGGAAATGAAATTTTAAGGTATACGTGTTTTTTATTTCTCCCTAAATGTTTATTTTCATCCAAAAATATTAAAATTAATTAATTCCAATAGGTCGGAAGTAAAATATGACGTCATTAATATGTCTCTCTATGGTACCTGTCCACATCTTTCACTCAACAGACGTGAATGACGTCACGCGCGGGGTATACCGCGTTTTACAGATTTTAGTGATTTTCTCGGAAACGAGTAAGAATAAAAATGGGAAACCCACTTTATTACGTTCTGATAAAATAAATACCGAAATGGTTTTCGATTTAGACATCATTACATATTTTGAAATGTTGTCAATTCAGCAACCACCGTACATATTTGTTTACTTAATCATTTCTTCTTCCTCGAATTTAAACTTTCGTGAGACATGTTGAAATAATACTAATAATTACAAGGTTCAACTCACGTATTCAATGTCACTACGGGCAAGAACTCCCGAAGAGTTCGAAACATGTCGCCCGTAGTGACATTGAATACGTGAGTTGAAGCGTGTAATTATTAGTAGGTATTATTTTTTCTTCCTGTTCCTTTTCTTCTTTTCCTATTATTTTTAAATAAAGATAGGCTTTCCACATCATCATCATATCAGCTGAAGTACGTCCACTTCTGGACATAGGGCTCCCCCAAAGAGTGCCAAATTGACCGGTCCTGCGCCACACGAATTCAGCGAACTCCCGCGACCTTGGCCAGGTCATCAGTCCACCCTCGTCGGGGGCCAACCAGCATCGGTTCTACGTGACATGTGCCCGGCCCATCGCCACGTTTAGCGATTCGGAGCTTGGTGCTGCTGCGGATAGCTTTTGATGCGATCACGCAGATAAACTCCCAGCATAGCCCTTTTCATTGCCCTTTGGGTAACTTCGAGCCTTCTATTAAGGGCCATTGTGAGCGACTACCTTTCAGTGCCATATGCTATCACTGGAAACCAGTGGCGGCGCGTGAAAATTTTCGATGGGCACCTTGTTATCTAGATAGGCTTGCCTGACGCCTGATGCACAGTAACTAAGCTTAGGTAGAGGTCTAGCTTCGTGACGGGTGACCGGTGGGGTGAGCCGCATTAGCGCGTAGCGAATAACAGCCCAAGTCTTTTTAAGGGCGTGAATTGGAAAATTATGAGATTATTTAAGGTACTGCCTAAATTAGCCGCTCACTTGATTTCGGATTTTACATAAGTTTCTGACAAAAAAAAACATTTTTGGTACCTACTTATTACCAATTGTACTTTTTGTATTCATACCGTCATCAACTACTCTTTAAGACGATTCTAACGAGCCCAAACTCAACGGGGTCACGTCTGCTAAGTACTGAATCCCCATGGCCACCTTCTGTCCCCATCATCAGATCAGCTCATCAGAGCAGCAAACCATACTTACCTACACCCAAAATTTCAGCTCAATCGCTTGGGGTCAACTGGTGCAAAATTCAGTTCCAAGATTTGTCCCACACTAACAAACTAACAAACGAACAGCAGGTCAATCACGTAACGCATTGTACGCGCGTCAGTTACATCTAAATGTCAATTTTTATATGGAAAAATGACAGTTGGATCCTATCGCGCGTTCAAAACGTTACGTGGTTACCCCTCAGGTTAAGTTAAATAAAAGCATGTATTAACACCAAAAGTTCATTTTTAGAAAAAGTTGGAACTCGCGAGCGTTACGTTCGAAATTCAAAATCACTTTCAACGCTAGCGGATAAAATAGACTTTAGGGGGCGCAGCTTTTGAGCGATTAAGTAAGCCTTTGGTGAGGTGTAAATGCAATCCTTTAACCGTAGTTTTTGATATAAAATCTAAACGAAAAACGGAAAAGCGCGACCGTTGACTATGAAGTAACGCTCTTGTGTTAAAATTAGGACTTTGAAGATAAACGGATGGGATAAATTGCTCTTGTGAAAAATACTGTAAGTGAAATATTGCGAAAAGTAAGAAACCCTTTTGTGTGGCCTAGATAATGGCTACTTCGGTTTATGAGTGGGGATTCACACAGAACCTAACGTTAGCAAAGAAAGAAAAGTTCTACCTAATTGAACACATACATATACTTATACATAGATTCACGCCTTTATTCCCAATACGGGTAGGCAGAGCATATGGAACTTTACATTGTTCCAGTGCCAGTTTTAGCATAAATATGGTTATAAAATATAGACTAAACGTGATATCGCAGTGATAGGTTGCAAGCCCATCGCCCACAACACACTTTAACCCTGTCCCTTTATTACCTACGACTCTTACGACACCCACAGGAAGAAAGACACGGTAACTGAACCAGGTGATGAAAATTCATTTACCTACCACAGACAAAGTTTCCTACCTACTTAATTTTGTAGGCAATATACATACTACTATTAGGCACTCCACTCCATGTACAGTCAGCAGCTAAAGTCGCTACGCGAGTCAAGTGCTCAAAATGCCCTGAACGCGACTAATGTCAAGAGAATAAGGACGGTCTAGATAATTTTGAGCGTCGCTACTTCTGCTGCGGACTGTATCCACTGTATAAATACGCTATTGTTAAAGCTAGGTACATGTGTCAATATGTTTAAAGCATTGGCAACTTTTTCCGCCTTTGTGGCACAACACTGGCTGGTATATTTTTAAATATAAAAAACAATGGAATGGGCGACCGATACGGCCAAAAGGTACGGCGACCGGCCAAACAGAGAACTTTTCTATGATCGGACGACCATGATGACATTTGGGAAAATATCGCGTTTTTTTTTTTAAATGTACTTATTCATTTAAGGTGAAATATTGGTAATCACGTAACGTTTTGAACGCGCGTTAGGACAGTTTAACTGTCATTTTCCCATACTAAAAGTGACATTTAAGGCCTCCACCCACCGAACGCGTGTCGTGCGCGGCGCGTGTGCTGCGCGGGCCCGCGCAAGTTGTAAAGCATTGAAAGTACACTTCAAACACACATCGAACGCGTTTCGAACGCGGGCCTCGCGGGCCCGCGGCGCTAAAGTTACAACTCGGTAGCGCGGCCGCGTGTCGTGCGCGTCGCGTGTGAAGCGCGGGCCCGCGCGTGCACGCGCAGCTGCCGCACTGCTGAGCGTGATAGAGATAGTGAGATACATATTAAATGTGTTGGTAGTGAGAGAGGCATGACGCGGCGGACCCGCGCGGGCCCGCGTTGCTACACGCCGCCCGCTTGCGGTGTGAATATACCGCTTCAACCGCGCCCGACACGCGCCGCGCATGACACTCGCCGCGCACGACACGCGTTCGGTGGGTGGAGGCCTTAAGATCTACCTAACGCGCGTGCAATGCGTTACGTGATCAACCAACTGATTGGCTAAGGTAACGGATAAAAATATTTAGCTATGACGAGTGCTATCAAAAGGTTGGTATGGAGGCGGAAGAAACGACCAAACATATTCTACTGGACTGCAAGCAGGTAGGAGTATACAGGAAAAAGCACCTAGGGTCTCCAGACACACTACGGAACGCAGTCATCAGGAACACAAAGGCACTCACCAACTTTCTAGAGGAGCTGGGGTGGTTAGAGTAGCGCTACCCCACCATTTCACTGGATGTCGACTTGCGGAAAAGAGCCCATATAACTAACTAACTTAGGTTGGTATTTTTCCGTTTGTCTAAGGCATGTTCAGGATAAGTGCATTATTACTGATTTCATACAATTTGTAGTGAATAATTATTACAAGTGAATATATTTAAGAAAATGTCGAGTTATACTCCCTTCACAACATTCCACGTTTGAAATGTTATTCGCCCTTTGGAAACACGTGGCTTACATTACGTGAATACATTACTGCGTAGAAAACACGTGAATTTACTATTTGAACATATAATATCACATGTTTCCTAACATGGCATGCGTAGGTACAGTATTATTGTTAACTTAATAAGGAAAATCCCACTGAAAACATTTCAGATACTATTCTGTCTAAGGAAGAAGATTCGAATTCCAATGACAGTTTCATATTTTAAAAATAATCTCAAAAGAGAAAAAAAAGAGTGAGGTAAAGGTTAAAGGTACTCGACGCTGTTCTAGTATATGGCGCACTATGTCAAAGCAATATGGGTTTAATTCGAACTAAAAAGATTTTTCTTCATTCGAATTTAAGCCATTTCACTTTGACATAGGGTGCCCATGGCATATACTAGAACAGCGTCGAGCACTTGGACGTTTACCAGATATAAGTGCACATTACGACTGATTTCATACTCAATCATTTTATCACAAATAATATGTTAAGTTATTCCCTACATTACAGGACACTTCGCCCCTTTGAAACACGAGGCTTTCAAATTAACGATATTAATACTTGTTGTTAAATAAACATGAATACATTACTTGCTGAGTAGAAAACACGTGAACTTATTTGAATAAACAATATCACATGTTTCCTAAAATAACAGGAAAATACCCGCTGAAAACATTTCATGTAGGTACCTACTTAAAGTGATTGCTAAAACTCCCTACCTCATTACCATATTATTGGAGGCTAAAAGTTTCAGACTGTTAACCCTTTTCAGCTAACAAAAGACCAAAAAAAAAACATTGCATTTCCTAATATTTTTGTCCCCAAATATTTTTTTATTGACACTCCAACATCATTGTCACAAGCGAACAAGTACAAACCTTAAGTGAAGGACTTAAGGTTGCTTTGACAGCGGACATCATAACGCAACACACTACCTTTGGGCATTCTTGTCGTTAAAAGGATTTACTGTCATTCGACACAAATGAACAATCGTCAACACGAAATTACCATTTTGAAATTAGACCAAAAGCCACCAAAAGTGAATTCGGTTAAAATTTAATTTTTATGGAGTGTTAATATTATAACTTTTTTGCGGGAGTCCGCTGGATGCGGGTGGCGCAAGACCGGTCACTTTGGCACTCTTTGGGGGAGGCCTATGTGCAGCAGTGGACGTCTTTCGGCTGGAATGATGATGATGATAATGTTTATGGCCAATTGTTTTCCTGTTCAAAATGAATCTATTCCAAATGGAATTTTGTCCAGTATGACATAGGTTTATATTCAAATGCGTACAAAGTGCATGGTGTTTTTTTTTTATTAATATCAAAATATAATAAGAAAATCGACTATTTCGTACAAAATTCATATATGACGTATTTCCGATTGGTCATATATTTGAAGTGAACGTAATTCCATATGGACGTGTTTCTTTCGACCTATATCAAGTATGTCAATTTTACTTTTAGGGCGTAATTACATTTTAGGATTATTCAGGCTGGACAATTTTCCGGGGATTTTAAAATTGACATTATTCAGATTCGGTCAATAATTTCAAGTTGTCAATTTTCCATTTGTGCTGAATGTGTGTGGTAACCCTAACTAGGATTCTAACCGCCTTATTCATAAAACTTAAAATGCCTCTGCTAAATAAAATGTGCTTTGTCTTACGAACACAAATGTCAAAGTGACAGATAAGGACAAACTAATTTTAACGCCATTTTAGTTAAAACAGGCTTGTAGTACGTTTATGAATACGGCTTAGGACTTCGCTACGGCTTCGCACGGATTACCCGTTTTCCCGTAGGAATGAACCATTTTCCCGCGGTAAAAAGTAGCCTATGTTCATCAGGGATAATGTCGGCTTCTAGTGGTAGAATAAAATTTTCAAATCGGTCCAGTAGTTTCGGAGCCTATTCAATACAAACACACAAACAAACAATCATATCTTTCCTCTTTATAATAATTATTAGTGTAGATTAAAGATTGATGATCCTCAATGATATCATTGTTCGGTTAGGTACATATAATTGTATGTATTTAAGTATATAAGTAATTTTATATTGTATGCATGATATATGTATGTATATTAATGTAATTAATTGATTTGTGTTCAATTCGAGTCTCAGTATTTAGGATCCTGCATCACTAGTTTCTGTTTTGCCCAATTGTTGACTGGTAGAGAATTCATTAGGGCATTAAGTCCGCAAATTGTACCTTTATTTCGATATTTATGCAATAAAGTTTAAATAAATGAATGCTACACCCCCTATACAGGTCTAAGTTATAGAAATGTTAATGATTACCTGTGTCATTTATAGACTTATTTTAATCTGTGTAAAGTTCCAGCTTTCTATAACTAGGCGCAGGACCGGTCATTGTGGCACTCTTTGGGGGAGGCCTATGTCCGCCAGTAGATGAAGATGATAAAAATTGATGAAGCTACACCGTTTGTGTTTGGGCGGCTGTCGGGCCGGCCCGTCCCGCCGCGCCGCACGTGTCGCCATAGACGCGACCCTAGGCGGCCTGAATACCTGTCATATCTATATGTTACACAGTCTCATCTAAATGTTAACAAAATAACCTGAAGTGAAACATTTTGGACGTTGACATTGAATTTTCTTGAAAACTTTTTAGTACTTATAAGAAGCCTGTAATTCCATTACCACAGCAGGTAAGGACCAGGTCCAGGACCAGAGACCATAAAAGAAGAAAGAAGAAATAGACACTTATCCGGCGGTGATAAGGCTTTAATTTAAACAGTGTTCTCTATGTTTAGTATTTTCCCGAGTCACGTGACCTTTACGGAGGAATTTAGTCGCGCAAAGGTAATATAGCGACGAGCGGCGGTTCGTACATTTGATGATTATGAACGGCCCGCTCTTCGCTCCCCTGCCCGCCGACGTGCAGGCCGCGCCCTTATCGTAGTCCGTTTAAACCTACATACATCACACTGGCTTGCAGTGACGGTCGATGGTACATAAACTTGACAGTAATTGTCAAATTCATTATTGACCGCCACCGCAGGCTGCGCCAGTGTGATTCAGGCCTTATACTTGTACCGTTTGTGTCCGTTAAAATACCGCTAAAATTCTTTTGTTTTCGCCACTTTGACATTTGTGTTTGTAGGAAAGGAACAAAACACATTTTAGCCAACAGTTTTATTAAATTTTATGAGAAGGTTGACCTTGTTTCGAGTAGGAATAGCGTGGCTGGGCGCATTACCATTTCACACAAACTATTGTTTATAATGAGAATTATAATTACTAAATTAACTCGAATCATTCCCAAACTAGTTTTCATAAATGAGACAATATTTATAAATTTTCCGTAAACAAGCTTTGATCACTACTGCCCTTGTTACATAAAAGGGCCTATCAATATAAAATGAATTAATCAATTATATCATTATTGTCGCGGATCAATAATGGTTGATTACCGTTGAAATTAAAAACAATAATTTAATATGCATTAATAGGGTGGCATTCCGGCAAATACCGCAGCTAAATTATATATAATTGACTAGTTCATAAAATTACAGTGTGTTAATTTAGTGTGTCAAACATTGTTCTTTTTTCTATGCCATTTCTATCTGTGTGTTCCTTTAATTAGCTTTGTATTACTATACAAGGCTTATATCATGTTTATGCTGCCGTTGGTACTCCTTGAGTATAAATACATACATACATACATTCACGCCTTTATTCCCAAAAGGGATAGGCAGAGCACATGAAACGTACACTCCAGCGCCACTTTTAGCATAAATGTGGGTATAAGAGCGTTTCTCAAAAAAAATGCCACTACATTTTTTCGGAGATTTCTGCAACTTTTATGTTATTTCTACTCAAAATCACGATGTCTTTCCATCCCAATAGGAGAAAAAAAGTGTCCCAAAATTTTCATACATTTTTAAACTTTCCTATTGTGTTACCACCATACAAAGTGTATGGTAAATGGTAACACAATAGGAAAAATATCTTTGGGACAGTTTTTTGTCCTACCAGGGTCGAAAGAGCTCCTGATTCTGAGTGGAAATAGTTAAAAAAAAAATCCTAGAAGTACAATTAATAATAGTGGCATTTTTTTTGAGAAACGCTCATAAAAGATCGACAAAATGTGATATTGCAGTGATATGTTGCTAGCCCATCGCCCACAACACACTTCAACCGTTGAGTATGAGAATAACAATCATTTATTATCAGAAACTGTGTACATTAGATGATGTCATATAGAAAATTCCAATAGCTTGCCCATTTCGGGCGTACAATAGGTAGCTAAAAAAATAATTATGTCAATTTTAATACAGCTAAGCTTAATAATAACAATTTTAGGTATTTAAACATCTAAAATATTCATTTAAGTTGTAAAAACTTTTCATTATTAGCCATTTCTTGAGCTTGCTTGGCAAATGATTAAATATTTGGATACCAGATAGATAATATACGCTCTTTCTGAGTATGAAGCCTTCTGATCTTACCGTACATACATCTTATTTATATTGTGATCGGATATTGTTCTTAGTATCACTTTTTTTTATAAAAATATCATGTTCCTTAACAAATAAACAGATTTGCAGTATATACAATACATGTCAGCGTCAGTATGCCATTATTTTTGAAAGTATCTCTTAGGGTTTGCATATTTCTAAGCTTAAATATGACGCGAAGACACTTTTTTTGAAGACGAAAAGTAGATTCAACATTTACTTAGTTTCCCCAAAACATAATGCCATACGTAAGGATGGGGTAAACCATTCCATAATATGCCTTTATTGCAACGTCAGTTGAAGCTATGTTTGTCAATATGGATACTGCATAGACGGATTTGGCTAGCTTTTTATATACTTTGTCGACGTGGGACTTCCAGTTTAGGTTAGCATCGATTTTTACTCCCAGGAAGTCTGTATTATTTACTTGTTCAACCGTTTTATCGTTATAAATAAATAAGTAATTAAATTATTTTGTTTTCCTACGTAACGTCATTATTTTCATCACGAGCCGCACCACCACCGCCACCACCCGCACCCAGCACACTCCCGCGGCCTTTACCAGGTCAACGGTCCACCGTGTAGTGTGCGACTCCTCTCGGTATTATCAACACGCGTTTAAAATGGATCATGCCAAACTACATGGACCAACTCCCATTATAATCGGACACTACGCTCGAAGTTGTAGACGATTATGTATACCTAGGACAGACTACAGTTGGGTAGGTCCAACTTCGAGAAAGAGGTCAATCGTCGAATTCGACTCGGCTGGGCAGCGTTCGGGAAGCTACGGCACATCTTTTCGTCCAATATTCCGCAGTCTCAAGACGAGAGTCTTTGGCCAGTGTGTGTTGCCAGTGATGACATGTGGCACTGGAACGTGGTCGCTTACTTTGGACCTCATAAGAAGGCTCAAAGTCACCCAAAGCGCTATGGAGTGGGCTATGTTCGGAGTTTCTCTGCGTGATCGCATCAGAAATGAGGCTATCTGCAGCAGAACCAAGGTAACCGATATAGCCCTCCCAATCGCTAAACTTAAGTGGCAGTGCGCGGGCCACATAGCACGTAGAACATCGGTTCTCGGCCGTTGGGGCGGAAAGGTTCTCGAGTGGCGACCACCTACCGGAAGGCGCGGCGTGGGTAGGCCCCCCGCAAGGTGGACTGATGACCTAGTAGAGGTTGCGGGAGTCCGCTGGATGCGGGTGGCGCAGGACCGGTCACTTTGGCACTCTTTAGGTGAGGCCTATGTCCAGAAGTGGACGTGTTTCGGCTGATATGATGACGATGATGATGTTGTTTACAATGGGTTCGAGGTGACAGTTGGAATTATATGAAAATATAATTACGTCAAATTTTATACGAACTGACAGCCTTCCGATCCCATACTCATGACGGTAATACGATCGACGTATAATTTAGTGCAAATAGTAATAATAATTCATTTACACGAATACGGGGTGAGATATAATATTCAGAATCCTACTTCCTACTAATATTATAAATGCGAAAGTTTAGATGTTTGGATGTTTGTTACTCAATCACGCTTAAACGGCTGAACCGATTTGAATGAAATTTTGCATGAAGATAGTTTATAGCCTGGATTAAAATATAGGATAGTTTTTATCCCGGGTCCACGCGGACGAAGTCGCGGGCGGAAGCTAGTGTAACATATCCCAGACTTTAACGAATGATGTGACCACACACGTGGGGTATAATCCGGTAATTTATTTTTCAACACAATTGCTCGTAACGTACCTCTTATCGTGTCGCTTTTAGGCTCATAATTCTGGATATTAAACACGCGTGTTTCATAACATTACGACACTTGTTTGTTATGGTTATATCCCGATTAAGTCTGGTTGGCACCTGGCAGCAATATGTATGCATGCACACGGTGCATTCTTAAATTAACCGGGTTGTACAGAATGTACAGCTTTTTTTTTAATTCTCGGCAAATGGATTCTTACTCGACTAAACAAATTAAATCCTTTTTGTTAAATAATTGACTATTTCTTTTTGGATATGATATAGAAACGTTTAATTTAAAGTTTTAACCATTCACTTTTGATAACATCTTAACATGAATTAATAAAGATAACATTTTAAAACGAAAATATTTATGTAATTTTGTTTTGGCTGTTTAGAGATTTGTTGCGCGCCATTTTAGGTTATTTCACAGATATTTGTAAACATTGTTAATGCGTGTTTGGTTATTAACAAAAATGTTGACTCGTGGTGACTAGAAAAGTGATAAAAAGAATGGACGCCACTGGAAATTCTTGGCGATGTATACAACATGTGAGTAAAAACCTGTTGCCATAAATAAGTAAAGAAAATAACTTGGCAGGCCTATAAAATTTTTATCTTATGAAAAGGATTTTTTCCTCGCAAAATGTTGTGAAAAAGTCGTATGAAAGAGGCGGAATTATCACGCGAGCCGCAGGTGAGCGTGATAAGAGAGCCGAGGACAACATACCTCACTTTTATCACAATGTACTATTCCTGGGTAGGTAAAAGCAACTGTTTGAAACCGGGGATCGAAGTGCCACTCATATCAGCAATTCTAAGTAGAAAGAACGAAAAGAATATATGAAATAGGATGAGCAGATTCTGACATTACGGCCTACATACAAACTTACAAAACTACAAACTTACATTTGACAGACATCGCCTCTGTATAGTCTGTATTATTAGTAGGTAGGTATAGATTAAACACGCTGTTTATCTAAATAGTTAAAATTAAAATCACCGTTGCGTTGCTTCAAAGAAATCAAGATCAAAGGTATTAAACGAGCCGTGTTTATTTATTTATAAATGGGTTCCCTAAATCGGTTTTAATGATTTCGATGAGATTTACTTTTTTTTACTGTATAGGTACAAGTTGCGTGAAAAATCAATCTAGCCTTCTCCCTCTTCCGGGAAAATCGTTTTCTCCTGGTTCCCATTCGTGCATTTAAAATGGGCACTAAAACCGTTTCTGGTCTCTTAGGTATTTTATTAATTAAAGGATGATAACCGTGTGTAGGGTTTGTTAAATCCTTTCCCTTAGCTTACATTCAATAAACACTGGCTCGGCAATGCCCACGTATTAGAAATAACTTCACTTCCCAGTTGTTGCACTCTCGCCTCGGCTCTCGTGACAATGACAGTGACAGTTATCTTTCCCGCCAATACAGGGACACACGAGACAGCGTATGTATGCTGTTTGAGCTACTCGCATACACTACATCCCTCCCTTGATGTTAAATTAGATAAATAACAACAAGCGTTGTATAAAGCAAATCAACGTATATTTCTATAACAGTGCAATCAGTCTTACAGGTATTTTTCATTGAGATCTCTCATTAGGTATCTACTAGTAATTTAAACATAATGTATTAATTAACAAAAAGAAAATAGTAATATTATTTTAAGAACATGGTACATTAAATCACAGCCTTATTTACTCGCTATAATTATCATTGTTTTCCTCTTCCATTGTCTCTTCCTGGTCCAATTCTTGGACGGTCTGCCACTTCCCTTCTACCTTCTTCAAGTGAACCACATTCCTTCTCAGCACTTGCCCTGTTAAGTCATTTTTTACCGTGACATCACCCTTATTGGCACTCTGTACAGTGTGTGGTGCTGGATTATAGTTTGAACTAAGCTTATTGACTTTATCCATATTCTTGACATACACTTTATCTCCTTCATTTAAATCCGATTCAATCGCTCCTCTCCTTTTATCTCCATACTCTTTCCCCTTTTCCTTCTGAATCTTGTCTCGATCACGTACATCAAGATCAACCACTGCATTTTCCAGTCTATCAATTGATGGAATTTTGTCCCTGTTCTGACGTCTAAAAAACAACTCTGATGGCGACTTGCCTGTAGTTGAATGAGGGGTACTGTTGTACATTAGTAGGTACTCCATCAGACTCTCTTTCAAATCGCTTCTCTCAAGATGGCTGATTTTGAGACGTTTCATGATATCTCTGTTTTGTCTTTCAACTTCTCCGTTCATCTGCGGCCAATATGGTACTGTATTTTGAACAGTAATGTTGCATTCTTGACAAAATGCACGAAATTCTTTGCTAACGAACTGTCTGCCGTTATCAACAGTAATTGAAATCGGGTAACCCAGTCTACTGAAAATTTCTTTGAGTAACTATAATCTGGGAGCTGGTTACTACTTTGGTGATTTTTACTTCTTTATATCGACTATAGTAGTCCACTATCACGAGCAAGTAGTCACTGTTAGGCAATGGCCCCAGCAGATCCATCGCGACATCAACCCACGGAGCTATAGGGAGTTCCCGCCTCTTCATAGGTGTTGGAGGATTTGGCAATCCCACTAGAGTGCAACTCTTGCAAGACTTAACAAGATTCTCTGCATCTTTGTCAATTCTTGGCCACCACACCTTTGACCTTAGCCTGCCTTTCATCGCTACAATTCCTGGGTGGCCCTCATGTGCAGCATCAAGTACTCCTTTGCGTAATTTCTGGGGTATCACAATTCGGTTTCCTCGGAGCAAAATATTGCCATAGAAACATAGCTCATTCTCAAATATCTTATAGTTTTTTATCATCTCATGCCATTCATTTTCATAAACACCTTTTTTAACATGGTTAATTTCTTCATCAGTTTCTGAGGCTTCAATAATCGCAGTCATTGAAATTGCGCATGGCCTTGCCTCCTCTACGATTTGGTGTATGTGTTCATCTCCACCCTTAGAAGATGAATTTATCAATTGGCATAAACGAGATAGCGGATCAGCGATGTTCACCTTCCCTGGTTTGTAGATCACATGGTGAGTATATGATTGGAGCCTGAGTACCCACCGCTCAATACGAGCGCAAGGCTTAGATTTTGGTTCAAACAATATTTCCAGCGGTTTATGATCAGTAATGAGATCGAATTCCTTGCCGAAAAGGAAAATATTAAAATGCTCAACTGCCCAAACTAGAGCAAGAGCCTCTTTCTCCGTTTGGCTGTACTTCCTCTCGCAATCTGTTAGTGTCCTGTTTCCGTATGCGATAATTCGCGGACCCTTAGAGTCAGTCTGTACTAACACAGCGCCAAGGCCTACAGGGCTGGCATCTGCGATAACTTGCGTTTTGTCCTTAACGTCGTAGTATCCTAGAGATTGTATTTTGGTCAGTGCGTCTTTTAGTTCCGTAAACGCCTTGTCTTGCTTGCGCGTCCAATGTGATTTGATATCAGCTTTTTTCCCCAGTTTTTTCCTTAACAGTTCTTTCAAGGGTTCAGTTTGTGTAGCTAAATTGGGTAGCCACTTATTAACATAATTTACAAGTCCTAAAAAACTTTGAAGTTCTTCTGTAGTAGTAGGGACTCTGAAGTTTTCAATGCTCTCTATATATTTCGGTAGCGGCTTTACCCCGGCTGATGTCAATTCGTGTCCCAAGAAGTTTACCTTTTCTACCTTGAAGATGCATTTTTGTTCATTGAGTTGTACATGATTGTCTTTGAGGACTTGCAACACTTCCTCTAATCGCTTGTCATGTTGCTCTTCATTATCTCCGAAAATCAATATGTCGTCAATGAAGTTGATGACACCATCACATTTCACCAATAGCTTCTCAAGTACCTTCTGGAAGATCTCCGGCGCGCAACTGATTCCAAACATGAGTCTTTTATACTGATATAGCCCTTTCGAAGTTATAAAGGTTGTGATGTGTCTGCAATCAGGGTGTAATTCCAGTTGGTGAAAAGCATCTTTGATATCCAACTTACTAAAATACTTAGCTTTTCCAATTTCTGGCAATAATTTATCCATGCAGGGTAGCGGGTGATTTTCCCTTAATATGGCGGTGTTAGCGCGACGCATATCCACGCACAACCGCAGGTCTCCATTTTCTTTCAAAATCGGTACCATTGGAGAAACCCACCTTGAAGGTCCATTGACTTCTTCAATTATATCTCGGTCAAGTAGGTCTTGAATCTTGTTCTTAACTTTTTGTTCAATAGGCAGTGGTATTCTCCGGTAAGGTTGTGATACAGGTTGTACATTGTTATCAATTGGGATTTCTACGAGCACATCCTTGATCTTAGGAAACGATTGTGACATCGGTTTGTCCTCAATTTTGTTGATATCAACACCTATTTTCAAAACGCCAAGGAGTGTTGCTGTTTCTTTCCCCAACAGGTCTCTTGTGCCTCCTGCAATCACGTAAACAGTTGTTTGTTCTTCCTTGCCATTTATTCCAATTGTGGTTTCGAATGAACCTTTAATATTGAGTGGAGTGCTGCTGCCATATGCTAGAAGTGTCTTGTTGGAATTTGGTGTTTGGTTAACAGCTACGGCTCCCAGATTTTTTAAGGTTTCCCACGTTTCAAGTGTTATCAAGTTTACCATACACCCTGAGTCTACCAGCATTTTGGTCTTTACTCCCCCTAGGGTACATTCAACTGTTGCGTCATTATCAATGTTGAAAACATAATCAACTTCCACTCTGGCCTTTTTGCTTCCTTTTGTACCCTGAGGCATTCCGAATTTCCTCTTTGTAACGGTTGTTCTGCAATATTGACGAAAATGTCCCACCTTACCACATGAAAAACATTCTTTTCCTAATGCAGGACATTCTTTGCTGTCTGGTTGATGGCTTTTATTTCCACAGCGCCCACAAGGTTTCATATTTTTGTTGTATATTCCTCCTGCTTTTGTTTTATGATTTATTTCATTTCTATTCCTCTTATATATAGCATTTATTTCCTGATTTCCCTGTTTGTTTTCCTGGCTTACTTGTCTTCTGTCTCCATATATTTCTAATTGGTCATTCACAACTTCCAAGGTATTGGCTTCAGTGACAATTTTTTCCAGGGTTATGCTGTCACCAATAGTAAGGATTTTCTTACGTAGCTCTGGTGAATTACATTTCTCAGTGATTTGATCAATCAAGTGATCGTCTCTATTGTCAAAGTTACATTTTTCGGTTTGCTTCCTTAGTCTTACTAAAAAGCTTTCAAATTTTTCATTATCTTCTTGCTTTATAAGCCTAAACAAATGACGCTCAAAAACTCGGTTTGTTTTTGGAACAAAATATTCATCCAATTTTTTGATTGCTATGTTAAAAACATCAACTCCATCTACTGCATCAACATTAGCATCCGGTATATTGTAGAATATATCCTGCAAGCTTGCTCCTCCAAAGTGCAATAATGTAGCTCGTTTCTTTGGTCCTGATGTGATTTCAGATGCATCGAGATATATAAGCAGGGACCTTTTCCATCTCTCCCATTTGCCACCAATAGAGCTCCGATCACCATCTAAATCTAACCTCTCCAGCATGAACGATGGTTGTTGTGTCATATTTCCCAATCTTGACCTGAAATATTGATTGCATTGGTAACCGATAGGTAAATAAAGGTATTCATTTGAAATACCCGACAAATCCCAATTAAATGGAGGCATTCATTTGGACTACCAGACAATTTCCAATTTAATGGAGGTTATGTCGACCAATTCCAATTTAATGGAGGCATTCATTTGAACTACCAGACAATTTCCAATTTAATGGAGGTTATGTCGACCAAATCCAATTTAATGGAGGCATTCATTTGAACTACCAGACAATTCCCAATTTAATGGAGGTTATGTCAACCAATTCCAATTTAATGGAGGCATTCATTTGAACTACCAGACAATTTCCAATTCAATGGAGGTTATGTCGACCATTTCCAATTTAATGGAGACCATTTACATAGCCACATTGAATATAGCAGTAGAATTCATATGAAGTATGAGTCTGTTTAACCTGACTATGTACCCAGTTTATTGATGTAGGCACATAGATGGAAAATAACTACTAATTTGTGGATTACTAAAGTGGCAGTCATAAATTACTCTTGACTATACAACAGATATTTCCATAATTTACTACAGGCATTACTGAAACTTAGTGCCAAGTGATGAATTATCCAATAGAGCTAACCCTTGGACTTGGTTCATAATTTATTTAATGACATTTAATTTCCCACAAACTGTGTACTAATACAATTTTATTATAGATTAATCTGAACCAGGTAATGATATAGTGAATAACCCCTTCCAGAGGCCAGGCGATACTCAATCTCATAATAACTTGACAGGGAAAACCTTTCTCACTCGAAATGTAGATATCTATTTTTATTGTAAGAAACTACTTTTAAAGAATGTTCATATAATTAAAATGCCATCTTTGATGTATAACATTATCTGTGTAAACTATTTACGCTATTCTAGTTCCATAATTTGTTTACGCCGGGTAAGTATATAAACAAACTTGCACCGACTATATTTAGACTAATTTATAATGATTTATTACATTAGAAGTAAGGACTAATGTTATTGTCGTAAATAACAGTGTTTCCCTGTGTTGGTTAATGATATTAAAGTAAAATATTCCAAAATATTTGGTTGTTGGAACTATAACCTAAAATTGTACCGACGTCTATGGTTTCCGAAACTTACGAATTTAGTACAATAAGTTATTACCTTTTGCTCGTCGCCACTTGTAGGGTTTGTTAAATCCTTTCCCTTAGCTTACATTCAATAAACACTGGCTCGGCAATGCCCACGTATTAGAAATAACTTCACTTCCCAGTTGTTGCACTCTCGCCTCGGCTCTCGTGACAATGACAGTGACAGTTATCTTTCCCGCCAATACAGGGACACACGAGACAGCGTATGTATGCTGTTTGAGCTACTCGCATACACTACATCGTCTTCACTACATTTAAGAGTTCGCAGTAAGCTCGATTCTCCATACAAAAATACAAACGTAGCTACGCTCTCATTTTAAAACTACGTGTTATATTGTAACGAAACTTTGCATATACAATGACATGAAGTATATCTATGTCTGTAGTTTATGTAGCTTCAGATACCATAGTAAAGAAAATACAGCGAATTTAATTTATTCATACAAAACTGGTTTTTGCTGTAATTTGTTTGTTTGCATCAAAAGTAACTATGCAATCGAAGATGTCAAAAGCTCTTATTCCCTTTTAATAAAGACGTTTGACGTCTTCGTTTGCGTAGCTACTTTTGAGGCTGACTGTACTATGGATGATCATTTAAGGATGATTATAGAATAAGGTAAAATAGTCACAACATTTTAATTGGGTAACAGTTAGGTTGAGAACAAAAATTTGTACAACTGTAGGTATGTCAATATCTTCTCTTCTCTAATCTCTATCTCTACATATAATAAATCTGAAAGTTCGTTGAGGTTGTCAGTGAGACATAATAAGTAGAGCTTGAAGGAAATTGTATTTATACAACATACATTAAAAACTTCAATAGCGCGATGCAGAACTTCACCAATTTCCACGCATTTAGAAGGTCATTCTCCAGATTTTTGTCGGCGTCTGAACTCCAACAAACCATATTAAACGTATAAAAAAGTTTGATGGAGTTATGGTGACTCCGAGGCCACATTTGAAAATATTTGGACAAAGTCGTCTTTACGCAACAGCACCATCTATCTGTTTATTAATACGACAGCCCAACGAAAAGGAGTGTTATGTTTTCTGTTTGTCTGTTTTGTCCGGGTATCATGGGAAAACTATCGAATGGATTAATATGCAACTTTCACTAAAAGGTTCAATGTATCTTCGGCCACGCAATAAGCTATAAAAATTATAAAGATAAGGGTGCAAAGGGGTTAAAAAATGGGGTTGAATTTTGTAAGTATGTTTTTGTATATACATAGTATTTTTTTTATGTAGAGTAGATACTCGCACGTTTATTTTATTCTGTCAAATCTTCTGTCAAATCACAAAATTATGTGTCAAAAGTCCCCAAACGTTATTACTCAAAATGCCTTCAAGAAAGATCGAACCTGACACGAATTTCTAGAGAGGCCGCCAGAAAACGAGTGGCAAGATCTCAGGAGTACGAAGAAGCTTCCCGGGCTTCTAGATTCCTTGAAAACAGTGAAGACGAAGATAGGGAAGCACGTCTCGGCCACGATCGTGAACGCCATTCGTTGTCGCGAGCTTCCGATACTATTAGAGAATGTGAAACAAGATTAACAGCGGATTCTCGGGCTTCTGAAACATTTACACAACAAGAAGACCGCTTGACTTCTCAGAGAAGTCGCACCTCAGCGACAAGATCGCAGGTATGTAGGAAGAATATTTTCTAGCAAATGCTGCGGCGCGGTCTCAGGTAGTTAGGTACTACTTAATACATATTTTTTCTTCGAAAATACAGTATTCTTCAAAAAGACGCTGGCACGTTTATGACTGCTCATATAAGGTTATTCTGTTTTCACATTCCATATGAAAATGTACGCGGACAAAAAATTCGGGGGTTGGGTACATAACATAGGTGTAAATAACGTGTTAATAGTGTACATTAATGTAATTTATTTAATATTTATTCATATGAATTGTATCATTTTTTTCATGCTCCACTTAGGTGTCATTTAAGTCTGTGTAGTACTTAGGGCCTATGCACCGTAGACGCGCGTTTGTATCGAATCACGTGTAAAGAAATCGACACAAACGCTTAAAAAACGCGGTGTGCATAGATTCTAATGTATAAGTAATAATGAAAATAAAACTTTTTTAAAAAAGGGAACCGACTTCAAAAAACCAACCCACTGAAAAGCACAAAATAATTTTGATGTACCCTATCCCTATCCTTATCCAGTCCCTATCCTCTCTCTATTATCTGGATATTTACTTAGTTTTTGAAGTCGGTGCCGCTGGTTTGGTACATTTGTAGTATGATTTTCTATTTGGTAGCATTTTTGTTTTTGTTGGTTTGGCACCGACTTCAAAAACTAAGTAAATATCCAGATAATAGAGAGAGGATAGGGACTGGATAAGGATAGGGACAGGGTATATGAAAATTATTTTGTGCTTTTCAGTGGGTTGGTTTTTTGAAGTCGGTTCCCTTTTTTAAAAAAGTTTTATTTCATACTTTTTAGTGAAAAGTACTTTAGTTATTTTACTTCGAGATATACCCTATCCAATATTTTTTTTTATCAAAATCGGACAACTCTGTAAAAAGTTATGCGTGGTCATACATTACAATCAGTGAGTGAACAATCAATCATCGCCTGTTTTCCTACCCTTAGGGTTGGTTTTTTTTTCAAATTTATATGGGACCAACTTTGAGGTATACTCTTTCCATTAAAAAAATAATTATCAAAATCAGACTACTGTAAAAAGTTATCCGCGGACATACATACGAAAAAAATATATATATACAGTCGAATTGAGAAACCTCCTTTTTGGAAGTCGTTTAAAAAAAACTGTCAAGGCGAACGAAGTCGCGGGCAGAAGGTATTCATTACAAAAAAATATACAATGTAAGCAGAAACGTCTGTTGATTATTATAAGATATGTATATTTTTAAAAACGGAGTTTTCAATTTAGATTTAGCAATTTAAACTAACGATCTTATCGCACCTTTCACACCTTAACGGATTTAGATTAAATTTTCCGTAGGTACAGATAATTTGAGACCCTTGGAAGGATATAGGATAGTTTTTTATCTGGGAAATAATCCCTTAAGATAATCATAGTTCTAAGGCGATAACAAGTTCTACGCGGACGAAGTCGCAGGCAACAGCTAGTTCATATAATACATGATACTTATTGAAAAATAAACCTCCCGCTTCTGAATACTGGAGCCTATTGGGTTACAATAACATATACATTATGTTCGGGAGATACAATGCCACGGACAGACACACAGATACAAATGTTATACTTATTCACCCCGCGTTTGCGTCGCGATTCAAAAACTTTTAAACAGTATTATCCTTTCTAGTAATGGAAAGCAGGAAAACTCAAGTGAGTTTTCCTGCTTTCACAAAGTTGTGACAGCTACAATGTAACAGGAAAGTGTGTTATAATGTTATAAAACATAGCCTCATATAATAGTAATTAATAAAAATTGTATGGTATAATGAATAAAAACATTTTTATTAACTATACCATTGCATATTATCCAAAATTCATTCATCAAGGTCAGGTTAGCCAACTAGTTCGGCACACACCACGTCGTTAATTAATGGGTTTTAATTAATTTCATAACATATTAAACAAGCAAAAAGCCTACTGAGTTGTCAACCAGTCACTTTAGATTCGGCCATTGTTGCATTATTAATCACTTTCTTTCATACAGACGTACAAAAGCAACCATTCAATTTGAATACAGCATTCACGAGTTCTTTTCCACAACGCCGGCAGGACGCCTGAATGAAATCGACGCATTTCCAAACGCATTGCGCTACCTCGCATCTTATTAACTAGTGAACAGGCTTATTAAACATTTCCTAACAAACGCATCTTTCGATATAAACGCTTCCAGGCAGGTAACATGAACTTGAACTCAGTATTTGGCAAGCACGCCCCACTCGCGACGCAGCAGTGGCGGCCACTCTCGCAACATCAGCCGTTCGGCGCGCACGCCACGATGTACCCAAACCCGTTCGACAGGAAGCACTCCACCATCAGGCAGATCCTTGACCGCTTCCTCAAGGACCCCAGCCCTCGGCCCAAAAATGCCTTATCGAGGAAGGCCAGCAACAGCTCGACCTGCAGCTCTAATTCTACCTCGTCCTCCGGCCGAATCTTCCGGAGCTTCAGTTTTCGCAGTTCTTGAGTTCAGTTCTAGTGCGTGACTGTTAGTGTTGACTGTTCAATCTGCTAGTCACCGAGTGCATCGCTACTTACAATTTGGTGAGTCTATATTTAAGTTTACACTTGCTTGCACCACGGTTTAAGCAATGGTTGCCGGTTGTCAGATTTTTCAAATATAACATTGTGTACACATGTCTTTTGCAAGCTGAAAACCTGTTTCTAACTCGAAACCTTTCAACACGGTAGGCTCGGGCATTTCCACTGGGCCGGTAATCGTTGGATTTGTAATGTAGGTCGGATTGTTACATATTTGTTAATGCATGTGATTGAATTTTCATCACGGCAACGAGATAGCGAATCGGAGGCCAGTGACCTCTGGAGATAAATCGTCGTGAGTTATGAAACATGGACTAGTTTAGTTAGGTCGGTTATACTCGTATCTGTCAGTTTACTCAGGACACGATTATATTTGCACAGTATTATCGGATCGCGTGTTGTTAACGGTATTTCTACTCATTTATCAAACATTTGCTGCCCGCGCGGTTCCGAATGCTTATTTCAAAGAGCCCAAGCCGACTCACGGCTTATAATATACATATGTATATCCGAAGGCACATACTTGTGAAAACCTTCATAAATTAGATGAGTAAGTAGTTTAGGTTCTTCAGCATACAAAGCTACTAACTTACAGTGTACAGACATTGCCTCTTTTTTATATTTAATTATATAATATATAGAAGTATATTACATACTATAGAAGATTAAGCGTTCCATCCCATCAAATCCCTGTATGGTCGACGGAGTTTAATTTTGGTTCGCCCTTTATCAGTGATGCCAGTAAACAATACTACACAAAAAATATTTATTGCACAACTGACACAGATAGAGCCGATATAAAAAAAAACCTAGAGATAGGGAAACGGTAGAGGTACAGTCGAGTTCATAGATATGTATACACTTTTGCACCTTATTCCATTGTAATAAGGCGAAAAATGTATACATATCTTCGACGTCCACAACATCAGGCGGTCTTATCGCCAATATAGTACAAGCCAGATCAAATCTGGGTTAGAGGATATTATTAATGAATGACATGTGTAGGTGTATCAGTATAGGTACTTATATCGATTATCGATATACACAAACGAACCTTTTAACATAATCATGCACGCAGAGTCGCTGTAAAGGTGTGTGCTGCGAAGCGAAAACTTTAAGCAATGATTGTAAATGACTACATGAAGTAAAAAATGTTTGCATCCGTTTATTAGATTCTAAACTACTTATTACATTCAGACAATTTATTTTCGCACGATTACAATACCAATTACTCGAATGAGTCCCTTGGACATCACAACAAATAAAATTTTATGATGCGTACTATACTGTTAACGGCTGATTTATTCTAGACTAGACAAACCTAATTAAGGCGCAATTTCGTCGGTTAATTCGGTCTCTATTATATAGCATGCGAGTGTTCCCCGCAGACGGGATAGCGATAAATGAAAGTCACCAGCACGGCTATCACGCGAGGGCGCGCGAGCTCTCTCGATTTTTCTCGCACTATCCATCTCTCTCTTGTTAGAACACTTAGAACAAGAGGTATAGTGCGATAAAAATCGAGAGTATGTCGCGGCCGTCCCATGAATCCCATGATACTCGTAGACGTGCTGATACCACAGTGGCAGTGGGTTGGTGGGTCACTGGTCGATATACCGCATTGGAGGAGTGTTTGCGATATATCAACCAGTGGAAACGAGCGTACTCAAAGCGTGCTAGAGTTTTTAAATTTTCAGGACTTATTTGCAATTATGTAACTTATGTATATAATATAGGTTTGAATTTTGTTAATAAGTCTCGTTAATTATTTGTTAATAAGTCTCGTTTACTAAAAATAATGTGTCATCAGTTTATATAGTCAATAAACGTTTACTTTTAGATTTTTAAGTATTTAAACATCTTTAAAATTGAAAATTAAGTTGTAATCGGTTGCGATCCGTGTATTTTCGTACCTAAGTTTGTTTATTGGTAATATAAAATGCCGTATGTAACCGAGTTGTTCATTTTATTTCCTTTGCCAATTTCAAACTAATTATGGCAACTGTGGATGGAACGTAGGCTTACAACACTAAATTTTGAAAGCAACTTAGGCTCCCTTTTTACAAGCTTTTATTTAACTTGCAATGTATATAACTATGTTTGTTCGGGTGGAATCTTGCAACTCTAGTTGGTTGAAGCAGATATCTTCAACCGATTGAGCTGAAATTGGTATAAGTATAGTTTGGATGACAATTTAATATTATGGTACCATCGAGCTGATATTTTGATGATGGAGACCGAAGGTAGCCATGGGAATTCAGGACTTAATAGACGTAACCTCATTGAGTTTGGGCTCGTTAGAATAGTCTTAAAGAGTAGTTGATGACGGTATGTATACAGAAAAGTACCTTAAATAATCTCATAATTTTCCAATTCACGCCCTTAAAAAGACCTGGGCTGTTATTCGCTACGCGCTAATGCGGCTCACCCCGCCGGTCACCCGTCACGAAACTTATAGACCTCTACCTACGCTTAGTTACTGCGCATCGCGGTGTCAAGATATATTTGTGGGTAAGCGTTGAGGTGAGCTAAAAACAAGTTACAGAATAGGGGGGCTGTATCGCGAAAGGCAATCGCCTTAACGTCGATTCCGTCGTAGGTTTCATAAAGGTGGTCTAGAAACGTCGATGCCGCTGCGAAAGGACCTTTCCGTAATTACGGACCGGAAGGTAATGCCCTTGGCTGTTGGCAACGATTCGTAATTTGTGTGACTGCCATTTTGTAGCGTTGCTTGCGAATGGAATACACGCGATGCTTGTAGAATTTTACCTATTTATGTATGTACATCTGTTCTACATTAAACGGAACCCTTATACGATCACTTTGTTGTCCGGCCATCTGTCAAGACCCTTTTTCTCAGGAACGCGTGGAGGTATTAAGCTAAAATTTATACCAAATACTCAGGTCTACTGTCCCTTGGAGCTGTGAAAAACTCAAACTTCTAAGCCAACGCAACCAAAAGATACAGCCGTTTATGCTGCAAATTTCCGCAAATTTTCGAAACTCGCAAGGGAATCAAAACCTACAGGGTACTTCCCGTGAACTCAGAATCAACGTTTCAGAGAAGCAACGTCTTATAGCACAGATAAAGGAAAAATTGCGAAAACCGTAAATTTTACAGAATTAAAACTACAATTAAATTTTTTAATAAATAAGATTTATTTTTAAGATTAAAAATGTGCCGGCGTGCTCCGTGCGCTGGCGTTACTGAATGCTCTCCTGGCTTCAGCAACTTAGTATGATTTGTTTGCATGGAGTGGACGGCTATACACAAGAAATTTCAGATTTTTTATGAAGTGATGGATGCAAGGAAATCTAGTACCTCACCATTGTGTGTACTTTAAATAAGTCCTTCTGCAATTGCTATATATTTGTTTTTTATGTGTTAATTTGGTTTCTCGGCGTATTGGTTTGTCTGTAGGTAATGCCGTGTATACTTTATGTCAAATAAATAGATAAAAAAATTATAAAAAAAGTCGGCCACATTAAATAATCTAAACGATATAGAATACTTTTCCCGTGATTTCGCGCACAGACGTTAAATGGCCTTAATATCTATATGTACAGTTACTTACCTAACCTAATCTTTTGACGTCATGCCGTCCTCCACGCGTCGTTTCTGCTTCGCAATATGTTCAAAGTTCATTTTCCACTCCATGTTCAAAGTTCACTTGCCAACCATATGCTAAAGAAAACGTGGATTCAGACATATGTCTTGTAAGAATTTTATTAACTGGTCTTTCCTCTTCCGAATAGTCTCAATTCAAAGCATTCATATGCTTGGGTGTTGGCTAGCCGACAGGCAGGGTACGCTTGTTGACCACCGTCGGTTTGTTAAACAAAATTTTTGTAATTATATTATGATACGATGAAAGATGTCATTATTTTTATCTGTGATTTTTATAATTGCAAAAAACAGGTTTTTGTCACATTGCTAAATATTGTTGCGTTGCATTTGGTTCGCGTTTGTTGCCTTAAGGGGATGCCTTGATTTGAGTCGAACACGCCCCCTAGACAGAGACACGCTGATGCCTTCCGCGCACGAAGAAAAGTGATGTAACAATACTCTTCGGGAATGGCTTTTTTGGACAAACTTCGATAAATACCTAACTTAGAGACGTTTTATTTAAATTTCATAAAGTGAGATTTTAGATGAGATAAAATACTATAGTATTAACTTGATTGTGTCGTAAAATAATGTATTGTTTGAGTAGGCTGAGTAAAAAAAGGAAAATAAATACCCAACTTTGTTTTCTTTTCTATCGAGGAAATTTTAAGCAATCATTGTATCGATAAAATCAGATAAACAATCATATAGTCAAAAATCATATATCTGAAAATCAGACCTTATTGTTTCTTAATCTAGTCAGAACGGCGTTTCAAAGCACGCGATAATTTCCAATGCACAGCCTTAACCAGCACAAATTTGGTGGTAATTTATTCCTATGAATCAACTATCACGCCAAAAGATAAGGACTTATCTGGTTTCAAATACAGAATTGCTATTTTTTAATAATTTGCCGAATTCTTTTAGGCACGCGGGGGCAAGATGGGGTCTTGGGTAAAACGATACAATAAGAAAAGGGTTACCAAAGCTAAAGCTCTTTAATCGACGTCAAGTAGCAATAAGTTGACAGGGGCGTAGATAAGGTTACAATCGACAAGCGCTAACGCCAATAGAAAACTAATAAAATGTAGGGGAATGACAGATGCCGACGAAACACTTTTCGTTAACATCTGTCATTCCCATACATTTTATTAGTTTTCTATTGGCTTTAGCGCTTGTCTAGGCCCCCAGGTAGCTTTTCGCCTACGCCTTTTTGTAAAATTCTTAAAATATGCACGATGTCTCACTTCCCCATCTTACCCCAAAGAGATACCCCATCTTGTCCCGTATGGGTACCTCATGTTACCCTATCGACGGGGCAAGATGCACCTTTTCGGGATTTTGTGATTTTTTAATTGACCCTATTCTCATACAACAACTTTCAGTGAACTTCACTTTCAGGAACTGAAGAAAACCTTTTTATATTAACATTGAACTTATACTAACAATTGGATTATTATCGATTCGCTTAACCTTAAGGTTAGCCCCACTATTCGGTAACCGGTTTAAACCTCACCTCACCGTTCACCCACAAATATAAGTATCTTGACGCCGCTATGCGTAGTCTAGAGGTCTAGTGTAGTGAGCCGCATTAGCGCGTTCCGAATAACAACCCAGCCCCGCTATACTGTAACTGGTTTTAAGAATTTAAGCTCACCTTAACGCTCACCCATTAATATACAGGGTGTATCAAAAATGGGGTTTGAACCGATCAAGGGCATGTTCAGTAGCGTATTGCGATTCGAAAAACGCATTTTTTTTGTTGTTTACATTGAAATGTTTGTTATTGTTTACATTACAGTGTTTGTTTTTGTTGAAATTGCTTGTGTATGACATCAAAAACGTAAAAACTGTCACCTGCGTGTCAAAAAATACACAAAACTTTTGTTTTCATAACACAGCTGTGCGCGCAGTGGTTGAAAATTAAATAAACCCTGTCACCCTTCGCCCTCACGGGGGAACGTAATCATACGCAAGCCATGTCAACAAACACAAAGACTGTAATGTAAAAAAATATATATATCAATGCAAACTAAAAAAAAGCATGCATATTTGGAATCGCAATGCGCTATGCCGAATATGCCCTTGCTCGGTTCACACCCCATATTTGATGCGCCCTGTATTTTTATGGGTGAGCGGTAAGGTGAGCTTAAATTCTTAAAACCAATCCAAAAGTCCGGGAGATATGGATATGGCCCCGAGATATGGAAAAAACATACAAAAATAATAATAATAATATTTTTTATTGCACCACTTCAATAAAAAGAAGAGTACGTTAAATAAATAAAGGTACCAACAGACGGTCTTATCGCTTTAAAGCGATCCGTTCACCACAACGGAATAAATGTCTTTTATTTTATTTTATATACAACGACGGGGGCAAACAAGCGTACGGCCCGCCTGATGGTAAGCGGACACCGCAGCCTATAGATGCATGCAACTCCAAAGCAGTAACATGGGTGTTACCGACCCTTGATATGTTTGAGGATTCGCCGTGTTGACAGCTGAAGGAACAATTTCCCTCGCTCTCAACACAACGCATCCTCGGGAGCTCTGGTGTCGTTGCTCACCTCCAGGAACACAACAATACTACAGAGCAAGTAGTAGTGTTATTATGGCTGTGGTCTTTTGCAAGGCGGAGGTACTTCCCCAGTTGTGCTGCTCCAAATTCGAGCGGGATGACATTTCGCTGAGCCCTACCTCACCATTCTCAGGAAATGGTACCTTATTGTCGTTGGTGCTTATGCCAAGCTAATACAAGTGCCTCGATTTACGCCATTGGCGCTTTTACCATTATAGTTTAAACACGTATCAACTAAATTTGCTACAATTAGTTACTAGTCTCACACTGAATTAGGGCCATGTTTTCGGAAATTGAATGAGAGGCACAGATTGCCAATTACACCAGGCAGCCACAGATTTTCAAGGATTAGACTCCGCAAATATTACGCCAAATAGAACGGAGGACAATTATTATATTGAAACCAACTTTTACAAGCCAGTTGATATGCGATCCTATGTCAAAGTCGTAGAGACTTTGACAGAGAAAAGTTTTTATCACTTTCTCTGTATTTACACAATCAATTTTCGAAATTTTAATAGTTTTTGAAATGAAAACTTCTTTACCGGCGCTGTGCACTTTTTGGGATGGGGAAAAAATGTTAAACTCGCTTCAGGTCACGTGACCGTAAGATGTCACGTGACCGTAAGATGCGAGAGATTGAAAATTCTTAACAACTCTGAGCTCTAGAAAATACGACAATTCTATCCAATTTTTTATTCTATTCCAATTTGGTTGACAAAGTTACCCTAACATCGTGTGACAGTAAGTAAGTGAATTTACATCAAAAGCATTTCTTGTGCAAAAAGGAGCCAAGCCTCGCATAATTATCTGCCCTTTAGAACATTTCAATTTCAAATTACAAAGCGTGTGATACCTAAACGACGGAAATAAATTTTCGTGCATAATTTTGTTATTTATCGTTTCATTTGTTCGCAATTATTTATGTGAACGCCAAAGGCGTCAAACAGAAGTGAGGTGGTGCTGTTCTTCAAAAAGGATGACAACACCCTGTTGGCGAACTACCGACCCATCTCACTTCCGAGCCATGTCTATAAACTGTTTTTAAGAATGAATCGTCTCGCACGCAGGCTTGATGACTTCCAGCCTCGCTCGCGAACAAGCCGGTTTCCGAAGAGGTTTTGTACCGTAGACATTCGTACGCTCCGTCAGGTTATACAGAAGACTGAGGAGTATAACCTGCCTCTCTGCTTAACGTTAGTGGACTACGAGAAAGCCTTCGATTCAATCGAAACCTGGGCTGTGCTACAGTCTGCAGCGGTGCCAAGAAGACTGCCCTTACGTAGAAGTACTGAAATGTTTGTACGAGAACGCCACTACGTTAATCTGACTCCAGGATCGGAGCTCGAAGCCTATTCCGCTGCAGCGGGATGTCAGGCAAGGTGATTTTATTCCCCCAAAACTGTTCACCGCTGCACTGGAGGATGTTTTCAAGACTCTGGACTGGAGAAAGCTAGGCATCAACATCAACGGCGAGTACTTACCCTTGGTTTGTTGATGATATGATACCATGGAGGACTTGACTACTATGCTCGATGACCTCAGTAAAGCCTCCGAACGAGTTGGTCTAAGGATGAACATGGATAAGACGAAGATCATGTCAAATGACCGACCGTTGTACCGACTCCCATTACGCTCGACGTTGTAGATGATTATATAAACTTATACAGGGTGAATTTTTAATGAGTGTCCAAATTCAAGTATCAGAAAATTATAAAATACGTGTTTTTTTGTTTCATATCATTCAGTACTAAAATTTTTAGTAATTGCCGCTTAAAGTTACCCCAGAAAAACCTTACCGCGCGGGCACCTCAGTGGGTAGTAAGGGTTAACACGGCACGCCTGCTCGTCCCCCGACCCCGCCCGCTCCGCGCGTCACTGAATCCCGAGTGACCACGCTGTACGGATAATTCTTTTGGGATAGACAATTTATAATTAAAAAAATATCTACCAGTTTTTTTCAAAAACGGAGTCTATTAGTGATACCAAATACTTACAAAAAATTTGGACACTCGTTAAAAATTCACCCTGTATATACCGTCCACTTAGGTAGGTCCAACTTTGGGAAAGAGATCAATCGTCGAATCCGAGACTCGGCTAGACAGCGTTCGGGAAGCTACGGCATATCTCTTCGTCCAATATTCCGCAGTCTCAAGACGAGAGTCTTTGACCAGTGTGTTGCCAGTGCTGACATATGGCACTGAAACGTGGTCGCTCACTATGGGTCTCATAAAAAGGCTCAGTCAGCCAAAGAGGGACCTAACCTATGCTGGGAGTTTCTCTGCGCGATCGCATCAGAAATGAGGCTATCCGCAGCAGAGCCAAGGTAACCGATATAGCTCTCCGAATGGCTAAACTTAAGTGGGAGTGCGCAAGGCACATTTCACGTAGAACCGATGGCCGTTAGGGCGGAAAGGTTCTCGAGTGGCGACCACGTACCGGAAGGCGCAGCGGGGCTACCCCCGCTGCCCCCTACGGTCTACACCCCCCACAAGGTGGACCGATGACCTGGTAAAGCTCGCGGGAGTCCGCTAGATGCGAGTGGCACAGGACCGGTCATTGTGGCACTCTTTGGGGGAGGCCTATATCCAGTAGTGGACGTCTTTCGGCTGAAATGATAGTTATGATAAGTCACACATGACAAGTCACACATGAAGTTTATTGTCATTTTCAAGACAGTCTTCCTCATGCAATCAAAAGACCAACGGCCGTATTCATAAACGTACTACAAGCCTCTTTTAACTAAAATGGCGTTAAAATTCGTTTGTCCTTATCTGTCACTTTGACATTTGTGTTCGTAAAAAAGGGACAAAGCACATTTTATTTAGCAGAGGCATTTTAAGTTTTATGAATAAGGGGGAAACTGTTTATTTCTTGAATAGTTTGTGATACGAGTACAATGTGCTACCGTCCAACCGTCATTAATCTCGTGGCGGAATTATGAATTAGCCGTCGAACCGGGGTTAGTTTACCGAAAATGTGTTGCGAGGCTCTCTACCTGCCTCTCAATAGGTAAGTATGTGACACCCATAATATTTTCGACTGCAATAGTGTCTTATATGTTTCCATTAATCTATTCCGCGATGTAGCTAGTCTGTGCCAAGCCGATGCTCAACAAATGGACATCAAGTGTGAATTGCGTGCACAAAGCGCTCAATTAGAACGAGGTATTCAGAACGGATCCTATGATGAGCACGTTGTACACTTCCAAGGATCTAAATTAATGCTAAGCGTATATATTTTCTATTGTTTCAGACAATAATCGTTACTTTACTGGGACATATAGGTAATATAGGTATGTATACTAGCTTTCGCCCGCGAGTTTGTCTGCTTGGCCACGGATAAAAACTATCCTATATTTTAATATAGGCTATAAACTATCTTGGTGCGAAATTTCATCCAAATCGGTTGAGCCGTTTAAGCGTGATTGAGTAACAAACATCCAAACACCTAATCATCTAAACGTTCGCATTTATAATATTAGTAGGATACAAAATGGGGCCTGTAACAGGAGCCAATAATAAAACGGTGGGTTATTAGCCCTAAACAGTAATCAGTTTCATTGGGTTTAAAATATACTGGAATAAAAATCCGGTCCTTTTTTGAAATAACAGCATGCGTGGGTTCTTTTACTTCACAGGATTACTATCGATATAGTAATCCTGTGAAGTAAATTAAATACCAAAAAATCTTGTAAATGTTTAATTAAAACTAATAATTTATGGAAAACAAAGACACTATAATTACTATGCCCAGTATTCTACCAAGATGAACCAAGATGAACTAAGAAGCGACTGCCATATGACCATCCAACTAGTTCCAACCCAGAGGGAAAACAAGACCTTATTGGGATTAGACCGGTTTCCTCACGATGTTTTCCTTCACGAAAAGCTAATGGTAAATATTCCGTACACAAGTTCCGACTTCCGAAAAACTCATTGGTACGAGCCGGGATTCGAACCCACGACCGCCGCTTACCTTACAGCCGCATGCCTGAGCCGTAGCGTAGTCTACCGTAGCTGAACAGCGTGATATTTTAAGAAACGTATGTAACGGACTTTCATAAATTGGCTTTCTATTCCCTTTCATAAAAGAACTCCCAAAATATCACGTCCCAAACTAATTTCTCAAGTCGTTTCTTTAGCTTTTAGCTTCGCCGTTAGCCTGCGAATGTCAAATAATGTTTTGTATGGAAAGCGAACCTACCTACATCTACACCTACCTACACCTACCTACCTAGTTATCCGTATACCTCTAGGTGAACCTACCGCCTACGTCAATAGTCTCACCTTTGAGTTAGCTATGTTAAATGAAGGGGAATTCCACACATTGTTTAATCTTTGAACTCCGCGCAGACGTCAATGGAGAGAAAACGTTTTCAGCAAACGGTGTGTGTTTTAAGCACTGTTACTATATTCATATACAGTATAATGAGTAGTTAGCAAATAGGGTTCATACAACACAGCTTAAATAGAATACAGACGCCGAGTTAAAATATTGAGACTTTTTAAGGGCAATTCTTGCACGGTTTGGGAACAGCATAAACAAGGTGGAACAGAACGATGGACTTTCCCGCAAGAGGGGGATTATTGAGCGAGATTTTACGTTTGGTTGGCCGACTGGAGCGACGAGCTCCATACAAATGTAAAAAAAAATCGCGTCAAAAAAAATAGTTTATCTGGAAAATGTGACGCACTAGCGCTCAATAATCCCCCTCTTGCGGGAAAGTCCATCGTTCCGTTCCACGCAGTATACCTTGTGAGACTTCATTATCTCGGAACTTATCTATCACATCCTTACCTATGCGACTGACGTGTAAGCACTTTATTTTCTTGAAACAACATGAATTGCTGTTTACTTAGGACCGCAAAATACACTCTTTACCTTCTTTGACAAATACTGGCATTGCCTGAGGACATTGACTACAAAGAGTCAATTCCAAAACACTTTCTTGGTATATTGAGATCATTTAAATGTCGAGTTAGAATTTCGCCACCCCCTTTCTACCCGTGGGTGTCGTAAAAGTCGATGAAAGGGTCAGGGTTGAAGTGTGTTGTGGGCTAGCTACCTATATCACTGCGATTTTGTTGATCTTTTATACCCACATGCGAGAGAACACACATTTCTTAACATTGAAGTTCAGTTTGTTTTCCACGCTCCAACTGAATACGGCACCGAGGTGTCCCTGTAGTGCCCGGGAGTCCACTTCACCGCTGATTACCTTGATCAACTTTACATCGTCGGTGGACAGTAACACCATGCAACTACAGAGAACTTTTGGCATATCATTAATTAAGATATTAAAAAGCAACGGTTCCAAGTTAGAACCTTGACTTAACCCTGATCACGTCAAATCTCTTAAGAGTAACTTAAGAGTAACACTTGTCGGTGGAGCAATCGCCAGCCGTTTCTGTCCTCTGCCATTTCCTTTACTTTCTGATATGACCGACCGTAACTTTCTACTTTATTTGTACGAAATAGTTTCTCCTTTGCCCTCGCGTTCCCCTGCCTCTCGTTCCATCAATGTTCCCTTTCATAACAGTCCTAAAAAAAAGGTCGTGTCTTAGCAAATGTCCTAATCATTACTCCTCTCCGTTTTTCTATTTCTGATAATTCATTGATTATTTTCATCATTTCCAGTTCGTTTGATACCTTCTCTGTCCATTTTATACCCTCCATTCTTCGCCAACACCACATCTCGAAGGCCTCCAATCTCTTTTTATCAGTGTCTACGTTTCACTGCCATACAAATAAATATCCATATTTCACGAACTGTTTTATCTCTGCTAAATAGGTAGAAAACAGTCTGAGAAGTCGTGGGGTGAATCCCATGACACCTAGTATCCATAATAACACATCATTGTAGACTCGGTCAAATGCTTTTTGGAAGTCTAGGTAGAGTACATCTATCTATTTGTTACGGTCTAATTACTGGGACATAAAGTTGACTTGCGTGAAAAAGTTAGTCGCTACAGAGCGCTTCGGTAGGAAGGCGTGCTGCGCAGTTGTGATAATTATATGGAAGGCATTGGGGTAAAATATTAGCATGTGGCATTTCAAAAAGTCAGCTATAGACTGTTTGTTTAGCCTTGAACAACTCGTTTTTCTTATTAATATTGCCAATGAATATGAATCACGGGGCAATCGTAAAAAAACGAATTATAATAAACTGCAAATAGGGAGCTCTCTATTGCATTTTAAATGTCGGTGTGGAGCCTCACGCAATGACAATATGCAGAATTCGTAGAAGCGCAAGGTACGTCCCTTGTGGATTGTGGACGACGCAATGTAGGACCGACCGACTTACAATAGTTACAATGCGGCAATGCTGCCTCTCTATTCTGTAACTTGTTTTAAGTTCACCCCAACGCTCACCGTCAAATATTTCTTGACACCGCGATGCGTAGTAACTAACCACAGGTAGAGGTCTAGTTTCGTGACGGGTGACCGGCGGGGTGAGCCGCATTAGCGCGTAGCGAATAACAGCCCAGCTGTGTTCGTTGCGTGTGGAACCCGGAAAGCTAACGGTAAATATTCCATACACAAGTTCCGAAAAACTCATTGGGTACGAGCCGGGTTTCGAACCCACGACTGTCGCATGCCTCTACCACTAGGCTACCTACCGTAGCTTCAAGTATCCTGTATTCTAGGTAAATAATTAATTGACTCAATCGCACGTCAATCCTTATGTAACATCACCGCATATGGAGAGGTATCTGCTTATAAACAATTAAGTTTTTGCGTCATGCGCATTTTCTAAGTATACCTACATTAGTTTACGTCCGCCCACATGTCAACAACATACACGTGTTAGTTAACCCTTGTTTTTCTAATTAAGGTAATCTATATGTTTATTTATTCTAAATTTTCAAAAGGGAAGAGTGTGAGATTGTAGCGTTATAAGTTTGGAGACGTCCACTGCTGGACATAAGCCAAAGATAATATACGTATATCGAATATCTACATAATATATTATGCGTGACTAATGCGTCTTTTCTGACGATTAAATATGCGTTAGTGTTATATTTACACACAGTCTGGTCATGCAGGCGGGCACTAAATAGTGATTGGACCTGGGCGAATCTCCGAGCGTTTGAACCGCTCGGTTTTAACGTCATTGTCGGCTCAAGATTATTTCATCACAGGTAAAACGTACCGCAGAATCTTTAATCAAAAAAGATTCAGTACTGGTATTGGCAAACATCTTCATCAAAAGTAGACTGATACATGTACCTTTTAAAATAGTATTTGCTGTCTCCGACAATGACGAAAAAAACGCCTTAAAAACGCTGAATATTCGCCCACCTAAACAAATCAATCACATCGTCTCGTATCTGGGGCGTCTAAAGGGTTTAACTACCTTAATATACTTCTGCTCGGCTTCTATCCCAATCGCGTACTAAAGTCCAATATGTCGCGCGCGTTTGTTACACTTGACCATTCAATAGGGTAATACCTATTTGACAACAGTGTTTTTTTTAATTAGCAACAGATAAACATTACGAAAATAATCTGAAAGAATCAAACTCATTTATTTTTAATATTTGAAGGTTTTTAAATTCAAAAAACTAGCCTTAAGGACGTTGTTTGATTGTGCCGCCACAAGCGAGTACCTAATCTCTACAAATTCCGAACTAACCAATATACTTACTTTACTCTTTGATACTAACGGAGCGTTTTTGACGTTTTATAAAAAGAAGCTGATTTGACTATTGTCAAATACCGTATTCACTTGTATATCTAATGAGCTTCAAGCGAATGTTACATTACAATAGGTACCTACAGGTAAAAGCTGACAAAATTAATGACCGCTTTAGCCTAGTTGGTAGTGACCATACGAAGTAAGAGGTCCTTGGTTCGAGTCCCGGTAAGGGCATTTATTTGTGTGATTAGCACGAATTGTTCCCGAGTCTTGGATGTTTTCTATGTATTTAAGTATTTATTTATCTACTCGTATTTAAGTATGTTTACCGTCGTCTAGTACCCATATTACTAGCTTTGCTTAGTTTGGGACTAGGTGAATTTATTTAAGATTTATTATTTAATTTTATTTAATACGCGCCTTATATATATATTTTTTTTTATTGTTACTAAAAATATTAGCGAGCATTCTAGCGAAACGACAGTAAATCTGCTTCGGGCTTTTTGCCGAGCTGAGCATTTTTGTTTGTTGTTCCGTCACCGTCCCTTTGGGCTCACATAACTTTGTGATTATTTAATTCTCTGCTTTGCTGTTTGTCTATTTGACAATATTTTCCAGAATATTCTTCGAGAAAATTTAACATTATTGGTTATTTTATTTGGTGTCTGCACCTCTATTATCGCTGTCTCAGTCCAACTTTAGCTGCATCTCTAACGGATGTTGTGACAAATCGCAAGGACTGCAATCGCCTTAACGGGCATTCTAAAAGTTACGAAACCCTACTGGTCCAATTTATGTTTGCGTGCACTAATATTACGTGCATTAATGAGAATTGATGTCTAGGACTTATTTAAATTGGAGATTCATTCATGCAACGATCATTTGTTCGCAGGTACGTGATACGCTTTGGATTGGAACAAGTCAACAAAAACAAGAATAAGAAAATGTGAACTGAAAACTGAAGTCCTTTAGTGTTTATATATTAAGGAACAACTAATGAAGAACGCCGAGTTAACGTATCATTTCCAAATTTAATCATTTAAGACTGTTTGACTCCGCTCGGGACCTAAGAGCAGGCAGAGAAAGGACTCTCCACGTGTTTAATAATAATAATGTATCATCATCGTCATCATCAGTCGACCTCAATGCTGAGGTTCGCGACATCATGTCCGATTCTTGCTGACCAGACACGTCTTTGAGCTCCCAATAGTATGTATAATGTTTCAGTGTCGAAACTACATTATAAGACTTGCAAAATGTCGCGGCCATAGCATGTCATAGGGTTATATCAACTTTCATGTCTCTGTATTTCAAAATTGCCGTGACAGAGATATGAAACTAAAGCGATATTCTAGCGATGTTCGTTTTAGTATATTCAGCAGGTCGATCACGTAACGCATAGTACGCGCGTCAGTTATATCTAAATGTCAATTTTATACGGGAAAATGGCAGTTGGACTGTCCTAGCGCGCGTCGGAAACGTTGCGTGATTACCCCTCAGAACGAAATTGCGGCCCTGGAAAAGCTTAATTTCAATAACGCAGCGAACGAAAAAACCGTAGAATGCTAGCTCCTTACCAATTTCTACCCAAACACGTGCCTAAAACCCGGTATGTACCTACTCCAGGAAAAATACGTTTTTGAAAAACATAAATATAATAGCATTTTTTTGTTGATTTCATTTTAAAATGTTATTCTAAGATGCTTTACTAAAAAATCCGACATTCTTTCCACCTGGAAGTAATTATGTAGATTTAAATGAAGCATGCCTTTTTTGTATGATTTATCTTGAATATTATGGAGCAAATGTAAATGAACCAAAATAAAGCCAAAAATATTTTTTATAATTTTTTTATTTCTGAAATTTTGTCGGATTCTGTCGCTAAAATAAGAAGAGAAATAAGCTATTATAATATAGTACCAAAATTGTTTTTTTCCATACAAGTTGTCAGTTCATTGACTGGACTAATGCGCATGTTCGAACTAAACGGCCGCCTGGCATCGTTTTGACACCCCGCCCGCAACCCCGCATAATGGCAATGGCATCCATTCTGTGGGGCCATTTTGCGGCGCTACTTAGACTTCTATGTTTTTTTCGTTCGCTGCAATAACGCCATCACTTCATAATACGACCGCTTAAATGAGAGAAAGGGTCAGGGAAAAATCCCAGTAACATTTTACCACTGATTCACTTTATACAGAAAAAAACCGGCTGTTACGTTAATACCAGTGGTAACGGGTGGGAACAACCCATTGTCGCCATTTTTTTATTAACGCATTGTAATTTTGTATTTGGAAAATACCCAACTGTAATTGGACTTCTACATTTAGTTTTCATTACATTATCAAGATCTATGTTTTATACAGGTATTAGTAAATACCGTACTTCGTTCGGTTAGATGCTACTTTTAAGTAGGTATCCAATGTGTATTTAAGTAGGAGGTAGGTATAGGTATTAATACTGAGTGTCCGAAGTGTCATTTAATTAATTAAACTGTTGATGATTGTGAATAACATGTAAAACCGCACCACTGTGGCGATTGTTTATGTAGCTACATGTAACAGGTTAACACATCAATACGATTATAACAGACGTAGCCAAGTTTTAATATCGTAGAGGGTTTAAGCAAATTAAACAAAAAATATGCATAAAATGGCACTAATATTCAGGTTAATGTATTTTTTTGACCATTTCGGGGCAGGGTTGAACCCTCAAAACCCCTGGCTACGCCCGTAAGTACCCATACCATACATAGGGACGTTAACCTTAATGTAGTTTCACCTTTCCAGTGCCAGCGTTATTGTATACACCAAATGTATATTTACGTTTTATCTAAATCTTTGTGTAAATAATGTAATCACTAGGTTTCATCACAACGACCTAGAAAAACAAGGTTTACATGGGATTTATTAAAGATAGTAAATACACGTGTTAGATAATTTTAGGAAAATTACTGTTCTGTCAGGCCGCGGTCGAACTCCCTCAAATGTATGAACGGCCGCTCACCGCCCCGCTTCCCGGTGGCGTCCACACCGCGGCCTGACAGGAACATGCCAATATCGAAGCTATTTGCTAGCTGAATGAAAAGTCTACTCGGGGTTTTTCCACCGGCCAAGCGAGGCGAGGATTTGATGAAAATGAAAATGAAAATTATTTAATCTTCAAACTATTTATTTGCTACGAAATGGTCCCCCGCCTCAGCATAATGCAGGCTCACGAGCCAGCGCTGGTCTTCCGGCGAGACCATTTTGAGTAGGTACCTATTACGTTCTCTGCTGTACGGCGACACGGCCTTAGACTAAAACTGAACGCAGCCGCTGCACTTGCGTCAAACAGCGCCATCTAGCTGCGAACAGTGAAATTATTATTTTCACCTTACGCACATGGTCGCACGTCGCACGTACCGTACAGCATTCCAGCAAGTTTATATCTTAAAACAATAGAAAACCCGAAGATACAACAAAGAAAGGATATTATAAAACAGTGTATGGTTAAATCCAGAAAAAATAAACAAACAAATTAGTATTACGAACATTTTAACACAAAAAAACGAGAAAACAGAAGTGTAACCTCATGTGCGAATAATTGTGCATTGTACATTTCGCCCCATCAGGGACGGAAAACAAAGGTGAATGGAAATAACACACAATCGGCGATAAAACACCTGACTAATTTGTGGCTGAGAGTAGGTTTCCTCGCTCTGTTTCGCCTCTCCTTGCCGGTGAATAACTTCCATGAGATCTAACGGTATCTAATTTTACATATCCGTATTATCTGTAATATGATGTCAATGCACTGACAACTTGTATGGAAAAAATGACAATTTTGGAAATAATTTATAATAGCTTATTTTTTATGTGTAACGGATATATTATCAAATAAATAGTTACCCAGAGACAAAATCCGACCAAATTTCAGACATCAAAAAATTATAAGTTACTAGCTTCTGAAAAGTTAGAAAAAACATTAAATAATATTTTTGTCTTTATTTTAGTTCATTTACATTTGCTCCATAATATTTAAGATAAATCATACAAAAAGACAATGCATGCTTCATTTAAATCTACATAATTACCTCCGGGTGGAGAGTTCGTCGGATTCTTGAATAAAATCATCTTAGAATAACATTTTCAAATGAAATCAACAAAAAAATGCTGTTATAAATTAATGATTTTCAAAACCGTATTTTGCCTGCACGTCTAGCACACGACGGCCGCGACATACTCTCGATTTTTATCGCACTATACCTCTTCTTCTATGTGTTCCAATAAGACAGAGACGGATAGTGCGAGAAAAATCGAGAGAGCTCGCGCGCCGTCGCGTGCTAGCCGTGCTGGAGTATAATGTTAATAAGTATGTTGCTCTAGCGAACATTTTGTTACCACAAGTCCGCAACTATGTCACGTTGGTAAAATACTTTTTGTATTTCTTATTTATATATGATCAAAAAGATGTTATATTTCTGAATACCTATATGTATATATCAGACGGTACTCAACGTAACTACAGCTGTTTATTTCTTGTTTGGTGCTTTTAATACCATTGTGCGCCCGGAGACGATACATTTGATTAAGTTAATTAAAATGAGGTCATAAATATCTGAACAGGGCTGTTATTCGCTAAGCGTTAATTCGGCTCACCCCGCCGTTCACCCGTCACGAAACGAGAGCTCTACCTACGCTTAGTTACTACGCATCGTGGTGTCAAGATATATTTGTGGGTGAGCGTTGAGGTGAGCTTAAAACAAGTTACAGAATAGGGGGGCAGGACTCTATTGTGTCGATGTTATATAGGCGTGTACAGATATTTATATCCCTATGCCCCTGACAGCACACAGTAATTTTATAAATTTTATTGCTAAGAACATTACCCTTTTCTACTAGGTACTTTCTTTACTACTTTTCTGTACTTTCTCAGGTTATTTTTAACACAACATAGCAGAGTTTATAAAACCTATGCCTTATCTACTTGGTAGTTTTCTCATGTTATTTTTAACACAACATAGCAGAGTTTATAAAACCTATGCCTTATCTACTTGGTAGTCTTTCTCATGTTATTTTTAACACAACATAGCAGAGTTTATAAACCCTATGTATTATATACAGCCTGCAGCCATTTGAGCTTTAATTACCGTTAATGTTACATTAATTATCTTTTATTTATATATTATGTTATGTAATACAGACATTAAATGTTCATAATCGAATGGCTTTTTATTATTATGTAGGTACCTACCCTCCTATCGTTAGACCCAGAGGTGTTTTTATCTATGGTGCTGGGTGTGCGTTGCACATGGGCGCAGCGGTCCTGGGTGGCGCCGAGCGCTGCCCGCTACCATTCCATTTTGACCGCGCTTACTAGGGGGCGCTAAAGTAATTTTTGCACACGAGCGTTACATGGGCTAGAGACGCCTCTGGTTAGACCGCGTATACTACTTGAAATTATATGAGTTGGCCAGTTCTGCCGTCAAAGGTAGAAGATTCCAATTCCAATGTCAGTTTTATAAAAAGTCGGCCACATTAAAAAATTTCAAGCATAGGTACATTTATATGCCAAGTGAGATTCGGCGGTGCGGGGAACGATTCGGAACTCGTCAACCTGTCGCTGTCGCGCACGCGTCGCCTATGCATAGACCCGGTCTAAGCTAGTAAGTACTTATACTTATAAGTATTATTCTTATACTTATAGTAAGTACTTACTTAAGTTGAAAGGCTAAAGCTAGGTTTAGACGAAGCCAGTGCTGGCTTGTTATTGTATGTAAGGCACTGGCTGCCGGCACTGGCGGGAATATAGAGCGCCGGCCTATTTTTCAAGCCCTGGCTCACTGGCTTGAAAAATAGGCCGGCGCTCTATATATCACTGACACTTACTTGGCAAACATTAACTTGCACTTGTGATGTACGATTACGATTTCATTGAGTTACATATATTAGTACTTATGGAGTAGACATCGCCTAGCATAGCGTGGCGCTCGGCCCCCACTAGGCAGTGCTACCTAGCTGCACC
This sequence comes from Epinotia bilunana, assembly GCA_947049275.1. Taxonomy (NCBI): domain Eukaryota; kingdom Metazoa; phylum Arthropoda; class Insecta; order Lepidoptera; family Tortricidae; genus Epinotia; species Epinotia bilunana. The sequence goes on from OX346257.1 coordinate 21,794,573, forward strand.
GTGGGAACTTAGAATTATACCTACACTTTGCGCGCCGCTAGAGAGGATTCTGCCAGTCGGTTGGCACACGTAGAACTATCATATAATCTGTGCCGTAGGACCGTGCGCCCGTGTGCAACGCTCACCCTGCACTACAGGGCTGTTATTCGCTACGCGCTAAAGCGGCTCACCTCGCCGATCACCCGTCACAGAACTAGACCTCTACCTACGCTTAGTAACTACGCACTGCGGTTTCAAGATATATTTGTGGGTGAGCGTTGAGGTGAGCTAAAACAAGTTACAGAAAAGGGGGGCAGGTATAGCCCTGATGGAAGACGTCAAGAAATATAGTTCTAGGTGGCCGGTCTATACGTATACGTATTGCGGCGAATATGTATCCCTATGACAGCTGTCATCTCAATACAATTTTATGTTTTAAGAGTCCGCAGTAAGCTCGGCCGAATTTCACCTTCCCATACAAACGTAGTTACGCTCTCATTTTAAAACCACGTGTTGGATTGTAACGAAACTTTGCATATACAATGACATGAGGTATATCTATGTCTGTAATTCGTTTATATGGTTCCAGTTTATAAAACAAACGAAATACAGCAAAAACAAGTTTTGTATGAAAAACTTAAATTCGCTGTATTTTTTTACTATGGTATCTGAAGCTACATAAACTAATTACAAACATTGTACATGCAAAGTTTCGTTACAATCCCACACGTAGTTTTAAAATGAGAGCGTAAATAAAACATTAAATGTGTGCAGGACCCTAAATAAACTCAGACGATGACTACAAAGCTTATGTAGGCACATATAAATTAAGATCAACACAGTCATCTTCGTAAATCACAACAGGTACCATAGGAGCAATCCACGAGTTAAGTACCTACTCGGCAATGCTACCGCACGTGTGTCGTATGCACGCGACGCAACAACGTGTAAACAATAAAATATGATCCTCGAAGGCTGCGCGGGCGCAGGTCATCATGGCGGAGAAACACGACACTCCGTTCTGCTAAAACTGACTAATGATTGTATAATGGGGAAATGAGTCTACTATTATCTCTCTATTTTTAACCCATGCAATGCTCCGACGACCGGTCAGCCTCGGGGGTGACGCTGCCTATGAAGCTGAAGGTCCTGGGTTTAAATCCCGGTAAGGGCAAATATTTGTGTCATGAGCATTTATATTTGTTTCTGAGTCTTGGATGTTATCTATGTACCTAATTATATTTATTAAATACAATTTGTTTTCATAAGACAGCTGTGCGCGCGGCAGTTCATAATGAAATATAGTTCCGACCCTTCAACCTCGCGGGGGAATGGTGTTATAAAAGGCTATGTAAACAGAAACAAAAATATCAACGAAAACCAAAATAATCAAATAATAGAAAACATGAACAAATATATATTTGTAATCGCAATGCGCTACCGAATGTGCCCTCGATCGGTTCACACCCCATTTTTGGTTCACCCTGGTACCCATAACGCAAACTTTATGGAGCTTTGCTTGCTAGTTCAATTTATGTAAGATCATCCCCTAAATATTATTTACCTATACAACGGTGACAAACCAGCGTACGGCCTGTCTAAAGTTAAGCAGACACCGCAGCTAATGGACGCATGGGACTCCAGAATTACAAGCCGACATGACCGGCTGTCCTGGCTGAGACCATGGAGGACTTAAGCACGATGCTCGATGACCTCAGTAAAGCCTCCGAGCGAGTTGGTCTAAGGATGAACATGGATAAGACAAAGATCATGTCAAACCTCCATGTAGTACCAACCCCCATTTCAATCGGACACTTTACGCTCGAAGTTGTAGACGATTATATATAGCTAGGACAGACTGTTCAGTTAGGTAGGTCCAACTTTGAGAAAGAGGAAGAGGTCAGTCGTCGAATCCGACTCGGCTGGGCAGCATTCGGGAGGCTACGGCACATCTTTTCGTCCAATATTCCGCAGTGTCTCAAGACGAGAGTCTTTGACCAGTGTGTGTTGCCAGTGATGACGTATGGCACGGAAACGTGGTCGCTTACTATGGGCCTCATAAGAAGACTCAAAGTCACCCAAAGGGCAATGGAGAGGGCTATGTTGGGAGTTTCTCTGTGCGATCGCATCAGAAATGAGGCTATCCGCAGCAGAACCAAGGTAACCGATATAGCCCTCCGAATCGCTAAACTTAAGTGGCAGTGGGCGGGGCACATTGCATGTAGAACCGATGGCCGTTGGGGCGGAAAGGTTCTCGAGTGGCGACCACGTACCGGAAGGCGCAGCGTGGGTAGGCCCCCTACAAGGTGGACTGATGACCTGGTAAAGGTCGCGGGAGTCCGCTGGATGCGGGTGGCGCAGGACCGGTCATTGTGGCACTCTTTGGGGGAGGCCGATGTCCAGCAGTGGACGTCTTTCGGCTGATATGATGATGATGATGATTATGATGATGACCGGCTGTTATTTGGAACGCGCTAATGAGCCTCGCTTCAACCGTCACGCCTAACGGAACTACACCTCTACCTATGCTTAGTTGCTACGAATCGCGGCGTCAAGATATTTGTGGGTGAACGGTGAGGTGAGGTAAAATCAAGGAACAGAATAGCGGGGCTAGAGACAAGTGAGGAATGAGCTCTCTGGATAGGTTTTCCCGAGGGGCTTCACTATGGGGTTCTTCAATAAAAAAGGGTAGGTAACTACCTACCTACGAATTCTTAAAGGGTCGGCAACGCGCATGAAACACGCCTGGAGTTGCAAGTGTCCATAGGCTATGGTAATCACTTACCATCAGGTGGGCCGCAAACTTGTATGCCACGGACGTGGTATTAAAAAAAAATGCCATTTAAGGTCCGTCTCGCTCAGGTCCAACGCAGCGCAACCACGGGAACACTGGCGACCGTATACTCACCGTCAGAAACAACATTACATATATTATACTAACAGCGCATATAGGTTAATAGGTTTAATGAAAAAAAAAAAAATGTAATAATAACTTTAACAACAAAGTTTTAACCTACTTCGATTTAGTACTCCGCCAAGCCACGAGGACATTTCCACATTTCTTTTCCAATTTACCACATGAACTGATTTCCGATAGCAAATGCGTTGATTATTAGAGAAAGAACCGAATTGCTGTATGTGGGCCGATAATATTTGAGGACTTCCGTCGATTCCCCAAGATCATCACCTATGGCACTTCATTAGCTGCTATTTCAACTGAATCTTATCAGAATCTGTGACGTACTTTTTAAGTACATAATTGAGGAATTCCATAAGTCATCTGTGGTCTTCATCAGCAATTCCACTCCACCAAATTTACGATTTCCGGGTGTAAATACACGAGTTATAATAGAAAATACCAAAATCACTACACGCGTGCCTAATATAATTGAAGAGTTCCCTCAGTTCCTCATGAATCCCATCATCCAACTCGATTTTTGAAAAAAATGGGACCAACCTGGAAGTATATACTTACAAACAAAAATAAATACAACCGAATTGAGAACCTCCTCCGTTTTTTGAAGTCGGTTAAAAACAAAACAACAGGTATATACTTAAGTAACATAAAAATATTTATTACGAAATATAGCTAAAATAAACCTGTAGGTATTATAAACTAAACCTATAAAAAGTAAATGCCCCCCAGGTCCCCGTCATTGGCTATGGACGCTATGGTGCCCAGAAGGCTGGCAGCGTTGCCTCTTTGGATTGCTAGGCTAATCCCTTGGCCAAAGCCAAAATAGCTGCCAGTCCTCTGGTCACCGGATTTTTTAATTGTTTATTTATAAAAATTTATCGTGTGGCGGTTACACACTGGTACATATATATATAGACATTTCCAATCCATACTAATATTATAAATGTTAAAGTGTGTCTGTCTGTCTGTCTGTCTCTCTTCACGCTTAAACCGCTGAACCGATTGTGAAGAAATTTGGTATGGAGATAGTTTGAATCCCGGGGAAAGACATAGCATAGTTTTTATCCTGAGCGGGTGAAATGGGGGATGAAAGTTTGTATCGAGCTACGATATAAACGAGTTCCACGCGGACGGAGTCGCGGGCAGAAGCTAGTTAAAAAATAAAACTTACAATTCTGCAGACCAAAAGCTCGCTTCCTTTGTCAGATGTTTAAATTCCTCAGCTGATCCGTTGTATGTGGTGTTAGGGCATGCACTCGAATACTATATGGTGTATTGTTTGTTCCGGGTTTCCACAGTCGCACGCCGGTGTCTCGCTCCATCCCCATTAGTGCCAGAGGTATGCGCAGTTTCTGATACCAGAGGGGCTACCGCGAAACGAAAACGAAGTTCGTTGGTCTATCTCCGTCTCTGGTGCTTGAACTTGCAAGTGTGACAGAGAGGGCGATACACGAACGAAATTCGCTTTCGTTTCGCGGTAAGCCTTTAATCCTTAGGCGATTCAGGCGTATGGGTAAACGCTACTGCCATTCGTGCCAACCCAGTTCCACCAAGACACTGACCTGCGGCGGCAGAGTCAGTGGCGACGTGGAAGTGTAAGGACTTAGATGAGTGTGCCTTGCAGCTTAGCGCTGCACACTTGAGTGCATAGGTACAAACTCAAACCTTGCACCCCAACAGAGCGTAGGTAGTACGAATAGCAATTCGTGGGAAAGCAACAGTTTAATTACCAGCACGGTTAGCTTAACACAAGACGGCGCGCTAGCTCTCTCGAGCTCTCTCGCACGATAGAGATCGATAGGTCTCTCTCTCTCTTATTAGAGTTATTAGAAAACTTTGAGAGAGACGGATAGTGCGGGAGTGCTTGTGTTAACCGTGCATAGGTCTGAAGTTTTATGAAAAGGGGGTTAGACGAGACGACGAGTTTGATTACGAGTACGACTAGGGTTTGCAATCCGGATCCGACTTGTATGGAAATTTTCGGATCCAGATCCGCGGATCCGGATATTTCCATACAATTGGATCCGGATTGCAAATCCTAAGTACGACCAATGGCAAGTGGTTCAACAAGCTCACTTCTAGACTGGACAGTCGATGTCAAAGATATGTATGATTACATAAATGCCTCATTACAATGGAATAAGGTCTAAAAGGGTACTTAAAGGGGATTTTAAAGTTTTTAATTGAACATAAAAACAAGCATATTTAAAACAACAAGATCGTAAGCAGCTGCTTTAGTAATAAACTGTGTCGCAGCTATTCACGCCCACCTCGGGACATAGGGAGAATTATGTTCTACAGTTATATAATATGAAGTGTATGATTGTAACTAAACATACCTACGTATACTTAAATCATTAAAGTTATGTTAGTTTTGAGTAAACCAGGGTAAGGGATATAAATTTACCTAGGAAGTATTTCTATAAAATTAGTTTCTATTAATATATACAGAACATGCGAGAAACTTCAATGTACTGCACAAGAAGTAAACAAAATAGCAAAACATTACACTTCTTATTATGGGCAGCCGTGTAAAAAACGTGAGGCAAACATATCGTAAACTATATTTAGACGCAAATTAAAACCAAAATAAGCATTGTACGGATAAAATTAACAAGTTGACTGATCAGTCAACTTGATAGATAACGAACAAAAAATATTAAATAGACGCAATTGTTCAGTTGCGGTTTGCGTCATAAGTGTTTGCTGTTTATTGTGTACCTGTCTTAGATTAAGAGAGGAATCTTCCATTCAACTGTGCTAAATGCAAGTGATATTTATATTTATAAGATTCCATTAGAAAAAAATACAAGCTTCTTTACCGACTGTACTTCTTCTGCACATTTATCGGTTGATGACTTTGAAAGCAACTAACTGGTCGAGAGGTCGAGAAATGCTAAGTTTCATACAAATAAAAGAGGTAAAGGTGTTTTTTTTTTTAAAGTGTACCCAACTAGCGTGAGTTGTTAAACAAATAATTTACTTTAAAAACAGTTTTAACCGACTTCGATTTAGTACTCCGCCAAGCCATGAGAACATTTCCACATTACTTTTCCAATTTACCACATGAACTGATTTCCAGGAGCAAATGCGTTGATTATAAGAGAAAAAAACCGAATCGCTGTATGTGGCCCGATAATATTTGAGGACTTCCGTCGATTCCACAAGGATCACCTTTGGCACTTTATTAGTTGCTATTTCAACGGAATCCCTTCAGAATTTGTGACGTACTGTTGTACTTTTAAGTACATCATTGAGGAATTCCATAAGTCATCTGTGGTCTTCATCATCAATTCCACTCCACCAAATTTATGATTTCCAAGCACAGATAACCTCCAATAGATAGAGCCTATAAGCGATTTAGTTCGATGCAAAGGTCACCACAGTTGGCGGTAGGTGCGGGTTGCGGGGAGGTCGGTAACGGCGCTGCGATTGGCTGTTTCGAAAATAGCGCGCTTTGTCACATCATGGCGCCAGAAGCGTAGTGATGGGACGCGTTGGTCGTTAACGGTTTTTAGCGGTGCCGCAATCAATTGTTAGTAGAATATTTTACTGTTAACAGTTTAAATTTTTGAACGGCTGTCACTAATATATTATTATCATGTTTCGTTCATCGACTGTTTTAATCACCACATAACATAAAAAAATATGTTAATCATAATCACATCGAGTAGTCATATAAAATAATTATTTCTAGCTATTTTACAACATTTACTGCATTATCGTGTTTATATATGTGCCTTCGTCCCGTTCGTATTTTACATACTTACTAAGAAAGGGCGAATGCGATGTTTATTCAACATTAACGCGAATGTTCTAGCTAGGCTTATGTATGATATTTTAAGATTGGTATAGCTAGGTAAGGAAGACAAATAAAAACGATGTCGTAAAAAAGTACATATATTTATTCAATGTGATAAAATTATGTGGTTGATGATAATCCTCGTCATCATTCAAGAGGGCGTTAACGTGCTCACTAGCGCCACTGGTAAATAATTGTGATTATTTAAATTTAACGATAGATATTTGGGGAGGAGGCCAGTACATACTGTATTTTGTAATTAAGCTACACAACTGGTTAGTTAGTGTCACGAGATGGACCTCATGCTGGACTTCGATGACATGTGAGGGATCTCGGAAGTGGTTACTTCCGAGATCCCTCACATGTCATCGAAGTCCAGCATGAGGTCCATCTCGTGACACTAGTCCTAATTGCTCTCGAAGGCGATTCGAAAAAACCCAAATGCCATGGCTCCATCACTAACCACCTCCGAGAACATACTACCTATGTATTCATTATTAAATTCTATTTCATTCTACTTTATATGAATGAATACTATATATAGCTAACTTCGACACTACATATTATTCTACAATACTCTAAATTACCCAAAAAATAAAATAAAACTACATAAAATCTACTCTTAAATCAACAAAAAACTGCCACCACGGCTATCATACGACGGCGCGCGAGCACTCTCGATTTTTCTCGCACTACCCGTCTCTTTCTTATTAGAACACTTAGAACAATAGGTATAGTGCGAGAAAAATCGAGACTATGTCGCGGCCGTCTCATCATAGACGTGCTGTAGGTAATACAATAATATATTCCGTTAATTAGCTCTGGAAGCCATAAAATAGGACGAGATCGTAATTTACTACGTCTCCCTCTACCTCATAGCTTGTAAGAAGGTTGCCTTCTTGGTGCAGTTTAAACTAGGCTTCGCGGTCGTGTCCGGGTTTCGTGTATTCGTGTCGGGTACCCGTGCCCGTGTAACACGCCCGCGGGTTTAAGCGACCGGTCCGAACGGATCTGTGTAATTAGCGCACGGGTACCCGCGTACACGTGTATACGTATACACGGGTACCCGTGCGCTAATTACACGCGGGTAGTACTACCCGTCCTTGAGGTGTGAAGCTAGGAACTATCCCGTAGTTTTAAGAATGTACATACAAGTACTAAATGAGTGTTCGTAGCTTTGCAATTATAACATCTTTTTTTCGTGAATAAAAATAGCAGATTAATAAATGTAACAAATTATAACAAAGTACGTAAAGTTCGCCTTCTCAAATTCAGATTTAAAAAAAAGTATGTACGAATCCATACTGTTATAAATGTGAAATTGGGTCTGTCTGCCTGTCTTTCTGTTACCCCTTCACGCTTAAACCGCTTAACCGATTTAGATAAAATTTGGTATAGAGATTTGAGTCTGGGGGAGGGACATAGGATATAAACGAGTTCCACGCGGACGGAGGTGCGGGCAGAAGCTAGTAAGTTTTATCCCGTAAAAAAACATTGCATGTAAAAAAGAGGTCAAGTCTCGAAGTTCTTCCACCTTAAAAAGTTGTGAGATACATATAAATATAATATAAATATATTAGGAGACAATTTTACACAAATCGACCTAGTCCCAAACTGAGCAAAGTTTGTACTATGGGTACTAGACGACGATAAACATACTTATATAGATAAATAAATACTTAAATACATAGAAAACATCCATGACTCAGGAACAAATATTCGTGCTTATCACACAAATAAATGCCCTTACCGGGATTAGAGCCCGAGACCTCTTGCTTGGTAGGCAGCGTCACTACCAACTAGGCTAAAGCGGTCGTTGACTTTGATATTTCGGAGTACCAAGTCTCATGCATTCTTATTATTCTTTATTTGCTAGCTAAATAAAATTCTGCTACTTGGCAATCACACAACTTTACTGCGTTTATGGATTTTTGCACTTCTAAAACTATGCAGTATTGTGTGATTGCCAAGTCACACGGTGGAGGAGTTTCGAGACTTGGCCTCTTTTTTACATGGAATGTTTTTTTATGGGATCTCACTTCTTTTTGTAGGTTATTGTGTTATCAATACATACAAATTATGATTGCAGTCTCATTCTTGCTTTTAAATTTTTTCTCCCGCTCACTGCAAATGTAACTTTGTAATCCTATATATTTATATAGGTTTACAAAGTTATTTATGCGTATCTAGAAATCTGTACCGAAATTTGCAAAATATTTTAGTTTTACCTTGATTTAAACACTAATTGTGTTCTAAATTAGCGCTTTTGTTGATCGATCAGTGTGTATGTGAGTGACAAAATTAAGAAACTTTGACTAGTTATAGGCGCGGCGTGGGTAGGCCCCCCGCATGGTGGACTGATGACCTGGTAAAGGTTGCTGGAGTCCGCTGGATGCGGGTGGCGCAGGACCGGTCACTTTGGCACTCTTTGGGGGAGGCCTATGTCCAGCAGTGGACGTCTTTCGGCTGATATGATGATGATGATGATGATGACTAGTTATAATTCTTAAACCACTGATTCAAATTGAATGAAATTTGAAATATACCGTGTTTATACAATGCCGGCTTGGTTACTGAAAATTCAGGCTTCTAGTTTTATTCACAGCGAAGTTATTGGGGGGTCGAAAATGGCCTGAACTATGTATTTGATAAACTATTTTATGTAATGAAATTATTTTTAACACATATAGTCTGTTAACTTTGCCTGACGTTTCTTGCTATGCCAGTACTTGTTTTGTATTGCCTTGTGTATTCTATCCATCTCTTGGTATGTGGTGGAATCGTCTTGATTAAACAATAAAAACTTTTTTTAAGTTGGTTGACGACTGATAATACGATAGGTACAGCTGGTGTGTTTAGACCATACTTTCCAAGTAAACGCAGTAATGATGCACGTGTTCAAGGCAATTAACAATAACAAAAGCAAGGGCTGTTTACGACCTCAGAAATTTCGGAGCCTCAAAGGTTTAGCCGGCGGCTTTTGTAACCTGATAAGATAACATAAACAATTATACCGATAGTGAATATTTATTGCGACTAAATATGAACACATTTCTTCGTAATAGAGAATGGCTGCTGCGCTATAAAGAGTTTATCAATGTGTGGGTTTTAAGGTAAACCAACCAAATTGTGCTCATTTCTATGTTAAAGGGTTATTTATCGTTATAAAGAGTAATGTTATAAAGAGTTTACACTGTATGTACATATAAAAAAATATTGTGAATTTAGTTGTTTTTCTTTCTTCATCCCATATAACGTTAACTCTCTATAACGATAAAAAATGCTCGGTCCCTTGAGTTTCGTTATAAAGAGTTTACACTATACTTCGAAAAAAGTTGGTACAGCCGTACCGCTGTTTTGCCCGACTTGACGGGGCACCGCCGTGCCCCCAGATTTATTATTAGTATTTGAGCTTAAAATGTGAAAAATAATGTTGTAGCATTAATCTAGTTTTGGTTTTCAACCAGAATAGTTACGAAGCTTGTGGTTTAAAATTGGCCGGTCCCAATTTTAGACCACCAGCTCTAATAGTAGATATTAGAAATAATGATGAGATTAGCACGACCATTTATTTATAACCTCACAAAGGGAAGGAATTAGTTAATAAAAAGCATGTATCTATTAAGAATTGGTCACATTTATTTCCGATTGTGTGGGCCTTTACGAATACTCAATATCACAAATTAAATATAACACTACAATATCTGACAGAAAAAAACTAAGAAAATCGCAACAAAATGATGACATTTTTTTTAATCACAACTGTTGAACAGAACATAGGTATAAATATTAATTGCAGATCATTGTAATGAGGCGAGCATAGTAAATAGCTAAACCAAATGTGGTAAATGATAGTAATATCACATAAAAAACATTTCATCGAAAAAAGAGGCCAAGGCTCAAAACTCTTCTAAGTTGTCAGATATTTCGTAGAGCCAAGTCTCAGGCTTATTAATCTTTATTTGCTTGCTAAATAAAATTCTGCAAATTGGAAACCACACAACTTTACTGCCTTTATTAAATTTTGCATACCTAAAACTATGTAGTATTGTGTGACCCCTTCCACCTCCCTAATATATCCGTTCAGCGGTAAAACACCACAACTCAGGTCGGCGAAGATAACAGATAAAGAATTATTACCTGCTTTAGAACGATGAAGTTCGTGCTTATTTAACCTGCTAAACCCTTTTCGCCAACAAAACAAACAAAGGAATCTTTTTCTTCAATTTTTTTGCTGAAATTTCGACTTTATTGCAAACGCATAAAACTTAATATTGCTTTGGAATTCAACGACTTTTTAAGACGTAAGTAATTAGCTTCAATTTTTGTTGAAATTTCGACTTTATCGCAAACGCATAAAACTTAATATTGCTTTGGAATTCAACGACTTTTAAAGACGTAAGTAATTAGCTTCAATTTTTTGTTGAAATTTCAACTTTATCGCAAACGCATAAAACTTTATATTGCTTTGGAATTCAACGACTTTTGGGTTTATCCAAAAAAAGTTGCAAGACACTTATAATGCCTATCCAAATTATAATCTCGTTGCTGCAAATTATTTTTACTTCGTTAAACTACATCAACGATGTTTAGTACGTCCGAAATTGTAAGATAAAATCCTGTCAAAAGCGCAAGCAGAAAACGACTTTATCATGAGAGCACAAAATCGTATTTTGCTTGCATTCATTTGATAGAATTTACTCTAGTTTCGGATATATAATAACGGTAAACTTTGAAGCTGTAGCAAATTGTCACAATATGGTTTTGTTCGAGTACCTTTCTTTTAAAATGATTACTGTATCCTTTATATAGGTATCGTAGGCAGAGTAATGTTGCAAGTATCGTTTTGATTCAATGCTTTTATTCGGTGCTCATATTCAACCTCGTGAGTAAAGGTACGGTTTAAAACGGTATACCTTGCAATACCCTTATTAAGTACCGTTAATTAAAACCCTTAATTTCGATACCACATTCAGTCCCTTATTTAGGAACCATAATGGCATGTACGGTCGAGGAAAATGAAGGTTTGGCAAATGTCAACTCTATTTGAATGACGTTAAGGATCAAAAGTGCTAAACATTAAATTTCACTACAATAAGCTCGGTTAAAATTAAATAGTTCTCATGTACAGTCAGCCAAGAAAGTGGTCTACCACTTTTGGACCCTATTTTGCATACAATAAAGTCGAAAAGCGGTAGAACACTTTCTTGGCTGACTCTACTTACCTAGGTACTATTTTTGTTTAGCTATCATATCTTTAAGCGGCTATTTATAATAAAAGTTAAACAGTTTACGTGCCCTTTGTCGGGCAATCATTACATATAATACTAGGTTTATACAATATTATGACGCAATAGAGTAAACATAGGCTTCTTGCGATGTTTCCTTTTGTCACATACCTAATATAAAACAACATCATACACACCAAACCCATAGAGTTGCTAATGCAAATAGAGTAAAATGAAATAATTATATTCTATTTGCCTCAACTTAAACGGCCACGGACGGTCCGAACCCGCGTGTAATTAGAACCCCCGGGTACGTGTGTACGGGTACACGGGCAGGTACACGGGTACCCGGGTACCCGGGTACCTGCCCGCGGACCGGGCGGGTTCGGGCGTGTCCGTGTAGAACGGACGCTTAGCACCGCGGGCTTAAGAACACGGGTATTCGGGCGGGCGGGTTTACACGTGTAGCGGGAGCCCTAGTTTAAACCTTATAGTACATCGTATCTATGATTTCTAACAAAATAATTTTGACAAGGCAATGACAAGGATATAATTATAAATAATCTTTCTTTGGGGTTTATCAGTGCAAAAACATATATGCGTGGTGACCGCACGTCGCCCTATAGGCTCTATCTATTGGAGGTTATCTGTTTCCAAGTTTATGACACGACTTATAAGCGGCCTGAAATAAACGTTTATTTATTTTATTTTATTTTATAATAGAAAATACCAAAATCACTACACGCGTGCCTAATATAATTGAGGAGTTCCCTCAATTCCTCATGGATCCCATCATCCAACTGAATTTTTGAAAAAAATGGGACCCACCTGGAAGCCTACTACAAAAACAAAATTGTACGAATTGGCTCATAAATGAAGTTCTGAGGTAACAAACATTGAAAAAAAAAATATATACATATGCAGTTTCTATAAAAATAGTTATTTGTGTCACAAGGGAGCAACATAGTATATTTATGGCGAGGGCGGTGTATTGAATCCTGAACGTAGCGAGGGATCCTACAATAGAATCTTGAGCGTAGCTATTCTAACGTAGGATCCTGAGCGTAGTGAGGGATACAAGTGTTAACGCCCGAGACGAAAATAATTTTGCTACTGAGTGACACATACTATTTTTCACACCGACTATGAAGAAATTTAAAAAGATACTGTTATATTTAATTAGGAAGTTTTAACAAATTTTCTTAATTTTTATTATACTAATTTTTAAATATTACGAAAAATTCATAAATAAAAAAAAGACCGGGTTGCACTCCGGGAGTGCCAGCAGAAGTGAAAACTTGCGAATTGCTTTAATTATCAGTATTTTTAAAAAACCCTCCCCCCTCCAAAGCCCCCTCTCCTCCCATTCTCACCCTCTCCTCACCACCCCCTTATAGTAGCTTGAACAGAAAAGTAGCGTTTTGATTCCTCTCGTCGCGGAGCAAAACTTACTTATCTGAATGAAAGGTGTGAAAAATACTTTTTCTTATCAATTTATAAATAATCATAAACCTGCTATTTAAATTTGAAACACGTTAATTTTCACATAAATGATATGCTTAATGTTTATTAAATAATCAGTGTCAGCACCGAGTTAATTTTTGTTGACTCTCATTAATTGGTAAGTACATGATGTTTTTTTGATGCGCAAAAACTAGCAAGTCCCGGAAACATGGAGTCACGGAAGTTTGGCAGAGTTCAATAGCAAGGGCAGAATTTGTAAACAACCCAGCTTACCACATTACCCCGTAGGTATTGTGGTATTTATGCATGCCTGAAGCTCAAGCATATAAAATTGGCGGGCACATTGCACGTAGAACCGACGGCCGTTGAGGCGGGAAGGTTAGTTTGCCAGGAAGCGCCCCCACAAGGTGGACTGATGCTCTGGTAAAAGTCGCTGGTGTATGCCGGATGCCGGATGCTCTTTGGGGGAGGCATATGTCCAGCAGTGGGCGTCTTTCGGCTGATATCATGATGAAAGTTTATAAGATAGATCATGCTTGATGATCTTATAACGGCTGTGATATACTGTCAAATAGTACCTACAAAGTAAACAAAGTTTACATTTTTGGCCATTCGTATTGAACTCCACTAAGTGAAAACGAATAGGAAAATTCCCCGGAATTCTAGGTATGAACCAACATATTTAGCTATTTTCGCCTACATAACATGCTTCATGCATGCTCGTTGAACCTGAGCTTTGTATAGAATGCCTCCGATTTTGACGAAGCAAAGTTCAGTAGGTAATCTTCCCAGTAGTGCTAGTAATTTAAAAAAAAGTGAAATAGGGTTGACACAGAAGACGTGTACTTATTCATTAGAAAATTTAATTATCAGTCAAAATAGAAACAACATCAACATCCTACTAATATTTTATAATCGCATTTATATGTGAAAGTTTAGATGTTTGTATGTTCGTTACTCAATCACGCTTAAACGGCTGAACCGATATGAATGAAATTTTGCACTAACATAGTTTATAGCCTGGATTAAAATATAGGATAGTTTTTATCCCGAGTCCACGCAGACGAAGTCGCGGGCGGAAGCTAGTAATATATAAACTGGATTAACATACGAGTATATCGTATGTTTTATTCCGGGAATCTTCGTCTAAGGGAGCGAAATAGGAGGCGAAAGTTTGTAAGGAGCTGCGGACGAAGTCGCGGGCAGAAGCTAGTTGGCTATAAATGGGATAATAACTTTAAAATTTTAGGTAATCTTTGTGATTATTAAAACGTTTTTTTTTAAGCAGACGCGTCTACTTGGTTATATAAAAAATGCAGCATTATTTTTGGTATCTATTTCTATTTTATTTGCTTTCTCGATTACTGGACAATATCGTCCACTTTTGCATTAGCATTTAGATGCTAATGCAAGAATAGACGATATTGTCCAGTGAGTTAGCTCAGTGTGTGAGGGAGGAACGTAATAAACATTCGATTTGAAATAATTATTGAAGTATTTAACATTATTGCACACATAAATAATCGATTGATTAGAGGATTGTATTGTCATTCAACACATTAATAGGATCAACTCGATCGGAAAACCCAGCCGGATCCGCGCATCAAGGCTGCTTCATTCAAGATTTTCATGCTAAGTAAATTTCCATTCATTCAGAGAATTGCGAAGTTTACGCAATAGCCAACAGTACCTAAGTACTTAAATAAACGACGTAGTTTCCATTTTGTGACTAACTACAGGCTAGCTACATTTCATATCTAGAGTAGATAGCTGCAGAGCTGCGGTTGGAATGGAATAGACCCAGAAGAATTCGGAAACCGAATTCGGTGAATTCAGCCTCTGTAGCAAGCCTGGGACACCATCATAGGCTTTTTTGTTTGTGTCGTATAAATAACTTACTTAAAGCTCAGGTGCATTTTGGCCATAAAACCAGTTTTCAGTAAACCTTGAAACAAAAAAAAACTTGCCGTCCGTTAACCATACTTGATAATAACAGGAAGTTATTGGCAACAACTATTATTATTAGAGGTCAACGAGAGAAAACAATTTTTAGGAATCTTTTAACCTCGTTCCACATCCGTCCTTCCGTGTTTTTTTAAAACATTTACAATCCTATT
Source organism: Epinotia bilunana (assembly GCA_947049275.1). Classification (NCBI taxonomy): domain Eukaryota; kingdom Metazoa; phylum Arthropoda; class Insecta; order Lepidoptera; family Tortricidae; genus Epinotia; species Epinotia bilunana. The sequence continues at coordinate 21,810,080 of OX346257.1, forward strand.
CACGGTCAAAATGTATTGAACTTCAAATTCTGTCTATAGTAAGTGTTTGTTTAAAAAACAAATGAACGGGGAAGTCCCCTTGCAGGCCTAACGGAAACATGTTTCTCTGTTTTTAAACAAAAAACATTTTGGCCACGCCCCTTTTCTGTTCGAAAAACCTGTTAGGCCGGGTCCGCTGCGCTGTGTTTTCGATGTTTTTACTTAAACATCTAACATGTTTAGCCAATCAAATCCAAAACAATACCCTAGGTATTCGTTTGCCGAAACTGACGGATGACATGTTATGTTTAAAAACATCGAAAACACGGCGCAGCGGACCCGGCTTTAGATGTTTAAAATAAATATATAAATATATCTTTATTTTCAGGCAACTTTAGGCCCATAGTTTGTTAGTAAACAAATGATCTTAACAGCTAATGTTAGTGTTATAAATTAAAGAACCATTATGCATACCTATAACACAAAAACATCAAAAACACGGCTCTGCGGACGCGGCTTAAGAGTCCGCAGTAAGCTCGATTCTCCATACAAACGTAGTTACGCTCTCATTTTAAAACTACATGTCGGATTGTAACGAAACTTTGCATGTACAAATTCGACGCGACGACCGCTTCAGCCTAGTTGGTAAGGGCATTTATTTGTGTGATGAGCACGAATATTTGTTCCTGAGACATGGATGTTTTCTATGTATTTAAGTATTTCTTTATCTATATAAGTATGTTTATCGTCGTCTGGTACCCATAGTACAAGCTTTGCTTAGTTTGGGACTAGGTCGATTTGTGTAAGATTGTCCCCTAATATTTATTTATTATGTATAATGACATGAGGTATATCTATGTCTGTAATTAGTTTATGTAGCTTCAGATACCATAGTAAATAAAATACAGCGAATTTAAGTTTTTCATACAAAACTTGTTTTTCCCGTATTTCGTTTGTTTTATAAACAGGAACCATATAAACTAAATACAGACATAGATTATACCTCATGCCATTGTATATGCAGTTTCGTTACAATCCAACACGTAGTTTTAAAATGAGAGCGTAACTACGTTTGTATGGGAAGATGAAATTCGGCCGAGCTTACTGCGGACTCTTAAGGCTTGTATACCCGCTAAAGTCCTTGAGCGTATGGGCGGAGCCTCGACCCTCTCCCCGCGCAAGTCGCACAACCCGCCGTCGTTTATTAAGCGTTACATAGATTAAGTTACAGACGCGTCATCGCGCATCGTTACTAATGCAAGGGTGGACGTGGGTGGGTGACATTCGTTATGCTTAATTGAAACGTGATATTTGTCATACATAAATTACATAATTGATTAAGTTCAAAAATGATGTCCCTACTATTATAATACTATTTACTTACGATTAGTGTAGTTCCGTCAGCACGGCTAGCACGAGACGGCCGCGACATACTCTCGATTCTTCTCGCACTATCGGTCTCTCTCTTATTAGAACATTAGGAAAGAGAGGTATAGTGTGAGAAAAATCGAGAGTATGTCGCGGCCGTCTCGTGCTAGCCGTGCTAGTGAAAACGAAATTAATAATAATAATCCATACCTACTGTTGCCCTTAGGCCATTTTTTAATGTCGCTATTAATAGGGGCCCATCTAGCAGTTAGCGAGTCACCGTCTGCCAGAGATGAAATGTGAAACAGTTTTATTGGGCAGGCGTCCGATGTTTCATCCAATAGCCCAGCTACTAGTCCATCATTTTCACCCAATAACCCGTTTTATTTCGATTCCATCAACTAGCAATAGACTCTTACACCCCAGCGGGTGCTGTTTCTGTGTGCGTCCCATGACACGGGCAGAGACAGCATCCGCTTGGTGTACTCCTTGCATTTCATTAAATTGTCAAAAGGGCGTAGAGGCCCTTTTGACAATTTAATGAAATGCAAGGAGCAAGGTTTAATGAAATGCTGTCTCTGCCGGTGTTGGCTCAGAGCTCCACGCACGCCTCCCAAAGGTCCGGGACATCATTGTCCCGTGAGCGGGAAAGACATATAATCCATACTATCCATACTTCCATATCCATACTCCATACTAATATTATAAATGCGAAAGTGTGTCTGTCTGTCCGTTACCCTTTGTTTAAGTGTAAGGTTGTTACGTTTTAAACTAATTTTCGGTATATTTATTAAGTTCTACTTCCTTGATTTGATGATGATGGCGTGTACAGTCAGAATCAGATAGGTAGTAGCATCCAAAGTAGCCAAATATATCGTAACACATTCCTTACTCCGACCTATAGTAACAAAGACTATTTCGATGAATGTACGTTCCGATATATTTGGCTAACTTGGCTGCTACTAACTATATTATGCTGACTGTACAGAAATCGGCCTCGGGTAAATATATACTTATAGATTAGTTGTACGTTAACCATACTTTGTTTCATATCAAATAATAACTCTGTATCTAACTTGGAGTTGGCATGCAACCCATAGGTAGGTACTTACAATATTTGCCAAGCCAACTATTTTTATTAGAACTTATTCTATTAACACTTGACAGTCATTAATACGAGCAGATAAAACAATATTGTTTCTATAATTGTTCATGCTCCTAAGCAATAGATATTGTAAATATATTTACTAATAAAATGTCTGGTTTTAGCGATTTCCCAATTTTGATACTGTTTAGATATGTGATACTTTGATAGAATAGGTATTTACTTGTGTATTCTTTTTCCTCTTCTCTTGTAAAATTTCTTGATATTACGTATTTTCCTCCTGCGCTTTATTAACCCCAAAGACCCAAAATAGTTATTGAAAAATTTGTGAGACCTAAGCTAAGACGTACTAACTCTAGTATCGTAAGTTTGTATATTACTAACAATGTATGGGCAAACTGGCCTGAAATAAAGAATTTATTATTATTATTATTATTATTTCCCATCGAACTAAAAACAAAATCTAAACTACCTACGTAAATGTTAATTAGGTACAAACGCCAACACAGTTAACTGACCATCCTGTATTTAGACAAGAACCTTATTATAATGCACATAAAGTGCACGGATGGTCAGTCAGCTGTCTTGTCTATAGTACCTACTACTTTACAAACCACGAATTAGATTGTCCACTCTATGGAACAAAATTATCTGTCACTAAAAACTAAACTATACGCAAATGTTTATTAGTTACCTACTATACGAATCACAAAACGGATTGTCCACTCTATGCAACAAATATAGTCCACAATTTCCACAAATATTTAAACATTTCGGCGCAGCGCAAATTGACACAAGTCCGTCATGCAACGTGTCTCGTCCCGCACTGACCGTATGGACGAAAACGGGGAGGCGTAGGAACTTTGGCGGAATTTTTCAGAAAACGAGATAAATTTTTAAGAAAAGAAAGAAAGTAAGAAAATGATGCCCTTGTTCATTATTGTATGAAGAAAGTTATAAAATGTCATATTATTCTGATAAAAAATGGAGCAGTAAAGTGGTTACAAGTGAAAAAATAGGGGTGACTAGATTTCTTTTTCTCTAATTTTTATTGTTAAAATCGATTTCTACGAAAACTATGACCCGTCGCATATCTTGCAGATTATGATATATTTTTTCCGACGGCAAAAATGTTACGTTATAATGTATAAAACGGTTACAAAACAACTCATTTTCACGAAAATTTCGAATGTGCAGCCTTAAGTCCCTCACAGACTGGCGCAGTAGACTAGCGCGGCGGTCAATAGTAGTAATGTCATTAGCTGTCAAATTTATAATTGTCCGCCACCGCAGGCCGCGCCAATGTGTTGCAAGCCTTATTCCGTCTTTCCGTACGAGAGCAAATACTCTCTCATGATTGACAAAGTACAACGCAAATTTGCTCGCTGGCTGTACAAAAAAGCCTACGGTTACTACCCGTAACTCTATCCTTCCATCTTTGTCTCGGGCATGGTCGGGTTAGAAACGCTGGCGCTGAGAAGAAAGCTATTGCTACTAGTCCACTATCTGTCAATTGTCCATCACCGAGTTGATAGTGCAGAGGTGTTGGCTCGAATCGGGTTGGTGGTTCCGACGCGGATACCCGTGGACGCGGACGGGGCGGTGGCGCCGCGCCGCCGGCCGGGCCTGCTGCAGTGGCCGTCCGCTGGCACGCGCTACGCGAGCCACGCGCCTACCGCCCGTGCCATGACGTGGCTGCATCTAATGCTCACAGCACGAAGACGCTGACATGTTCGCTGATCGTTTGACATACTTGTGCAATATTGCTAGGATATTTTTGAATTGGCATTTAATTAATGGAATGACATTATAATTACGATTGACATCTTTACCAGTGAATGTTTATCTTTTTTTTGTTATTTTAGCATGTAAGCGATTTGGTGTTTACACTATAACCTTGCATTGTATTATTGTGAATAAATAAATAAATAAATAAATAAGGATACGCTACACGATCGAAATCGTCAGGCCTGTAGTCTTGCCGTGTGAATCAAGGTCACTCCATAATAGATTTTCTGTAACCTTGCCTGGTAGTCCTGCCGATTTCGCTAGTGTAGCGTCTCCTTTACATACATAAAAATTGGTTGTAAAGTAACCGCACTATTAACAGTATTAACTAATAAAACGGAACGTGCCGGCACTGGCTGTCATATTGTGTTGTCAACTTGTCAATGTCACAGTTTGAAACAGCCACACGTGTGTTTACGGTATATAATTTCAAGAGAAAAATGTGAGGTGATATTTTTGAACCTATTTCTACAGTTACAAAGATGTTAAAACCTAAAGAAGACTTAGATGATCTGCCAGGCTTCGAAGTACAAACGGATGAAACGGCTCCAGAAAATGAATCGCATAGCGGTAAAAAGAAAAAAAAGGGATCTGGAGGGTTTCAGTCAATGGGGTTTAGTTTCCCAGTCCTCAAAGGCATCATGAAGCGAGGCTACAAGCAGCCGACACCTATACAGCGCAAGGTGAGCTGCTACGGAAAGTATCTAAACATAACCTCAAAATTCTATTTTTGTACAGTTGTGGTATTTTAATTAGTGTAGAAAGTGGAATAAAATATTTATTTAGGAAATAAATGTCCTTAACCTCAGTAAGTCATATAGTGAGAGAATTATTAAATTATAAATAAATTATGCTTGATCAGCTTCGAATTTGTGTATTTTTTAAGTGGTACGAAACAGATTACATGTTCTACAAAAAATAAAAGCCTATTTCAACCAGCGTTAAGAAGTAAACTAATGTAACAACTGGGTTGTAAAATGAAATTATTTTATATGCCTTGTAATAGTCATTCATTTCATTACTATTGTTGGCAGTATTCAAATCTATAGTGATTGTATAACACATAATTATAATTCTTCTCAGACAATCCCTCTGGCGTTAGAAAACAAGGATGTTGTGGCTATGGCCCGGACCGGCTCCGGCAAAACGGCATGTTTTGTGCTGCCGATCCTAGAGAAACTGGTCAACCCCACACACAAGCCCATGCCGGGGAAGAACTTCCGAGCCCTCATCCTGTCACCAACCAGAGAATTAGCTTTACAGGTAACACAGCCTTATTTTATTATTAATAAACCACTATTTTCCGTTTTTTCACTATTTTGTCTTTTAAAGGAATGGAAAGAGTGATTTTGATCAGAAGAATAAAGTGTGTTATTATAAACCAAGAAATTATAGTAATTACTAATAACTGTTTATTTCTTGGAATAACTTGTTAGTTTATAGAAATGCTATGAGATAATGATAAACATACTTATATAGATAAATAAATACTTTAATACATAGAAAACATGCATGCCTCACGAACAAATATCACATAAATAAATGCCCTTCCTGGGATTTGAACCCAGGACCTCTTGCTTCGTTGCACGCCTGGAATAAATATCACACAAATAAATGCCCTTACTGGGCAGGGTCACTACCAACTAGGCTAAAGCAGCTTTGCTTAGTTTGGGATTAAGTTGATTTGTGTAAGATTGTCCCCAAATATTTATCTATTTATTTAACATTTCTCATTTCAGACTCTAAAATTCGTCAGAGAGCTAGGAAAATTCACGGGCCTGTCTTCTGCCGCTATCCTCGGTGGGGAGTCCATCGAACAGCAGTTCAGTGTGATGTCTGGGAAGGCTCCAGATATAGTGGTGGCTACCCCGGGAAGATTCCTGCATATTTGCATTGAAATGAACTTGAAATTAGACAATATAAGTAAGTAAAGCTATTCCTTTGACTCCTCGTGGCCAGTATACACTTTGATAGCCTAGCCTAGCTCTGTTAACTAGATGGATCTATTATGTTTTATGTTATAAATATATTTAGTTGTAAGTTAATTTAATGTTTCTACATTGTGATGGGTACACTCACAGGGTACATATTTGAGAATTACCGTAACATGTGTCAACTATGTACCATACTGTAACAACATGATTGCACGAATACTTAATGAGTAGTGAATTGAATACTTGAATACATGTTCTATATTTTGCGAGCAGTTTTTATATCTTGCACTAATCACTGAATGTATAAACAGGTAAAGTAAGAAATTGGCCATATTGTCATATCTCGTTATCGCAAAATGTTGTGATATCGGAAAATATAGCAAATTCAAACAACAGTACATTGGCTATTCATCTGGAAAGACCCAATTCAATCGACAGTCAAGTGCAAAAATATGTATTGATTGAATCCTACTATATCACTATATAGTATAAAACAAAGTTGCTTCCAACTGTCAGTCCATATGTATGCTTAGATCTTTAAAACTACGCAACGGATTTTGATGCGGTTTTTTTTAATAGATAGAGTGATTCAAGAGGAAGGTTTATATGTCCAATATAGTACCCGTGCGAAGCCAGGGCGGGTCGCTAGTAATATTATTAATGAGAAAGTTTGGATTTTAAGATGTTTGTTACTCATCACGCTTAAGGGGCCAACCAGTTTGGATGAAATTTTGCATAAAGTTAGTTTAATAGCGTGGATAAAAATCTAGGATAGCTTTTATTCTAGGTCCACGCAGGCGAAGTCGCGGTCGGAAACTAGTCCTCTCATAAATATGTTCTGAAACCCTAATCCATTGACTAAGACGGGTGCATCTTTACGTATATGGGGGACACCCTTATGAGACACAAAATAAAATAATCAATAATGCTGTGTTTTCTCGAAAAAGGATTCAAAATGTAGTCAAATGGAGAAAAAAACAACGCAATAGATTATAATCGCAAAGTTGTAAGTGTCCAAAGTTTTAAGAGGGGGTATATTCTGTCCCTTTTCCGCAAAACGCACCTTCATATGAAACAATTGTCATTTAACTATGACGCTCGCAGGTTGTGACGTCACTATCTGTGAGCGTTTTCTCTCTCTAACAAGCAATAATAAAACGGTTGTAGCTTCGTAGTTCTTTGAGATATCGAATGGGATTTTCGTCACTAGAAATATTTTTTGGCTTCTTTCTTTTGGATCTACATACATTTTGAGTCTACACCCGTATTGTATGCACCCACATTTGTAGCCTTTACTGTGCGTCGATGCGAAGTGAACATAAGGTTTATTTAGAACATAATGCTTTGTTTTTCACAATGATTTTATCGTCGTCTTGTACAGACCTCGTTCAATCGCAAGTTCGATTTGTCCAAAATTTTCTCCTAATATGTATTTGAATGTGTATAATTAACTTATTCATTTACTTAATTTATGCTTCCCGATGTTCCGGACGGAACATCCTAGGTCCTATCAATATCATCTTGCTGCGGGTTTCCCTAACTACCCGCAATTGGCCCCGTTTAATAAAAATAATGTGAGATACGTGATGGTTATCAAAATATCAATTTGAACGGTTACAGAATTGATAGTGTTCGACGAAGCCGACCGTCTATTCGAGCTGGGCTTCGGTGAGCAACTACGCGAGGTGGTGGCCCGTCTGCCCTCGGGCCGGCAGACATTACTCTTCTCCGCCACGCTGCCCAAAATGCTGGTGGAGTTCGCCCGCGCTGGTGAGTCATTAGTTCATTACTTGAGAGGGCTTTGAGAACACTATACTAGTAGAGTCCCGGCTTCAGGAACACTACAATTCTAACTCATTCAAACTACTAGACTCCAGCAAGAAAACTAGTCTTCATTACAGAAATCAGCAAGCACAATCCAGGGCAGTCCCAACACCATACTAAAAGTGTTGGCCGACAGACACGACAGTCTTTTGCAGAGGTACTGGGTGTCGGCAATAATAAACCCTCACTCTGAGCAGGTTTATTGTGTCCACAAACGTTTTCTTAATTGATACAATGAATTGCTCCCACCAGTATATTTAAATTTAATTTAATTTATAAGATAACTAACCTAGGATAAGTATGTATTAAAACCACTGTGGAGCCCAGTTGTCTTTAATAACTAGAGGTCATGTTTGTCTCGAACCCTTCTGGCGACTTCTATCACCAGCTGTTTCCAACCAGGGTGGCCCTCTGTTTTGCTCATTGCGGTTGTCACTATGACACCTATGAGTCACAAGTCACAACCACCTGGACCTGATCTGGCCATTGTCCAGACAATTGGCCATTGGCCAGCCCTGCAATCATCTTCCTAGGATTTTAGAGTTTGTAACCCTAAAGGAGCTCAGCTTGGGGTCCGCTTTGGCACCCAATCCCAAGATTTAGGCTACGCCAGCTCTAGTATTATCAAAGCGGCTGCCATTCCAAGGGGAAAACCAGACCTGGTTGAGACTAGAGTGGTTTCTTCACGATATTTGGTTTTGACTACCCAAGACGCCATTTAAAGTCTCCTAGACCAACAGCGAAACAGCTTTGATGGGATCTACTTTCCCCAGGACTGACGGAGCCCGTCCTAATCCGCCTGGACGTGGACTGGAAGCTGCCCTCGACGCTGTGGCTGGGCTGGTTGGTCGTGCGCGCGGAGCTGAAGACCGCCGCGCTGCTGCTGCTGCTGGAGCGCGCGTTGACCGCCACGACGCCGCAGGCCGTCGTCTTCGCGGCCACTAAGCACCACGTGGAGTATCTGCACATGGTGAGATTGAACAGCTGGTCGAAGATCTTATATAACACTGGTCACTCTTTAGGTGTGATAAGACAGGAGGTAGAACAGCGCCCGTCTTCACATTGAGTAGCTGCTCATGGTAAGGAGTTTGACCTACGCTCACATCAGCAGGACTCTTTAGGCGTGGTAGGACACCACCAAGAGAGTAGCTAGACGTGGTCAGGACTTTTATTCCTTGCCAGGGCAGGTTGCTGCCGACCTGCCTTGCTACTGTAGATTAAGACCGGGCAGCGTTCCACGCAAATCGCTTCGTAAACCACGTCTAGCATCCTTCATTCACTTTGTTTTGTTTTCCAGATCCTGCAGAAAGCCGGCATCACCTCAACCTACGCGTACTCCGGGCTAGACCCGTCCGCGCGCAAGATCGCGCTCGGCCGCTTCACCAACAACAAGTGCTCCGTGCTCGTCGTCACCGACGTGGCCGCCAGGGGGCTGGACCTGCCCTGCTTGGACACGGTCATCAACTACAACTTCCCAGCCACACCGAAGCTGTTCGTGCATAGAGTTGGTGAGTGAGTTCTTTTATCAAGCTTGATGCCCGAAATGTGGCCGCGAGAGGAGACGGCCACTTTTCGTTGATTCTTTTATCATTTTCTTTGTACTCATTGTCACATTGCACGTATAACCGATGGCCGTTGGGGCGGAATGGTTCTGGAGGGTAGAGACCCGGGTAGGTTAGAGTAGGCAAGGTGGACTGATGACCTGGTAAAGGTCGCGGAAGTCCGCTGGATGCGGGTGACGCAGGACCGGTCACATTGACACTCTTTGGGGGAGGCCTATATCCAGCAGTGGGCGTCTTTGAGCTGATATGATGATGATGATGATGATGCTGATGATGACTCATTGTCACAGACGTGACTGCGAGAGGGCCGAATTTATTTCGTAAGTTCATTATCCAGACAAATGTTCACTTAAGAAACAAGTGCTCAGTGCTCGGGTATAGATCGACTTCGACACCTAGGAGGTGTGCGAGGACCGAGTTTAGCTGAATTAGTAATATGAACAGGCCAGATGGCGATGTCATCTGACCTCATTGAGTTATGTAACATAGAACTCTTGTCATCAGCAAATCGAGAGGGTTTCAATTAGCGCAAACAAGGGTTTGTCATGTGTAGCTTAAGGGTTGCTATGGACATTAGACACCTTCTGTCTCCATCGTCTGACCAGCGCGATGGTACCATAATATTGCATTGGCAGTATACGAAAATTTCAACTTTTAAGGTGGTTCGCTTTCCATACAAAACGTTATTTGACATTCACTTAGCTTATGTAACATATGTTCATGTTTTAGTTTATACAAGTTTATTTTAGGAATGTCAAATAATGTTTTGTATGGAAAGCGAACCACCTTAAGATATTGGTTGGTATGTGCCTTAGACGTCTGAAATAAATGGTTTATTATTATTATAATCGGGGGCCGGCGGGCGGTCACTAAATAGTACTAAATTCCAACATGGCGGCCTGATGGAGGACGTCAAGAAAAAGAAAGAAGGCAAAAAAATATGCCACTAACATTATTGATTATTTTATTTAGTGCCTACACCCCTATTGTATGTGAATGTGTGAGTTAAGAGGCCTTACGCCTACATAAGCAGAAGCGGAAGCGTATTTTGCAAAATGCTTCCTTTTTCATTCATTACGACGTAATTGAAATGAAAGGAAATGATATGAAACATGAACTGAAATGAAAATTTGAAATGAAATGAAAACGAAATGAAAATTTATTTGAGATAAAACGAGTCACAAGATACAACAAGATTGGGGCTTCCTAGTAGGTAAAAAACCTGTGTCAGGAAGTCCCGCTCCTCCATTACATGCATAAGCTAAATCAAATTAAGTTTCTATTCTTAGGACTATAGGTACATTCTTACTTTCTATTTAGACGAAAAAGGCTACACGTATGTGATAACACCAGCCTGAGTGTGTGGGTGTACGCGTGTGTACGTGTTTCTGTGTGTGTGCGTGCCTGCGCGCGCACGTGCGCGTCTGTGTGTGTGTGTGTGTGCGTATGTGTGCGTGCGTGTGTGTGTGTGTGTGTGTGTTAGTGTGCGTATGTGTGTATGGGTGAGCGTGCGCGTGCGGGTGTTTGTGTGTTATACCTGAAATTCGTGGATAACATTTTACATTTTGTTACTTCATATTCATAACATGACTACATATAAAGAGCACCATAAACTATATTGATAATGTATCAAACTAAAATAGTCTATTGAGACTATTTTAGTTTTATTTCCTTTGGGTCCTTATTATCTAATAACTAAAACTTATTCTTACAATTTGCTTAAGTACTTTTATGTTATTCGAAACAATAAATATTCCGTTTCCTCACATGTGAGCGTCTTAAGCCATTCCGCTACAACTTTCTTGCATATATAATGTTGTAACTGGTATATCTGAAGTTTAGTATTTATCTTATTACAGAGGTATACAGATTGTGATAGATACTGTCTTGTAGCGAATGCAAATCTACAAGTTGTCGGGGGGGGGGGGGAAATGTTTTTACGTCTTTTAGAAAGTGGTACTGGATCATAGTTTAATGTTTCATGTAGTTTTAGTATAGCGCAGAGGATATACAGCTTCCTCATTGATAGTTGATTACATAGTTGATACAGCCCATTAGTGGGAAATCTGTATGCATCACCTTCAGTAGACATCGTTGCCCTCTTTCAACTTCCTGAAATTTAGACTTAGTTGCTCCACCCTATACAGTAATACAATAACTCATGATGGATTGCGCTAAGGTAACATAAAGTTGGCTAAGGAGCGTCTTGCTAGCTATATGTATAAGTATTTAAAAAATCCATATAAGTTATCTGATTCTACAATTTACATATTCAATGTGGGGATGCCATGAAAAAATGGCTTATTGATAAATGTTATTATAATATTAATGAATTTCTGAATGATAATTTTTAATTCCAATTTCTGTATTGCACTATTATTTTATTTTATATTCATATTAAAATCTGACATGTATGTATTAATAAGATTTTTAAATACGTATCTTCTTACCTATAGTTTGTAAATGTATGGACGCCTGTAAAGGTAGGACTTGGTGAGACTATCAGAGCTGCAAGTGTAACTGCAATTGTAACCCAATCTCCGCATGCATTTTAATAAATCATTTCATTTCATTTCATTGGAAAGCTATATGAGCGGATCCTACTCACGAGATTTACGGCTGAGAATAACCTCGTCGACGAGCAGTTCGGCTTTAGATCCGGACTCATGCGACCAACATACCGGACCGACTCGTACTCACCATACGAGATTTTCTCAGTGATCGAAGCTTTCGATACCGACTGGAGGGCGGGACATACTCGGACCCACACCCCATCCAGGCCGGAGTCCCGCAAGGCTCCGTGCTCTCTCCCACTCTCTACTCGTTGTTCACGAACGACATTCCCAGGCACCCTAAGGTGCAACTGGGGTTGTTTGCGGATGACACAGCGCTCTTTACGACCCATTGTAAGTACGCTACTATCCGGCGATACCTCCAATAGGCAATCAGACCTAGGTCGTTGGTTTAATCTTTGGCGTATCGAAGTCAACCCGGAAAAAAGCACTGCAATAGTCTTCCACCCGTCTGACTGCGTTAGTACAGAAAGGCGGGTGGCTCCGATCCAGATGTTTGACCGACCCATCCCCTGGGTCAATGAGGCCAAATATCTTGGAGTCCCGGACGACGAAATCACAGCGTCCATCGAAAGATGGAACGCTGCGCTTTCGGCGTCTATAAAATCGCGTACATTTCGGCGTTCCCGCCGGCGAGGACGTCCACCGCGAGATCGCGACAACACAGACACATACAGTCCCTATTCGTCCCGGTACCGCCGCATACCGGGTAGAGTCAGTCCGACCCAGGTCGGGCCTAGCTGAGTTTCTTGCTGGACTCTTGTCAGCTAGGCTAGGTTTTAGCGAACCAGCGATAAAACTCCCAGTAGTTCGACACCACTCACACCCCAGATTCGATTGATACCGTTCAACCAATCTCTCTGGAGCGCAAACTCGTAGAGTATTCCAGTGTATAAACTTCCCCGCGTGGTCGTGCCGGAGACTTCCTCTGGATTTTCCCCAGGCTACCCTCCAACCACGCAATTCGACCGCTATATTGGGTCCGTCCTATTATAGCAACAGTCAAGTTAAAAAAAGGGCGGTTCATTTGCTCAGTGGACGTGGCGCAAGCGACATCTCCTGCCAGTATCTCCTGATGATGCCTCGTAGAGAGGCGAAACACGTGTCGAGGTTTTGTCATTATTGGTGGAGGTTTGCTGTAATTTTTTGCATGTTTATACGCAAATAGTTGCATCTTATCTTCACTGATAGACCAGCACGTTTTTTAGCGGAATAGCAAAGGAATATTGTTCTCGTACGTAACATAATGTAACCCGGTTGTCACCAAAAAAATTAAGAAAACTCGGAAGGTAATTTATATATATTTTTTAAATGAATCTTTGATTTTCAATCATGTCAGCCCCTCGTACAAGATTTGGTGATGTGAATTGTAATCATTCATGTACCAAATGATTCTCGTTTACTGCAAAATTGAGAACCGAAACGACACTTCTCATTGCTAAATTTGAAAAAAGACTCCCAAGAAAACTCATTTATTTTAGGTTTAGAAAGAGAAAATGAAAATTTCTACTATGTTAGCCCCTAGTTTAAGAAATGATTATTTAAGTACGTTATCAGTTTTTGAATAAATACTAATAGCAAGCATTTTGCAAAATACGCTCGTCTGTAGGCGTAAGGACCCTTAAGGGACTATTCATAAAATTACGTCATTTCAAAATAGGGGGGGGGGGGGGGTCTGGCCATTGGATGACGATAGTCATTTTATTAGGCGGGGAGGGTCCATTACAAGGAATAACAGGATGATGATAGGGGGAAGGGAGGTCCAAAATCGTCAAAAAACGGTGACGTAATTTATGAACCGCTAATTAATTCCTGTGTCATTGCGCGCGCAGGCCGCAGCGCGCGCGCCGGGCGCGCGGGCCGCGCGTGGTCGCTGGTGGCGGCGGCCGACGTGGCGCACCTGCTGGACCTGCAGCTGTTCCTGGGGACGGACCTCACGTCGCCACAACAGGTACCGTAACTCCGCCTGGATAGTTCATTTTGCGCTGCAATAAGAAACTCCCACTTCATCATCTTGAAACATGACTTTTTTAAGCATCGTGTTTCAGGATCAAAATAATTTTATTTCAAATAGACTCAAAAGAGTGCTTGAGAAACGTCACAAAGAATATAATTTATATATACGCAACGCAAAAAAAAAGAGTTAAAATTGACTACACGGAAAAGATTACAATAGGATACCAAAATTACAATCATACCTGAAATACTTACACATTAAAAATTAACAGTTGACAGTACACACAAAATGAATTAGGTCAAATAAATAAAATGTCACTTAAAAATAATAAAAGCAAAATAGTAGAATAAATTAGAATCTCACTAGTCACTACAATAACTTATTGGCTTAAAAGAAGTTATTGTCTTCCATAAATTCCGTATAATATGCCTTACATTACATACTAAGTGGTCTTTTACAATTTTCTTAAATTTCGTGAAGGCTGTCCATATATTACGTCATTTCAAAATGGGGGGGGGGATCTGACCATGGATGACGATAGTCATTTTATTAGGCGGGGGTCCATTTCAAGGAATAACAGGATGATGAAAGGGGGGCGGGAAGTTCAAAAACGATGACGTAATTTATCGATAAGCCCGTGAGCAATTGAATCAAAACATCTTTAGGGATTTTACTTTAGAAGCGTACACCATTTCCCACAAAAGACGAATTCACTTTATCGACACGGAACCGAGGCACAGCAAGTTTATCCCTGCCTCTTGTATTAAAAAAGTAACCGTCCCGAGACTTCCAAGTACAAATGTAATGATGTGGTCGCAGGTGTCGGAGAGTGGGCGGGCGTGTCCGAGCGGCGCGTGGGGCGCCGCGCCGGGCGCCGCGCTCGAGGCGCGCCACCAGGACGTCGTGGCCTGGGAGAAGAACCACTCCGAAATTGTGAGTAATACTGGAGTTGCCACTATAGTTTCATTCCAATCGCAGTGTATTTAACGTCTTCTTGCTCGGAAATTGGTTTTCATCGCATTTCATTGAAGGACGATAAAAAGCACCTCTCCGTTATAACGTTCCGTTCCCACTTACATCCTATATGGATTTAATAGGATTTTAATTGTATTTAACTTGTTTTAACCTGCCCAAATTGCGCTCCTACCTTTGCAAATAAGTTTCTGTAAAAATATCTATGTTTCGTACAAGCTTTTATTGCCGAGTGTACTTTTCTGTATATCATCAACAACCGAGATGATTCTAACGAGCCCAAACTCAACGGGGTTACGTCAGTTAAATACTAAATTCCCATGGCCACCTTCTGTCTCCGTGATCAGATCAGCTCGATGGTACCATAATATTGCATTGGCATCCAAGCTATAATAAAACCCAAAATATCAGCTCAATCAGATAACGGCAAGTGACTGAAAATTCACGTTTTAAAATTGCATGGCTCTTCATTTTTAGGCAAGCTGTTAGACTATACGTGAATCGCATTTTCACCCCACGATATTGTGTTCAGGAAGATGCGGTGCGCGTAATGGGCCGCGGCTGGCAGCAGTACATTCGCTGGCGCGAGCCCGCTTCAGCGGACGCCAACAAGCGCGCCAAGGCCACCGCCTTACCCACGCTCGTGCACCCCGCTCTGCTCGACCAGGGCCAGAGGGCGGTCGCGGATCTGGCTGACCAGATCAAGAACTATACGCCGAAAGGGGTGAGTCTACATCAGCCTATACCTTATACTAGACCGGGCGCCTCGACCAGTACAGTTAGACACACATTAAAATACAAGAGATATAAGTTCTTCAGTGCGACTGGTGCTTAATTCCCTTTGTTTTAAAATACTGAAAATACTACCAGAACAACCAAAGCATTCGACTGATGGCTGGAGTTGATTTACGAAGTATACTTCCAAATAGTTTTCATATCTCCATATTCTTAAAAAAATGGGATATCCCAATTCTTATAATTGCGAGTTCACTAAGGCTTATTGTCAGATGTGACGAGACTTAATGCACTGTTAGCTGCCCGCGCGGCCTCGCTAATCTCCATCCGGAGAGTCAATTCTATACACAGGTGTCAGAATTTTTGAAATCGCATCAGTGCTTTCGGACTCTATTCAGTAAGATACTCACTTATAAAGCTACAATCAAAATCAGTCTCACATACGCCTGCCACACACTCGACTGCCGTGGGAAATGGCGAGGAAAGGAGGCAGACACACAGTGTGGTAACGTTAGTCGTCATGCCGCGCGTCTTGCTCCTCGTCATGCACCGCTCCCTGTTTTGTCGGTTTTTTTGGCGCGAGTCAAAGGAGCGGCAATAAAGGCAAGGTAACCTAGGGCGGAGCGCCGCGATTAAGTCCGCAGTAAGCTCGATTCTCCATACAGAAAGAAAGAAAGAAAGAAAGAAAGATACATTTATTCACAAACACACAGGACACACGTGTTAAACAATAAAATACTCAAAAAACAGAAAACAGATAAAACACACATACAAACGTTGTTACGCTCTCATTTTGAAACTACGTGTTGGATTGTAACGAAACTTTGCATATACAATGACATGAGGTATATCTATGTCTGTAATTAGTTTATGAAGCTTCAGATACCATAGTAAAAAAATACAGCGAATTTAAATTTTTCATACAAAACTTGTTTTTGCTGTATTTCGTTTGTTTTATAAACTGGAACCCTATAAACTAATTACAGACATAGATATACCTCATGTCATTGTACTATCCAGCTAGCTGACCATCGGTGCACCTTAAGTGCATTGTAATAAGGTTCTATATAAACACAGGATGGTCAGTTAACAGTGTTGTCGTTTGTATATGCAAAATTTCGTTACAATCCAACACGTAGTTTTAAAATGAGAGCGTAACTACGTTTATATGGGAAGGTGAAATTGGGCGAGCTTATTGGGACTCTTAACCGCGTGAGTAGAGCAGCGTGTGGCCAGAGAGAGCAACATAGTGGCAGCGAGGAGCATAGTGTGGCTATGGTAACAGACTTTCTCTTCATAATATTAGTGAAGATTACGCTTAAGAAGAAACACTAAAGTCGAGATAGTATTGCTGTCGCGCCAACCACAAGCCTCCCCGCCGCAGAGCGCGATAGAGACAACTGCAGCTTGGACCGAAAATACCTATTAAAATGACATAAAATCTACGTTTCGTAGTCCCCTGATTTCTTCTCCAAAACTTGACCTATTTAACTATTTTTTTTTATTAAAAATCTAGGAAAGGTTTTGGCCGTGTTCCTATGTTTTCGTTTTTAAATAATCTACGCAAAATTGTTTTCTGGATGTTTGAAACAGCGGAAAATCTGGCATTTTTTTAGGTTTTTGAAGTTTAATATCTCTTTTAAGAATAAATTTATGAAAAAAAGGAAAACATAGGAACATGTCAATAGTAGCCATAGATTTATGGAAAAAAAATTATTGCTCTACTGCCATTATCCAGGGAGAAAACAGGGGACTACGTTTCAATGGATTCCTCTTAAATGCGATCTGATACAATCTCGTTAAGACGTTGGCCTGTCCCCAGACGATCCTCGAGTTGGGCGCGAAGCACGACTCCCCGATGAACGTGGCCATGAAGACCATGAAGCGGAAACACGCGAAGCTCGTGCAGCGCGTGCGCGAGAATAAGAAACTACAGGTACCTTAAGGCGGTGCATTGGAAATTATCGCGTGCTTTGAAACGCCGTTCTGACTAGATTAAGAAACAATAAGGTCTGATTTTCAGATATATGATTCTTGACTATATGATTGTTTATCTGATTTTATCGATACATGATTGCTTAAAATTTCCTCAATAGAAAAAAAATCCAAAGTTGGGTCTGTATTTTCCTTTTTTTACTCAGCCTACTCGAACGATACATTATTCACACACAATCAAGTTAATACTATAGTATTTTATCTCATCTAAAATCTCACTTTATGAAATTTAAATAAAACTTCTCTAAGTTAGGTAT
Source organism: Epinotia bilunana (assembly GCA_947049275.1). Classification (NCBI taxonomy): domain Eukaryota; kingdom Metazoa; phylum Arthropoda; class Insecta; order Lepidoptera; family Tortricidae; genus Epinotia; species Epinotia bilunana. The sequence goes on from OX346257.1 coordinate 21,828,129, forward strand.
TTATCGTTTGTCCAAAAAAGCCATTCCCGAAGAGTGTTCCATCTCTTTTTCTCGTGCGCGGAAGGCAGTCTTTGTCTAGGGGACGTGTTCGACTCGAATCAAGGCATCCCCTTAACTCTTCTAACCGACAATGGTTACTATCATGGCCGGTACGTTTAAAATAATGGTAATGGCGATTCGTATTTCATTTAGCGATGCGCGACTTTGAATGATACTAAATCGATTAGTCGATTATAATAATCATTCGACTTATTCGACTCAATTTATAATCATTCGATTATTAGTCACTCACTACTAATGAACGTATCGAGCCGTGGCATTACAAGCTTATCTATAGTTTACCATTAGTAGTTACTAATTAGTTGTCGTCATTCGATTATCAACATTAGTATATTACTAATGTCATAATTGATTATTCATATTAGTAATCGCTAATTATTCGATTAGTCGAATCATTTGAAGTCGCGCATCGTTAATTTCATTGTAACTCTTTCTAGTATGGTGGGCTGCTAGAGGCTAGGTAGGTTAGGATTTTATGAAGCTTCAGATGCCCGAGTCTTCCGAAGTGGGAAGAGAATTGCAACAGGTGTGCCGGTAATGTAACGTAGTTATGCACAAGGAACAAGGGGACACACGTTGGGAACAGAGATTTGTTAGGCGGATGTCACACTGCGACGCATCTGCGGACGGAGGTGCGGAGCTGCATACAAATTTCTGCGGACGGAGGTGCGGTGCAGTGTGTCGTACTACACGGAATTTATATACAAACTGAGGTACTTGCATACAACGAGCTCCGCATCTCCGTCCGGAGACGCGGCGCAGTGTGACATCCACCTTATGTTTAAAGAATAAGGGGGTTATCTGCCCAACTAGACATTATTTTAGTTATGATCTGATTTGCAGGCTGAAGGCGTAGTGAGCACAGAAGTGAAATCAAAGAAGGAAACGGTGCGGGACGAGAACTACGTCCCGCACCAAGCCAGCGACCAGATCACTGAAGCGGGGTGAGTGTGCACCTTTTGTCATCAGAGGGGTATAATCGTACCCTTTTGGACCAGCTTTGGAACAACTCAAATGTCATTTTCCCACACAAAAAAAAAAAAAAACAATTAGACCTGCTACTAGTGTTATTTTTATTATTGTCGTATTGAGGAGAGATCTGTTCTTGACACGGTTTAAGAGATCGCAGTAAGCTCGATTCTCCATACAAACGTAGTTACGCTCTCATTTTAAAACTACGTGTTGGATTGTGACGAAACTTTGCATATACAATAACATGACATATATCTATGTCTGTAATTAGTTTCCATGTCAGATACCATAGTAAAAAAATACAGCGAATTTAAGTTTTTCATACAAAACTTGTTTTTGCTGTATTTCGTTTGTTTTATAAACTGGAACCATATAAACTAATTACAGACATAGATATACCTCATGTCATTGAATATGCAAAGCTTCGTTACAATCCAAAACGTAGTTTTAAAATGAGAGCGTATCTACGTTTGTATGGGAAGGTGAAATTCGGCCGAGCTTACTGCGGCCTCTTAATATAATTGATCCTATACATCTCTGACAATATTACATTAATGTTCCCTTTTTTGACGCTTAGAGACTGTATACATCTCTAAGAATTAACTTCTTATCGAATTTAATGGATTATATTTTGCAATTTTGTTTTGTTGTCATTTAGTGACATTTAGTGACATTTAGTTGGTTAAACGTTTATATCGGGCCTTAATCTGCTAATTTTAAATGATTATTGTGTAAATTACCGTTTGACATGTAAAAGTGCCCTTGTGGCCTATTTGCAAAATAAATAATTGATTTTAATTTTGTGTTACGTACGTAAGAAACGTTACGCAATGACAAGCAGGGGCCCATTTCGCGAAGCTGCAATTTGTAATTACACAAGTTTGAACCGGCAACCCTGGTGAGGTGATCCGGAGACGGCTCGTGCTGGCGGGGTTAAACCGGGCAACAGGGTCAACAAGCCTGCACCTGACGGCCCGGGCACGTCACTGCGCGAATCGCGGCGCGGCAAGCGTTTTTACAAGCTTTTCATTAACTTGCAATGTATGTTTGTCCGGGTGGAATCTTGCAACTGCAAAATTCAGTTGCAAGATTTCGAAGTCGATATCGTGTGATAAGGCCGACCACTATACGGGAGCTGCATTTGTCCCTAACTAACACAACGAGTCCTCAATCAATAAAGGGTAACGCACATGTGTTTTTTCGGGAGTCGTAACAAGTGTCCATCGCCTATGGTGTCTACTTACCATCTGGCGGGCCTCATGCTTGTTTGCAACTTTTGTCGTATAAAAAAAACATCTAAATAAGTACGGCTTTGTGCCGTTGACAATAGAATCGTTCTCAGATAATTTTGATTCAGATTCTTCTCGGATTTATCCCCAAAAGGGGTAGGCAGAGCACATGCAACCTATGTTCCAACGCCACTTTTAGCATAAATGTGGGTATAAAAGATTGACAAAATGTGATATCGCAGTCATAGGTTGCTAGCCCATCGCCCACTACACACTAACCCTGCTCCCTTATAGATCAATAAATGTGGTTGAAATGTAAACTTGATGAAAGATTTATCGCGCGGCGATGCAATTTTCTGACCTTTAGAGGTAGATATCGCAGCTAACATGTAAACCGATCGTTTAGAAAAAAAAGTCCGATCGAATTTGCTGCGAGTGCGAGTAGCTTTTGTATGGACTCGCACTAATCACTAATCAATGTGAATACAGGCTGTACACGTAATCACGGGTAAATTAGTTAAAAACCCTTTTTCAGGCACTACAATAATCACTGCCATACAAAAGGAATCAGCAACATACCTTTGCCAGGCTCCGTCCGTCTGAAGACCGCCGTCGCGTGGGCTTGGACTGCAGCCCAGGATTATCTTTTCTCACTTCTCTGGTCTCTTTATCACTAGTGTCCTTGATAGCACAATCTCAATACAAAATCACATGAAACAACAGTTTTCCTACATTACGGGAGCGCGCTCATCCCCGTGCACGGCCATGTTGCTAAGTTTTTTGTTCCCCCTTTTGCCACCATCCTCTTAAGCGCTGCAGTCGCGGCCAATTCGATTTGAATGGGCAATGATTAAAGTGTTTGTGCCTGAACACAGGCCATAACGAAAATTCGCAAGGTCCAAGGATTAGATGACTTTTACAATGTCTATACACTTGTACAGAATGGCGGTGAACTTCAACTCTGGCGCCGCGTCGGCCTCGCTGGACCTGGGCGCGGACAGCGGCGAGGCGGCGCGCGCGCGCGGCGGCCAGCTGCGCTGGGACAGGAAGCGGAAGAAGATGGTGCACCACGACCCGGTCAGTCATGTGTTCACTCATCACACCGACGACAGCAACACCCTTGGAACACAGAACAACACACACACACACACACACACACACACTAATACTAAATCGCATTTTTTTTTTAAGTTTTATTCAAACCATTATGCCAGTTTTAGTCAACCAATTCCGCGTCACGTCACATTATCCCACTTTCACCTAAATGCACTTTTTGGAACATGGGTAAATTTTGCGATATATGAGATCGCAACAAGCAATTATTAAAAAAAAATGTGCGGTGTTATAGCACCTGGTCGGGCTATCTGGGTTATGCGAGGTCACGCGGAACTTAAACGGGCTATATTTTCATCATTTTTTTATGATTGACAAAATAAAAAATACGAGTGTAATGTTTTTTGATAATCTTAACTGATGGACTAGATAGATGTTTTTAGTGGAAGTATCCAATAGTATATTTGTTGTAGGACGGCGGCCGCAAGATGATCCGCACGGAGAGCGGCGGGCGCGTGCCGGCCTCGTTCCGCAGCGGGCGCTACGACGAGTGGCGCCGGCGCAACGCGCAGGGCGACCAGGACGGGGACGGGGACGAGGGCGCCAACAGGAAGCGACCTGGTCAGTATAACACCGCTCCTATGGGATATCTTAACGTATTCTAACAGGCTTATATTTCAAACCCTCACAACTATTTTCACACTTGCCAGCAAGAAATGTTAATGTAGCCCTCAAATTAGGAATCATTTGTACTTTTCTTCCCTGATATTCACTGTTTAATTTCATTTATTCTCATAGTAAAATTATTATTATTTCCTTCTTGGGCGTGAACACTTGAATCCCTCGTTACGCTTAAGATACTTTAGAATCCCTCGCTATGCCCGGGTTTCCATTGTAGAATATTTCGCTTCACATGTAAATTTACTACCTTGAGATACAATCTACTATTACAGTATTCTATTTAGTATTTCTTCCCTAAAGTGACCCCGATAATCTAGTTTCAATTATTTCAATACGCGTCCTTGTATGAATCACAGAAATTAATGAACCAAATTTGAAATTAATCGGTCTAGTACGTATATTATATCGGTCTTTAGTTAGATCTTTATTCTTTTATGATCGTATCCTACTACTCGTAATATTATAAATGCGAAAGTTTGGATGTTTAGATCTTTAGATGTTTGGATGTTTGTTACTCAATCACGCTTAATTCAATTCAATTCAATTAATTTTTATTCAGAGACCGACATGGATCATTATTGTTAGTAAGACTTAGCTTAATATTAGTAATTACAGTATAAATACAAAGTTCATATAGATAGCACACATAAAGTTAATTTAAAGAGTTAATAGTAATCTATAATAATAACGATTTAGGCCAGTTTAAAATTTACATGACCGTCAACTACTTAATTATAAATATTTAATAATCGAATGAAAATTCAAAATTCACAAGATGTCAAGTTAATTAATCACTTATTTAAATCTCAAAATGTCAAATGTCATGCGACCTCATAATTAACATCTTACACAGCTTAAACGGCTCAACCGATTTGAATGAAATTGTGCACGCATTAAAATATAGGATAGTTTTTATCCCGGGTCCACGCAGACGAAGTCACGGGCGGAAGCTAGTAGTTTATATTTTTGCATCATTTCACTACTAATTGTCATCAATATTTACATATCTATGAAATTAACTGTTCTGAGAATCGCCAAATAAATTAAGGGCCTATCGATGGATGCAGGATGGTTCGAAAACACGCACGTCATTCAATCCACCTTTTGTTACCTACGTCCAAAATCACGTGTGCGAGACACAAATCCATATTTGGTAACACAGTGTATCGGGGTGCTTCAGCAATTTGAACACACGACTGCTCTAGTGGTTCAGTATTCTCAGTCGCAAGTACGGAACCCTAAAAAACAAATCCTTACTAATATTAATAGTTTCATCATCATCATATCAGCCGAAAGACGTCCACTGCTGACATAGGCCTCCCCCAAAGAGTGCCACAATGACCGGTCCTGCGCCACCCGCATCCAGCGGACTCTCGCGCCCTTTACCAGGTCATCAGTCCACCTTGTGGGGGGCCTACCCACGCTGCGCCTTCCGGTACGTGGCGCCACTCGAGAACCTTTCCGCCCCAACGGCCATCGGTTCTACGTGCAATGTGCCCCGCCCATTGTCACTTAAGTTCAGCGATTCGGAGGGCTATATCGGTTACCTTGGTTCTGCTGCGGATAGCCTCATTTCTGATGCGATCGCGCAGAGAAACTCCCAACATAGCCCTGTCCATTGCCCTTTGGGTGACTTTGAGCCTTCTTATGAGGCCCATAGTAAGCGACCACGTTTTCGTGCCATACGTCATCACTGGCAACACACACTGGTCAAAGACTCTCGTCTTGAGACACTGCGGAATATTGGACGAAAAGATGTGCCGTAGCCTCCCGAATGCTGCCCAGCCGAGTCGGATTCGACGATTGACCTCTTAAAGTTGGACCTACCCAACTGTAGTCTGTCCTAGGTATACATAATCGTCTACAACTTCGAGCGTAAAGTGTACGATTGAAATGGGGGTTGGTACTACATGGAGGTTTGACATGATCTTTGTCTTATCCATGTTCATCCTTAGACCAACTCGCTCGGAGGCTTTACTGAGGTCATCGAGCATCGTGCTTAAGTCCTCCATGGTCTCAGCCAAGACTACTATATCGTCAGCAAACCGAAGGTGAGTGATGTACTCGCCGTTGATGTTGATGCCTAGCCTTCTCCAGTCTAGAGTCTTGAACACGTCCTCCAGTGCAGCGGTGAACAGTTTTGGGGAAATAACATCCCCTTGTCTGACACCCCGCTGCAGCGGAATAGGCTTCGAACTCTGATCCTGGAGTCGGACTGACATAGTGGCGTTCTCGTACAAACACTTCAGCACTTCGATGTAGCGGCAGTCTACTTGGCACCGTTGGAGAGATTGTAGCACACAACGAAGGCTTTCTTGTAGTCCACGAACGCTAAGCAGAGAGGCAGGTTATACTCCTCAATCTTCTGTATAACCTGACGGAGCGTATGAATGTGGTCTACGGTACTAAAACCTCCAAACCAAATTAATAGTTTACTTAGTTACATAAGTACTTTATAATAGTTTTAACTTAGGTCCCCACCGAAAATCAGCACCTCTGCTTTCCGTGTCTTGCAGTGGCTTTATGCTGAGTGGGGATCCTATTTAACGTCCTCGTATTTAAGCTTTATCGTTTGCTTGTTCTTTTTTTTATTGTGTACCTAAGCTGTGACGTTAAATAAATGTATTTTCTTTCTTTCTTTATTTCTTCTTCTCCTATTATAAATGCGAAAGTGTGTGTGTGTGTTTGTTTGTCCTTCTTTGGCGTCGCAACGGAGCGTCGTATTAATGTGATTTTTTGTACGGAGACAGTTTAGAGGCTGGAGAGTGACATAGGCTACTTTTCCAGCGGGGAAACATCTAATTCCCACGGGACAATTCAATATGTTACATTTTCCTATACCCACGCGGGCGAAGCTTCGGGCATCAGCTAGTCACTTCAATAATTGCATCCACTCTTTCCAGTGTCCGAGTTCCGTCCCCACTGGGTGAAGCACAACGAAGCCCTGGCTAAGAAGAAGGACACCGCCTCCTCCAAGGAGTTCCGAGACAAGGGCCAGATCGTCAAGGAGCGCATACGCAAGGAGAAGATCAAGATGAAGCTCAAGCACAAGGGCAAGAAGGGCAAGGGGAAGGGCAAGAAGAGGAAATGAGACGAATATATGTTTAATAGTTGTTATCGAGATTCTTTCATTTTTCTCATTCAAGCAGGTGGCTCACAAATATAGCGGCAATTACACTGCGTCGTTCACCCAATGCGGTCGCCGAATTCATTTTAAACTACTTAGGCCAACAAACGTCTTTACATTAGTCTGTCCGCCAACTTATAAGCGTTGGCAGCTGTCCATCGCCGAATGCGGCCGACTAACGTGTTCTTTACACTTTTGCGGTCGCCGCATGCAGCATGCGGCAAACGACGAAGTGTAATTGCCGCTTATACTTCTATGCTAATAATACTAGCTGCCCGCATGAAGCTGCCGCTGCCAGAATGATTGGCATTTTATGTGGCACGTCTGCGATTCAAAAAAAGTTCACCATCAGTATGTTAAATGAACATAGGCTATATCTATATTTTGCTTCCGAATTGAGCCTCCCCCGGGTTCTCTGTAATGGGTGAATATTTTGCTTGAGCAACAAGTGCCGACACGGGCCGATATCGGCCGGACATGCCGGCCGACGCGTGATTCGGCCCGTGTGGATACGTGTCGGAAGCACGGCGGCCGGCCAAATCAAGGTCACTCCATAATAGATTTTCTGTGACCTTGCTTGGCCGACCGCCGATATCGGCCCGTGGAGCACCTCCTAAATATTATTAAAAGAGACGAAGACTTACGTCCACTTTTGATGAAGACAAAACACCGGTACTGATTTTTTCTATTTCGGTTGTTGTACAGCCACATGCATAGGCCGAATACTTGGATTCTTAATGGACTGAATAATATGGAATGGAATAATACTCAAGCGTTGCATGTGCCTGTACAGACTTTGTAAGTTAGGGTGGGCAATGATAGCAAGTGATCCTACCAGCCTAAGTTCCTACTTCCCTAACCCTAACTTATCCTAGTACAAGGATATCTGTCACTGGGAGACCTATCAGTGACAGATGGATTCCTACGGGTGAGGAATAAGGTAAGTGGATGGATACTTGTTGCCAATCACTCAGACTCAAGTGACCGATTAAGGCTGGAGGTGTCTTATGCCACAACAAGGGTACCTGTGAAATAAGGTGGATGGGATCCTCTACTCTCAGGGTGTCGCCCTGAGCAAGCAGAGGTGTTGGGTGTGGAGGTAGTGAAACACCAACGGACAATTGGTATCTGATTTATTTACAAATGCTTCTACCTTATATACAGTTATTCACCTATATCACACATACGTAAAACCTAGTAAATTATCTTTGTATTCTATACATGTAAAGTGCAAGTAAGTAAAATATATTCGTGCAGGCTAATGAACTAGTTAACTTTGGAGTGGTCAGCGGCGTCAGCGTTATCGTGACCGCGGTGATGAATCTGTTGTCTAAACAGTTGTTTTACTTCTGCTGGAATAATCTTGAGCCGACAATGACGTTGAAACTGAGCGGTTCAAACGCTAGGAAATTAGCCTTAATACCCGAGCGGAGCCGTGTGGGCAGCTAGTCAGTCAATATAAATACTCGCATGCTTTGCACTTTATTTTCTATTCTCAATGATCCACATTCCCCTGAATATCTCAAATCTTTCTTTCACTTTCATGGTGCTTCTCGTGACCGTCAATTTCGCTCTTCTGGCAATCTTTCTCTATCTATCCCTCTTCATCGTACTGGCATTATGTCCAATTCTTTCAGTGTGCAGGTGGTTCGTCTTTGGAACGGCCTTCCCCCCGCGATCAGGAAAGCCCCGAGAAAATTCGTTTTTAAGAAATCTGTGCGTAATTTCTTTGCTGGCAGATCCGAGTAGACTGAAGGTTACATATTTGAAATCTCGCTTGAAGTATGCATGTAGTATATATTTATTTGTGTATGTAAGTATTTATTTTATTTATGTAATATGTATTTGTGTAAATATGTTGTATATACCGTAATGTTATTATTCTTTATAGTTGTTATTTGCACTGCCCACAATCTTTTCCGCTTTGCCTTAAGGTTTGACTGGTAGAGAATGCCATTTGCCATTAAGTCCGCCTTTTGTACGATAAGTTTTCTTTTGTGCAATAGTTTAAATAAATAAATAAATAGTCCGATCTACGAGACAGCGCTCCAGTTATTCAGCATCAAAATGTCAGCACCAAAGTAGCTAAATCTATCGCAACACGTTACTCCAATAGTCATAAAGAGATGAAATCTATATCATGCTGACTACTATTACAGTCGCCGTCAGATCTATCGGCGCGGTCAAAGTGCTCACAAATATCTGAACAAGTCTATTGTCAGCATTAGAGGCGTGTTCAGATATTTGTGAGCACTTTGGCCGCTCCGATATATTTGATGGCGACTACAAGTTTCTGTTTCGTCCATACGACAGGTCAGGATGGTGCATGGCGGGTGGTCCTTTTCTTGAACACAGGAGAGGAACATTTGAGGTTTCCACTATCCTAAGATACATTTTTTTATGATTATGCCTGTCATACTGGATTCAATTTTTTTTGTTGCTTTTTGTTCGTATGGGTGGTATTCCACTTGTCTAATGTGTATTTGCATCTCACATTTCGCATAAAGAGCGAGTGAGACGCAATGCAAGATCTTGGACAAGTGGAATACCACCCTAAGCAAAGAGAAGCAGTGATATAGGTACTGGACTTTCAGAGATAATAATAATTGTCCAAGAGCATGTCGAGCCATGCAAGGGGCCAAGCTAGGTAAGGGTTCCGTAGCGGTAACTAAAAATAAAGCATGTGAAATAAGCTTGCGCCTGGACGACTCATTATCAATGATCGGAATGAGTAGTGCCATTTCGGGTAAATGACCTTAAACATTGTACACAACATGGATAAGACATGAGATTCCCCTACTCTAAAAAATAGTCATTGTAAATACATCATTCATTTACTTAGGTTAAACAGCTTAAACTAATGCCAATTATTAAATAGATAGAGGATAATTGGAACATATTAAAGTACTAATACTTTTTTATTCAGTACAAAATCAGTCGAAACATTGAAAGGGACCCAGTAACAGTCGTAGCACCTGTAGAGCCTTATGTTCAGGGCATAAAAATCTATAATACTTGTATATCAAAATTCTAGGGCATTCAACTAAACCTATTTTCAATCGTTAGGCCCGGGGTTCTTTAAAACATTCTATAAACCAAACAGAAACTTAAAATGTTCATTCAAGTCCCCGGGCTAAAAACCTTATCCATACTACGCTTACGCATCGATATTCCCCGAGATGGCACTAGCAATTCCGATCACTGCTCATTATCAATAAAAAACCGACGAAAAAATCACGATATATATTTAAAAAAATTAAGATAAACATTATAGTACTTATAATTACCTGTACATTTGATAAATAAATTGGAATCAATTTCGACAAAAAATATTAATGGTGGACTTTGGATGTTATGCTTCTTAACTGGAATTATTATCATTATCGAATTACCAAGCAAATGCTATTCTATTTACAAGTTAAATTTATCTAGAAAACGAATATAATGAGACTATTAGTAAAATATTAAAGGTACAGTCAAGGAAATTGAAACGCGTACCTTTTCGCTCTTGTCACTATGTCATAGGACAATAAGGCGTAAAAAGGTACGTGATTCAGTTTCCTTGACCGTACATCCGATATAAGCTATCTGCATGTTCAACATCCCAACAGCGACAATACTCGCGGGAAAATATTAATCGATAGATTACCGTACGCACAGTTCCGATTGATTCACAAAAATATAACTTTTATAAACAAGAGTACGGAGGAAAAACGACGACTTCAAATCAAACCTAAAGAACATAAATATACCTTCTATTTAGGGGCATAAAGTACATAATTATTTTGAACAATGTGTACAATATTCGTTTTTCCGCCGTACCGTACAAATATATCTTCTTAAACAATCAAATGGCGACAGTACACATCAACCACATATTTGGGAGATTTCACCGTAGTTTGCGGAAAGCCATTGACATAATTCAATACAAACATTCTTTGATCAATTGACTCTATGACTCTTAAAATAAGCATCTTGAATTATATGAATGGCCTTCTGTGCTATATGCAGTATTGATGCTATTACAATAGGAAAGTTTAGAGTGAATGGGAAATCGTGAATATATCGAAAAATATCAGCATTTCCTGCACAGGTATAATTTTGGCAACATTCTCCTTTATCCTAAAGATTGTTTAACAATCCCGACATATCTCAATAATTCGTACATACATTAAACGAACAAACTAAATATAATACTCCTTTTCCAAACATTGTTCTGTAACGAACTGATGTGTAATTTATCTGTTACTATATAATTAATCTAACATCACGTGTTCTCGCGTAGACAACACCAAGCAACAACCTTCCGTACAACAGGACTCATACATAACATTACATCAATTTACCTTAAGCGTGCTGCCACAATTTTATAACTATTCGTCCAATTTGGTGATGCTATCTAATTTAAATTCCAATAATGCACATGGCGCGTGCCTTCTCCAATGCTTTGGCAATTTTCGTCTCATCTTCAGAACCTGCGTTGACCATTCATAAATTCATTATACACAACTAATTTCAATATACAATGTTAAAACTTATATGGATAAGAAACCTAAACCTAAACCTCATGCTCAACCATCAGTCTTCTCATTGCGAAAATTATCATAATTTTGTTTACTATATACACGGTTTCCGAAAGTTAATTTTCTACGTGTTCATCGGACAAGCCACAGTCGCTCCGAGGTACGACTGTAGGACGCTGCGGGTACTACGTGGACGGTCGGAGCGGTCGGTGAGCACAGACGAACAAACAAACAACACATCCAGAGAACGACTGACACCTGGGTGGGCCAACGCAGACCTAGGAACTAGTGGCGGATGTATCTCCATTTTAGGGCTATCGCATGTGGTTGACTTTGGCAAAACGCCGCAGTCACACATCTAAGAGATCGCTGGTTTATGCTGATAAGTCGAATTTGATTAGCTATCGCTTCGCCACCGCTATTCCTAAGGTCTGCGCTGATCCTATGGCACTAACTACAGAGCTGCGAACAACTCGCTTCAATGTCGATTTTCGACGGAGTCGTATAGCAATCTCGAGACATCGACGAAATGCTAAGATATAACTTAACAACTTTTCCTATATCGGAACTTTCTGTCTAGTAATTTAGGACAGAGTTTGTTAAACTCTACTAATTCTAAACAATTGAGTTCGATTGTCACCATCGACATTTTCATTTTCTAGTCCAAGGATTATGATGACTTATTATACTGTAGGTAGTTTGAAAAAATATAAAACTCTAAACAGATTTAGAAACTAAGTAAAGAAGTCTACTTTATGACTTCTAATGTTATTCGATGGAATGGAATCTAAGTGTCAATTTTGTATATATTCTATCTACTTCACTCAGATATTTTGTCCGAGTCCAAAAATGGTTATGTTTATTGAATATACAATAACTAACATTGCTCGTCTCTCTCACTATGTCGTTGTCTCACTTTATAAATTTTGACATCCCTTTTACATGTAAACCAATCAATTTTTTTTTTGAAAGTTGGAGTTTGATTCTGGCTAGAGGATGTTTGCATATATTAGTTGTCGTAGTCTCGTGGAAAGTGGAGGACGTTCCTTTTGCTGGTACTGTCAAAAATGTCTTTTTCAGGGTTTTAATACATGCATTCTAAAGCCTCGGCTAACTTTTACTCTGATATTTCTGATCACCTGATCCGCTCTAATATACGATATGCGTTTGATGTCAATGGTACGTGGCTTATTTAACGAAGCCACAAGTTTTCAAGCAAACTATCAGTCCCTTTGACCAGCGTTGGAGCTTCACAGTTCGATGTGGCTTTCGGGTATATAACAACACACCATCGGTTGACTGACAACGAGGGAATGGCCACGGACGATCCTTCGGGCATATTGCAATACACCATCCGTTTCACTCACGGGCCGGTATAAGAGCAGGGGTCTTCAAATTTTTTGACTCGAGGGCCACAGTGTACTTGATATAAATTCGTGCGGGCCAAGACTTTGATTTCATGGTTGGCCAGCCATATCCCATCGTTATCGCGGGCCGGACTCTCCGCTCTTTCCGCGGGCCGGATCACAAGGGCTCGCGGGCCGGAGTTTGGCGAGCCCCGTATTAGAGTATCCCGTCGGTTTAGTACTGGCGGTTGCCGTAGGACGATCCTTGCAGGACATCCGTTCTGGGGCTTCTGAACGGGCCACATTTTCCTGCAACATCTGGCCGGCAAGTACTGCCGTCTCACGCTGAATTTGTACGCTAGAGCAAGATTCACACGCTTGCCGGGCACGCATTGCCGTCAAAGTGTAGCCCGTTCAGAAGGGCCGTTCTTGTTGAGAGCCGGCATTAGGCGTTAGGCTAATGGGTAATGGGTAATGGGTAATGGCATTAGAGTATCCCGTTGGTGTAGTACTGGTAGTTGTCGTAGAGGCGCGTGGAGAGCGAGTGCAGCGCGTCGCGCACGAGGCGGTCCACGAGCGCGCGCAGCTGCGGCTCCGTGCGCGCGGGGTGGAAGCGCGCGCGCAGCGCCGGCACGGCCGCGCTGCTGCGCAGGCAGCCCAGCTGCCCGCCTGCGGGCGCACACAAACGCAACAAACCGTTCATCACCATCACAAATAATACACACATACAAGTATTAGGGGACAATCTTGCACAAATCCCAGTCCCGAACCAAACAAAGTTTGTGCTATGGGTACTAGACGACGATAAACATACTTATGATAAATAAATACTTAAATACACAGAAAACATCCATGACTCGGGAACAAATATTCGTGCTCGTCACATCACACAAATAAATGCCCTTACCGGAATTCAAACCCTGGACCGCTCGCTTCATAGGCTGGGCCACTACCAACTAAGCTAAAGCGGTTGTCATGATTACAATATTTTTTTTATTTATTTCACCTGGTCCGTTGTATGGACCAAATAAAGGAAAAAGCTGGTGGCGTGTCGTATCAGTGAATAAAAGGGATACGCCAGCGAAAAATAGACAATACTCAACCGACAAATGGACAACTCCTCAACTTGTGACGATGATATCCCCCGAACCGGGAAAAGTGGCGATAAAAGGGTATAGCCCTTTAGTCCTGTATGTATAGGCCATCGATCCCAGATGCCAAATTGGTTGGTGTTTTACCGATTTATTTGCCCAGATGTAAGATTCAATTTCACCAAATATGAACCCCAAAATGCTGCACGTCTCCGAGAAAACAAAAAAGAAAATTAGTTTTTATTTTGCTTTATCTTAACTACTGATTCGATTTTTTAAATTGTATGCATTATTTAAAAAAAAGCAGTCCCCAAATGTCTTTTTAAATACTGAGATTTTCACTTTTTTTGTTATTTTTTCCGAGTGAGCGACGCGACACCCCCCAATTTGGTTGTTTTATAAAGCAACAAATATTTTATTCAATAACATTTACTTGGATCAACACAGCGAAAATAAAACAAACTCATGGTATGACATGCGTTTATTATGGACTTAATATGGCTAACACGTTACCTATCTACTAGCAAGCTCAGAGCATCGTCAATGCACATAAGAATTATCCATTTTCCAGACATACTCGCATTACGGTTTATGAACCACAAATATTTCGTCAACATTTAGGTATCAATTTACGGCAACTTTTACGTAGCCGTTCGCAGATATTGTTAAAAAAGTACTCAAGTAACGATTGTAGATATTTCAAAAATATTTGTCGTATAATCTCCGATTTTTTTCATTGCAAGAACAATATTTAGTAGATAGGTTACGTGTTAGCCATATTAAGTCCAATAAATGCATGGCATATCATAAGTTTGTTTTATTTTCGCTGTTGATCCAAGTAAATGTTTTTGAAAAAAAATAATAGAATATGTTACTTTATAAAATATAAAAACTGTGTTTTATGCGGAATGTAATGATATATGTCGCTAACTCGGAAATAAATAAAAAACAGTATTTAAAAAGACATTTGAGACTTATTTATGTTTTTATATAATTATTATTATCGATTAATTTAATTATTTGATTAATATCTAAATTACTTACACAATGTGTATAAATTACAATAAAAACGGTTCGGGAGTTGAGATGAAATAAAATAAAAACCAATTTTAGTTTTTTTTTCTCGGAACCTTGCAGCATTTTAGGGTTAATATTTGGTGAAATAGCATCTTACATCTGGGCAAATAAATCGGCAAAACAGCAACCAATTTGGCGTCTGAGGCCGATGCCCCATACATACGGGACTATAACCCTTTGAATCAACGCAAAATACGAATTGGAGTAGACTTTGTTCTGTTTTCAAAATTAAACGATGCAAAACAATGGTGCCTCGTGTTCAAATTGATAACGTAGTGATGCAAATTGGATAGTAAACCATCAAATTATCGTAATAAAATATAAATTATAAAATATAATTAAAATCGTAAAAAGATATGACCCTTGAAAGTTTAGAAAAAATGCGCATTTTTTTTATTGTCCAAGAGTAAATTTAAAGTTACCCATAGATTCCTTACGCTTTGATAGAAATAAAATTTGTATGACAACTATGTACTTAAACGCAGTATTTCGCGACCTAAACAACAATTTACCTGATTTTCGATACAACGATACATGTACTTTGTACTAACAAATGTCGTTGTGACGTCATACCTATCTGTCAATCAGTATGAAGCGTTTTGCGCTGCCGCCAAAGAGGTCAATCTTTGTCTCAATTTTTTGGGCATTTATGTTCTTTAATTGTAGTTGCTCCCATACAAAGATTTGTTCCTCTGCAAAACCTGGTTCGAATGACATCATAAAAAATGTAGTCACCATGCCTATTTAGAATGGTATACATTATACTAAACAGGATCTAACCTGACCTACATGCGTCAGCGGTACACAAAACGTCTACAACTAAAAAGTGTCGTGAGTTGTCGTGCCCGCAGCGCCAAGAACCTCTATAGGTGTATATGACGTCCGCTGTCAAAGCCTTCCGTCTTTTAAATAAAGTTCTATTTGCTCCCTCGTATAGTTGAAATGATATAAGCTGTCCGTTTAGCACTTGAAAGCTCATCTTGTGAACAATGGGACTATCTCCTATTGTATAAGCCCACCGCAAATCCTTCGACCAGATAAAATTATGCAAGTAACAATAAAACTCATACAGATAGCTACCTCTAAGACACAAGGTTGAAATTGCTATAGCATAACACTTTCGATAATGACACTTGGACATCTTATACAATAGGAAACAGTCCCATTGTTCACAAGATAAGCTTTTAAGTGCTAAACGGACAGCTTATATCATTTCAACTATAACAACAATGTGGCCTGACAATGTGCCTATTGGGATGTGTTGACAGGCGGCGAAAAGGTGTTTGTACTCACACATGCGCATGAGCTCGACGATGTGTATGATCTGGTCGCAGTGCTTGCGCGCCGCGATGAGCCCGCGCAGTATCAGGATCTTGAAGTAGCCGAACATGTCCGAGTTCTCGCCGTCCATCACCTCCACGAACTCTGGCGTCAACTGTGGGACAATAAAGTTGTGGTAAGAGAAGATATCAGTAGTCCCTCTGGGGAACCTATTCACACGTCGCAACTTTGAAATTGTAAAGGTCATTACAGTACAAAGTAATGATTGTGTTGCTCCTGTTCGCGCGTAACCGAATAAATTTGTTGGAGCGAATTTATCTCATAGACGCACTTATCTACCGCTAATAATAAAGAGGTAAGTTACAACGATGTACCTGCGCAGAAAGAATTTTTTTTAAAACATTTTAACCAATAATAAGGCAGTGCGTTTGCGCGGGTAAAATCTTCAACGCCCATTGGCCGAAATTTTGCGCGCGACGCCGGCAGCTCCGGCGCCCGCCATTTTGTCTGGCGCCATGAGCGGAAAAGCACGAGTTCACCTGTCATTGCATATTGTACCTTACGTATAGTGCAACAAGGTCTTTATTGAAATGGTCATACCATCGCCAACACACTTAACTGAACATCCGTGCACTTTATGTGCATTGCAATAAGGGTCACGAATGGTCAGTTAACTGTGTTAGCGTTTGTACGTTCGAATTCATTCAGTACTTGTTGGCACTTGGACGAAGATTGCCGATGCAACTTATATTTGTGGTACTACTGCAATCTGTATGAAATGTACTTATTTGTAAATAATCAGATTTCAAAAATCCTTTCATCAATGAATAGGACCTTCAGGAAGACAGGCTACATTTGAATACACGGGCGATCTAGTTTCCAAAGCACCCCACCAAAAATGACAACGCATCGAGGCATCGTATCGCTTATACTAGTATAAGCTAGCAGCTAGCTGTTGCATAGCGCTATAAGATAGAATGCCGCTTAATAGGGGTGTAGACTCGAAAATTATTATTACTCCAAATGAAAGAAGGCAAAAAAATATGCCTAGTGACGAAAATCCCATTCGGATATCTCAAAGAATAACGAAGCTACAACCGTTTTAATATTGCTTGTTAGAGAGAGAAAACGCAAACCGTGTGTGACGTCACATTACACGAGGCTGCCGGGGGGCCGCGTCGAACACGATGGGGCGCGGCACGTTGCCGTCTATTAGTGTAACGTCACAATCTGCCAGGGTCATCTTTTCATACGAAGTTGCGTTTTGCGAAAAAGGGACAGAACATACCCCTTCTTAAAACTTTAGACACTTATAAGTTAGTAATTATTTAACATTTTGCATTGTTTTTGTCTCCATTTGACTACATTTTTAATCCTTTTTCGAGAAAATATGACATTATTGAAAGGACACATTTTTAAGTTATTGCTTGGCGCATATTTTCCTGGTACATACATACCTTGAAAGGTGAGCTCTCGAATCCTAAGTTCTTCGGTGAAATGGAGAAGATAAATCCGAAGTCAATGTGGATGATATGTCCCGCACTGTCCAGCAGAATGTTCCCATTGTGCCTGGAAACAATACAGTTTAGTTATTCACGAGATAAGTAATAAGCACATATGTATACATAGTTATTAACTAGTGGCTCTGTGAGCTGTAGACCTCGCGGGTTTGTTTCAAAACGGTTGAACCAAGTAAAGGTCAACATGCAGTGCACGGAACATAAAATTTGTACCAAGTCAGTAGTCAACGCTGACCCCTTTCTTGTATTTTTTTAGGTTTTCAACCCATATCTCCGCCATTTTGACGACCGCTTTAGCATAGTTGGTAGTGACCCTGCCTAGGAAGCAAGAGGTCCTGGGTTCGAATCCCGGTAAGGGCATTTATTTGTGTGATGAGCATGAATATTTGTTCCTGAGTCATGGATGTTTTCTATGTATTTAAGTATTTATTTATCTATAAAAGTATGTTTATCGTCGTCTAGTACCCATAGTACAAGCTTTGCTTAGTTTGGGACTAGGTCGATTTGTGTAAGATTGTCCCCGAATATTTATTTATTTATTATTATTTATTTTTCAAAATTTCGAAATACTGACTCGAGAAAAAAATTCTGTTTACTTACCGAACCTACTCACAAAATTTCATGAGCATCGGTTAAGAAATGTGAGCTCTAGGCGAGAACAGGGGAAATCCAAACATCCGTACATGAGGAAAAACGATTTTTCGTCCAAGCTGAAGCATAGACGCTTTGCTCCCTCGGTCGATTATAATTACATACACACCTAAATAGCATGGGCCACGATGTTGCTAAGAAAGCGTGTATACGGCGGCGGAAATCGTTTTGTAGGTGTCTAAAGATGCCATGAAGGACTCAGGACTTGTTGCACCTTGGGAAGTGGGAGGAAAGAATGCCAGTCATATGTCAAAGACCAGAATCTTTGCGCGGGTGAGTCAGTCTCCACCTGCAGTTGTTCACTCTTGACAGAGAGGTCATGGTTTCATAATAAAGCATTTATTAGTATTAGTGGATGAAGAGGCCTTCAGCGTCACGGGAACATTGGAGTATGCTGCTGAGATCAGCTGAGTCAGTATAGTCAGCCTCACTTGTAACTGGTTCTATGGTGGTTTCCTTACCTGTCTTTAAGATGCAGCAGGTAGCTGGTTCTATGGTGGTTTCCTCACCTGTCTTTAAGCTGCAGCAGGTAGCTGGTGAGCGCGTAGGCGGCCGCGGACTGCACGAAGTTGTTCTGCGCGCGCAGGAAGCCCTCGCTGGTCGCGGGCCCGTGCTCCAGCTCCAGCCACGCGCGCAGGGTCTTGCCCGACTGCTTTTTGATCTGGTGCAGGGACACCGAGTTCAATACCTGGGGGAAAATATAATACTTTGTAATGTCGGCGTGTACCTCGTTAACGTGAGGAGAATGATCATTAGACGGTTGATGCAATGGAATATGTAAGGTTATTTACCAACAGGCAAACTGCGGCCCTACCACGAAAATCGAACCTCGAAGTTCGTATATCTCTGTCTTTGTCGCTCGAGTACCATTAACCATAAGTGTGATAGAGACGGAGATATACACAGTTCAAGATTCGATTTTCATGGTGATCTGGCGCAAGTTATAATATAATTTATAAGTCATTATTGAAGCGTAAGTCTCTTTCTAATTAAGGAGTTAGAAAAAGGTTTCCGCTTGTAACACAAGTTACAAGTTGTTAAGCATTGGGCCCCTGAACACTGAGTTAATAATTTACACCAATAAAGAACAACTTAAAACAACCAATAACATGACACGTTACACCTGTCATTCTATAGAAATTCCACTGTAGTACCGAGGACCTGAACCTTTGACTTTGGTGTCGAGTGTTAACTGTTACTAGATTAGACCCATATCCGACTGAAAGAGAAGATTATTCTGTGACATTTTGGCTGGATCAGACCAAATCCTAAGACACACAATCATTGCGTAGCGAGCATCTCCTGTCACAGGTCGTCTCTGACCTTGACGTTACAGTCATTTACCAGCTAATAAAAGAAGGAACAGAGAAGACTGCACTCACTGGTTGGATCAAGCCGGACTCCTTATCCAGGCACAGTATCTCATACGGATGGAGCTTCAGCGGCACCCTCTCCAAGTCCCATACAGCCTGCAGTCTGCGCAGCAGTTGCGCAGCGAGCATCTCCTGCCTCAGGTCGTCTCCGACCTTGACGATGCAGCCGAGGAGACGCCAGCCCGCCAGCGAGCCGTACGGCGACGAGGAGCGCATGCGAGCGAGTTTGGACTCCCAGGATTCCTGGAAGAAATTAGGTTACATGAATGAGTCTGGTGGTAAAATTATAGGAAAAGTAGTTGCTAATGAGACTTATACTGAATTCCTCTATCAACATAGTTTTAACTGAGCTGTCAAACAGTGCCTGCCTTGTTTGCTTGTATTTAAAGCAAGGCACACGTTTGCAATGCATGGTAAATTTTAGAATTGCATATAATAAGTTATATTTTAAGATCTGTATCTCTCTCTGGGTGTCCTGAAAACCAGCGCCTTTAGCATGTATTGCTGGTGGCATAATATGCTGAGTGACATCCATTTTCGTGATATTTCAATTGTAAAAACACACGTATATTTTTTTGTCACACCAAATAAATATATGTATTTCCCTTTCTTCTCTCTTTCTAATTTATGAATTTGTGCGCGCATTGCACGGCTAGAACAAAACCGTGCGCGACCTGTCTCCCCCGAGAGATAGAATATCATTCTTATTCTGATAAGTTCACTTAGAAAGAGACTGGTAGTTTATTGCCATTTTCTGCCACCTGTGCCGGAATATGTGACTTTCAGGCATTCAAAGTGGCATATCTACTCGGAATCAGTAGTCGTACTGTAAGTTACCTTGACGACGCCTACAGGCAGGACATGGCCGACACCTGGGGACGTATTGTGGGTTACCTTGACGAGGCCGACAGGCAGGACATGGCCGACAGCTGGGGACGTATAGTAGGTTACCTTGAGCGCGAGCGCGGACGGGTCGTGCGGGTCGTGGCGGAAGGTGTTGGGCGGCGGCGCGGCCGTGGCGTCGGCCAGGCGGCGCCGCACCTCGCCCGCGCCCACCGCCAGGGACTCGCGCGAGCCCGCCGACGAGGCCGACAGGCAGGACATGGCCGACAGCTGGGGACGTATAGTAGGTTACCTTGAGCGCGAGCGCGGACGGGTCGTGCGGGTCGTGGCGGAAGGTGTTGGGCGGCGGCGCGGCCGTGGCGTCGGCCAGGCGGCGCCGCACCTCGCCCGCGCCCACCGCCAGGGACTCGCGCGAGCCCGCCGACGAGGCCGACAGGCAGGACATGGCCGACAGCTGGGGACGTATAGTAGGTTACCTTGAGCGCGAGCGCGGACGGGTCGTGCGGGTCGTGGCGGAAGGTGTTGGGCGGCGGCGCGGCCGTGGCGTCGGCCAGGCGGCGCCGCACCTCGCCCGCGCCCACCGCCAGGGACTCGCGCGAGCCCGCCGACGAGGCCGACAGGCAGGACATGGCCGACAGCTGGGGACGTATAGTAGGTTACCTTGAGCGCGAGCGCGGACGGGTCGTGCGGGTCGTGGCGGAAGGTGTTGGGCGGCGGCGCGGCCGTGGCGTCGGCCAGGCGGCGCCGCACCTCGCCCGCGCCCACCGCCAGGGACTCGCGCGAGCCCGCCGACGAGGCCGACAGGCAGGACATGGCCGACAGCTGGGGACGTATAGTAGGTTACCTTGAGCGCGAGCGCGGACGGGTCGTGCGGGTCGTGGCGGAAGGTGTTGGGCGGCGGCGCGGCCGTGGCGTCGGCCAGGCGGCGCCGCACCTCGCCCGCGCCCACCGCCAGGGACTCGCGCGAGCCCGCCGACGAGGCCGACAGGCAGGACATGGCCGACAGCTGGGGACGTATAGTAGGTTACCTTGAGCGCGAGCGCGGACGGGTCGTGCGGGTCGTGGCGGAAGGTGTTGGGCGGCGGCGCGGCCGTGGCGTCGGCCAGGCGGCGCCGCACCTCGCCCGCGCCCACCGCCAGGGACTCGCGCGAGCCCGCCGACGAGGCCGACAGGCAGGACATGGCCGACAGCTGGGGACGTATAGTAGGTTACCTTGAGCGCGAGCGCGGACGGGTCGTGCGGGTCGTGGCGGAAGGTGTTGGGCGGCGGCGCGGCCGTGGCGTCGGCCAGGCGGCGCCGCACCTCGCCCGCGCCCACCGCCAGGGACTCGCGCGAGCCCGCCGACGAGGCCGACAGGCAGGACATGGCCGACAGCTGGGGACGAACACAGGGAGTCAATCAACATGACGAGTTATGGTTCAGTGACAGCTGCCCATTCCTCCCACTTATAGCGCAGCGCCGCTGGAAGTCGAGGTCGAGCCCTTGCACTGGATTGAAGCTCGAATAGCCTCGACTGATCACTAGCAAAATGAAGAGATCACGAACATTTTATTTTGGTTTCTTCTTGTGATCTTCAGCAGTTTCCAACACCCACATCATACGAATCAGAGTAGATAAACAAAGCAGACAACTCCGGCACAATAACCTCGATTTTCCTGTGTAGGATTGTCATTTGAAACCAGGTAAAGAACCGAGTCACAATCGAGTTGCGAGTACGTTTTCAATTCAATTAAGTTTTACTTTAAGTTTTAATAGCTAAACCGATTTCCGAATTACCATCATCCAAAGCCGAGTATACTTAGGTATTACGCGGGCCACCAGGGCACTCAGTTTTCTTCGCGCTTGGTGTCACCAAATTTAATTATAAACAAGCCACGAGCCAGCTAGTTAACTGACCTGTGACACGCTATCCGGAGCCGGCGCTCTAGCTGGATACTGGCTTATTTCCTCATCGTCATGGCTCCAGCAGTCGCCGGCGTCCGCGTCATCCAAAGCCGAGTACAGGGACAGCGCGGGCCACTCGGGCACCAGGTTCTCCTCGCTCTTGGTGTGGCGGATGGGCGGCGAGTGCGGCGCGGGCGGCGCGGGCGGCAGCAGGCGCGGCGGGAGCGGCTCGTGGCCTTCCGTCTCGAGCACCTCCACGTACATTATGTAGGGGGCCTGGAACAACATTAATAAACACGTGAACATTACGATATTCGGCCTCTGTAGAGGGAAGGGAGGCTGTGGAGCCGCTTGCCAATACGGTATTAGGCATAAGTCAAATCAGCTTCTTTTTATGAAACGTCAAAAACGCTCCGTTACTATGGAATTTGTAGGGATTAGGTACTTGCTTGTGACGTCACAATCAAATAACTTCCTTATTGCTAGTTTTTATGAATTCAAAAATCTTAAAATAGCAAACATAAATGAAAGATTGATACTTTCCGAGTATTTTCGTAGTGTTTATATGTTGCTAATGAAAAAAAAACTATATAGCTACGGTAGGCCTGTGGTTCAGGTATGCGGCTGTCAAACGGCGTCGTGGGTTCGAATCCCCGCTCGTACGAATGGGCTTTTCGGAACTTAGGTACGGAATGTCATTTGATATTAACCGTTAGCATTTCGGTGAAGGAAGAACATCGTGAGGAAATCTGCATACATCTGCGAAGAAATTCTAAGTTGTAAGTGAAGTTCCCAACCCGCACAGCCAGCGTGGGGGGGCTCTCTTATTTATCGCCGAAAATTGTATGGCCGATTATCACTTCCCTCACTCACGTTTCGCGTAATTTTATTTCGCCGAACGTTCATTTCCCAACTTCAAAAATGAGAAAAAATATTAATTGTAACTGTTGTCAAATACCCTATTCTTAATTTAGAAATTCAAAATTAACCTTATTTTTGATTAATTACCGACCTAATTCTATAGACATTGCACATACAAAGCGTCTGGCAATAAGTACCGACTTACTCATACTCATATATTGATAAAATATAAAATTTTACACGTAAAAAAAAAAAAAAAAATCTTACATACATCTTACATATATCTTACTTAAGTATGAAGTCTACCGATAAGTTGTCATAAAATAAGCTTTTAATGTACTCAATGTATGACTGTAATTTGTTGTGTGAGCCTAATAAATAAATAAAAATAAAATAAAATCCACTGACATCCACGCAATACTGTCACGCTAAAGGCGCCCTTGATCAACGCTGACAAAGGCATAATAATGTAAAATCAAACATCAGAAACAACCTAACCCGTCGGCTAACAAGTTCTCCAAACCACGAAATAACTTATTAACTTGTGTGTGAACGATCTCAACAAGGAATGTGTCAATCAACAGTAAAGTATGTCGGAAACGAGAGAGACGAGAAAATCCATTACGCACAATGTGCGCATGCGCAGTGCACAATGCGGTTTCCTGTTGAATCATGTTCCGTGGCGTAAACTATTGCATAAATAGCCAACGAGAATTATAACCTTAATAAAAACATTACTTATCTGACTCAACTTTCGTCTCCTTATGCATTAGCATTTCAAAGGCGAAATTGCCTGTACTCGTACCTATATAATGTTTATTACGAAATATCTAGAAATATTGCTTTCATAAAATGCGACCAAAAACCCCCTGGAAGGCACAGGAAATGATAGGATTAAATAAATATGTAAATTCATGACTCGATGAATGATGGACAATATTTTTGAAGTTCCAGTAACTTAAAGCTTACTATACTTTATTGATCGAGTTATGAACCACATGCTCTATGAAGGGACCCAAAAGCAGGACTGTAATATTCCGCAAATATTGTCGTACTCGACCTTAACAATTAATCATTATAAACTAGATCGACGTCGCAGCCATCATACATGTTATGTAGGCCAATCCTTGTCCTAAATTGCATCACACACTCTCCGGCAACTCGGCAGCATATTTGCCATTTAAATATTGGTCTATTTCCATTTTCATTGGGACTAGAACTGGGGGGCTAGCACAACTGACGCCGCGCCGCGACGCGAGTCGATAAAGATCTACTCTCCTCTTTCTAATTTGCACGGTGCGAGTGAGACAGGAGAAGCTCAGTCAGACGTGCTGGACTACTAAAAATCGCGAGGCCAGCTAAAATCGGCGCAATGCGGGAGATGATTCTAAATTGGTCTAAGTAAGATCTAGACTAATTAATATTTTAAAAGTGAGAGTTTGGATGTGTGTTAACCAATCACACAAAAACTACAAAATGGATTAAGATAAAATTTGGCACATAGATAGTTCATAACCAAGATTAAAACATATGAGACTTTTCATCCCGGAAACCATCCTCCAAAACTTGGTATGGGTGGGAGTTAGAAAAGGTATACATTTGAATACTGAGAGACCGACTTTAAGGCGGTGCATTGGAAATTATCGCGTGCTTTGAAACGCCGTTCTGAGTAGATTAAGAAACAATAAAGTCTGATTTTCAGATATATGATTCTTGACTATATGATTGTTTATCTGATTTGTTCGATACATGATTGCTTAAAATTTCCCCTATAGAAAAAAAATCCAAAGTTGGGTCTGTATTATTATTATTATTAATCTTTATTATCAGACCATTTGATCCATAATTTGTTAGTAGTATTTATACTTACAGACTAGGGTTAGGGTAATTAAAACTAACAAAACGTAGAAATTAAAATACAGAAAATATACAAAGATTATTGTGAGGCGTTTTTAGACATTTCCTGACCCCCATGGACCTATGATCCTATAGTATAGTATAGTATATATAGTATAGTACTATAGTATCATAGGTCCATGCTGACCCCCCTTCCCTCCTGGTGAGATGTCGTGAGATTTGGCCTATCCCCCACCCCCATCTCACTTAATATTTTTCAAAATGTGTTTCTAGTGTAAATATGTTGGATAATTCCAAACATATACTTGCTTATTTTTTTTCGAGTTAAGACTAGTATCTAAGATTATTTTCTCAGAATTTTACTGTTTTTCAAAAAAACATTACGTTATACTTGCCGAAAACCCCACTCGCCCCTTGAACGTCGCACCTAATGAATGGGCGCCAAATGATCAACTGAATCAAAATAGAACAAATGGACCAGTGATAAAAAACGCTCTCTGATATGTTAGCATTATTGCCAAGCTATACGGATCCGATCCGCGACTACGTGTCGTGAGTGGCGCTGCTCAATCAGCTGAAGGTCGACTGGTCACTTTGGATACGCGAAAGTCTATCAAGCTAGGTCGATACGACGGTCGACGGTAGCTTTAAATTACAGGAAAATAGTATTAAGACATCGATGCATATTGAATAACGATAAAACCCGCAAGTCAGTAAAAAAAAGCCAGGTACTTAATGGTTAACTAAAGTGATGTTTAAATCACGTCTAACCTGTCGATTTTGTTACTTCTTAACGTATGCGAGTGACATTGACTGTAGGTTTTGTTACTATCCGTGAGTATGCGTTTAAGGGGCATGAATTAATCGAATAATAAGAACAAATCGAATAAATATGCCCACTTGGCATGATAATACGTTTTATGGTTTTGTTTTACGTGACGTTACAGTACCTACTTAGTCCGTAAAACGTGACGATAAAACCTATCGTGGTAGCCGGGCAGGCGGATAAATCGTATGTCAATCTCAGAAAGAATTTTACAGGGAAGGAGTATTTATCTTTTATCTGAAAGTAAATCAATAAAATAATAAGGGCCTGTTTCACAATCTCCAGTTAAAACATATCCGTCAGATAAATGTTGGCAGTCACTTTTCTTTTCTATGACGGAAGAAAAGGATAGCAATAATTTTATCTGGCAGATAACTTTATCCGGCGATTATGAAACAGGCCCTAAGACAAATAATAGTTATGTTCCAAACAGTAGCAGAGTGCCTTCGTTTAATACTAATTCCTAAATTGACGCACTGCCAAATCGTAACAAAGGAAGGCCGCAAGTTACAATTTGGATACAACATGAGAACGCTTGTACTATTAATATACGAAACAATAAAATCCGGCCTTTAAGGTCACAAACTACGTAAGTACACTTCTTATCTCCTATAATCGATGCAAACTTGGCATTAACCGGATCTCGTGATAGCTTAGAATATTATGCAAGGTAATTCCAATTTCATTGTGTTTCGAACAATATTATACCCAAGTCGGTCGCGAAAACATTGAGGTAGGAGTGCTTGAGGTACGTTTTATTTTTATTTTTTTACAATAGCGTTGGCCGATCGCTATTAACTTGAAGATTCGTTGTGGCGATACCTAAGGCTTGCACTTAACAAACCATTCCCATTGTAAAAAGAAGCAATTTAAATACTTTTGTTATGTTAGTGGTAAAAAATTAAATCCCCATTCACGAGTTTTTTCAGCGAAAAGTGAGACTTGTAATGCTTGAAAAGGTAATAAAGATCTATGCCGAAGTCAAATTATGTCCGAATAGCAGTGTAATAAAATAATTCGTTCCTTCTTTGGGATTTTATGCCAACAGTGCAACCGTTGCAATACCTAATCTGTGTTCCCGGGAATTTCCGTTAACTTCGGCATATTGCAGAGTACATTCACAAAAACAAATTAGCATAATTACTTCTTGAAATAATAAATATTTTTTATTTAAAATTATTTTATGTAGCATTACCAGTTATTGCATTATTGTACCAGGGTCTTGAAACACATGAAATAAAAAATATGTACCTCCGAGGCAGTTCGTGCCTAAATATCGAACGAACTCACTTTGTAAACCTTCTTGTAGTGTATAGAAATAGGAACCTTAGAAAATTTAAAAAGCTGTTATGACGTCACAGTTAACTAAGAGCCGCTGGCCACTGAAGTACACTGGTTAAATCTGCAAAACTGATCAAATTAAATATCTTGATAACGGTAAGAGTTAAGATAGGTACTACTGCTACCTACCATACCGTATTTTACTTTTATTACCTACTAACAAACAGTGCAAGTTAATATAATCTTGCAAAAACTAGCATGTAATTTAGCTTGTGTCTCGTTCCCGCTCTCAAGCCTTCACATGAGACTTCATACAGAGGAAAAGCTGGCTCGCTCTGCACATGGTACGTAATGCAGTAAAAACCATTAGAAAGGCGACGCACCGACCAGATAATGTACTTACCATGGCGCCGGAGAAATTGTTCACATAACAAATTAACAACTGCCGTACAAAGTCCGTTCAATGAGTTTAGGTGCCTGTTCATTGCTCGTTTACAAACTATAGCAAGTTAACTACCTAGTTAAGCCTTAGGTAGGTAGTTAAGTGGCTGCCTCAATTCTTGTAACCCCGTGTAAGACAAGCTTATATCTTCTGGGCACGAGAATGAAGTGCGTTGTGACGTTCTATGCATATTTGCTTCTATGAGATTATAGCCCAGGCAAAATATGGAATACAAATATATATACTAGTCATTATAACTTGGTTACACCGTTTAATGATGTATTGGTTGAGTTGGCTGAGGTAAAAAAGGGAAAGAAGGACCTTTTGTCTTTTTATGTATAGAGAAAATTAAGCAATCTTAAGGCGTCTGAGAAACAAACAAAATATAAGTATCATCAAGCTATCACTCACAATCACTATCTTTTCCAACCTTTTACGAAGCAAAGAAATTCCTGGAATACATCGCCAAAGAGCCAATCTCTTCCAGACAAGGGGTTATGTCTTGAAGAGATTGCTCTTTGGCGATAAGACCGCCTGTAGTTTGGCTCTACCCCCACATGCAATTATGTTTAATTTGCTGTATACATTTGTGTGAGTCATCAAAGGCCTTTCCGTCTAATGGGATAAGACTAATAAAAACAGTGTTAAGGTGAGAGCCGTGGCGTGTGTGAGTTAGAGCTACCTATTTGTATTGCATTGTAACCTCACTGTTACGACTTGCTACAATGTTCGCCTTAGTAATTCGAATTCCCGTCTCGTCAAATAGAAACTGAACCTGGACACATAATCTATATTTTAATTGGTTGTCACTGTCGTACTCGCGACAAATGTGTACCGAACTGTGTCACTAATGCAATACAGTCCTGATAAGACGAACAAGCGTAGTTTTGTTAGTGAAAGCGGAACATTTGAAGTCATTAATAAAGTTTTAACTACAACCACACCAAATAATATGTCTATCTTGAATATGAACTCCGTCGTCAGTACAGTCAGCATCATATATAAGTTATGGTTCACTAATGTTAGACCAAACAACTTTTGGCCAAATGTTTCATTTGACAAATGTTCCTATTGACCTAAAGCATTTTTTTCTTAAATAGAAAGCTTTATAGGATTACTAGCTTCCACCCGCGACTTCGTCTGCGTGGACTCGGGATAAAAACTATCCTATATTTTAAGTCAGGGTATAAACTATCTTCGTGCAAAATTTCATTAAAATCGGTTCAGCCGTTTAAGCGTGATTGAGTAACAAACATTCAAACATTCAAACATCTAAACTTTCGCATTTATAATATTAGTAGGATAGTAGGATTATAAAACAATCCGTGTCCGTTTGCCCAGCTTTCTAGTTAATTACCCGACCCGACAACCCAAGACAGAATGTCTTGGCGCCGTAGAATAAAAAGAGCCGACCCCACCTAATGTGGGATAAGGTCAAGACAAAGAAGAGAAGAGAGACATTATGTATGTAATGTTTGTAATTGGCAGCAGTTGTCAAATACACCTTCGCTCCCTGAACTGATAATAGTTATTTGGTTCACTAATGTTAGACCAAACAACTTTCGGCCAAATGTTTCATTTGACAAGTTTCATTTGACCTAATGGATTTTTTTCTTAAATAGAAAGCTTTATAGGATTATTATAAAACAAACCTAACCTAACCTAATGACTTCTATTTGATGATATTCAAAGAATACCCGAAAATACCACTGTTTTGACCAAAAATGCATTAGGTCAAATAAAACACTTGTCAAATGATACATTTGGCTAAAAGTTGTTTGGTCAGGAGACAGGACCCCATAAGTTATATATTAAGATCTTTGTCTGTATCTCTCTCTGGGTGCCCTGAAACCAGCGCCTTTAGCATGTATTGCTGGTGGCCTATGCTGCGTGGCATCCATTTTGGTGAATTCCAATTGTAAGACACACATGTAACTTGATATCACACCAGATAAATATATTTCTTTCTTTCTTTCTTTCATATAGTTAGTGCCTACCATCCAAATATATCGGAACACGTCTTTATTACTGGAAGAGTAAGGGTTTGTTACGATATATTTGGCTACTTTGGCTGCTACTTACTATACGATACGGACTGTACAAGCCGTTGTTATAATACAATAGGTACACTGTTGTATCTTTGGTTATATTTGTTGTTAAATCGATGTCTTTGCGCATTGTGTTCTACCTCATCATCTGTTAACTGCTATGTAAAATTTGCGTAAAACTAATCTAAATATGTATCTAATCTAGTTATTATACATCAGAACAACACAATTAATGCCTAGGTGTCCTGAGTTGCTACCACGTGGCGCTACCACGAACTTCGAAAGTCGATGTTCGGGTATTTCCATCTCTATCGCACTCTGTTACTCGAGTGACAGGGATGCATGTATTACGAACTTCGAGTTTCGAAGTTCGTGGTAGCGCCGCTGACTACTGCAGCCGATTCATCATCATCATCATTTTCAGCCTTTAATCGCCCACTGCTGAGCATAAGCCTCTCTTCGAGCCGATTACGAACGTTATTTTTATTTAGTATACCTGTTTATTATGTTCAATAAAAATCTTTAAATCCAAATAATAATAACAACGAATCATGCATATCCCTCTCTGTAATATGTTCATGCTCGTTAATTCCTTCATGCTCGTTGAGGTTGTTATTCTTTACTTCTATACTAAAATTATATAATACTAGCTTCTGGCCGCGACTTCGTCCGCGTGGAACTCGTTTATATCGTAGCTCAATACAAACTTTCACCCCCACTTCATCCCCTTGGGGGATGATTTCAGGGATAAAAACTATCCTATGTCCTTCCCCGGGACTCAAACTATCTCTATGCCAGATTTCATCCAAATCGGTACAGCGGTTTAAGCGTGAAGCGGTAACAGACAGACGGACACACTTTCGCATTTATAATATTAGTATGGAAGTATGGATTTATTAACTACCTTGCACTTGTATATTCCCACTGCCATGCTTGCTATTGGACCGCGATTGGTTACGTTAAACCAAAGCGAATTTCGAAAATTGTCCTTCCTGTATTGATCCATTAGGAAATACCCGTGACACGTCGCTCTTCGAAATGTACCTACAGTATATTCAGATACACGCACGAAGGTATTTATGTAACTTTGCATTGAGAAGGGAACTTAGCGATTGGATGTCTTCACAACCTCGTATTTTATTCTACAACGAGTAGGCAACTACTACTTGACTGATGATAATAAAATCAGCAGCTTTTTACGAAAAGTGTAAAACGCTCTTTCTGTTAGAATTCAAGTTATATGAAGTTTGTAGGGAAATGGAAACAAACGTTTCTATGCTCAAACAGCGTCCATTTTAACAGACTTCAAAAAAAGGAGGAGGTTCTCAATGTTTGTTACCTCAGAACTCCGTCTCATAGATGAGCCGATACGTATTTTTTTTTTTAAGTATATCCTTCCAGGTGGGTCCCAGTTTTTTCAAATATTCAGTTGGATGATGGGATCCATGAGGAATTGAGGGAACTCCTCAATTATATCAGGCACGCGTGTAGTGATTTTGGTATTTTCTATTATAACTCGTGTATTTACACCCGGAAATCATAAATTTGCTGGAGTGGAATTGATGATGAAGACCACAGATGATTTATGAAATTCTTCAATTATGTACTTAAAACTACAAAAGTATGTCACAGATTCTGATAAGATTCCGTTGAAATAGCAACTAATGAAGTGCCAAAGGTGATCCTTGTGGAATCGACGGAAGTCCTCAAATATTATCGGCCCACATACAGCGATTGGGTTTTTTTTCTCTAATAATCAACGCATCTGCTCGCGAAAATCAGTTCATGTGGTAAGTTGGAAAAGAAATGTGGAAATGTTCTCGTGGCTTGGCGGAGTACTAAATTGAAGTCGGTTAAAACTTTGTTTTTAAAGTAAATTATTTAATCTTCATTTATTTAAAATATTTGAAATGTCAAAAACAAGTTGAAGCATGACGTATTTTCCTGAGTTTTGGTTATTAATAATGTAATTATGAGTTCTTCTTACTACATACAAGTGTAATTGAAACTGATAAATTGATAAGATAAGAACAACTAAATATTACGAATTATTAACTATTCATAAAAAAACCACGATGCCGTTTGTTGATTTATGTTAGACATACTTATCCAGTGCACGCACTTGGAAAGTAGGATTACAGAAAGTTTGATGATAAGTAATAGTTTAGACGCGCAATAATTATTTTAACTAGTTGGGTTTTTATGAGCCTCCGGTATACAGTGTTTTTTTAAATGGAAATCCGAATCTAAAGGAGATAGAGGAAAAGTGTCCAAGGAGACATTAGGTGTTTTTTTATGTAAACAAATTTGGCTAGTTAAAATTTTTGGTCAAGCGTGAGTTGTTCTTAAAAAATTATAAAGTTAATCAATTTTTTTTTGACGCGGGTCGGCTCCGTTTCATGTAAGGATTATTTCATTGTATGGAAAGAAAAAATCTGAACAGCAGAAGTTGGTCAAATTTAATGAAAACTAATCTTCATACAGTTGGTTTATTACTTGAGTAAATGTTCGATGTGGCCGCCGTCTTGTCTTATGCAGGTACGAGCACGCTTCAAGACACTTCTAGTTGCATTTAACAGAGACTTATGGTGAATTGTGTTTAAGTGTTGTAAACAGCATCTTTTAATTCTTGTACGGAGTTGTATCGGGATTCATAAATTCGACCCTTAAGGTAACCCCATAAGAAAAAATCTAATGGCGTTAAGTCGGGCGATCGTGGGGGCCACTTTATCGGCCCACATGTACCCATCCAACGGTTTAAAGAAATAACTTACGTTCCAAATTTGAATTCTTTTTTTTTATAATTTCAAGACTATCGCGTGCCATGATGTTTACGAAGATTAAAAAAAATGTTCTTCTCTTGAATCATCTGGAGCTCTTATCGATTATCAAAATTTAAAAATGGAATAATTTTAAATATTTTTTTACTCGCCTAGGCACTAGTAACAATATTAAAAGGCGAATACTGCAATTGTATTAAGATTAATTTTCATTAAATTTGAACAACTTCTGCTGTTCAGATTTTTTTCTTTCCATACAATGAAATAATCCTTACATGAAACAGAGCCGACCCGCGTCAAAAAAAAATTGACCAACTTTATAATTTTTTTAAGAACAACTTGACTCACGCTTGACCTAAAATTTTAATGAGCCAAATTTGTTTACATAAAAAACACCTAATGTCTCCTTGGACACTTTTCCTCTATCTCCTTTAGATTCGGATTTCCCCATATCCGACCCATTGAAAAAAAACACTGTATAGCTGAACAAACAGACAGGCTAACGGTAAGTTTGATTGTTAGGGAACAAGTATTGTTCCCTTATTATATTATACAGATTATGTCAATCCTTAGAAATACACAAACTTTAGAAACCAATTGCATTGTCTAAAGACAGTAAAGGACGAGCATGGAATACCTCTTGAAACTGCATTTAAAACCACACAAAATTAATAAGCAAACAGAGAATCAGGATCACATCTTACACACAACTCAAATTTTCACCGTATGTGTTTTGTTTTTTTATTTTCTTTTTACAATGGCTTGCGGCCAGGACGTATGACAGATTTGGAAAGAAAAGGCTTTTTTTACAATGCATAACTTGTAAACAGCGTTTATATTAGTCATAGTAGAAAGAGTGCAAAGTACGTTATCTTCTACATACGCACCGCGCGCGGTTTCTATGTGTGCGCCATAGTATCTATGCGTCGCCGCACGCACACTCAAACAAAATTTCGACCCGTTTCTCAGTGCGCCAGTCGAGATTTTGTTTGAGTGTTCGTGCGGCGACGCATCTAGATACTATGGCGCACACATACAAGCCGCGCGCCGTATGTTTGTATGAAGATAATCTACTTTCATCTCTTTCTACTATGTATTAGTTGTTTCGGCTGGAGCAACAATGAAAACCTGTGTTGCTAACAGTTTCCGCATTTCTATCAAAGTACGGCAAACCTGCAGAATGCATTCGGTCATTCTTATAAACACACTGGCACGATACACATTTGTTACACGTGCAACATAGTGTACAAACATCAACTCGTTATAATATTGTATTTCCCCGTGCCGTTGGCGTTGGAAACGTTGGTGCAACGGCAATCAAAGTTGATAAACCACGTACGATGCAAACTGACCAGCTGGTCGGAAACTTTGATCTCTCGACGAGTTGATTACACCGACTCGATGGTCGTTTACGTTAAATAGAGTCTGGCCAGCACGAGGTGAGACTAGAAAATAACGGCAAATTTACGAAACACAGCGTGTTGCAAAAGCGTAACGCCAATCCTACTAATATTATAAATGCGAAAGTTTAGATGTTTGGATGTTTGTTACTCAATCACACTTAAACGGCTGAACCGGTTTGAATGAAATTTTGCACGAAGATAGTTTATAGCCTGGATTCAAATATAGGATAGTTTTTATCCCGGGTCCACGCGGACGAAGTCGCGGGCGGAAGCTAGTAAAGCTATAAAATAACAATGATTGGTACTGGAAAAATTATTATTTTTCTCCACAGAATGCAACTGATCATTGATCAGTGATCAAGCAGTAGGGTAATTGAAATTTCCAATTTTTTTTATGACAATAATAATAGGAGCTACGGAACGCAGTTTTTCAGAACTTATGTACCTACGGAATATTTACCGTTACCTTTTCGGTGAAGGAAAAACTTCGTGAGGAAACCGGTCTAATCCCAATAAGGTCTAGTTTTCCCTCTTGGTTGGAAGGTCAGATGCCAGTTGCTTTCGTAAAAACGAGTGCCTTCGGTGTGAAAGCAGACCCCGGGCTCCTTTAAGGGCACAACCGGGAATAATGCTAGGAGGATGGTGACAATAATTGTTTTTCTTATGATATATAATTAATAAATAATAAACCATTCCTTAATTCTCTTAAAAAGCAAAAACCGTCCTGTTTATTATGGATCAGTTACTTTCTTAATTGGCAAGTATCAAGATTCCTAATCTAATATGCCTAATATTTATCTAATCTAATATATTTAATATTTCTGCCATATAAAAAGGTTTAAATCATAGTAGTTTTTTTGCGTAAACTAGTAAGAAACATCCAAACAACATCAAGAACTCGCGTTTATAATATGAGTAAAAAACCATAGGATATCCCACTACTCGCATTTCAGACTACCTCTTTGCATCTTCGTCCTTAACCTAATACAAGACAGAATTTCAGTCAGTCTAGGCACGATAACATCTCCATCGAACGCCTGATAGTGCAGAGTGGAAGGCACCGGAGCGCGCGGCGGACCTCCAGCGGAGTGGACGGACCAAGTGAACACCGGTCTCAATGGACCACTACACGAGAAGACAGCCGTGACGATAAATGGCGGTCTTGTTAAGCACGTCAACAAAACATAACGAACACGACTGCTCTACCAAGATGAAGAAGTCAGAATAAAGACGTATGTCTCACCTTATCCTTGCTATTGAGCACTGCCGCAGCCTGCGAGGGTATCCTCAGCACGTGGTGTGGTTCCTGGTGCAACGGGAGCCACACGCGAGCCGGGAGGTTGAGGTCCAGGGACGCCAGCTCGGCTCGGAGCCGCCCGTTTCTTCGCTCCTTGTCTTGGACTCCGGCGAGCCGCCGGCCGATGCTTGTGAGCGCGTTGAGGAACTGTGGAAGATTGTTTGGTGTCATGATTGTTTGATAACATAGTGTCGTATTTATAGTAAACAGATTGTATTGATAGTTCTAATTCTACGATGACGTGCGTGGACTCTATATGGACAAAACGTAAACTAAAACAGATAGTTGAACTCATATTTGGCGGTATGTGTGCGTGTGCTTGTAACTATGCAGGGTTTGACTTGAATGGCAGTAACGCGGTCGCTTATACCACGTATACATATAGTCGCAAGCAAATATAAGTTAAAGTATCGGTAACTACGTAATGAGAAGAAGTAGGCAAGTCCGCGTTTGCGAGGGCCAGAGTAGTGCCTCAAGAGAACCTTTGGCCCTCCCTGAAAGCGTACATGGTTGGACAAATTGGACAATCGTTGGGGGTTTAGTCGGTAGCCTGCACGGCTATCACGCAGCGGCGCGCGAGCTCTATCGATTTTTCTCGCACTATCCGTCTCTCTCTTATTAGAACACTAAACTTAGAACAAGGGGTATAGTGCAAGAAAAATAGAGATCACGCGCGCCTTTCTGCCCACACTCGGGATGGTGCGTCAAAGTGATAGAACAACACGAAAAAGCGAGTCCGCATGGATTGAACGATCTATAACGACCGAGCGATAGAACAACACGAAAAAGCGAGTCCGCATGGATTGAACGACCGTTGTAAGGCACTACTCGTATTGAGAAGCATATTTACCGCTTTACTTTATTAAGGAAGGAAGGAAAATGTCTATACGCTTGTTTCAATTTATGTTGAAGTCAGCGGATGAATGCCAACGGACAAACAAACACGACTATTGTTCAACACAATTATATTGTCAACAATATAACTCTATGCCGCTATATAAATAAGTTTAACGCGTTTAAAGAGGCGAACGAAAAAACCATAGAAGTCTAAGTAGCGCCGCAAAATGGCCCCACTGAATGGGTGCCATTTCCATTTGGGGGCGGGTTGTCAAAACGAGGCCGTTTAGTTCGAACATGCGCATACCGGGTTTTAGGCACGTGTTTGGGTAGAAATTTGTAAGGAGCTCGCATTCCGTGGTGTTTTCGTTCGCTGGTTTAAAGTAAAGCTTATGAACACGAATTTCCTTTCTCTTGGTGTGGTCATACGAATACAAACACGAAGCTAATGCAAATCATTTATAATGGTACAACACACCAAAATAATAAATTGCAGGTTGTTTAACGTGCATTGCGTGATTGTTATGACATTAGTTTAGCACTTGTGTATATGACAGCATACAAGGATACTGTGTTCAATGTTCCGCAAGCAAAATGTCAATGTCTTAAAGTTTATGACAAAAAATATTGAAGATTTGTTTTGCAATTTTGCTTTTATTTCTTACATAATTGTCAATGGTCTGTCTGTACCCTGTAACTAGAAGTACCTAGTAGTGTAATCCGGGAAAGAAAAAGTTTCTCGCTTTAGTACCTTTGTTGCATTGAAATAAAGTGAAATAGTGGCAAGCCCTTTCATTCTTCGACTATACAAATATAATATTTGGTTTACTATGCCGTGAGTGCAGCTGCAGGTCCATTGCTATTGATGTCAAAACGCGGCCAGACCGGCCGTTGTTTAATAATGTTTAGATATTAAAGGTAAACATATTCGAACTGGATGTTGAAAGAGACTAGAGGACTAAGTAATTAGCAATACGTGTCTCATGAACATGAGTCATTTGTTGTGATTTCATGTTTTTTTCTTTTAAATGAGTCCAGTGTGTGAATACTACTATCTCTATCTAAAACCTACGTTTGTACATAGGGGCTAATGAACGGAACTGCTCATCCGATTTTTTTATTTTATTTCTTCAGTATAAATATAAAGTGGAGCTTTGAGAAGGGCGTAGGCTGAACTTTAACCCATGGCTGAAAAACCATTATACAAATTTCTTCCCAAACACGTGCCTAAAACCCGGTATGCGCGTTTTCGAACTAAACGGCTGCCCGGCATCGTTTTGACACCACGCCCCCAACCCCGCATAATGGCAATGGCCCATTCTGTGGGGCAATTTTGCGGCGCTACTTAGACTTCTAGGGTTTTTTCGTTCGCTGCTCTACCCGGATTAAATAGTCTTGTTATATTATCTACAGCTCGGAAGGCCTCTAACGTCAACCATCGATTACGTCTAACAATGAACCGTCAGCCCACAGCTGGGCACGGGCCGTCTCCGACATCCAGGTCAATGCCGCCACACTTTTTATGGGAACATGCAACAGCAATTCGTTAAATAATAGGATCTCGAACGGCTGTAGAAAACACGCAATGAATAAACTAGTAAAATCGAAAGTTATTTTAGAAGCTTTTATTTAACTTGGTGGTATGGAATTGAAAATTTACGCAATATTTGCCGAAACCCAAAGTAAGATTAGATGAGATTCACCTCGACCCCCTCCCCCCCTTTGAACGTCTCACGTAATTAATGGACGCCTTATTGTTCGTACAAAATCGACATGACACTGGCTAATCAAACGCCGTAAAAAAAGGAAGGCATCTCGAGTACCGATTATTTCCAACAGTTGACTGTGAACAGGATGATGACGATAGTCTACCTAATGCAGCTGCTTTTTATTCAATTTCCGTGTCGTCTAGCGGTAAAACCCACGGGTCACGTTTGGCAGAATATCAGCTCGCGTGTAACCTTCAATCAGCTGACCAGAATTGCAACTGTCTCATCCTGTATCCTACCAGTTCTTGATCATATTGAATGGGACTCTGACTACATAATTAAAGTGCAATTTAAAACGTATATGTTTAACCGATTGACACGTACTACCATTTCAAAAACAACAATTGATTGTCATAACCATTGTGTTGATTGATTCTGAAAACGAGGACAAATTCGGTCGCGTGTTAGCGATCCATTACAGGAATTAGTTACACTAGGTTAACATTGTTACAATGTCAGATTTATATAATCTATCTATGGGAGCAAGGTCATTCACAAGGAACCGGGATCTCTTACTTGCTTCCGGCAGCAAGTGTTGAAGCTAATGAATGTTATTTAATGCTAGTTTTACTGTCTTTGTTGATTCGTCACCCGCGTTACCGAAATTGGGGTAAGAATGACACAAAAGGGGCTAGGACAGTTTGTCAAAATGAAGTTTAGCGAGTCGCTGTTCAACGAGTAATCGTGTATGGGACTTGTCATGCGGATGGTTAGTCATTAGACTAGAAGCAGAAGGGTATTTGGTATTAATATGGACGGATGAAAGAGAAGATGCGGCTGAGAAAAAGGAGGATGGACTGTGTGAGAGACGATATGAATAGGAAGGATGTGATGTGAGAGACGTGGTGATGTGAGAGACTAGACGTAGCGTATCCGTTTGCCCAGCTTTCTAGTTAATTACTCGACCCGACAACCCAAGACAGAATGTCTTGGCGCCGTAGAATAAAAAGAGCCGACCCCACCTAATGTGGGATAAGGTCAAGAGAAAGAAGAGAAGAGAGACATTATGTATGTAATGTATGTAATTGGCAGCAGTTGTCAAATACACCTTCGCTCCCTGAACTGATAATAGTTATTTGGTTCACTAATGTTAGACCAAACAACTTTCGGCCAAATGTTTCATTTGACAAGTTTCATTTGACCTAATGTCTTTTTTTCTTAAATAGAAAGCTTTATAGGATTATTATAAAACAAACCTAACCTAAACTAATGACTTCTATTTGATGATATTCAAAGAATACCCGAAAATACCACTGTTTTGACGAAATATGCATTAGGTCAAATGATACATTTGGCTAAAAGTTGTTTGGTCAAGAGACAGGACCCCTAGTTATTTACTTATATAAGTATATTGGTCCACTGCCTAGACTCTAGTCGGTAAGTATTTGATATATTCGTATGCATGTATGTTAACCTCTCGTATGCGGAAGTCAAATTTGTCCGTTCAAATTATGACTATGAAATGAAAGCACACGAGGGCTGGGTTAAGATATTGCTAGCTGAACATATCTAAATTACTATTGACGAGTTATTAAATCACGAATTTTCCTCTTTGCGAAATTACGTCCGCGTCCAATATAATTCTATCATAATTGTAACAGATTAGATCTAACAATCTCAAAGCTCACGGCTCACGACTTCCATCTTAATATTGTTAATTAATATCTCTACATTTTGGCCGACCTTGTCATAGCTGAATACAGCCGTTTCCTCGTTTCACTTGCTATTCCAAATATAGTTCTTATTACGCTCTCTGACCTAAATTGTGAAACGGGTGTATTTAAAACTCAATTTGCAGCTATGTAAACAGCGCTTCAGGGTACGTGTCCACCAGAGATGTGGAAAGCTGCAAAATTTTTACTGCCTTTAACAAGCTTTTACTAACTCACAAACTTGACTGTTTTACAAAATTAGTATAGATTAGTACAGTCAGCATCGTATAAATTGCCAAAGTAGCAAATATATCGTAACACATCCCTACTCTTACAGTCAGCATAATAACGAGTTGTACTGAAATATTTGGCTACTTTGG
This sequence comes from Epinotia bilunana, assembly GCA_947049275.1. Taxonomy (NCBI): domain Eukaryota; kingdom Metazoa; phylum Arthropoda; class Insecta; order Lepidoptera; family Tortricidae; genus Epinotia; species Epinotia bilunana. Next base: position 21,868,273 of record OX346257.1, read on the forward strand.
CTGCTAATGACAATGTGTTGCTGACACAACAGTACAAATACGAGTCTTAATGAGTTCATAAAACTTAAAATGCCTCTGCTAAATAAAATATGCCTTGTCCCTTTCTTACGAACACAAATGTCAAAGTGACAGATAAGGACAAACGGATTTTAACTGCATTTTAGTTAAAACACGCTTGTAGGACGTTTATGAATACGGCCGTAAGTGTATAAAAGAAGGCATCAGTGCGTCTAGCACAACTTGCTCACAAGTCGCTTCGCGCGCACCATGCAAATTCGAAAGAGGAGGGTAAATCTAGCCCCCTTGCAACATTAATGGGTGAGGACCAAATTCTTGGCTAGTAGTTAGCGTGGTTAATTGGTAGTAGTTAAAAAGCTCCGTTGTGACACGAAAATTAACCATAGAATTGTATGGCTAATTTTCGTGTCACAACGGAACTTTTTAACTACTACCAATTAACTAGGCTAACTACTGGCCAAGAATTTGGTCCTCACCCTAATATGTCGTCGAATGACATAATAATACGAACGAGGGCGTTTTTATTATGGACAGTATATGCCTCCACCTCCACATAATACACCTACATAATATCGGTATAACAAAAACCGTAGACATCTAATTAAACCTGATTGTAAAACATTTTGACAAAAAAACAAATAAGTATGAAGATAGCAACAGTGATTTTATTTTATTACATGACTTTAAAAGTTTGGGAAATTCCCGCCTTTTTCCGGCTGCATTTCAGAACTACAAAAACTGAACAGCCTTTACTTTGGCTGACGGTCTAGATAACTATAGGTAATCAACGTAATAGAATAATAAATAGATACCCATGGAGCTCGCCCGAGCTAGTTTAATGCTGGCGAGTGAGGAATGTTGTCTAAGGTGAACGACGTTGGAGATGCCATTACCAAACTCAAGTGGAGTTGGGCAGGGCACCTTGCCAGGCAGAGTGGTGGCAGATAGACCAAAATGCTGTCCGTTTAGTGCATGGCCACTTTTAGGTAAAAGGAGCGTCAGCCGTCCACCAGCTCGATGGGTGGACGATATTAGGAAGATCGCGGGTCAGTTCTGGCTAAGGCCAGCTCACGATAGGGAAGGGGGAGCAGTAGGCGATTACAGGCTGAAAATGATGATGAATCAACATATATATACAAACGATCACAAGTCTGTCTTTAACGGTACGGAAGGTGTACAATAAAAGTTGAAAAGAGATGCGGAAGGTCGCACGAACCCCCAGAGAGGTTATCATTCCCTCTATGGCGCATAAGGCCCGCAGAGAGGTTACCCCGCTGCACATGTGACTGGCCACGCTGCAGGCCAAACAGGTAAAAAAAAGGAGGTCAGACTAACAGTAACAAACAAACAATGTCCTCCTTCACTAATGGAATCCGTTTCGTTACGCGACTAGAATAAAAGATGGCCACGGAAACGTTTCCGCGTAAACGATTTGACTAAGTAAAGCCATAAAAAGAACAATCGTGGAGGCGACTCACGTTCTACAGATAGGTCCTGTTGCTTGTACCACGAAACGACACTGTCACGATATGCTGTTTGAACAATCTCATATTTAGTCAAACTATTGGAATTATCATGTTTAATAAGATAATAAGCAAGGTCTCTAGACACTCGGGAAACGATGCCAGGCAGACGATTAGTTCAAACATGCGCAAAATCAAGTAAAATCGCTGTTTCGGTCGCGAAATACTGCGTTTGGGTCCATAGTTGTCATACAATTTTGTTTTATAAACGCGTAGCTTCAAATTTATTCTTGTACAATAAAAAAATGCATATTTGTTCTAAACTTTCAAGGTCCATATCTTTTTATGATTTTAAATATAATTTGTAATTTACACTTTATTATAATAACTTGATGGTTTACCATCCATTTCGCAAGACTACGTTGTCAAATTTAACATGAGGAAACTATACCCTATTGTATACTTGTGGAATGTTAAGGTTCGCCAATTTTCGACCTTATTTCAAAACATTTAAGGTCTAAAAGTGACGAGCCTTTTGATTCAGTGACTGTACATTGTGTTGCCTGAACGTTTGACTTTAATCAAGCAAATGGCGTAGGTACTAGTACAACAAAGGTAAATTTAATTAAATGTACCTACAAGGAAAAATCTGTTGTTGGAGCGTCGATCGGAATATTCTGATCCTCTCTGGTAAGCCAAAAAGCCTTTAATCAAAACAATACCTAGTATTGCATATACTGATTATTATTTCCACAAGACGATATATTATCTAGTGAATTATGGATCTCGCAGTACACAAGGTCATCACTTCATCTTGATAATTTATTGATCAGCATTAGGTACATGTTGATTGCAAATATAAATAATAATTTCAGTAGGTACTTATATTATATCAATTGTTTTTTCTGAGTGAGTATGTTATTATAGCGTATCTATATACAGGGTAGAATAGATTGATCTAACCTGATTGGTAAATAATTAAGAACCCTAAATGTTGAAAATACTCCACACAGTATTTGACAACAGTAGGTATAAAAAATATTTTTTTACATTACCAATAAATAATAATCCCAAAATTACTCGGAAAACCAGTTCAAATAGGTTAAAAACATAAGGTTTTTAACCTTTTTTAACCTTATGTGTACTTAACCAGTTCAGGTTAAGTATACATAAGGTTAAAAAAATGAACCCTGACCATATAAAAACGCGACAATCATTTGCAATTATTTACTTACAAACTTCATACTAACTAACAGAGCGTTTTAGACGATAAATATAATTAACTTTACAAACAAAACAGTTAACTTTTAACCGACTTCTAATCAGTGCCCAAATCTCTTCAAGTGTGCCTATAAAATTTGAAGAGTTCCCTCGATTTCCCCAGGATCCCATCATCAGTTCCTGACCTGATGACCACGGGACCACCTGGGAAGGATACCCTATCAAACCAAAAATCTATTTTCGAAATCGGTCGAGGAGTCTTCGAGTAATCGGGGAACATACATAAAAAAAATTGTTAATAGAACATATTTTTGTTAAGAAACATGTTTTACTTAATTTAAAGGTACTATTCTCTAGCAATTTCACTCTGTTTCTTGCGGAAAAGAAATTAGGTACGTGATGTTTACCGTAACCCCCCAATTATCGTCGGGCTTGGTAATTAATGTGAATAGAGTTACAGACATACGAGCATAATCTGCCGAATGAAAGCTCGCTCTAACGGCGTCTAAAGTGGTCTCAAGTTACACTGTTATGACGTTATCGACTTTCACGGGGGCAAGGAGACTTGTCTGCTATTTTCATATTTCGTCGCATTCATTATCTTCAATGGAGAGACATAATATGTCTTTGTTATTATGTATTTGTTATTTTGTGACAACGTATGAATTTCAAATTTAAGGAAACAATATATTGAATGTTCCGACCCGGATTTGACTCCTTATACCTGTGACTGATTACTTATACTTATGGTCACCGGTTGCCGACCACAGGCATAAGTACATGGACCGTACTAATACTCACCAACTGAGCTATCGGAACAATCTGCCCCGGACAGTAAATCTTTTAATCAGTTCCTTCTTACAAGGTTTTACGGAGGCGTGTAGCGACATCTACCTAGAAGACTAAAGTTTTTTGTGAACACTTCAACTATTAGGAAACACTCGTAGCTTTTAAAATAATGTGCAGTATTTTATTTATTAGCCTTGTTTGACAAACAGAAAAATGACATGACAGATTAAAATACCATAAAATAATGACAAGCGACACCAACACGGCAATAGGCCGTCGTCAATAGTCCTCGTAACATTTTTATTTGAAATTTATAAATTTCGTTAGCAGCGTTACTCCTTAATACAAGTTAATCCTGTCCTGCATGTACAGCGAGTTCGAAAATATGTGCACGGGCAAAGTGGACAAAAATAAGTGAAAGTTCACTTAGGTTTAGGTTGTTCAGACGTGTTTGAACTTTTAGGAACATTTTTTTTTTTACTTGTATTTATTCAAAATATAAACTTATGCTAATACATTTACTGCTGTATTCTTACTGAAGCCTCAATTAGGCTTATTAAATATATTTATGAACTCAACTGTACAATAAATTCTCTTTATAGTCGTTAAAATGAGTTTATTATCTTGACTTTTTTCTTTAACCTATACTTCTATTATATAGCCTATTCAAAATCGATCAAGTTTGAAACGCGTCGACGCAAGTGAATTAATTTCGTCTCTTCCTACTGCATAACAAAAGAACTATCATTCCCTTTCGTTTTCAATAGACGCTCGGGCGTCACGACTTATCATTCAACTTTGAGTGTCTTGTTTCTTCAACGTTTTCGTTGAGGAAATTGGGTCAACTCAAACTGATTGCTTTATGTTAATTAATACCTGTATGTATTTGATTTCGGTATCAATAAGTAAATCTTAAACTTACCTATACAATAGCATCGCGAAAGCGTAATTATAATATCTTCTAAAGATTAAGCGAAGCCAAGACGATAATCTCCGAAACAATTATACACGGAGAATAAGCTTTCACGGTATCGTATTTGTTTTAGTAACAGTACAGTTTGAAACGAAACCTTGTGCCATGGGACTGTACAGTTCAAAATAGGTAGGTATACGTGATATGAACCAAGGAGACAATAATTTGATTGGTTTTTATATTTTATCCAGAAATAATTATTGCATTTATATAGATACTCTTAGGAGTATAAATCAAGAAATAGAATAAATTTTCAATTTAGGTTATATTTCAGTCTGCTACGACTGTCCATTTTGATATTCATAGATACTATAAATTAGTATTTTATGCAATCGTTATATAATGTATGTTTTTTCAGTCGAGTACCGCGTTTAGGCCACGAAGCTTGCTGAGTGGCCTAATTAAGGTACGAGACTTAAAAAGCAAATTATATAACTATTGTATACAATACTTTTTCTACGAGTCAACTGAACTAATTAAACAAACTTAGTATGTATTGAAAACGAAGTGCAACCGACGGCTTTTTCTTTTTTGTGCGTTGATGTCTATTTACCTTTTGACTTTCTCATAACGGCGTCCTATTGGTCAAATACATTATAGTTCAGTAAAGGCGCCACGTGATTGGTCCATTTCATTTTAGTTGTCTCAACAGTTATGAAATGTTGAGTTGTTGTAGTAAAAAGTATGTGATTTAAGTTTTGTGTACGAAGTCTTAATTCAAACATTAAGGTCGACGAGTATAAAAAAAAAGTTGATATGCTATCCCGTAGACCACTATGATAAAGTGACTTAGTTCTAAGATTCTTAGGTACGGTACGGACTTCTTAAGATGCTTAAAAGATTGCCCTTGTAAAAAGGGGTTAAACAGGCCAACATGTGACCCTAGTTTTGGCGACTACCGTAAAATCAGTTTTAAAAGTGACCCAGGTGACGTAAATAGAAACTAGCGAAGAAAAGTTGATTCACCGATGTATTTCCGTTGCATATAAGGTGTGCAAAATCTCTTCCTATTTTCAAAAATCTGTTGAAACAATATTACCTGTCTCTCCCTTAAGTTGCCTTTTACGTATTGTATGTATGTATCTATGTATGGTTGTATATATGTATTTCTGCGTATTTATTAATTTATTAAGTATGTATTTTAATGTGTCCTGTTTAGTAATATTTTAAAGTGTCCTGTTTAGTATTAAGTATTTGAAAGATTTATGTGTTAGTATGCTCTTCTTTGAGTTCCTGCACTACCTGTTTAAAATTCTAATTTAAATGTTTCCTGCTATAAAAAGGTTGTCTGGAAGAGATCGCTTAAAAGCGATAAGACCGCCTGTTGTTGCCATTATTTATGAAGCATTTTTTTGTAAGTTGTTTCTCTCCTGTCGTGATGCAATAAAGAGTATTTATTATTATTATTATTAGTACTTTGTTTAAAAAATAACTATGACTTTGATTCATACTTGACTTTACGTAGCAAATTTTTATTAACAATACATATTTAAACGGGTATAAGACCCAATGTTAAAACGAGACAAAAAAGAAACATGCTTCGTACAAAAATATGTTTTTATAGCCTGCCTCATTAGCATAATCCTATTAAACAAAAAAGGGTCCTTTTGTCGCGCAGAGTTCGTTTACATCAAGCGCTAAAAGTCACATTTAATAACTCCTACCTTTCATTGCCCCGCGTACGTTACCTTGGTTTAACCTTAAATTATAATATAAAAACCGGTATTGCGTTTCACATATTTTTTAATAAAGTTGCCTTTTATATTACCGAGAAATGTTATTTCGACTCTGGGGAATATTAAATTCTACACGAATGCTGAAGAAAGTATTTCAATTCGATGTTGAAAATTCCAGAGGTAGCGAATAATGTTATAAACGTTATTTGCTCCTATTTTTACTCGCCTACCGTCTACATTTAAATTGTTAATTATTTATATCAGAAGAAAAAAACAACCATACAAACATAAACTCCCTGTATTCCCAAAAGGAAGACGCAGAGCACTTATTTTCACAGAAGAAGAAAACACAGCTGTAATTTACCTGTGTTTGTGGTGCTAGTCTCGGCGCACCACATGAGCACTGCTCGCCGCACAGACAGCCGCTGTCGAAGGCGCGCCCTGACGCCAAGTCGCCGAGGTGTCGCCCCGACGGCGTCGCCAGCCGCAGCGCCGACGCGTCCGACTGCGACCGGTGATGCCCCCGCCGCGCCGCCGGCCTGATCTCCTCCGCCAAAATGGAATCCCTGAACTTCATCGCTTTCGACCTCTTCGCGTCCCCCCCGAACGCCGCCAGAAGCCATGTCAACCTCAGAGAGAACTCCGCACTCTGCTTACACCTAAACACTAAATACGGCTTCAGGACGTCGGCCACATCACCCATCTCTATATACATCGTCGCCAACTGCGGCAAATAAAAGTCTACGTCCTCGTGGGGGAACGAGAACAGCTTGTTGGCTAGGTACGCCTGGACGCCGGGGTCTTTCGAGTTGAAGAGGTACGAGATGGCCATACTCATGTCGAATAGTTTGCTTTCGAACAGCCGGAGCAGGAAGTCTTTGTTTTTCGATGTGTCCGTGGTCTGGTCCGGTTCGGATTTGGTCTCGGCAGCGTCGGGCGGGTCGGGGGGTTTGTCGGCGTCCTCCGGGTTGCCGGAGTCGAGGCTCTCGCGGGAGCGCGCGGCGGCGGGCGGCGCCGGCCGCTCGTCCTCGGGCCCGTCGGGCGGCGTGTGGATGCCCGAGTCGTCGGAGCCGGCCGGCACCTCGGGCGGCAGCGCCAGGCGCGGCGCCGCCGGCTCGCCCGGCAGCCGCAGCGCCGCGCCCTCGGGCGACGTCGGCGTCATGTCCTCCGGGATCCGCTGGAGGACGGAGTCCAGCGAGCGGTTCCGCTGGTGCCCGCATCCCGCCGGCGGCCCGCTGGCGCCCGTCACATGTCTGCGGACAATGACAACAATGTTAATCTCACGATAGCTCCCATCCCCCATCCATGTTTACCCTAACGTTGGCCCAGGGCCTTTACTACTCTAATAAAAACAAAAGTATTTATTTGATATCTTATTAGTTTTTACATGTGAATTTGGCCGGCCTGTACAAGAGACTACTGTACACAGAGACCATAATGTTGTGTACCAGCGATAACAAAGAGTAACTAAAATGTGCTATGACGAATGAGCCATATAAAGAAGGCATGATAGGGATGAATGGAAGACGCTTCAACGCCTAATAAATGGGACAAGAACCGGAAAATGATGGTGGCAAATAAAATGAAAAATATACGTGCAACAAAGAAAGGGGACTTAAAGCTTTCACATCTTTTGTGAGTTACGAAGCTTTTAAAAGCAGCGCGGGTGCGACAACAACGCCCATAATACTAAGTAATGTATGACAACATACGTTAAAAGCAACCATTTTCGCCGTTTAGTTTTTATATACATCCTTACTAATATTATAAATGCGAAAGTGTGTGTGTGTGTGTGTGTGTGTTTGTTTGTCCTTCTTTCACGTCGCAACGGAGCATCGTATAATGTGATTTTTTTTATGGAGATAGTGTAGAGGCTGGAGAGTGACATAGGCTACTTTTCCAGCGGGAAAACATATAATTCCCACGGGAAAATTCAATATGTTACATTTTCCTATAACCACGTGGGCGAAGCCGCGGGCATCAGCTAGTATATACATATATAAAAAACAATAATAAAATGCGCAAGGTGTCTTTACCAATGGAGTTTTGTTTTGCTTACCTTGAAAAAGAGTGCTGAAAAAGCACAAGTTTTTGCTAAGATTTCCATTATTACTGTGGATGAATACGAACAGTGTCGAATTTTGCTTGCGTCACATTTCAGACACAAGATACGACATTTTGTAACATATAGCAGTATCAAGAATACAATAGCAGTGATATAGTCCAGTCAATGAACTAAATAATTTATAATAGCTTATTTTTTATTTGTTACTGATATATTATCAATTAAATAGTTACCCAGCGACAGAATCCGACAAAATTTCAGACATCAAAAAAATTATAAATTAACTAGCTTCTGAAGTCACAAAAAATCTTAATAATTTTTGTCTTTATTTTGGTTCATTTACATTTGCTCTATAATATTTAAGATAAATTACACAAAAAAAAGACAAGGTATGCTTCATTTAAATCTACATAATTACTTCCGGGTGGACAGTTTGTCGGATTCTTGAATAAAGCATCTTAGAATAACATTTTAAAATTAAATCAACAAAAAAAACGCTATTATAAATTAATGTTTTTCAAAACCGTATTTTTCCTGGAGTAATATTGACTATAGTGTCAGCAATCTGTCTGTACTAATTACAATGACGTAAAGTTCTCCAGAGCTAAATAAACGATTTTTATTCTGCAAGTAGGCCGCAATGGCACTTTTACAAGTCAACATTCTAGCAGCGTTTCTGATAAAGAGCACTGTTTAGAAGAAACACCGAAACAAAATACCTAAACTACTCGTCTAATTCAAAAAATCTTGAATGTTTGTTGGTCGAGGGCTAGTCAAATAGATGAATAGATATTATTATGGTAAATGTTTTGATTACTGTTTTCATTAGTGTTATGAACATAATTCATTTCCAAATTTCCAATCAACAATGTTTATCGCATAACAAGGTAAACAAATACTACCGGGATAAAGTTAGCAAATTAAAAAATAAATAGGTATAAAGGATTCATTTTGCAAACATACTTAATAGCGAATTATTAATCCCCGGATTCCTCAGTGTGTCGTCGGGTTAGAATAGCACCAGACCCTTTCTTCCCGTGGGTGTCGTAAGAGTCGACTAAGGGAACAGGGTTGGAGTGTGTTGTGGGTGAAGGGCTGGCAACCCACCACCGACCCACATTTATGCTAAAAGTGGCACAGGAAAACAAGTTGCATGTACTTATATTAAGAAGAAAGGTGTGAATCTATGTATATATGTAATTATTTATCAAACATAGACGAAGGATTGTTCCGCGGAGTGGAAAGTAACCATAAATTCCGCTTAAATACTCACATACATACAGCCTTGGCCAAAAGTATTGAGAACGCCATTTTTCCTTTATAACTTTTAACCAAACTTATTATACCTACTTTAAATATTTTAAAAAGGTTTATATGTACATGTAGAAAACTTCAGTCCATGGCATAAGTACTTACATTAGAGGTAGATAACTGAATGCAAGAAAAAAATGGGTTTACAATAAACGACCACTTGCATTTATTCAAGGCTATTATTTTTAAAATCAATCAAAACTTTTCAAGCATTTAGAATTTTCCAAGATGACGTTTATACGAAAAAAGAATGGTTGTTCTAAAATTCTGCACTCCGTGATCACCAGTTCGCAATTGCGGCAATATTTATACTGCTAATTGAATAACAATTACAGCTGCCGAGGTCGCGGTTTACAGCATTGCATCCTAAACGAATTACAGCGAACGCTATTGATGGCGTCGCCAAATGAAGAAATCCCAGCGCCACTGAATGCAGAATAGTTTCCACATTGCACTGAAACGCTTTTTGGTCGACTAAGCTTCTTTATTATAAACTGCTCAAAACAAAATAAGGGCCATTGTAATCATTGGACATAAACTAATTGATAAGTGGCTAATTAATGAACACCCGTATAAGGATACGAATGTATTCTGAAGGCAGAATCTAACCTCTTTCATGCTGGAGTTTAAGTGTAAAAGCTAGAAAACTTATTGTTATTCACTTTCATAATATTCTTCGTACACGCTCGACAATCTCGATGTAGTGTGATAAGAGAGGGACGTGGACTGACTGAAGATGTAGTGACGAAAATTGAGAAGGACATGCTAACATGGTATGGGCATGTAGAGAGGATGGATGAAAGAAGATCACCGTGACCGTCGTTCCAGTTCCAAAAATATCACTGTGAAATATCACCGTGACTTTGTCACTCCCGTTACTCATCACAAATATATTCACAATAGACGTTCCGCGGTTTTGAACGTTGAAATTATATTTTTATTTAAAGTGACTTTGTAACTGCGGTTACTTAACGTCACGGTCACGGCACGGTATGTGTTCAGTCCGCCCATGCTAAACGTACCCCTCTGTATTTTTTTAAGTTTGCAAATTGCAACTATAAGTACAGATTTCAAGAGGTTCAAATTCCAAGTTCACAAAAATACAAATGGGTAAGTTTAATGGGAGCGACGTCCGTGCCTGTGCCACAGACCGCGCTATACGTATTGTCGTGGCATGAGTGACGGAAGATCTCGGCGATACCGTTAGGAACAGTAAGTCACAGTGATACTTTTAGACGCCGGATCACTGTGACTTTTTCACCGTGACGTTATTTATCACTCACCTCTAATAGAAGATTAACAAAGAGAGTGTACCTACGAGGGAAAAATTGATGGCACAGTTGGAAGGGGAAAACCTCGACGAACTTTTTCCGACCAAATCGGAAAAATCCTCAAGAAAGGACAGGTCAAAAGTACCCTAAACCGACGAGCAAGTATGCAGAATGTAATGAAAGTGAATGAAGCAAGAAAGGTTTGTCAAGATCGTTAGCAAGTGGAAATCCGTGATCTCTGCCTACCCCTCCGGGGAATAGGCGTGATTATATGTATGTATGTAAGTACGCTCGTCCGTTTAGGGTATACAAATTTGATTATTATAGCCTACGCGTAGTCGTCGTGTCATTTACTGAGATCGGATAATGGATCGTTAGTCGTGGGAATGAAGGAACGTGAAAGTATAACAACAATAAGGTAGACAGTTAATGGTAGATTGTGTCTCGAGGGAGCGAAAAGATATATTTACGACGAGGGCGGTATATTGAATCCTAACTGGAGCTACAATAGAATCCTGTGCGTAGCGAGGGATTCCAAGGTACGTAATCTTGAGATTAACACGGATTCAAGTGTTTACGCCCAATACGGAAATCATTAGGCTACCAAGTGGCTCATATTGTTTTTCACACCTCCATGGAGGATCAGGGAAGAAGAGTACAACTTTGATCTTTCATTTAAGGGGCACACTGAATCTGAATACTCTTTTCTAAATAGAAGGTGTGTAAAAGAAAAATTACGTCTCATGTATATTTCCTTTTCGGCAAGCGAACTCGTTAATATTTTCAAATAGCTGGTTTTTTATACTACGTCGGTGGCAAACAAGCTTACGGCCCACCTGATGGTAAGCGGTTACCGTAGCCTATGGACTCCAGGGGTGTTACATGCGCGTTGCCGACAGTTTAAGAATTTATACTCTTTTGTTGAAGAACCCCATACTACAGTAGTCCGTCTTCCATGTCAGAGGCTCTAGTATAAGTTTTACCGAAACAAAACTTTACGATCATCAATTTTGGGTATGGGATTTGACAGTTAAACGCAAACGCGGTCGTAACGTTTTGTTTCGGTAAAACTTATACTAGAGCCTCTGTAGTGTTTGTTTTTGTAACTCGGTTACTTACGTCAAGCTTAAACGTATAGGATATACTATAATAGATTAGATAAAGCCTGCTTTTATCCCCACGCTTGTCAGATATAATTATGTAGTCGTTGATAAGATAACGAGGACACTTATTGTTCTCCACACAGCGCTATTTACATTTAGTAGACATCACCCCTAATCTCTGCAAGATAAAAATAGGACCAAGCCAATCTACACTTAGTTAACCCAATCTACACTTAGTTAACCCAATCTACACTTAGTGAACCCAATCTACACTTAGTTAACCCAATCTACACTTAGTTAACCCAATCTACACTTAGTTAACCCAATCTACACTTAGTTAACCCAATCTACACTTAGTTAACCCAATCTACACTTAGTGAACCCATCGCCGCCACTGACGTGAACACAAGTTTGTCACCGTTGCCATCCACCTGCCACCGACTTCATCATACGAAGTCTAAAAACAGTAGACTTAAACACTTGCGTGGCGAGGAGGTGCCACTTGCATTTTTTGCGTGGTGGGGAAGGGGTTAAGGAACCAGCAAGTTTAATAATGTTGAAGAGCAATTTTATGTTAGAAATAAGCTTCTGCCCGCGACTCCGTCCGCGTGGAAATCGTTTATATCGTAGCTCCATACAAACTTTCACCTCCCATGTCATCCCCTTACGGGGTGATTTCCGGGATAAAAACTATCCTAGGTCCTATGGAAGTATGCATAGATATGGATTAATAACCACACTAAATGAACTCGTTTTCAGTGTATTACTTAAGAAAAAGAAGATTTCATTTCATTCATTTTAAAACTACGTGTGGGATTGTAATGAAACTTGGCATGTGCAAATGACATGAGGTATATCCAGGTCTGTAATTAGTTTATGTAGCTTCAGATACCAAAGTAAAAAAAATGCAGCGAATTTAAGTTTTTCATACAAAACCGTTTTGCTGTATTACGTTTGTTTTATAAACTGGAACCATATAAACTAATTACAAACATAGATATACCTCATGTCATTGTATATGAAAAGTTTCGTCACAATCCAAAACGTGGTTTTAAAATGAGAACGACACTCCGTTTGTATGGGAAGGTGAGATTCGGCCGAGCTTACTGCGGACTCTTAACATAAAACCAATGAAATGTGACAGAGACTAATACAACTGAGACTAGAACAAAGCAATATTTGCAACGATTAAATCGAGAGATCTTCCAAAATCTGCACACTTATATTCATCTTATTTCAAAGCAGTAGCGGCGATTATTTCACAAAAACTGTTGCTTTGAGTGACAATATGTTTTCCGTGTGTGCCCTTTTCTTTTGTTTCCTAGTATCACGCAAGTTGCATTTAGTTTGTGTGAATGTATGCGCCTCGACTGCAAGCAAGCACCATTTCCCAGGCTATGTGAATAAAACCAAGGTAAGGTAATTAAATGACTAACGACATGGTATTATGTGGCGAACGATACTGCGCACGTTTTTCCAAGTGTGCTCTAAATCTGATTAATCAGTGAATGTATTTACATAGTAGATATCTATATTCATGCAAGTATCTACTACTTTTTACCCTACTGTCACCAAAGGCTTATGAATTTGTTTGTATGTGAGTATTTCTCTGGCATACAGCATGCCATCCTGCCAGCCCATCTTGACGAATTTTCATATGGTATGCCATGGGAGTCGTGTTAATTGTGATATACAGGAAATGATAAATAAAACCGGCCAAGTGCGAGTCGGACTCGCGCACGAAGGGTTCCGTACCATTATCTATAAAAAACGGCAAAAAAACACGTTTGTTGTATGGGAGCCCCCTTAAATGTGTATTTTATTCTGTGTTTTAGTATTTGTTGTTATAGCGGCAACAGGAATACATCATCTGTGAAAATTTCAACTGTCTAACTATCACGGTTCATGAGATACAGCCTGGTGACAGACGGACAGACGGACGGACGGACGGACAGCGGAGCCTTAGTAATAGGGTCCCGTTTTTACCCTTTGGGTACGGAACCCTAAAAAGAAGGGTCGAGAACACTTAACTTGGTGTATAAATAAATAAATAACAAAATGTTGTTGTCAGGATGTTAAATAAGTATACTCGACGACTTGTCGCGGACATAAACCAGTAATATGGAAACATCGTAAATCTAGTTTGCACTCGTAAAGTGTTGATATCATAAGTGGATTACGGAATAAAACGTACTTATAAAACGGGTCCTCATAGTACTGCAGTCCAACAACAACAATTTTCCTAACCATTTCCAAAACACTTAGCACTGGTCACTTTGATATTTCCCAAGAATTCACCCAAACATTATTGTAACACTGGCAATGCGAGGGGCATTGTGATGGTGCGAGGTAAACAGTCCGGTAGTGGGCACACGCGTCCGTCCCCGTCGAAGGCGAGGGGCGTACTGATTTACGCAACGCATCAGCACGCCGCGGCATACCCATTCGTACACTCCACCGCACCGAACAATAACGCCAGTATAAACTATACTATAATACCATAGGAATAATAATGAGAATTGCATCAATGCTTGAAACTTACGTTGACCATTGTAAAAGGATCGCCTCGATTACGCAGCCTGAACTCCACTGAACAACAAATGAAACAGTAAACAAAGATCGCCGTCCAAAGATTTCCCCGACCGACTTCACGGGTGCTGAATTTACGTGGAAACTTATTTCTATGGACGCACATTCAATACACTTGCGCAAACTGACGTCGGCGCACACATGTAATTAATGATGAAGCTTGACAACAAATTATGCTTTATTGTCAAAAAACAATGCCGTTAGACATTACCCGAGAAACTCACCTACGTCACTCGGAATTGTGTTCAAAGGTTCAATGACGCAATTTCTTCATACGTGCTCCGGACAAACTCTAAATATCCACACGAACATTCGGCCCATATTTGTATTCGTTGCATATCAACAGGTCTTCACAGCTGCCGTATGAGGAATGTGCCGCATTAGTGTTAGCAGCGAGGAATATTAAAAAGAAACAGTTATGCTCGTAAACAAAGTTGGCTCATATAAAAGTAGAACTAACACTTGTTTGTATTCAGTAGTGGCCATCTGTCCTATTACGAAGCGCAGACAGACATGATGACATAACGCTGGATATACAAACGCATACCAACATTTGGGAGAAAGCGGCCGACGACCCTGTAAATCTCTATCGCCAGTTAAGCTATCAATTTCAGAAGAGCCATCAGCAACGGACGGTGCGACCGGCCGGGGGCTTTCTCGGCGCGGTCGCGTATTCACTCAATCAAGAAAGTAGAGGAAGCGGAAGTGTTATGGCCACTTACTGAGCAAGAATTCCAACGCAGCGTGAGTGGGGAGCGAATTCATCGGATATTTTAGGAACGTTATCGGGCACGGGGCATATGTTGCGTCCTGCGAAACACATGTGGCGTTGATGGAGTCGCAGCTCGAGCATGCATTGGATTCCGGACTAATGGGATCTGAGCACGTGTAAATGCGACTGTAAAAACGCTGGGTATATTCGTTGAATGAGTATAGTCACCGAATGGGAAGCCGGTAGGAAGTACACTTCAACGAATACGTTCTCAGTTATATAAACACGGGTTAGTAGCCTAAGACAATAATGGAATGGGTAATTGCGTGGGAAGCCCCTAAAGAAGCCCTTGCGTTTAGTAAGAATGAAATTTTATTAACGGCAGCAATCATTTCAACTAATTATTATTGCCATTACACATGCTAGGAACAATAAACGTTCATATTTAACGATCAATTATCGTCGGCAGGCGCCGTACTTCATGGACTTGAGCCAATAGACGGTTTTCATTGCCGTCGCAATGAAATTTTAAAACCATATTAACGTCATCGTCTGCTAATTTGAGAGATACAGCGGATATTTACTCTGTGCGAGCGATAAAGGCAGATCTATTTTTAGCTAAGTGTGATGCGGTCACCGTGACAATTCAGTGGCGTTCAATCAATGGGTACACAGCACTAGTAACTACGGCGTGCCTGCCTGCCGGCCAAACGGGTCGAATTTGTTTATTACATAATAGGAATCACGCACTGGCAAGGTGCAATCATCACAAGCTATGCGCGTGATCGAACTAGATCCAACGGCGTAGCGGGTTTTTTACTTTTAATACCTCTTTGACACAATTCAAGCATTATGTAATTTACTGAACCTCGGAATGTGAAAACATCACTTGTATACTTAACACATCCAATGGCAATGTTCTGTCCAACTCCGTTTGTTTGTAAATGGCTCGACTGCGGCTCTCAATGACGATATTCCGATGCCAACGAAAATAATTTTATGTCTGCGTGTTTCTGCGTGCTAACTTGCTAAGAAATTTCCCGTAGTCGCATGTCCAATCTCATGTAAAAAGTCTTATATAACAGAGTTCATGTTAACTTAACGCTGGTCAGTGACACGATGTAAATTTAAAAGTAAACTAGCTTTTGCACACCTTGATACCAAGGCTACAATAGAAGAAGACGAAAACAAAACAATTGAAGTTTAAAAGGAATGACGACCACGCAACGCTTCAATCGAGTCAATAGAATAAAGTACTGGCACTGAATTAACTGTAAATGTACCTACATGTATTGATTTCAATTAGTTCGGACAGTAGACGAGGCAACATTATTAACCCTCGGTCTCTAGAACATCTAGAGCTCTGCTAGGAAAAGTAACTTTGAGAAAAGATACGTAAGAGAAGCAGACTCGACAATCGCTAATGTCGGAAATAAAATGAAATACAATACAAAACGACTCAATACGAGGAGGCCCAGCAGTACAACATACGGGATGCATTTAAGAGGGTGTTCGTCCAAGCTGTTCTGAGAAATTGAACTTAAGGGGAAGTCCCTTAACGCCGGACTGCACCTCCTAGTGCACACACTAGCGGACACTCGTACTATCTCGATAACCAATAACACGAACGGTTCAAGGACAAGTAAAAAAAATTCTCGACCAGCCATTGGCCCTTGGCCCACCCAAGGCTGCAGAGCCTCCGAAGATGTTGGTTTTCATAATAGGGCTGCCAATTAAGTGGCTGCCTCAATAGGGGTTCAATAATGTTATATTTTCTCGAAAAAGGACTAAAAATGTAAAGTAAAATACGTGAGCGACCCGTTTTCATTATATTTTAATATGTGTGATTCTCACGGGAATTTTCTATATAAAGTTATGTGTCTAAAGTTTTAAGAGGGGGTATTGTTCTGTCCCCTTTTCCGCAAAACGCACCTTCATATGAAACGATTGCCGCAGATTGTGACGTCACTATCTGCGAGCGTTTCTCTCTAACAAGCAATATTAAAACGGTTGTCCGTAATTCATTGAGATATCTGAATGGGATTTTCGTCACTAAGCGTATTTTTGAAGTGAAAACTTCTTTAGCGGCGCTGTGCACTTTTTGTGATGGGGAAAAATTGTTAAACTCGCCACAGGTCACGTGACCGTAAGATGTCACGTGTCCGTGAGATTCGACAGATCGAAAATTCGTAAGACGGACACGTGACCTGATCGAAAAACTGTTACAATGTCATTGAGTTTTCATTTCTGCCGGCACTCCCGGAGTGCAACCCGGTCTTTTTTTGCCTTCTTTCTTTTGGAGTAATAATAATTTTAACAGCTACACCCGTATTTAGCTACAGCACGAGACTAGTTCTCGAAAGGATGACGTCAACAAGTAAACAATGGCTGAATTGATTCGACGCGGCCCCCGCCTGCATTGTTCCGGACACTCGTTGATTGGAGAAAGGCAATGCATGGCTTCTGCAAACGGATTTCTTATATCGTCGAACTAATGAAATAAATTAATGTTTGTGGTTAGCATTGATCCGAACCTCCCAATACAGATGTATGTTAACATTTAGGACGCAATACTTAAAAGGAGATGGACATTTTAATTTGCAGGTAATTTATTTTATTAGACGACGGCCATTCAATTTGAAACTAAATTGTAAAAAGGCGAGACGTTCACACTCACAGAACCCATGCCTACACATCTTCTCATGTCGATAGTTTCCTATTTCTTTGGTCTAAACACTGCACTTTGTATCTAAATACTGCGGGATCAATACTCGTACGAGATATAGGTATATCAAACCGCCGCGTCAGCGACGCGCTAGCAACGCGTGTGCAGCGCGGGCCCGCGCGTCATATCTCTCTCACTACCAACACATTTAATATGTATCTCACTACCCCTATCACACTCAGCAGCGCGGGCCCGCGTTCGGACCGCGTTCGATGTGTGTTTGAAGTGTAGTTTCAATGCTTTACAACTTGCGCGGGCCCGCGCAGCACACGCGTCGCGCACGACACGCGTTCGGTGGGTGGAGGCCTTTATTCATTTACAGTCGAGTTCTCCAATATCTACAAAGGCAACCTTTCAAAAATATTTATACATAGTTCTTATGGTTACTGACATAAGACGCATGCCCCGACGCCCCCAACACCGCATAATGGCAATGGCGCCCATTCTGTGGGGCCATATTGCAGCGCTACTTAGACTTCTATGGTTTTTTCGTTCGCTGGCTGGCACGTCGTATAGAAGTAAGTTGACCCGCAAAAACAGATCAAGTTAATGCCGTAGCCGAGTTGTTTATCTTAATGTTGGTAAAGTTCCAATGTTACTCTGATGTTACGCCCATCGGGTCGGTTAAGTAATTTCTTAGGAGCCTCACTCGCGATTGTGGACATGAAATTTAAGGTGTTACGTCCTTGCCGAATAGCGTGAAAGTGAATGCCCGCCGACCTTGCGGAGACGCGATGTTCGCTACGCTACACTTTCCATGCGAATTTCACATGCTAGTCCCACATTAACAGGGGTGTAGACTCATGTTAAAATTGATAACGAAGTGTTGCTAAATGGCTAGTAAACCATCAAATTATTGTAATAAAGTAGTTATTTTTTTTTTATTAAAATCATAAAAAGATATGGGCCTTAAACGTTTAGAAAAAATATGCATTATTTATGGTCCAAGAGTAAATTTAAAGAACCAATAGAATCCTAACGCTTTTATGGAAACAAAATTGTATGACAACTATGGACCTAAACGCAGTATTTCGCGACCAAAACAGCAATTTATTTGAATTTCCATACAACGATTAGTACAAATAGATACTGTGACGTCATACTTTTATGTCAATTGGTATGAAGCGTTTCGGCTGCCGCCATTAAGGTCCATCTTTGACGCTTGACGCTTGACTTTGGGTATTTATGTTCTTTTATTGTTGTACTCCCATACAAACATATGTTCCTCTTCAAAAACGTTCGAAAGGCATCGTAAAAAAATCTTAGATCACACCCCTATTGCATATTTTAAAATTTTAACCGACCCGACTATCTCTGATACTTTATTTAATTACGTAACGCAAGGTTTTCGCTTTTCTCGTAATCTTTGTTAATATAGCATGTTCTGTAACCGCGAAATTAATTACTAAAATGTAAACTGAGTGAGATGACTGTGATGTAACATCTAAAATGATTTCTGTGTAATTCAAACGGTACCATTGCTCGGGCGCATTGTTTTTGATATTCTAAATCCTTTTATTGCAAGATGTTTAAGTCGGACTGGATTAACCGGTATTATAACTTAAGTAGGCAAACCTTGACCCACTGGGTATTCTACTATTTTACACGCATTTCGGTATTGAAGCAATGGTTTAACAGCGCAATACTTTTAATTACACATGCATTACTTAGCATACCAATTAAGAAAACAAGCGATGTAGAACTGATCGTAATGAAGATTGGGCAAGTGTATTGGGCCCTCAGAATATTATAATGGAACCTTTATACTGCAGGGCCGGAGGAAATATAGGAAGATGAGAAACACTTCCCAGTTTTACAGTTCTATTCGAGTATTACTGATGTTTTACGAGATAAAATAAACTTCCGTGGTTATTACGAAGGGAAAAGTTATGTTGACTTTAATCTGCTTCAGTTATCCTCAAAGGAAATCTAAATATAGAGGGAGATTGATATTTTCTTACCGGTTATCGTCAACACGCGCCCACGGATTAGGTCCATATCGCCGAATAAGCCTGTATAGATATTTCTGGAAACTACGCTGTCATAATCTAATAAAGCAGAAGCCCATTCAACCAATTTGCAGTACCCTGATTCCGTGACTGATACGGCTTCTTTGGCGGGGTATCCACACCATCCCCACTAATATTAAAATGCGAAAGTGTGTCCGTCTGTCTGTCTCACTGTTAACTCTTCTCGCTTAAACCGATGAACTGATTTGGTATATTGTTATGTTTAAATTTGGTATAGAGATAGTTTGAATCCCGAGGAAGGACATAGGATAGTTTTTATCCCGAAATCATCGGCTGAGGGATTGAAATGGGACGGACGGACGGAGTTGCGGGCAGAAGCTAGTTTATTTATAGTATCAAGCATTAACTGATTACGCTGTGAAAGTAAAAGATATTACGCCGAAGAAAAGGTTGCAAACAAAGCGGTGACCTCAGGCAACCTCAATTTGGCGAACGCCAGAGTAGGTTTTGCTTGAAATCTTTTTGCACCCACGTTTATGTTTTGTTTAGGCACAACTCATTTAACTGTGGATATTAAAGCTACTATGTAGCGAATGCGATTTCACAAATGCTCTCTTTCGGACGCCGAGTGTTTAGAATGTTTCGCTCCGGTCTTTCATAAATCAAGAATATATAAACTGACGATTAATACTTTATTGTTTACGTTTACTTTCAATCATTATTTCTCGTGAAATTTAATTTACGAGGAACATGATTTATGGCTTTGTAAACAATTCCAATTTTGTAAAGTTCGGTTTGTGACGACGGAGTAATCAAAGTTTTCAACAAATAAGCAGATGAAGGCTCAAAAGACTTAAAATGTATGGGCTACATGCGTTATTATAAAGTTTAAATTAGCATGATTCGTTTTACGGAGTCTTCAATTATTCATTGAAGTTTGAAAGTAATTAAGTTATTTTGAGCATAATAGTTTCAAAAATGCAACTAAGGGTGGGTTGCACCAAATCATTTAATAGTAAGCGGTGCTCTTTAAAATCTGAATGTATGTAAAGTATTAAAAGTTTATATGGAATGATAGCTGCCGGTCTGTAATCGTAAGTTGGGTTGCACAAAGCCAACCAATTAAAGCACCCTTGGCGGGGTTATTTCTAAATTCGGCCTTAAGCAAATTCAATTAAGTAGATACTTCGGCTCAAGTGGGACTACTGTCAATGATCTAAATGCTCACTGGGTGAGACATGATCCGACTTCATTTGAAGACTTTTTGAGTAAAATGAAGGGGAGTTATTCCAACGTACAATTTATTAATCGCCACAGCTACTCCGCTCGTCAAGTCGGTGGTTTACAAGGGATGAAATCAAGCTTTGATTACCGCGAAAAGTCCCACTACATGCTCACCTAGGGCGGTAATCGCTTACCCAACTGTGATATGTCGCAAGCAAATGACCTAACACGGGAACAGCATGAAAATCGGTAATAAAATCCACACCACGCCCCGACACGGGGTGGCTTAGCCCTCATATTGAAGCTGAATAATCCAACCGTACAAAGCGTGTCCGTCAAGCGCTGACCTAAAATGCGACCCACTCACCACTAACCACCGCTCTCTATGCATGCATAGATAAATAGATAACATGACAACTTGACAATGTACATACATAGATTTGATCCATTCTAATATTATAAATGCGAAAGTTTGGATGTTTAGACGTTTGTTACTCAATCGCGCTTAAACGGCTCAACCGATTTGGATGAAATTTTGCAAGAAAATAGCCTGGATTAAAATATGGGATAGTTTTATAGACGAAGTCGCGGGCGGAAGCTAGTATCCTACTAATGTTATAAATGCAAAATTTTGGATGTTTACGTAGATGTTTGGATGTTTGTTACTCAATCACGCTGAAACGGCTCAACCGATTTGGATGAAATTTTGAACCAAGATAGTTTAAAGCCTGGATTAAAATATAGGATAGTTTTTATCCCAGGATCACGCAGACGAAGTCGCGGGCGGAAGCTAGTTATTTATAAATGCGAAAGTGTATGTCTGTTACCTCGTCACGCTTAAACCGCTGAACCGATTGAGATGAAATATAGTATGGGTATGGAGATAGATTGAATCCCGAGGAAGGATATAGGATAGTTTTTATCCCGGAAATCATCCCCTAATGAGGTAAAATGGAGGGTGAAAGTTTGTATGGAGCTACGATTTAAACGAGCAGTTTCACGCGGTCGGAGTCGCGGGCAAAAGCTGGTTACTAACCCATATACTAATATTATAAATGCGAAAGTGTGTCTGTCTCTCCGTTACCTCGTCACGCTTAAACCGCTGAACCGATTTAGATGAAATTTGGTATGGAGATAGTTTGGATCCCGGGGAAGGACATAGAATAGTTTTAATATCCCGAAAATCATCCTCTGCGGTTGTAAAATGGGGGATGAACGTTTATATGGCACTGCGATATAAACGAGTTCCACGCGGACGGAGTCGCGGGCAGAAGCTAGTATAAAAACGAACCATTAACCAGGCCCCTCCTGACCCACCCATGCATAGATAACTAGATAACTTGACAACTTGGCAACGTACATTGATACTTAATAATTCAGTGAAAGTCCACGGTGTCGATTACGAACGCAATCAATCCCTCTGGGATGAGTAATGCGAGAATGAGCAGGCTCCCAGCAACGGGTGCTTGGTAACTGTAAGGGCGTGGCTAGTTTAAGTGTTTAGGGTTCCGTACCTCAAAAGGAAAATCGGAACCCTTACACGATCACTTTGTTGTCCGACTGTCTGTCTGTCGAGACCCTTTATCTCGGGAACGCGTGGAGGGTATCGAGTTGAAATTAAAACCAACTCAGGTCCAATGAAGCTGTGTAAAATCGAACTTCTAAGTTAATACGGACGTTTATGCCGGAAACAACGTATATTTCGACACTCACAGGGCATCAAAATTTATAGGCTACGTCCCGTTGACCTAGAAATATGAAATGTGGCAAGTGTTCAATCATAAAAAAATATAGTGTTTATACGGAATCCTCGGTGGGCGAGGTCCGACTCGCACTTGAATGGTTTTATTTTATTACTGGCTGCCCGCATGACACTGCCACCGCATCCACTCATTTGCTTTCGGATTTTAAAAAAGGTAGCCTAAATTGCTTTCAATTTTTCTTTATCAAAGAAGTCCATACTTCACTACTACCACCACACTTATACTTCATAGAACTCTAGCGAAGCCTCGGGATCAAATATAACCCATGTCGGATCAGAAAATCCAATATATACACTGCATTATTTGCAATCGGATAGGTATTTACCCATCCACCACACTTACCACTTGGTAACGCAGATATTGCATTTATCGCTGCAAAAAAACACCGTAGGTTAACAGCTCTTATGAACGTCGCAATAAGGTTTACATTCGGTTATTAATGTGTCTTCATTGGTTAATGTTCGCCCATTTAGTCAGTGCAATCGTTTGTTCGAAAACGTTACCTACTTAACATGATCCCATAATACATTACATTACACCCAAGGCAAGTATAATACAAAGAATGTTTCAAACCGCGTTCGAACCGAAGGCAAGGCCGATGAGTAGGTATGCGATCTGAGGCTTTCTTTATACCGCCCGTGTTAGTAAAATTACCTCTCCGTCACGCTAGGAAGTAAGATTTAGATAACTGGCACTTTATGACCAGGTGTGACGAAGTATTTCACAACGAAACTTTTTATTATTGCACTAAAAATATTTGATGCGCAAATCGTACACGAGAAAGTCAGAAGACTGTTACGATAACGATTCATAAATGTTATGTTAAAAAAGTTGAAAACCCCCGACATTTTCATTTCAAAGTCCAATATCTCAAAAACGGCTGAACAGATTTTCATGAAACATGGCTAAGAACACTCGGGATCACATCAGCTTTCGAATAAAAAAAACCGCATTCAAATCGGTACATCCGTTTGGGGGCTACGATACCATAGACAAATACACAGTCCTCTCTTTGCGTCGGGGTTAAAAAGTAAACATTTTCGTGCAGCGTTCGCAAGGTGCGTTTGTATTGTGTGCACAGCTGTCAGGCTCCAGACGCGGATTGGTTGGACCATCGGGGCCATCTGTCGATCGTGCGATAGCGAGAAATTTGCACACCAAATTGTGTGTGCATCAAAGGACATTTTACTTTTAATTGATGATAAGACCTATCATCGAGATATTTGCCTCAAGCTCTGGCAGGTCTTGCTAGGCTCCCCAGCACCTGAGGTGTTACGCCCGATCACGCTAGGACACACCACTCAACATTAATTTTGTTTGTAATAATAATTAGCAATGCGAGTGGCGTGTCCGTTACAATATGAATCTGAGCTAAAACAAATCAAGTCTTCTATCAATACAGGGTGTATCAAAAATGGGGTGTGAACCGTGCAAGGGTATATTCGGTAGCGCATTGCGATTCCAAATATGCATTTGTTTTTTTTTTGTTTACATTGATGTTTTTGTTTTAGTTTACATTAAAGTCTTTGTTTTTGTTGACATGGTTTGTGAACGATATTTGATAACGTTCCCCGCGAGGGTGAAGGGTGGGAGGGTTTATTTCATTTTCAACCGCTGCGCGCACAGCTGTGTTATGAAAACAAATGTTTTGTGTAGGTATGTTTTTTGACATACACAAGCAATGTCAACAAAAAAAAGGCTGTAATGTAAACAAAAACAAACATTTCAATGTAAACAAAAACAAGTCAACAATTTATATATATATATATATGCATATGCTAATGTCTACATCTTCAACTTGTTTTTGTGTAATTCAAATTGAAAGTTCCAAAACTAGAGCGAAGCCGAACAAGAGTCTACTCAAATTAACAAGATCAATTAAAGCACCCCTGGCGGGGTTATTTCTAAATTCGGCCTTAAGCAAATTCAATTAAGTAGATACTTCGGCTCAAGTGGGACTACTGTCAATGATCTAAATGCTCACAGGGTGGACATGATCCGACTTCATTTGAAGACTTTTTGAGTAAAATGAAGGGGAGTTATTCCAACGTACAATTTATTATACGCCACAGCTACTCCGGTCGTCAAGTCGGTGGTTTACAAGGGATGAAATCAAGCTTTGATTACCGCGAGAAGTCCCACTACATGCTCACCTAGGGCGGTAAAACCAAGGTCTCTCTCGGATAAATATGCGATCGGAGGCTTCCTTTATCACCTCCCGTGGTGAAACAAAATATGACGTTTCCCACTGGCCAGGTAATGGGATTTTCCGCACACGTCTTATCTCTTCTTCTTCTTCGGCATAATTGCGTCCACTGCTGGACATACGTATTCCTCTTCCATGGACTTCCAAACTGATCTGGACGCAGTGGCCCTGGTCTAGATCGGCCCTGCTACCTTTTTACCTTTTTATATCGTCCGACAATCTGGCTGGCGGTGTCCCCACCCTACGGTTTCCTTCGCGAGGTCTCCAAGGCAGCACTCGCTACGCACACGGGAACGCATTTTACGCCACAGTTGGTCATAAAGTTGTTTTATGACTAGCTCTGGCGTAAAATAAATTGTACGTTTACCGTCCGTTACGCGTGCGCGCGTGTAACATTTTTCGTTTGCAATCGTGACTATAGATTTCTTGTGAATACCTACAGCGATTTGAAATAAGTACTGTCGCTTTACGATCGCCTTTTATTACTTAATCCCGTTTTGAACCATCATAGGTGGCCTTAATAACTTTGATCCTGGTACTAACACCCACATTTAGGGTCGTTCAATCAGCCATAGTTCCCGACCTAATACCCTTTTCGCCAAAATCTATTCTAACCCAGTAGCCCGTGTAAGTAGGTAAACAGGCAGAAACTGATTTAGGAAAAATATGTTGTTCGCCTTGCTGTCATTGCGGCACTCTTTGGGGGAAGCCTATGTGCAGCAGTGGAAGTCTTCCCGCTGATATGATGGTGATGTTTTAAGTAGGTATGGTACAAATCCAATTCTAGAACGAATTCACTTATTTTTGTAACAGGCACATATAGAAGACAAAGTCATTGTCTTTCAACCGCTAGTTGTTTACGTTGTACTAACAAGGAAACATACCCAACTGTCCGGCGCCGATTTCAATGATTTTTATATAAGTATGTTACAGAGTAGTCTAAAATAACCGACACGTATTTTTTTTAGGGGAGATATTTTTCTCCAAATAAAAATGGCTAAACCCTGAAACGAACTGTTTTTTTTTTTAATTACCTATAGCCTATCCCACGAATCCCACGATTATGAGGAATCGAATGACACCTCATATGCCAAATTGCAATAGTCGTTTGGACAGTAGGCCTTGAATAAAAAAAAATCGTGTAGGTACATGTAATGTACAAACATACGCTCGTAAAACATAACCCTCCTTCTGGGCCAGGCGGGTAAAAATGTAATAATTACCACATTATTTACGGTCGGCCAGAATTCGGACTCATTCTCGCTTGAATAGCTATCGACAATAAAAACCAACGACAATGGTATCAATATTTTACGCAACTATAAAGAAACAATGCAGTTTTGCCTCGTGCTAGTGATAAGAGACAAATACTTGGCGTATAAAACACGTGTGTCATAACAATGACAGTATTGCCTAAAAGTAGGGAGGCCAATTGGCTAAAACCAAAATTCCGTTTGACTGAAGAGGTTCCTACCAACAAGTGGTATCGTTGGATTCTGTGAGGTCTCCCGAGTATGAAACGTGCTGTTGTCGCTCTCTAAAAGCGTGGAGAGAATAACTATGACGTCACAAAGATGGCGACAAGTAATATCAAATTTTAACAATTATCTCCCTAAATACTCAACGTATTTGAACGAATGAGGCATCAAATGAAAGCTATTTAAACAGCCAATAAAACATGTCATACAATATAAAATGTACATCTTACAATAAAAAAGTCACAATTAAATAAACATTTTTCTTTAAACTTACCTTTATTTTCAATGCAAAAAAATCTATGAAGGAGGCGTTATCGTCAAAAAATACTTCATATAAACGAAAATGCTACATTTATCCTTTATACAATTCTTTTTGAATCATGGGAATCGGGTCATAAATAAGTATACTACGGCAATAATGACAATATTATTTTTATAATAAGGTAGGTTTTCAGGATCAAGTAAGGTAACGAACTAAGTAAGAACATCCTAATATTGTACCTAGTCGGTCCCAAAGTTCTGTCACTGGCATATTATTTTTAAATTTAGAAGATGATTTTAAGAAAATTTTATTGCATTCCATTTTTGAATGTTTGACAATTATTTTAAAATAAAAAACAGTCATTCGTTGCAATTTCTCACGATGGAGTGGACATTGAAAGAAAACCGAATAGCTGTTTTAGCATTGCACCGCTGTGGGCACTCGCCAAGTACCATTTTCAAGTTGCTCAAAAATTTAAAAATAACGCTTAGGTTTGTGTACCGTACTATTGATAGGTACAATGAAGTCTCCAGTGTTGAGGACAAGAAAAGAATTGGCCGGCCTCGCTCCGTACGAACACCAGCAGTAATCAAAGCGATCAAGGCGCGCATAGCAAGAAATCCTGTCCGAAAACAGAAATTGATGGCTTTGCAGATGGGTGTCAGTAGAAAAACCGTCAAAAAGGTTTTAAACGAAGATCTTAGTCTACGAGCATACAAAAAAAAGCGTGGGCACTTACTTAATGCCCGTCTAAAAACAATAAGGCTTAAAAGATCCCGGAAGTTGTTAAAGCGGTACGCGAAAAATCGACACCGTGATATCCTCTTTACAGACGAAAAGATTTTCGATATTGAAGAGAAGTACAATAAACAGAATGATAGAGTGTACGCTAGGAGCTCTGAAGAAGCAGGAAAAAGAGTTCCGCGGCTGCAAAATGGGCATCATCCATCATCAGTGATGGTCTGGTTGGGTGTATTTTATTACGGGCCAACTGAGGTTCATTTTTGCGAAAAAGGTGTCAAAATCAGTGCGAAAGTATACCAAGAGACAGTTTTGGATAAGGTTGTCAAAGATCTGCCCAACACGCTATTTTCGGGACATAATTTTGTGTTCCAGCAGGATTCTGCGCCAGCACACAAAGCCAAGACCACTCAAGCCTGGTTAGACCGTCAAAAAATCGACTTTATAAGACACGAAGATTGGCCTTCCTCTAGTCCGGGCCTTAATCCTTTGGACTATAAAATTTGGCAGGTCTTAGAGGGGAAGGTCTGTGCTAAACCACATAAAAATTTGGAGAGCCTAAAGTCATCTTTAAGAAAAGCAGTCACTGAGATAGATATGAAAATGGTGCGTGCTGCGATAGACGACTGGCCGCACCGATTAAGGGCCTGTATTAAAAACAAAGGAGGTCATTTTGAATAATTTTCATTAATTTAAATTCTTTATTAAATGTACTTTAAATCGGTATATAATTTATTAAAAATTTATTGCTACTTTAGTTTTTATCATTATCTTCATTTGTGACAGAACTTTGGGACCGACTACGTATGTAAATGTAAAACTTTGGATGTTTGAATGTTTGTTTACTTGATTACAATACCTAAACGGCTGAACGGATTAATATGAACGTTTCATCAACAAATCTATACTAATAATTATAAAAACCAGTCAAGTGCGTGTCGGGCCACCCGCAGTGTAGGGTTCCGTAGTTGCCTGTCTGTCTTAGTTACATCTACGTGCGGTGCGGTTGCGTCGGCCGAATTTGTACGAAAATTGGCCTTTGCATTCCATTAAGTTGGTCGACTAATACCCGGTAACTACATATGACTACTTGTCCGTGATAGTTTTCCTTTTAAATTCATTATATGTACTACTACCAGGATTTTTTTCACATCCCCAGTAGTAGCCATTAAGCCGGCAGGGGGGAAGGGGCACATGACTCGAACAAATTAGGGCTTTAAAGCCCAATATTTCGCTAACGAATTTTTTTCAAGATTTTATTTTACTGTTTTGTCGGCGTGATTGATTTATATACCCATGCCGAATCACAGTTTTCTAGTAATAATGGTTACTGAGCTAAGCCGAAGACGGAGAGACAGACGGACGGACATGGCGAAACTATAAGGGTTCCTTGTTGACTACGGCACCCTAAAAAGGAAGTATCTGTGAGATTGTAGCTTTGTAAGTTATGGGTAATCTGCGGAACCACTAATCCAATTTCAAAAATTCTTTCACCTGCGTGTTAGAATGGACTTTCTGGATGGTTATAGGCTATATTTTATCCCGCAGATTTGCCTGCGTTCATTGCAATACGCGGGCGAAGTCGCGCGGACAGCTCGTAGTCTATACAATCTGAATAAGACATGAGATTTTTATCTATAAAATTGTCGAGAGAGAAGGCAGTCAAAATATATCAATTTCAATAACACTTACACTTTATATTTTAATTTTAAATATATGTTAATAAGCAACCGAAACACGAGACAAGCATCGCATTGTAGAACGACACAAATCCTTTCTAATATTATAAATGCGAAAGTGTGTGTGTGTTTGTTTGTCCTTCTTTCACGTCGCCACGGAGCGTCGTATTAATGTGATTTTTGTATGGAGATAGTTTAGAGGCTGGAGAGTGACATAGGCTACTTTTTCCAACGGGAAAAAATCTAATTCCCACGGGAAAGTTCAATATGTTACATTTTCCTATAACCACGCGGGCGAAGCCGCGGGCATCAGCTAGTAACTCTATAGGACTATAATAATACTTCACGCAAAAATTAAATAATCTCGAAACGAATCAACAAAGGGTTGAAGTGTGTTGTAGGCGGTGGGCTAGCAACCTATCACTGCAATATCACATTTTAGCCGATCTTTTATACCCACATTTATGCTAAAAGTGGCGCTGGAATCATACGTTTCATGTGCTCTGCCTACCCATGTATGAATCAACAAAGGCGTATGTATATGTACTTGACACCTATGATCCAGACGCAGGTGGAAGGAACAGGTATGTTATATAGACTAAAGTGGGTTGTTTGTCTACTGCACCAGCGCCAACTAAGCACACAATTAATTGGATTGCGTCGATCGCCCGGGAAACAATCCCGTCTGTGACGTGTAGGGTGCGTGTAGGTTATAGACTTCATTTATCAAACTAGTGCAAATTTTTCAACTTTGCCCATTAGCAGGATTAATTAATTAAAGATCTACGCCATACACGGCTTAGCAAATCTTCTAATCTATTTGCTATTATTTGCGTCATAAAGGGTTAATTGAAGTGTCTGCAAAATACCAAAATGAAATTTTCTTAATCGAATGTTTCCCCATACCTACTGTTTCACAAAAAGAAAGAGAACGTGCCTAGAAAGTTTGAACACTCTTTTTAAGATGTTTATTTAATAATTAGAAAAACGTGAGAACAACATATATTTGTCGAAACAAAGCTGGATTGGATTACATTACATTTATTCCACGGTCATTTCGAAATTCACCGCGCATAAGTATTTCCGCCATAATCATCTAAATTGTCCGTCCCTTCACATAAGTAATTTCCACGTTTATAAACCCTACTTCCTTCCATTGCACGTAATGAAGGGCAATTATCACAAACTTCCTTCGGACACAATAGAATGTAAAAAGCAGGCAGCATGACGGCAGAGCGATTATATGACGCCCAGGGATACGATACGACTCTCGTATCCGTAACTCGTGACGTACGTCGGTAAATAAATAGTCATTTGATGTAACAAATACAAAGAAACCCCCGATATTCAAAGTTATTTAAAGACAAAGCCAGTTCAAACAATAGTTAATGCAGTTACGAAAATTTTACCTTTGCAGTTTGTACGAAAGCAAAACTAGAGAGATAGTTAACGGAACAAAGTACCCACCAAAAACATTACATGTAAAGTGATTGCCAAGACTCCCTAGCTCATTATATAGCTTTCAGCGTTAAAAAGATATCAGATCATAAGTAGCGCCAAGCTTCCTATCCTACACAGCGTAACTCTACCACTACCAATACCAGCCACGCTCTACAAATTCTACATCTTGGCTATATCATAAAGACATACAGTCTTAAGTATAAAGACAGGTAAAACCTGGTCTAACTGTTGATATGTGTATTATTTTGTATAACTATTTATGTTCTAGGCGATTGATCTGAGGGTATTTTTAAGCCATATCTGATATAAGGTTTTTTTCTTCTTTTTTTATGGACTTTACGGTGCTTTCAATATCGTTTAGCAAATTCATTTCGGACAAGCCTATCGAACTTAATTTGAAACTTTTGCACTGACTCCTTGGTACGAATTAAAGAAACAAAAGGTTAATAAGCCGCCTAAACATGTTATCTAAGTGATCTCTGAATGATTGCTCAATTGAGCAGCTGCGAAATAAATGTGGTGAATTTTTATTTTTACATAAATACGATTTTTCACGTTGTTTCGGATTCCCTTCAATTTCTGATGCAAGCGAAATGATGGACAGCTAAAAGAATCAGCTAAAAACCAAAGCCTACGGCGTGGAACCATCACTAGAGCGGGTCGATAGAAAAGCTCCATGATAGTTATATTGGATGCCAAAGTCGGAGTTGTCGTAAGTAACATAGGTACCATATTCTCTAAATGGCCACCATGCACAGATCTAAACCTTTTTTTTTATTAAAAGATATGATTACACTATGCCCAGATGTTTAGCTTTACGAATCATGTGTAATTGCGGCTCGCATTGTACGTTTTTTTTTGGTGTAATATCGTTTTGTTCGTACATCGTAAATTTTCGTGTAGTATTTGTCCAAAATCGTTAATGTTACTCGGGAGAATTGAGTAAATTTTGTCTAAACGATATGCTTTATGTCGTTAAAGTAGTAATTAAACACATGTGTAATTTTTAAATAAAAATGTAATACCAAAAAAAAGGCTAAGTAAAGTTGTCTTTATAGTTAACGATACAGTCTTTAGATCAATATTTATTAGAGCAACATTTCGTTGCTATTTGGTACCTAAATTAACAAAATTATTATTATCCACTATTCGGGGTAAGTCCTCTGAGGCGTAAACGTCGTTTTAAAATGGACGACGGCTGATGCGGCGACCCGACTTAATGTTATTACATCAGCAACGCCCTTGCCCAAACACGTAAAGAGTATACATAAAAAAAACAGAGCAGAGCAGAACACCAAACTGTAGACATCAATGCCGAATGATACGCATTTCTAAAGACAAATAAATGTGACTGGGCAGAATTGGTGACTGATAGCTGCAATTTGGCCTTCAACCGATCGTTTTATGTGGAGTCATGGCTCTAAAAACAAGGCTGGCCAAGCTGAACAGTTGACTGATGACATCAATTAAACGGTGATTAAAGTATAGAAACCCCGTGAAAGCCCTCAGTCAGTGACTGGCGTTCGCAATCCTATCACAATGGGAGGAACTGCGACAATCACGGCTTCCGCTAATTGCTGATTGGTAGATGATGTACTGAATTTACCATTTAATGGATATTGCGATACACTCTCGCCTTAAGTGCACTGTTATATTATATCTCAGTGTATATACAATCAAATGTATCTGATAACCTTGAATGGCTTTTCGAGATTCAATCTATCTCGCACCAGCATCCAGACAGCAGACGGTCCTAAATAAAATCTCTTTTCGTTTCTTATCGTCCAAAATTTGCAGCTGACGCAGACATGAGATCACGCAAATAAAATCAACCAACGTGCGATTGAAATACTAAAAGCATATGTCCATCTGTTCTGATGTTTAAAGTCATTGGGGTTACATTGGAGGAAACCGTACTAAGATATTTCGCCGCGTGACTTGGCTACTGGCATGGAAATAATTAACAATGAAATCGCGATGCTTGTAAATAGGTACACTAATACACCACGCACACTAATACACATCACATGAAAATAGCCTATCAAACGCCAAGGGTACCTACACAGGTAGAGCTAGAGCGAATCAGTTGTGTATTTTCACATTGATCCGACAAAAATCCGATCGAGGTCGCTCACATTATCCGCTGTGCGAGATCAGTGCAGAATTGAATTCGTTCTATTGTTGACCTTGCCATTTGAGTGACGCAGGATTATCATGCGTGCCCTTGTTATTTCGGTCTGCGGTTGCCAGCCCACTAGCGAAAGCCGTTTGTCTGCGCCCTCCGTGCCCTAATGAAACCAATTCACGCGGCCCGACCATGTGCCTACTAAATTCTTTACGACTAAATAATTTATAGCATCAATAAAACGCTAGTGAAACTTGCTCAATTTTAATACAATAGTATTGTCTCACGGCGAGAGCAGTGCAGCAAAATTTCTCAAAATATTGTTATAATTATCAGTATAATTCACCCACGGCGCGATGTAATTATTCTTAAAATATCTCTGCCGACATCGTCGTTCTCTACGCGGCGTTCTCGTTTTAAAGTATGATTCTTGAGAAGAAAGCTTTTGAGTGTGTTCTCATTTTAGTAATCTTTTCAGACGGTTTAGCGACATTTCACTTAGAGACATTTAAAGCCAAAACTACATACATGCCTGGCATTCTACCAAAAGCGAATGTGGAATGCAGTGCGTACTGTGTGCGAAATGTTTTGAGGTAGGCTCGATGAAAAGGCATGGCGGCAATTTCGGGCAGCCGGAGTCGCTGGCATTTCGGCCTTAGAAGCAAGGCCGAAATGCCTTATAAACAAGGCGAGTGTGAGCGACGTCCGCTCTCGGCGGCGTCGGCTGGGCGAGTGCGCGAGCTACCGGCCGCGGCAATGCTCGCCCCTCACAGTCACCTAAGAGTGACCTAGTTCCGAGACACAAGTCGGCGACGGACGAGCTCCGCCCCTATGTGCTCGGACAGTGCGTCGACCACGCTCCGTGACACAAGTCGGCGACGGACGAGCTCCGCCCCTATGTGTACGGACTGAGCGCACCACCACTCGGAGCCCGAATGGTGTGTCTGGGCTTTGCCCGTGTCCTTAGACACTTTGGGGTGAACGCTGTTACTAAATAAAAGAGGGAATAACGAAATCAGACTTTTATTAACTTTTCCCTATCACTGCCCTAAGTGACTTGATACAAGTCCCTAATTTCCTAATACTTTGTAGTTTCCTTCTTCTTCTAGTTGTGACTTCCAGGAGACTCCGATTGACACTGAATTGCTCCGGGCCGTGCCCGCTATTTATACCTGCTAGCGGGCAAGCGAGACGTGCTGAGTGAGACAATACAAGTTACGCCCACTTTGACTTGACTAATTTACATTACAAGATGTTATTTGGATGTTATACATATTAATGGGCGGAAGTCTAAGCTGATTTACAAAGTTCTAATATGGCTTGAGATCTTATAGGTACAGTAGGGTTCGTAAGTATTTTCTTATTTGAATAATCGTACATGGAAGTCGGGCAAACCGTAATTCGGTCCCTTTTGTAATTCTTATTTAACATTTGCGCTGAACCTACTGAGTTTACTTATTTGTAAGTTTAAACATTTAGTAGAACTTTTAATTAGCTTTCTAACAATATATAAACCTTTCTAATACGATGAGCCGTTACAAAGATATGAACGTAAACATGTTGATTGCGAAGTAAAAATGCGCTGTACTAAATTCCAATTCAGGCTCAGTGGCCGCGGCTCTCGTTACGGTCATGTTGGCGCGATATACCCCTCCCCTCCAGGCGGCCAGTCTGCGCTGCGCTCGCGCATAGGCAACATCTCCTCTCTCTTTCTAATACAATTTGTGTGTTTACAATATCAAATGAGAGGGTGTTTTATTACTATGGGGATTTTAACTACGGGGTTCTTTATTATTTTAAACAATCTAAGTCTTTATAAATAATCACACATTTCTCTTACGAATAATCTTCGTATGACGCGATGCGTAGCTCTGCCGTCGCGTGTTGATCCTGTCGTCCATAATTCTCCCCCTTAGTGTGAGGCGAAGCCTCGCACTATTGGTTGCAACGGTGTCATCACTTTAATTACTTTCACTATTTGTCTTTTCTTTCACTGATTCTAACACTATTAATCGTGATGAAGGTCGGCGGAAGATCCCATGTTTCGTCTTCACGTCGGCGGACCTGGCTTTCCCATCAGGTCCCGGGTTGACTTTCATGACCAATCCTTTTGGCCACACGTTGCGGGGGTTGGCTGGGTCGGCGATAATCACGCAGTCGCCGATTTCAATTTGTCTCCCTCCATCGTTTGACGATCTCTTAGGTGCAAGGAGAGGGAAGTATTCTTTACACCATCTCTGCCAAAAGTGGTTGGCTAGGGCTTGCACTTGTCGCCAGCGTCGTCTATCATCGATATCGCAGAGACCGATCAATGGTTGATCGGGTGCGCTAAGTAAAAGAAAGTGGTTAGGCGTTAGTGCATGTTCGTCGTTGGGATTGACAGGAACATGAGTCAATGGCCTAGAATTGATTATATTTTCTATCTCGGCGAGCAAGGTTTCGAAGGCTTCTTGAGACGGTGCCCTTTCATGTAGTGTGTAGGTGAGCGCGTTTTTAACTGTTTTAACCATGCGCTCCCAGGTTCCTCCGGCTGATGGGTTGCCGGGAGGAATAAACTTCCATTCCATTCGTTGCCGTAGTCCGTATTCTCGCAAGGCCGGCATCCATTCGTTGTGAGCGGTTTTGAGTTCCAATGCGGCGGCGCGGAATGATGTTTGATTGTCGCTCCACATTACTCGTGGCCATCCGCGGCGGGCAGCAAATCGCCGCAGGGCGTTTATTGCGCTGTCTGTAGATAGGCTGTGCACCACTTCTAGATGCACAGCGCGCGTTGCTAGACATGTATATAGCGCTACCCAGCGCTTTTCGCGTCTTCTTCCGACGGTGACCCAACATGGTCCGAAGTAATCTTGAGCAGAGTAAGTGAACCCTCGCTGATAGGCTTCCAATCTTTCTGAAGGCAAGTCCCCGAAGGGTTGTGCGTGTGGCCTGGCACGACGTAATTTACATAGTCCACACGCGTGTGCGATTGCTTTTACGCTTGGTCGGAGGTGCAGAATCCAGTAGGATTGCCTGAGGGCATTAACAATGGCCTCGTTGTTTACGTGCGCCCCTTTTCTGTGGGCGTTTGAAATCAACAGTCTCACGAACGTATCCTTTCCGTCTAATATGATGGGTTTGTCCACTATATAGCGAACCGGTGCTTGGTTTAAACGTGTCTTCATTTTCATAATGCCGTCGGCGTCTAATTCAGGAGCTAGTGTGTATAATCTTGAGTTCCGGTTTATTTCCTCCTTTTTATCCAAAGCGCGTAGCTCATTTGGAAAACTGTTCCGTTGACTGTGTTGGATCCACATATTTTCAGCTGTCTTTATGTGGCGAAGTTCTAGTTCAATCGTTTTCAGTTTCTTTTTTAATTTTTCTATGAATAATAATACATATGCGGTGGCTCGTATCAATTTTTCGTATTTACTGAAGCGTTCTATGTCTGGTAACACTGCTGACGGTTCGCATTTGACCGTTACACATACTGTGT
This sequence comes from Epinotia bilunana, assembly GCA_947049275.1. NCBI lineage: Eukaryota > Metazoa > Arthropoda > Insecta > Lepidoptera > Tortricidae > Epinotia > Epinotia bilunana. Next base: position 21,904,573 of record OX346257.1, read on the forward strand.
GTATTTTTCTGAGTTCACTGGGTTCGACGTCCAATTTTTCCACTATTGTCGGCCAATGTTCTTCGCCTAATTTCAGGAATGTAGGCCCTTGATACCACCTATCCTCTATGTTTATTCTTTGTTCTGGTTTGGATCTAGTGGCGTCGTCAGCTGGATTTAATTTAGTCTCCAGCCATCTCCACGATTGTCGTTCTGTTTTTTCTGCTATTTCTGATAGTCGATGTGATACAAAAGGTGAGTATCGATGCGCGTCATCTCTTATCCATGACAATACTGTTCTGGAATCCGTCCAGAATGTAATTTTATTTATTTTATAACGGTGTTCCTTTTTTAACGTCTGCGCGAGTCGAGTTCCCATTACTGCTGCGTTTAACTCCATGCGTGGGACGCTTACCGCCCTTAGTGGGGTTACTCGCGACTTGGCTGCTGCCAGACTAACTGCTGTCTGCCCATTATTTTTAAACCTCCAATATCCTATGGCGGCGTACGCTTGTTCTGAAGCGTCTACAAACATGTGCAATTCGATTATCGTTTTCTCATTGAGCGCTGGGTGTTTTCTTGGAATTCGAAGGGCTCCCACGTATTTCAATGCGTTCAACCATTGTTGAAAGTGCTTCGTGGCTTCAGCTGGAAGGGGCTGGTCCCAATCTACTGTTTTCCATATAGATTGCATAATGATTTTAGCGGTTACTACATATTGCGCGATTAATCCCATAGGATCGTAAACTGACATTACTTTAGATAATAATTCTCTTTTCGAAGGTGCGCGTTTACTCATTTTCACCTCTTCGGAGACTCGGAGTAATTTGGTATTAAAACCTAGGGTGTCTGTGACAGGGTCCCATGTTAGCCCGAGCACTTTCTGTTCTTTATCGCCTAGGCTTGTAGGCTCGATGGCTCTATCTTCAACTGGCGTAGATTTAAGCAATTTGGCACTATTAGTTGCCCAGCCGCGTAAGTTAAAACCGCCCTCTGCATGTGACATTTTTACTTGTGTTGCCGTGCTTATCATTTCTTCTTCTGTATGAAAACTGGATACGAAGTCATCCATATAGTGATTATCGTGAATCTCTTTCACGGCGGCTGGGTATTTAGCTGTATTCAGCGTAGCGTTGTGATTTTTTATCATTTGTGCCAGGCATGGCGAGCTGGCTATTCCAAAACAAACTCTATTCATCACATATACATCAGGTTTGCCCTCTCGTCGGGCGCCTCGCCATAAAAATAGTTGTGAGGGCATGTCTTCATCACGAATCCTGACTTGCAGGAACATCTCTTGGATGTCAGCACACACTGCGAAGGGTCCTTCGCGAAATCTAAGTAATATACCTAGCAATGATTGCAATAAGTCGGGTCCATCCAGGACGAAATCATTCAAACATAATCCCCCGTTCTTTGCTGCTGCATCAAAAACTTGTCGATATTTCTTTTTATTTTTATTATATGTAGCGAAATGCGGTAAGAAATAATTCAATGGGCTGTCTGGTACTCCCGGTAATTGGTGTGCGTACCCCTTTTCCAGTAAATTTCCTATTTGCTTACAGTATTCTTCGGCGAATTCTTTATTGCGGTCCATTTTGTTTTCGAGGTTGCGTAAGCGTGTAAACGCCATATTGTAACTTGGCGGTAATCGCGGCGTATCTTCTTTCCATAACTGTCCGACTTCGAATTGGCCTCTCTTTTTCTTGACGGTCGTGTCGAATATTTTCATAGCCCTTTCTTCCAGAGGTTTGACGTTGTCTTTTAGACTTACTCCTAATGAGTCTACTGCGAAGTGACGTTTTACTAGCTCGTGCAATTCTATGTCTGCTTCGCTTTGCACATGGTATGTGGAGTGCTCGATGGTGCCTAAATTCTTAGGCACAGAACCATATATGGCCCAACCGATAGCGCACTTAACTGCTACGGGGGCTTCCTTGGGGCCGATCCTTATTTCCTCTGGGATCATCAACTGCCAATGATCGGCTCCGATTAATAACTGAGGTACTCCTAACTCAAAGCATGCTCCATGCGCGTCTTTCAGATGCTCATATTTGTTGAGCAGTTCTTTGCTCACCCTTTGACCTTTTATTTTTAGCGCGGGTACTGTCCGCAATTTTATAGGGTGATTATTGTTCCCTTCTGGGGCCCGTATTGAAATGTTGACCGTCTTACTATTGGACTCGTGGCAAATGGCGCCTATTCCTCTTACTCGCATCTTTTCTTCAGGACCCGTTGCTCCTAATTGATCGGCGATCTCTTCTTCAATCATACTGATTGTTGACGCTTCGTCCAGAAGCGCGTATACGCTTACTTCTCCCTTAGGTCCGGTTAGCGTCACCGGGATTACTTTTAAAAGTACTTGTGTTGTACTTGACGAGGATGCGTATGTATTTTCTTCATGATCATTTATTTCAGCAGGAGACTCCGCCTGCTCGGAGATTCTTGCTGGTTGGTGCTCGTAAGCTGTGGTGGCTGTCGTCGCCTCCATAGTTTGTGGGGCCTGTGGGGCCTCTTCGTATTGTCTCATCGCCCCGTGTAACAATCTGTGATGCAAGTATTTACATCCTAATATCCCACATGTTTTCCTTTTACACATTGTGCTTTCGTGTCTGGCGTTTAAACATCTAAAACAGACTCTATTATCTCGCGCCCAGTCCCATCGGGCTCCGACGTGCTGCGCTTTAAGTTTCAAGCATTCTGAGGTTAAATGCTTTCCTCCGCAGTACAAACAGGTTACATTTGGTCTATTCGTATCTTGAGTGGCGTAAGTAACGCGCGAGTATTGTGGGTAGACCGGTTTGTTAAAATATGGCTGGGTGACTCGACCCTGAGGGCGCGAAGGTACTCGTGCCCTGTTTCCTTGATTCGGCGTACGCGGAGGGAGTTCCCGATTTACTTGGTTGGGATAACGTCGACCTGGCGCTCGAGCATGTGTGAAGGACATTTGCAAGTCCGATTCTTCCATAAGAAAATCTGCTATTTGCTGTATTTCTGCTTTTCCTGTGCGTGCATTTTGGCGAGCGTATTCGCACCATCTACTACGTAAATGTGGACTTAGTCGGTCCGTAATTTCCCGTATTATCATGGGATTGTCAGCGTAGTATCGCTGATTTAAATCTATTAGCGTACTTACGATGTTCATGATTTTTATCGCGAACTGATTAAGATCGTGGGTGCTCTCACCCACGGGAGGCATCCTTTTCAAGTCTTCTAATGCCTTGTCCACCAGAAAGTCACTCCTTCCGTACTGCTTGGCTAATACCTTGATTATTAAGTCTGGCCTGGTTGCCGTTGATAATATGTGCTGCACGCACATTTTAGCTTCTCCCCGTATCGCTACACGCAATCGGGCTACATTTTCATATTCACTAAACTTGTATCTTTGATTCGATTCTTCGTAGGTATTTATAAAGCTCCGCCACTCTGAGATGTTTCCGTAAAACGGGGGTAACTCATACACTTCCTTGGGTGAAGGTCTAGCTGCCATCTGCATGCGCTCGAATAATTGCACCATTACTTCGGGTGAGGTTTCATTTGTGCATTTGGTATGCGGCGTTTGTGGCTCTTGATATTGCCATTCTCTTTGTGCCTCGTATGCTCGAGGCGGTGAGCGGTTTCCTTCGTTGGGCTGCGCCACTGTAGGTTCGCGTGCTTTCTCCTTACTTTCGTCGATCCATCTCGCCACGGTGCCGTTGCTAGATCGTTCGTCCCTAATTGAACATTCGGACTCTTCCCGGGTCCTTTTTACTATAGCACGCTGCTTAATGAGTTTCCTTCGTATATCGAATAGTTTCTGTCGCAGCCGTCGTTCGGACTCCATTTTTATTTGTCTCTGTTCGTCTTCCGCCTGTTGTTTTAATTCCTCCTCTGTTAAGGCAGCTAACTGCTCACTTTCTTCTAACTCTAATTCCTGCTGACGGATTTCCGTTAGGCGGCTTCCAGTAGATCGTATGGACGCGGTTCTATGGGGCGTCAATGTTTTAGCAAACGTAACTTCTTTGTCGGTGCCTGTTTTGTGAGCTCGTTCCTCTGTGGTGGGAGGTACCCGTATCACTCGTCCTAAGTGAGTGTCCAGAGGTATGTTTATCGGTGGCTTACGTAGCCGTTTTTCTAATTCATGCCGCCATAATACAGTGGTGTCCATGGATGGAGACTTGGGTACGCCCATATCTAACAGACGGGCAGGTGCTGCTCTTTTGGGTGCTTGGGCAGTGTCATCATTACCTAAAAGTACCGGGGTGTCTACTACCGGTGTTGATGTCTCGACGGCGTCGGACGTCGCCTTTGCGGACCCTTCTCCTGGGTCGGCTCGGTGGACACGTTTAGCTAGCGTGTCGCTGGTGGACGGCTCAGCGGACCGTTTCTTCACCTTATCGGCAGAGTTGCGTCGCACCCGTTCTTGTGCAGCTTCAGCTCCTTGTTGCAGGAATCGTTTCCTTTCTTCATCATCTTCATTACCCGATGTCATTGATCGTGTCAATCTCCTCCTGGTGCCTGACATCGTGGTGGGTAGTCCTCTTATGATTCAATCACGCGCTCTGACCTGCGCGTATGCCTCCCGGGCGGTAAAAAATGGGCCGTAACCTGGTGCCCTAAAAAAAAAACACTTTTGACGTCCCGTTGGTACGTCAAACACAATCTGGATCCGTTGGATCCGGCTCGAAGGACCAAAACGACTGTGAGCGACGTCCGCTCTCGGCGGCGTCGGCTGGGCGAGTGCGCGAGCTACCGGCCGCGGCAATGCTCGCCCCTCACAGTCACCTAAGAGTGACCTAGTTCCGAGACACAAGTCGGCGACGGACGAGCTCCGCCCCTATGTGCTCGGACAGTGCGTCGACCACGCTCCGTGACACAAGTCGGCGACGGACGAGCTCCGCCCCTATGTGTACGGACTGAGCGCACCACCACTCGGAGCCCGAATGGTGTGTCTGGGCTTTGCCCGTGTCCTTAGACACTTTGGGGTGAACGCTGTTACTAAATAAAAGAGGGAATAACGAAATCAGACTTTTATTAACTTTTCCCTATCACTGCCCTAAGTGACTTGATACAAGTCCCTAATTTCCTAATACTTTGTAGTTTCCTTCTTCTTCTAGTTGTGACTTCCAGGAGACTCCGATTGACACTGAATTGCTCCGGGCCGTGCCCGCTATTTATACCTGCTAGCGGGCAAGCGAGACGTGCTGAGTGAGACAATACAAGTTACGCCCACTTTGACTTGACTAATTTACATTACAAGATGTTATTTGGATGTTATACATATTAATGGGCGGAAGTCTAAGCTGATTTACAAAGTTCTAATATGGCTTGAGATCTTATAGGTACAGTAGGGTTCGTAAGTATTTTCTTATTTGAATAATCGTACATGGAAGTCGGGCAAACCGTAATTCGGTCCCTTTTGTAATTCTTATTTAACATTTGCGCTGAACCTACTGAGTTTACTTATTTGTAAGTTTAAACATTTAGTAGAACTTTTAATTAGCTTTCTAACAATATATAAACCTTTCTAATACGATGAGCCGTTACAAAGATATGAACGTAAACATGTTGATTGCGAAGTAAAAATGCGCTGTACTAAATTCCAATTCAGGCTCAGTGGCCGCGGCTCTCGTTACGGTCATGTTGGCGCGATATACCCCTCCCCTCCAGGCGGCCAGTCTGCGCTGCGCTCGCGCATAGGCAACATCTCCTCTCTCTTTCTAATACAATTTGTGTGTTTACAATATCAAATGAGAGGGTGTTTTATTACTATGGGGATTTTAACTACGGGGTTCTTTATTATTTTAAACAATCTAAGTCTTTATAAATAATCACACATTTCTCTTACGAATAATCTTCGTATGACGCGATGCGTAGCTCTGCCGTCGCGTGTTGATCCTGTCGTCCATAGCGAGGTACACCTGCGAAATGGCACTACCGAATGTAAAGCAAGGTCGTCCGTTTATATTGCATTTGGTAATTTGAAACTGTCCCGATCGGTATTTTGAAAGACGGAATAGAGGCATGTAAAATGTAAGAATTACGTAACGTTAGGAGCCGCAAATGGTTTTTATTTTATAAGCAAAATATTCAACTCCTTTACTACACAGTTTTAAACAAAGACAACGCGAAGAACAGTTAAGGGGGTGCATTGGAAGTTATCGCCTGCTTTGAAACGCCGTTCTGACTAGATCAAGAAACAATAAGGTCTGATTTTCAGATATATCATTGTTAACTATATGATTGTTTATCTGATTAAATCGATACATGATTGCCTAAAATTTCTTCTACAAAAAAAAATCCAAACTTGGGTCTTTATTTTGCCTACTCAAACAATACATTATTTTACGACACAATTAAGTTAATACTATAGTATTTTATCTCATCTAAAATCTTACTTAATAAAATAAAAATAAAACTTCACTAAGTTAGGTATTTATCGAAATTTGTCCAAAAAAGTAATTCCCGAAGTGTGTTGCATCTCTTTTTCTCGTGTGCAGAAGGCATAAGCGTGTCTCTGTCAAGGGGGCGTGGTTGACTCCCTTAAACAAAAGCGTTCCTTGACTCCAACATAATTATAATGCCTCAACTTATCTTCAAAGATGAGTCTGAGAAATCGCTAACAAAGCAAAGACAAGTCAGCCATAATTGTACGCTAAGAGAAACGTGAAGTGATGATTTTTCGCTTCGACAATCACATCAGGGTCCCCTTTTCAAAGCTCTAAGTTACAATTTTAACAAGTTAACTACAAGTTACAATATGGTCAAAAGGCCAGTTTATATTGGTCAAACGCTTCAGTGTTGCCAGTATAGACTTAAAATTTGTAACTTAATTTCGTATTAAGCAGTAACGCTGCTAACGAAATTTATAAGTTAAAGGGAAAAATAAAAAAATAGCCGAGCCGGGTTCAAACCGCAGGCATACACGGTCCGTCGTTGCTAACCAACTGAGCTATCTGTCTCGGTCACTAAATCTTTCAATCAGTTCTTACATAACAACGCCTTAGCGTGTAGCGACATCTACCTAGAAGACTCAAGAGGCTTCTTAACGTCACCAACGTCTCAAATTATATTCAGAAACCATACCAAATTAATTATGTATTAAGCAGTAACGCTGCTAACGTGTAGCTTCGAGAAATTGTCCCCAGAAGGTGATGTGCAGTGTAATGGCAACTTGAGGTGTGCTCGGCTATTCCAACTCAGGAGTCCTTGTGCGGACCGTGGCGCCCGCGGTCACTGTTGTTACGCGACCTCTCGGGGGTCGCTGATTGATGGCTTCCGTCCATTGTGTTCCCCTATTCTCCCTGGAGCCCTGGCGACGTAATATCTCAGCCAGTTTATATTTAATCTCAACAAATTGTTACCGACGTCCGACATGAATCAAGACGGGATATACGGTCTTTATCATCATCATATCAGCCGAAAGACGTCCACTGCTGGACATAGGCCTCCCCTAAAGAGTGCCAAAGTGACCGGTCCTGCGCCACCCGCATCCAGCGGACTCCAGCAACCTTAACGGTCTTTATGGTCTGCCATAAATAGATTGACTCTTTATAGGCGTTGTCTAAACTTAATCAATTTGGGAAGCCAGTGTAATTTATTCAATAGGAGACATTGAATAAAGTGGAACTACGACTTTTATAGGGCTAGTGTCGGATTTTTGATGGGGTGTGTCATGAAAGTTAAAGCAGGGTGGGGTTGGATGTTTGACGTCCTCATTTCTGGATTACTATCTTTTTATTAAGTACGGAATAAATTAATAAATATTGGCGGACAATCTTATACAATTCGACCTAGTTTCAAACAAAGCAAAGGTTGTACTATGTGTACTAGACGACGATAAACATACTTATACGACGATAAATATATTTAATTGTCAAATCAAAAACATATGTCAATATACTTCATTTTGCGTTAGCAGGGTCTTGTTTAACGGGACTGAAAGGAATACATAGAAAACATCCATGACCAGGAACATATATTCGAATACAGAAATAAGTCCTCCTACAGATCCAATAAAATGTTCGTATTTAGCGAATACCTACCACGTGTTCCAAATATGAAATTTTCCTCGTTTTACCATGTTTTTTGACGCCTCTAGTCAATCTTCAACTTTCCAAGATCAAGGTTCACAAGAGTGTGTGAAGAAACGTCCTATTACAATTTGTTAGTGTCTATTGGACGATAAAATATATACTGCGAAATAAAACACCATTCCCACGAACAGGGGCAAATGACTCAACTATTTATAATGGCTTGTTTACGTAACACGTTATTAATACGACTTAAGAGTATCACATTCAATTTGATTGACATTAAAATAATATTAACTGGGTGTAAAACAACTTCAATACACGGGGATCTCCGTCAATATTATCAAGTTTTTCCTGTAGGAAAGACTTGCTTTACGTCATGTCTTGGTGTCTGTATCAATTACACGTCTGGGTCTGGGTCTGGGCCTGCCAGCGCCAGAGGCATTAGCAACCCGTTTGTTTTACGACAGTGGTCGTATAAAGTATACATATACGACCTTTATTCGGCTTCGTGGGCGCGTGTGCGACCTCGATACCAATCCGTGGGAAGTCGCATCATGGTCTCACTGGCGTCTTACAAAGCCTCGCCGCATAATGAATCCGTTATGTGTCCTGAGATTACTAAATATGCCATCCGTTATAGTATCATTAGTCATGTTCATCATGTCTTTAATCCCTTTTAGTTAGGGAGCTGGCGAGCATTTCGGTATATGATTTGCACACGTTTCACGTCGAGGTGGATTGCAGTTTACATCATTACGAATTGATTTGGTCCAATCAATTAAGGCCCTATGTTGCTGCGTTTTCACGTTACAGCGGATTGAAGTTGCTTAAAAAAATCGGGGTATTAAATCATTTGCACATGTATGCCTCTGGAGTTCATGGTTACAATCATCTTGGAAACGAAGAAAATCGAAGAGGCAGACATTCAGGACTCTGCATTATCATGGGACGGAGTTGTAAAAATGTAAAAAAAAAAACTCTACTAAGTCATTTGCACGCGGTTCTCATTGCGCCCATTCGATTCATTATGACTCCGTGGATTCGAAAAAAAATGTGGCAGACACTGCTCACTGATTTTAAGTGCTCGAACTTGTCAATGACATACTCCGGTAGTGCGTTTCGGAACGTTTTTTTTTTAAAAAAAACAAGAATGAATTCGGGATGTGGTCTTGTCTGTAGCATTTTGATCAATTCAAATTATACTTACTTGGTTTGGCGCGAGCGTCGGGTTAAAAAAAAAACAAATTGGCTGCCTTTGGAATAACAGAGGCCTGAACGTCTGTCTCATCGATTTTATTGGTTTTAATAAGGAATTCAAATATCAGTCCAAGAGGCAGACGTGTGCGCATAATATAGCACACCTTTTTTTTTAACATTTTTGAAACGCTGTTAATTTACAACGCAGCGCCACCATGGTGGCCGACAAGGTCCTTGATGTTTCTTAGGGCATAAATATCACTATTAATAACGTCTGCCTTGTGTGCTGATCATATCGAAATTTTCCTCGCCAGCTCCCTAACTATTTTGGCAGTTTCATCATTCAGTTTTGCCACTTGGATTTTACAAACAGTGAGATACCTACCTCTATCAGTGGCGGCGCGTGAACACTTTCGATCCAGAACAAAAAAGTTATAAAAAGGTTTAGAATATATGGCTATAGGCTTGCCTAAAAAGAAATTTTAGACAAACCGGTGGGAATAGGCATGTATGGGCGCTCCGCCATTGCTACCTATTGTATGACATCAACGGGGCTAGGATAACTGATGCCGCTATGCGAAGCGAGACGAGAAAATCTACCTCCCTCTTTCTAAATTGTATAATATAAATTAATTATTAAGGGGATGCCTTGATTCGAGTCGCCCACGCCCATTTATATTCCATTAAGTGAGATTTTAGATGAGATAAAATACTACAGTAGGTATTAACTTGATTCTGTCGAAAAATAATGTACCTATTGTTGGAGTAGGCTCCGTAAAAAAAGGAAAATAAAGACCCAACTTTGGAGGTTTTTTCTATCGAGGAAATTTTACGCAATCATGTATCGATTAAATCAGATAAACAATCATATAGTCAAGAATCATATATCTGAAAATCAGACCTTATTGTTTCTTAATCTAGTCGGAACTGCGTTTCAAAGCACGCGATAATTTCCAATTCACCCCCTTAACCTTATTTCAGGCTGTACTAAAATGGCAACTGAATACTCACACACGTTAACAAACGTGTTTTTCGGGCAGTAAATAAAATGGTCTGAAACATATCGATTTAACACAAGAATTGTATCAACATTCGGTATGGATTAATATTATTCTAAGCAAATGTAGCTAGTAATAATTTTACTTTGGAAATAAGCAAAATGTACTTATCAGGAGTGCTAGAGGTCAATGTCGTGTTTCGACCAAGGCTACTTATTGATAATATAATCGACAACACAACACACAACCTTTCGTACAGTCAAGTGAAAAAAGTACGTACGTTATGGATGAGACGATTTTTTTCTATAGATGTACTCGATTGTACAATGAGTCAGTTAATTATGACAGCAACACTGGCCAGTAGACAACTTTATCTTCGGAATACTGCGTTGACTCATTAAGTTCACGAGTGCTATTTTTAAAAAGTGTTTTGATTCATGTGAACGTGAGTCACTTGGAATCGTAAACATGGACAGACTTTGGACATAGCGGTTTGGCATCAATATTGGATTTGTCATAACATTAGTGCTTTTAGAAAGGAATAGCCCATCGTGAAGCCTACTCTGGTTCAGTGTTAATTTGATCAAATATGAAGAATGTATCCCGTGATTAAACCATTTTTTCAGTATAGACGTATATCCCATTCAAAAAAATTGCCACTCATTTATAAGAGGAGGGTTCATCCAGATACGGAACGTAGATAGGCTTTTATCATCATCATCATCATATCAGCCGAAAGACGTCCACTGCTGGACATAGGCCTCCCCCAAAGAGTGCCAAAGTAACCGGACCTGCGCCACCCACATTACATTTTATCTAGTTACCTTCAAACCCACGCCTATAACGTTAACCGCGTTAAATTATCTTCCTGCAAGGCTATCACGCGACGGCGCGCGAGCTGTCTCGATTTTTCTCGCCCTATCCGTCTGTTTCTTATTAGAACACTTAGAACAAGAGATATAGTGCGAGAAAAGTCGAGAGTATGTCGCGGCCGCCGCATGATCGACGTGCAAATGACCGTGAAATTCGTTGAGAGGCGATAAATTATACGACCGACTAAAAGGTCACAGAGCATAAGGCACTACTCGTAGTTAACCAATTAATGTACATTAGAAAATGATATCTTCCATTTATAGTGATGTGATGTCATTACCGGTTACGCTAGATCTAATCGTACTTAAAATATATATTCAATGAATTTAATTCATTTCAATTAATTTTATTTCAGACCAAGTCCATAACGTGTTAGTAACATTTTACTTAAATCTAGGGTTAATATTATATTAATACAAATTAAAACATAAGGGTGCACTGGGTGCATGCAGTTGCACCCAGTGCTTCAGCCACGGTGAGTCCCACCTGTCGACCAGCGTGCACAGGATGGTATTCGAGCTGGCGCGCCATCTTCTCAGCAGCGAGCTACAGCGCTTCCTGATGATCGCGTGGAAGCCTTCGACCCGACCCTCCGCGAACATGCCCGAGGCGCTGCAGTGCCGCGGCAGCTCGAACACCACCCTGTACGCGTTGTTGTACTGTACCCGCAGAGCGCTGTATGCCCGCTGCATATAGCCACAGTATAGAAGAATAATACAGTAGGTAATCTGAGGCCGTTTAGGAGCGTTCGTTACCTACTTTCGCTGGATGCGCACAGGGCTGTGTCAAGTTTGTGGCTTGGCATACCTATAATACTAATTTTGCTTTTAAGTATGCAAAGTATTTCTGTTACAGTTTAATAGACAATATTGTATACACAAAGTAATAATATTATATATAGTTGGGTATGTGTTTTTAGTTTCACACTTCATGGAATATTTGAATACCACTATACTATGCCTAAAATATTCTAGTAAGTATAATAGTTGCTAAACTGCACTAGGTTGGTAGGTGCTTAGTTACAAGCCTATTCGGCTCCTTTTGATATCGTGGCACTGGCGGCTCGCTGTCTTCATACCTACGAGGCGGCTTCCTTTGACGTAGCGAGTGAGAACGAGCGAACACCGCAACGGCGCGGCCCCGATTGAAGCATTCTGCATCATTCCCGAAGGCTATGTGTGTGTGCGTACCGAACACGCGCGCATGTGTGCAGCCGTGCGATGTACCTTTGTTCGAAGTTTATCTACTGTTCATATACTGTGGTATAGCTGATCCATAGGCTGCACGTGTAGAAGGACTGGCAATATGCTTTAAAAAGCGTAGCCTTCACCTTATCAGTACATCGTGCAAACCTACGAGCCAGCATGTTGCAGCGCACAGCCAGCGCTCTGCGTTCCCTCTCCATGTCCATGTTGTCACACATGTCATCAGTGACCCGTGGCCCAAATACTTAAAATATTGTATGGTATAGCTCAAAATGATCTAAACAAAATTGCCTTACTACAAGGCGTGTGTCTACGTGTGTATTATCATTTTATGATGTCTTCGTACGCGTAGCACCTTCAACTATATACTGGTACTAGGTTCTGCCCGCGACTCCTTCCGCGTGAAACTCGTTTATTATAGTAGCTCCATACAAACATTCGCTCCCTCTGGGGATGATTTCCGGAATTAAAACTATCTATATTATGTCCTGGCCCGGGACAAATTATCTCTATACCAAATTTCATCTAAATCGGTCCAGCGGTTTAAGTAGTTCCATAAATGTTCACCCCCGATTTTTCCCCCTTTAAGGGATGATTTCTGCGATAAAAACTATCCTATGTCCTTTCTCGGAACGCAAACTATCTGTATTTCAAATATCAGTGGTTTAAGTAGCTTCATACAAACCTTCACCCAACGTTTCACCTCCTTAGGGGATGATTTCCGGGATAAAACTGTCCTATGTCCTTCCCCGGGACTCAAACTATCTCTATACCAAAGAGTGACGAGGTACCAGACAGACACACTTTCCCAATTATAATATTAGTATGGATATCATTCAATCCTTCTCATCAGTTTGAGTTTGTCCAAAGCGTAGGAGCTTTGTAATCTTAATTATTAGGATATAAATAAACAAACGGTTTTTACAATAAGCAGTCTCCTGGTTATAAAAATGTCCTCTTCCGCTCTTCATCTCCGAGCAGCACATTTACTTGCCAATTATGCGGTCGTGGCTGTCGCTCTCGTATCGGCCTTACAAGCCACGCACGCAAGTGCCGCTCCTCTAATATGGACGCTGTTTAAATCATCTTTTCATGGATGTAAAGGCCAATGATGATGATGATGATGATGGGTATAGAACTGTGATGTTATGGGTCCACCAAATAGGTACATGTTTTTGTAAAAAAAAAGGCATTTTACGAGAATTTTCGAAAAGTGTTTGGTATTTTGTGACATTTTCTCTTAGAAACTCTTTCAAATTCTCAGTTGGCGAATGGGAAAGATTAACAACAATATCGATTGACCGACATACACTTTATTTACTAAAATAACCCGAGTTATGATCACGTTGGCGATCGCATGCTTAGCACGGTGTCACGATAACCGCGAATGCCTTCATAATTTACGCAGCCACGCAGGAGTGCGATTCACAGCGACTCGACCCATTACACGCCCAGTATAACTTGACACCGCGACCCGTTATAACTATGCAGACCTGGAGGTCAGACTTACGGTGGTTCGCAGAGTAAGTGTTATAAATGCCAGGGCTAGTTTTATCTCGCTTTAAACCAGTGCTTGCGCACTCGGCCTGAGCGGCTGTAACGAAACGGAAACGAAGTTCGTTCGTGTATCTCGCTCCCTACCGGATTGCCGAGTGCGCGAGCACTGGTAATAAAGCGAGACAAAAGTAATGCTATTGCTTGTATGCTGTTCATGTTATATTGTGTTATTTCATGCAGAGTTTTCTAACACAATTTCCGTAAAGATTTTCACTTCGTCTAAACTGCTGTAACAACTTAGGAAATGGTATTATATTATCATTCTCATCATATCAGCCGAAAGACGCCCACTGCTGGACATAGGCCTCCCCCAAAGAGTGCCAAAGTCACCGGTCCTGCGCCACCCGCATCCAGCGGACTCCAGCAACCTTTACAGTCCACCTTGTGGGGCGCCGCGGCTTCCGGTACGTGGTCGCCACTCGAGAACCTTTCCGCCCCAACGGCCATCGGTTCTACGTGTCCCGCCCACTGCCACTTAAGTTTAGCGATATATTATACTAGCTTTTATTATAATAGCTTTATATCGTAACTCCATACAAAACTCCGCCTCCCCATTCCATCCCTTTAGAGGGAGACTTCCGGTATAAACCTATATAACGAGTATGTCCTTCCCTGGAATTCAAACTTCCACACCAAATTTCATCTTAATCGGATCAGTAATTTAGCATAAAAAACTGAGTTTCTTTTGCATTTATAGTATTAAGTTTTGATATATGGAGTCACGATTATTCACGCACGACTAAGTCAATAAGAACGAGTTTTATATATTTGCGTACCATTTAAAATTTCGTTTATTTATTTCATTAACCCATATAACCTATATATCATACAAACTTTTCACCCCCTATGCCCCCATTTCACCCCCTAGAAAATTATTTCCGGGATACAAACTACCTTATATCCTTCCCCGGGATCCAAACTATCTCCAAGACATATTTCATCTAGATAGGTTCAGAGACTTCAGTGGTTAAAGCGTGAAAAGGTAACAGGCAGACAGTCAGCCTGAGTTATTTTAGAATTTATAATATTAATAATTATTATTGGTAAGAATATGGAATCACAACATTCACGACTAAGCATTAAAACGTTTAACTATATTGTGCGCAGTATGATCAATTGGAAAAATCTAGCCTAGTACGAGTATATAGCGTAAAAAAAACCTATTTTTTCTCTTTCTTCTGGAGCGTCCCACTGCTGAGCAAAGGCCTGCCCCCCGTAATCTTTCCAATCACTTGAAAACGCGTCCACATAGTATGGCCGTATCATGGTTCGAGTCAAATATACAATTTGATAGTGTCTCGTCATCCTCCTATCGTTTACCCCTGTATTTTGTGCCCTAAAAGAGCCCGGGGTCCGATTTGGCATCTGATCCCAGGATTTGGCGTAGGCACTATCTATTTCGGTTTTACTCCTCACTTATTAAAATTCTTTGTGAGTTACATGACTGACAGGCGTCAGTATGTAGAGTACGCGGGGTACAGGTCGGGTCCTTATTTTGTGAGGTCGGGAGTAAGTCAAGGAAGTAATCTTGGCCCTTTAGAATTTATTATTATGGTAAATTACTTGCCCCAGATTATCAGACATGTAGGATGCTTACTGTTTGCGGATGATTTAAAATTATTTTTACCCATAAACAGCACTGCAGATTGCGCCAGATTCCAGAGCGATATAGACAGGGTAGTTTTATGGAGTGAAAGTAACAATTATATTTTAACTCATCCAAGTGCGTAACTATTACTTTTTCTCGGGCGCACACCCCTTTATATCACGACTACTATATCCACGACGAAAAGTTAAAAAGAGTGACAGAAGTAAAAGATTTAGGTTTAAATTTTACATCTGATTTGAGATTTCGTGATCATATTAAAAATATTTGTAAAAAAGCTTACAGGATGCTTGGTTTTGTACTGCGTAGATCTCATAGCTTTAGGAACGTTGGAGCTGTTGCGGCCTTATATAATGCTCTCGTCCGCAACAGCCTCGAATGTAACGCGGTCATCTGGGCTCCTCATGAGGCGAAGTACCAGTCAATGGTCGAACGCATACAAAATAAATTTACTCGTTTTTTGTATTTGCGGCAATATGGAGTATATCCTTTTTACTCTCTTATGTATCCCACGTAGTTCGTCCTGGGCATGGTGGGATACAACGAATTGCAGGTGCGCAGAGAGCTGTGTCAGGCGACATACTTGTTCCGGTTGCTAAGGGGGAAAGCCTACAACAGTCAAGTGTTGAGCTGTATGAGCCTGTACGTGCCCGACAAGTACGTTGGCGGCGGCGCCGGTCGCGGCTGCTGGCCGAGCGGCGCGGGCGCACCAACCTGTGCCGACGCGCGCTGTGCGGACCCTTAACATAGTAGCCGAGAACATTGATTTGTTTTGGTGTTCTCTGACTGAATTCACGAAGTCCACATTGTTCACATTATGTTATAGGCGCCATAACTTAGAGGTATAAAGGTAAAAATGTTAATAGTTACACTATTGTCTTAATAGGTTTAGTACCTGTAAAGATAGTTGTAAGTGGGGAAATACATAAATAAATAAATAAATAAAAAATATCTATATCGCTACAAAGACTGAGTTTCGCTCCAATTACTGGAAATGTAAATAAGAACAATATTATGGAATAGTTAAGTCTTATAAAGGAGGTCAATCTTTTATTTATGATAATTTTAATGATAACGACGCCTGCAATCAGTCTGGAGACGCGTGGGGGATAAAGTTCAAGTATTATACAATAGTTAATCTTTGTCTATTATTTAAACAGATTAACTGAGTCGGTTCTTGCAGTAATGTCGCTAGCGAAACACTATCACACAAAAACACAGCTCCTAGGCTGTGCGTCTCACCCCGCCGGTCACCTGTCACGAAACTATAGACTTCTACCTACGCGTAGTTACTACGCATCGCGGTGTCAAGATATATTTGAGGGTGAGCGTTGAGGTGAGCTTAAAACAAATTACAGAATAGGGGGGCTGCACCGCGCAGGTATGGTATTCTCCAAACGGTCTACAAGCCACATGTCAGCTAGCGACACTTCGGAAAACGTGCCAAACGCTGGGAAGGAAAGATTTGGTTGGAATCCAACCGTCGGACTCATTGTTTGCTTTTGTTATGCATTGGACCTAAAGGTTGTACAAAGCCAATAAAACAAGCTGTGAAATCTTGTGAAAAGCATAAATGGAATCACTTGTCTGGGATCACTGTCATTGAATGTTCACAACCAACAGTGAATTAGGTATTCTATGGGCGAGCACAGATCAGTTTAAATTGCGGTCAGCGAACAGTCCTGCTAAGAGCCCACAGCTGTACACAGCTTCTAATACATACGCTCTTTGTCATTTCAGTGGGTCCTGTTCCTGTCGTGCATTCTTAGCATGCTTCGCCTGATTGTCCACCCGATAAAGGGTCAACAATTAAGATTAATTGAAGCAACTTATTACACTCGGACGTTACACGTTCCGACATGGCGTCTTCTCGTCGCGACATTAGCCATAGGTTGGCTGTTAAAATCACATTGTAATGTCCTGTATCGCGTTTGGATCGCTGCAAAATGTCACTATGTGGACCCGCTCTAAGGTGGAACGACACCGTGAGTTTCCCATGCAAACGTTATTAGATTAATTAATTACAAACCAATTTTTATGTTATTATTATTGTTTTGTTTAGTAAATCACGAAACTTTTCCGTTTTATTCTAAAAGTAGGCACGAATAATGACTTTATTTTAGTATCGTCCTTTTGTGTACGAGAATTTTAAATTGCCTGAATAATTATTAATGACTATTTCATAAATTTTGTGTTATAATATAATATAATTGGTATAAAATATCAATTTTGTTAGTTCTGCGAGAATCGGGTAACACGATTGATTAAATAAAATAATAGTTTATTTTTTATTCAGTAATATCCGAAAATCTTTTGTATCGGAGAGTTTATGTTGTCACCATAATGACACATCATAACGCGGACTGATCTATAAAAGCGCCATCTTCAAACTAATAATAGCCGAATCAAAAGAAACGATTCACAAACAACCTGACGAAAACATTACTCACCATAGACAAGCAATAAATTCGATGAGCACTAGAAAAACGCGACAATGACTCAATGCCAAATGTCGGCAGTATCACTTCCGGGTCTAGGCTTCCGTCCCGCTGTAAATGGACGCCCAATGGCTCTCGATAAGGTCACCAAAAAAAGCTGAAGAGCCGGTATCGAGGTTACTCACTTAAGCATCTGTGGCTGTTCAACTAAGCGGTCACTCTCAGACGGAACCTGGTTACGAAACTTCAATTGCCACACTTAATAAATGATCTAAGATCCATATATTGATAAAGTCGGTAGATGACACGCGTCAACAGCCTTCAATGACCTCCTTTTCTTCTAAGGGCGGTTTAAAAACCATTGTCAATCAACACTAATATTATAAACTTTGTACCATTTGGCGTCGAGACGTATCTGGTGACCGAAGAGCTGGCGGCTTTCTCGCGCAACGCATCAGCATTGCAATTCAGCGAGGAAATGCTGCCGAGCATCCTCGGTACAATGCCTCGAGGGCCTTTTTTAAATTTAACTTAGTTTTAATTTAATTTAGTTAATGTCAGCTATCATCATGTGTATACTATTTATTAAATGAATCCTACTAATATATTATAAAGAGGAAGTGTCTGTGAGATTGCAGCTTTTTAGGTTTGTTTGTTTGTATATAATGGGTAATCTTCGGAACCACATATCCATTTCAAAAGTTCTTTCACCTGTGCATTATAATGGTCACTCGCAGACGGAAGCTCGGAAATGGTTACGAAACTTCAATTGCCAGATTGACACTTAATGATCTAACATCAATATATTGATATCGTCGGCGGTAGAAGACACGTGTCAATAGCCTTTAACGACCTTTCCTGCTAGGAGCCGGTTTTTTACAAACAATTGGTAATCGTAAGTTACGTCCGCTATTAATCTTATTGTATGGGAAGTTTGATATTTTCTATGGGATGACCGTTGGCGCCATATTTAACTTTACAACCGTGCAGGTCGGCAAAATACGGCGCGCGATCTGTGTCGCGGTGTAAGAGACTATTACGCATCTCTTTCTAATTAGAACACTTGGAAAGAGACGGATACTCTTATCTCGCCACGGCACAGCTCGCGCGCCGTCTTGTGCTAACCGTGCTGTAACATCGAACGAAAAAACCATAGTAGCGCTGTAAAATGGCCCCACAGAATATGTGCCATTGCCATTATGCGGGGTTGGGGGTGGGGAGTCAGATACGATATCTGCGTAGTGTTTAGCACGCTTAAGAGTAGATCTTTGGTACGCTATATATGCCGCCAATAATCATGCTTATATTTAACGTGTTTTAACATAGCGATTAGACTGCGATTACGTCACGGAACCACCGAATCTATACAAAATACTCGCCTTTACTGAAATGCGAACATTTCCACTGACAAATGTTCTCATAGCCAATTCAAGTTAGATTAGCACAGAATCAAATTATGATTAGTCTTAATTAGGTGTATAACATTCTCGTTTGGGTAGTACTATTACTTATTCTGTGGTTTGGGCTTGTTTGGGGACAACGAGCTCCCAAACACAAAGGGAACAGAGTTGAATTGAATTAAATCGAGGAACGCAGGCTGAAAGGGGCGATTAGTCAGAGTAGTGATAAGTCAAACTTCAACTGGGTCATACTTAGGTAAAGTCCGTTCTAATTATAGACCGGATCTTATCTCGTCTACTCTCTCGGTCTTAACTCACAATAGCCACGTGCCACACTCAGCACTTCAATCGAATGGCCACTCTACTGTTAAAGTAGTCTATTGTTTTAAATTAAATACAAAATGGTGAACAACTAAGTAGTATTTTTCAATACGGTCTTAGACATAAAGCCGCTTTTCTATAACTTATTTCATGAATGCAGTCCGCTTGACGCGGAACCGAACTGCATGGAGGGCGCGTTTCATGCGGTCAAGTTCCTCAGTGATGAGGGACCGAATAGGAAGGTATAAAAACACCGTGTGAAGAGTGACAATGATGATTCATCATTGCTAATACTAAACTTATCGCGAGCCTATACAGTGAAAGTGAGTTCTTGAAAACACTGTTAACTTTATTTCTATTGCTTAAATGAGTCAGTTTCGGAGATGATTAAGGGCATTTTCAATAAAACGTGTGTGTACACGTTTTATTGAAAATGCCCTTTCTATTTTTACTTAACAACTCACGCTAATTGTGTAATTAGCGTGAGTTGTTAAGTAAAAATTAACTCGGTGTCAGTTAAAAGTGAATATTTTTACAAACTGAATGCTTAATTGTCGTCACAAAACTGACACTGAGTTAATTTTTATTTAACAACTCACGCTGCAAAATGCCCTTAAGTAGATTAGATTCGTTACTTTCATGAAGTCGCCGTCCTATGATTTGTGCGAACTCTTTGAGCTGTTGAACTCACGAGTCTCTAGTTTTAGTTTTTTTTTTAATTTCCAAAACCCGAATCGACCAATTCTATATAAATATCGAACCTGCTCTCACAATTACACGGATATACGAAAGAATTTTGGCTTAAGCTGAAGCGGAGAAATTCGTTCGCAATGCTTGCTTGTTCAAGAAGGATTTTACACACAAGTGTTTAAAAACGACTTTGCTATCAAGGTTATACTCAGATGATATGTAGTACAGAGCTATTTGATGGCAACTGTAGGTACTTTACAACCATAGAAGTCTAAGTAATTGTCGGCTGCCAGCGTGTTTCCGATCGGCTTGATCCCTTAGCACTGCGTAGAGATGTAGCCTCGCTTTGCATTTTCTACCGCATGTACAATGGGGAGTTTTCCGATGAATTGTTCGAATTAATCCCCGCCGCTTCCTTCCGCCATCGCCCTACGCGACAGCTTTTCCATTCTCACCACGTAGATGGTTGGCAGTCCTCAACTGTGCGTTTCTCCCGAAACTTTCTGCCTCGCACAGCCAAACTCTGGAATGAACTGTCGCCTGCGGTATTTCCGGACCGTTATAACCTTCAAGCCTTCAAGAAAAGAGCGTACTCCCATCTTAAAGGCCGGCAACGCACCTACAACTCTTCTGGTGTTGTAAGTGTCCATGGGCGTCGATTATCGCTTACCATCAGGTGATTCGACTGCTCGTTTGCCTCCTATATCATAAAAAAAAAAAAAAAAAAGTAGCGCCGCATAATGGCACCACAGAATGGGTGCCATTGCCATTATGCGGGGATGGGGGCGGGGTGTCAAAACGATGCATGCGCATACCGGGTGCATGTTAGGCACGTGTTCTGGTAGAAATTTGGAAAGAGCTTGCATTCTATGGTTTTTTCGTTCGCTGACTGCAAAGCATTAAATAGTTGAGCTAATTTTATTTCTTTATAATGTCCTAAATGGCTGCACAAACAAACGAACAATCATGTTGACTTGGTCTCTCCACTACGCAAAAGGCCAAAAACAGATCATTTCAGAATCATTATCTAGTCTAATTTAGTCCTGACCTATAACCGCGAGAATCCAAAGAATGATTGGGCAGAAATGTACGGAACCCAGCCTCATCACCAATACAATTATAACGAATATAGATTTATTGACAACAGCATTTGCTATAATTATTATTAAGACCACACTAGTCAGTGATGGATAGGACAATCTAATACATATTTTCTCCTAATTATGATTTAATTGATACTTAACTATCAATTAACTCTTAGTTAACACCCAGTATTTGAAGGCTGATACCTCTCTTCTGCGGGGCTTTTGGAGTTTGTCCTCATATAAGAAAATTAAGCTTATCTAACTAGCTTTCACGTGATATGCATGAGATTTGAATTGGATATGGTGGCCAACTTGCCCATTATTCTTTGAAGTTCGGATATAGTATGTCTCGCTCGCTCGATCGCACTTATTATTTATCTGTCGTCCAACAGAGATATACGAACTTCGAGATTCGATTTATATGGCAGTGTCGCTGATTAAAACATAGATATTCTTTGAACAGACATTTGAATAGGTAATTTAACAATTAACTGACTGACTTTGAAAACTAACTGACAAAACACTGTTTTTTTAATTCAAAGGGTAGCGTATGTCACCCGGAGCATACGGGTGTAGACACTTAATAAAATAATCAATAATGATGTAACTACAACTTAGAAAAGTTGAAAATCCCCCGATATTTTCATTTCAAAGTCCATTATCTCAAAAACGGCTCAACAGATTTTCATGAAACATGGCTAAGAACACTAGGGATAAAATTAACTATGATCCAAAAAAAACTAAACGAAAATCGCTTCATCCGTTTGGGAGCAAGGATACCACAGACAGATACACAGACAGACACGTTAAACTTATAACACCCCTCTCTTTGCGCCGGGGGTTAAAAAGGATTAGTCAAATGGAGACAAAAGCAAAACAAGAAGTTCACGAAGATGAAGAATCACGAAGTTATAAGCGTCCAAAGTTTTAAGAATGGGTATGTTCTGTCCCTTTTCCGCAAAACGCACCTTCATATGAAACGATTGTAATTTACTATGACGCTCGAGGATAGTGACGCTCACGATCTGCTAGCGTTTTATGTTTCTAACAAGCAACATTAAAACGGTTGTCCGTAATTTTTTGAGATATTCGAATGGGATTTTCGTCCTTAGGCATATTTTTTTGCTTTCCTCCTTCGAAGTAATAATATATTTTGATTCTACATCCCTATTATTTCGTTCAGCATTTTAAACGCTACAGTTGAACACCCGAAAATAACATACATTAATACATTATAGGCTGCTAAAAGCATAGCGCTTCCCGGCTCTGCTGCGGTCCGGCAAAATATGTCAATCAGTTAATTGTTTTGTAAAAAAAAAACCAATCGAAGTTGAAGTCGCTACTCGGAAACTTTAAAAGGCGGTATTGGTAATTTTATTTCACAAAGGCAAAAAACGTAATTACTCATCCGACGACGATCGTTGACACCATTGGCCTTAACCTTGGTGCTGTCGAAAACAGTGGTATACTTGAGTTGGCCGATTGCATCAACGTAGGCCATTCAAAAAGCAACTCTACCGTCCAAGGTCAAAGATTCCAATTCCAATGACAGTGTGATAAAAAGTCGGCCGCTCAAAGGGGAAACAGCTTCGCACCTATAATTGACTACAAAAACGGATGAAATATTAATGTGTGCAAATTCTGCAATGGCGGTCGTCAATTTGTCAACCTTGGGCTTAAAATGACCAGCGGTATCAGAACACTGTCACCTAGCCAAATACCCTGTGTCCGAAGTCCGAATGAATCCTCTTTTTATAAATAAAGGACATATTCATTTAATGTTTTGCGCCATTTTAGTCCGTTCTTAGTTTAGCACAATTCAACATCTGGATTGATATAGAGCTGAATTTCAGGATATGTATAAAGCATTCACCATAAAATTGTGAACGGCGTCAGTTAATCTTACGCGAAAGATGGTAAAAGCACTTCTATGTTCTGTAGAGTTCCAAAATATATGTCCCATAGTGAACAAAAGAATGTCAATGAACACAACATTCAAGGGCAAAAGGTTGCTCAGATATTTTGAAACTTTAAGAATATACACATATTTATCAACTCGACTGTACTAATAGTTACAATAAACTAATAAAGAAGGCTCGGGTGTCAAATAGGTACCTGCGATCCCGCGTTCCTTTGTTTTACCGCCCTAGGCCCTGTACCATTAGGTACCTGTTCCACATAGGATAGGGGGATAGACAATGGACCCGATTCTACAGTGGCTTCTAAACTTCCTAATTTTATTTAGGTGTCGCTAAAACACTGCTATTCTATGAGCAGCTGGCATAATCCAATGACAGCGCTAATTTGAAACTGACGTTACTTATTTTAGGCGTTCTATACAACTTACTTAGCTGCCTGAATGCTATTATAAATATGTCGTTTTTAATCTGCCGCCTAAATTATGTCTAAAAATGAGACAATTTAGTTTTAGGCTAGTTAAGCCATGTGCACGTAGAATCGGGTCCATTGATAGAATAAGAAAGAAACTCGTCTGTTCGGGAGCTCCCAGAAGGGAAAGGCCTCTTCTATCATACCGGTATCTTTCGAGTTTATTCCTCGCTATTCACTTGTTTAGTGACGAAGAAATCTAATGTAACTTTTCGTGCCGATGACGTCTAAACACACGTAGCATGATTTCAAATAGTATTTTCGTAAACGTTACGACTTATCAACCTCTTTTATTAAACGACTAGCTTCCGCCCGCGACTTCGTCCGCGTGGACCCGGGATAAAAACTATCCTATATTTTAATCCAGGCTATAAACTATCTTCGTGCAAAATTTCATTAAAATCGGTTCAGCCGTTTAAGCGTGATTGAGTAACAAACATCCAAACATCTAAACTTTCGCATTTATAATATTAGTAGGATATTCCCACTAAAAATGGTCTTTCACTGCCATTACCATTCAGATTAACAATAAGTTATCGTTCTAATTGTTTAGTTATTGTATTTGTACAATTATTACGTAGCATATATTTTTATTATTGTATAAAAAGTTCCCGGCTCGTACCAATGAGCTTTTCGGAACTTATGTACAGAATATTTACCGTTAGTTTTTCGGTGAAGGAAAACATCGTGAGAAAAGCGGTCTACTACCAATAAGGTCTAGTTTTCCCCTTGGGTTGGAAAGGTCAGATGGCAGTCGCTTTCGTAAAACTAGTGCCTATGCCAATTCTTGGGGTTAGGTGTCAAAGCGGACCCCGAGCACCTTTAGGGCACAACCGGGATTAACGCTAGGCTATGATTGTATAAAAAGTTGTTGTAAGAATATAGTTACGATTTTCCGTCTTTGGGGGTTCGGTAACATGCTTCATTAAACTTATTTCATTTACCACAATATCCTGTGCGCAAAATTACGTAATTTTTATGTCATCGGCACGAAAAGTACGAGCCCTGGTAATAAGTGTGATATCTACCCATTATATAAAAACGATATTTACTTGAATTCGCAACGATCTAACGTCACGAGAACGTAAACGTGCTCCCAACAGTTGTATGCCATCTTTGAAGAAGATTCAAGGCATTGTTAAGATATCTCATATTTACATATGGAAATCGGCAATTGTATACTTTTGAATGCTTGACGTCATGTGTGAAAAAAACATTTTTTTGTCGCAGCAAATGTGGGACTTGGGGCGTGTACAAAGATGCAGAAAATCAGCAAAACGATTGTATGGATGGGAAAGTTAGCAACGGATGACCTGCGTGAATGTTCTCCAAACAAAATAGAGAAATTCTAATGAAGGGTCAGGTCAAGAGTACTTTGAACCGAAGATCGGAGCAGTTGGAAAGCCGTGATCTCTGCCTACCTCTCCGGGAAACGTGCTCGATTTGAATCACTACATAGTACAAAGTCGCTTCCCGTTGTCTGTCCCTATGTATGCTTAGATCTTTAAAACTACGCAACGGATTTTGATGCGATTTTCTTAATAGATAGAATGATTCAAGAGGAAGGTTTATATGTATAATATAGTACCCGTGCGAAGCCGGGGCGGGTCGCTAGTGTACGTATAAACGCTTCTACAAGGTGTAACAAAAATGTGGTATGAACCGATCAAGGGCTTAACAGGTATCGTGTTCTAATAAGAAAAAACAGAAAAAATAAAAATTTGACGCGATTTTTTTTTATATTTCTATGGAGCTTGTCGCCCCAGTCGGCCAACGCTCCACACTAAGGTGAAAAAAAAAATCGCGCCAAAAAATTTTTTTTTCTGTTTTTCTTATCAGAACACGATACCTGTTAAGCCCTTCATCGGTTCATACCACATTTTTGTTACACCCTGTATATTCATACACTTAAATGTTCACTTAATGTTTTTTATTATACGACAGCGATGGTAAGAAGACGCCTCAGCATATGGACGCGAGTGACCACAGAAGAATCACAACAGGGTATTATTGTAACCTGTTTATGTAATTAGCCCTGAAATTCGTATTAACTATGCGTAACTGGTCAGACTAAGGGTGGCTTGTACAGTCGAGGTCAAAAATATGTTTACACTTTTGCACCTTACAAAAGTGTAAACATATCTTTGACCTCGACTGTACCAGCTTACGATTACAGACCGATCAACGTTAAATATGGCGCCGGCGGCTCTCATCCCATAGAAATTTGACAAAAATTTTATACACTCGGCTAACGAACACCGCTTGATTACGATTACAGAGGCTCTAGTATAAGTTTTACCGAAACCAAACTTTACGATCGCGTTTGCGTTTTAACCTCAATTTGTATGGGATTTGACAGCTAAACGCGAACGCGGTCGTAAAGTTTTGTTTCGGTAAAACTTATACTAGAGCCTCAGACGGTTTGCACCAACTTACAATAACGTACTGACCAACGTTAATACTACATGTGGGAACTTATTTGCAAACATTCCATCTACGATTGCTATACGATATGCATACGAATATCTACATCAATAGATCAATGGTATCAATACCAGTTTTAGCAATAACAAATCCGTAGACTTCCAAACAGTTATGTTATGTCATCACAAATCCTTTCTCCGATCATCCAAGTCGATGACATGTCACGCAAATAATTAACTCACGTAATTACCCATATCGCCCTCAAAGACTTAGCACCTTTATGTGAACGGAATAAGAGCCATATTCGCAACAAACGGTCACGTAACAGCGTTTCGTTTGACGACACCTCGTTTTAAAGAACAGAAGGCTTTATGCTACGCGGATTAAGGCTGTTTTTAGAAGTATGCTAAGTGAGACATGAGGTCGAGAAAGTAATGAAGCGGATTACTAAAAGGCTAGCCAGGAAGCCGGCAAGGCGGCGCTTTCCGACCACTTTTACTTTCCGTACGTTGACCTGGCGGGCGAAGATCGTCCTACATTCCAATTGAACCTTCCTCGTAACCTAATCAACAAATTGACCTCAAAATTCACCTCGAATATGTTCAAAGCTATAGAACTCAAGATTAAGAGCTAGCCAGTAATAAAATATAACATAACAACAGGAACGTGGTTTTGTCAACTAAAGTCACTATTTATGTCTTGCCCTTACATTACTGACCGTCCGCGCAAAATAACTTTGTCGAACGAGCGAGCGAAAAGCAAACGAATGTCTATGCTTCAGTTTGGGCTGAAAGATTTTGGCCGTCCGGCCGGCGACCGGTGTCTGTCCCGCTGTTCTCCTCTACAGGTCACATTTCTTGAACGATTCTCGTGAAATTGTGTGAGTAGGATCGTTAATATAGTTTTTTTTGATGAGCAATTTCTCGAAATGATTCAATAAGTATTTAATTTCATGTGGGTGGGACACCACCCGGCTGGGTGTCCCTGGGTGGCGTATATGGCTATATACGCCGGGTTCTGACTCGTTGATTAAGGTACGTGGATTCGGGTCAAAGGGCAATCTGCCTACATTCCTTAACACACTCGTGTCATCAATCCTGTATGACAGGCATTAGTTCCAACCGAATCACTCATATTTTAGTTATTTGTGATGTCTACTGCTCGGAATTGAGGTAAATAGGATTAGAACTGTGGCACGGACATTTTGAGTGTGATAAATTTGTCTTATGATATTAATTTAGGTTGCTGGTTTCCCCATTAGGAAATAACTATTGATAGCAGTTGGACATTCAATTTAT
Source organism: Epinotia bilunana (assembly GCA_947049275.1). NCBI lineage: Eukaryota > Metazoa > Arthropoda > Insecta > Lepidoptera > Tortricidae > Epinotia > Epinotia bilunana. The sequence continues at coordinate 21,932,047 of OX346257.1, forward strand.
ACTAATAATAGTACATTACTACAGAGGCCGGCAAGTAAGGGGTCGGATAGTTATGAGGCTGGCAACCCCTTTTCACGAAGAGGTAATGTATAGTGCTTTTCTCAAACATGCAATGAGATAAATTAAATAAACTCCAAGAAATCAAACTTTAATTTTCATGGCTGAACGCCGTGATCCTGTGCCACAAATTGTGGGCAAGAAATTAAAAAAGACCATCTTGATTGCATGTTTGTAGCCCCTAAATATATTGACAAGGCTACAAACGTACATTGCTATGTACGTTTGTAGCCTTGTCAATGTATTTAGGGGCTAATCGGAATGTCGGTAATTATATTTATGGAGACTGGACCTTCAGAATGGACATAATCTATATTTTATCGCGTGGTTTCTCCTGTAATCTTTGTAATAGACGGGCAGAGCTGTGCGGGCATGTAATATAATATGAAGAGAAATTGTTCTCATTATTTGGTGGATATTTGATCAAGTACTTTACTAATGTCGCAACTTTTCAACATATAGGTAATTTCAAATATTATAAAACGAGCACTTATACAGAACTAGCTACTGCCCGCGACTCAGTCCGCGTGGAACTCGTTTATATCGCAGCTCCATACAAACTTCCCCCCCCCCCCACTTCACCCCCTTAGGGGATGATTTCGGGGATAAAAACTATCCTATGTCCTTCCCCGGGACTCAAACTATCTATATACCAAATTTCACCTAAATCGGTTCAGCGGTTTAAGCGTGAAGAGGTAACAGACAGACCGACAGACAGACAGACAGACTGACAGACAGACAGACAGACACACTTTGGCATTTATAATATTAAGTATGGATTACAGCACCTACTGTTGAAAGCCGAAAAGGAGTTACCTAATGCATTCAAAGCGAAACCAGTAAATTGTGGTACAAGTGTTCAAAATTACCAGTTATTGGAGCAGAATGCTTGTTTAAGAACGAAGTTAATGAGAGGCATTCTACAAAAAACGTGCATAAAGTAGGCTAGCCATGTAAGTTTGTTAAATATGTATACGGAATGGAAGAAATTTGCAGGTTAAATGTTTACCAAGTGAACCTAAACGAGCAGCGAAATCTACGTTTTATGCGAGGTATATAATTACCATTAAACATTAGAGACATCCAGTATAATATTTGAAGCTTGGGTTGGGTCATTGTCATATTTAGGTTTGCGTCTCTTCAGTGGACATGGCCAAAGTTAAGGGCTTTAAAGCCTAATTTTTGGTAGACCTCTGAATCCGCATAAACGGCGTCGCCTCTTCTCTAATTCTATGCGATAAAAACATATGATATATAAACATAAGCCCTTAACTATTGCCCACTGAAAAGACGATTTTTGTTTTACAGACTGACAATGACCCGGTTATATTAGAGCCAAGCCGCGTATCGCAACGCGTACTTTGTATTGAACGTGGCGACACGCGGGACTGAGCTAATGTAACCACATTAATACAAAATGTATGTAACCGATTGTGTTGCGACACGCGGCATGGCTCTAATATAACCCCGGCTTGAGGATACAGGCGAACAACCCATAATCATTGATTATCTTGCTTATAGGATCTAGTGTATTTTCTTAGCATACTAGCTTTCGCCCGCGACTCGGTCTGCGTGGACCCGGAATAAAAACTGTCCTATATTTTAATCCAGGCTATAAACTTTCTTCGTGCAAAATATCATCCAAATTGGCCGTTTAAGCGTGATTGAGTAGACAACATTCAAACTTTCGCATTTATGATATTAGTAGTTAGGTAGGATTTTTTTTAGATGTGTTACTTCCTATCCGAGGTCAATTCCTGGGTCAATCAACTTTTTCTTGTTGTTATTCTGACCCAGTAAGCCAAGAGACAACAGGGATAGTTTCTTAGAAAAAACACTAATAAATTAGACTCCTACTATAATCATCATTAATTTAAGAGCTAGGCTCTTGTCGGTGGAGTAACCGCCACTGATTTTTGTCCTCTGCCAGCCTCTTGACGTCTTCGTACGACTCGACGGCAACTTTCTCTTTTATTTGGCTGGTGTATGTTTGGGCCTTCCTCTGCCTCTCTTCCCTTCGATCTTGCCCTCCAAGTTATGTAAAAAGAAGCTGTCGTGCCGTATTAAGTGTCCGATCATTTTATATATAATATAACAAAAATACGTGTTTAGTGGATTTAAACCCCATGAAATCATAGTTTTAAAGACCGACACAGGAGATGTAACCATGGCAACAAGCAACAGAAAATAGTTAATTGACTCTCCCTATAAATAAATATTACAGAACAATCTTACACAAATCGAACTAGCCGCAAAGTAAGCTCAATAAGGCTTGTGTTAGGGGTACTAGACGACGATATATTTAATAGATATAAATACTTAAATACATAGAAAACACCCAAGACTCAGAAACAATGCTCATGATCATCACACAAATGTTTGTCCTTACCGAGATTTGAACCCAGTACCTTCAGTCGCTACCCACTGGGCTAACCAATCGTCAAACTTAAGTCAATTAATTTGAAGTCATTATTATTACAAAGTTCAATAAAATAATAACAATAAACATAAGACTAGCTTAAACCTAGTCAAAAAGTCCCCCTCGAGTCGTCCCTGGCGCATCACACTAGCTGCGTTAGCACGTTGAATGGCGACGAAGAACCTTTGCACCAGGGCTGTTATTCGCTACGCGCTAATGCGGCTCACCCCGCCGGCCACACGTCACGAAACGAAATCTCTACCTACGCTTAGTTACTGAGGTGAGCATGAAACAAGTAACAGAATAGGGGGGCAGGTCCCCTCTCCCTAATTCGACGTCCCACTTCCCTAATGAAGTAGCCTCCGACTCCCAGTACCTAGTAGTCTCAAACGCAAGGGGTACAAAATGATAAATAACGTCCGTCCGTTTATTTGAATACCTGCGTTTGTCGGAGTCAGGACCAAACCACTGGATTGAGCTCCATAAACCGAAAGTCCTGTCTACGGAACGTCATTTCTCTAGTAGGGAAATACGTGAAACCGTTGAAATCAGAAAACATCGTAATTTCAACCGGGATGACGGTTTAATGGCCGTTGGGGCGGAAAGGTTCTCGAGTGGCGACCACGTACCGGAAGGCGCAGCGTGGGTAGGCCCCCCACAAGGTGGACTGATGACCTGGTAAAGGTCGCGGGAGTCCGCTGGATGTGGGTAGCGCAGGACCGGTCATTGTGGCACTCTTTGGGGGAGGCCTATGTCCAGCAGTGGACGTCTTTCGGCTGATATGATGTTAATAAGTGGTTAATAAAACCCAAGTGCGGGATTCGAACCCAGGACCTCTAGCTTCGTAGGCAGGGTCACTACCAACTAGGCTAAAGCGGTCGTCAAATAAATAAGTTGATTATACGTGTTTAGTAAAAATAACTTAATACCCGGTTTAGAGTAGCTTTTTAGAGTAGTTTTAGTTGAGTAGCGTCTCAAAAGGTTGCTTTAGATTTGTCTAAATATAGCATGAACTGGGGGAGGAGAGTTAAAACTATCTTGCTCTATTGTTGGTCTAAAATAAAGTCGTAAAAATAACCATAAAAGCAGCTAAGGATTAATGTAAAATAACAAATTATGAACAGGAAAAAAAGAAGATGTTGGAGCATCAATAAAAAGTACAATAAAGGAAAAAATACAATTTTAGAGTCAATTTAAAAGTAACTAAGCGTTAAACGCTTTCATTTCCTGTATCATAAAATAGTCATATAATAATGATTACCCTATAAACTGCCTAAAGGACTGCTAGTACTAGTGAAGTAATAGATATTTTGTTGGCAAGAGTTCAATTACATAACACATAAATTGCCACAAGCATGTAAATATTTACTTGCCAGATACAGTAGCATAAGACATACATTGTTAATTTAGTTTTGTTTATTTTTAATTTACTTTGTGTCCTAGAATGTTAAAGGCCGAATTGTTACAGTAACTTATTTGTATTATGGTGATGCAATAAGTTTTACAAAATACTTGCTTAAATGTTACTTATCCTACTAATATTATAAATGCGAAAGTTTAGATGTTTGGATGTTTGTTACTCAATCACGCTTAAACGGCCGATCCGATTTGAATGTAATTCTGCACGAAGATAGTTCATAGCCTGGTTTAAAATATAGGATAGTTTTTATCCCAGGTCCACGCGGACGAAGTCGCGGGCGGAAGCTAGTAATATTATAAATTCATGCTTAAACGGCTCAACCAATTTCATTGAAATTTAGCATGAAGGTAGTTTATAGCCTAGATTAGAATATGTATAAGTTAGTTTTTATCCCGGGTCCACCCACGGGCGAAAGCTAGTAACTTATAACTGGAACTGAACCAACTATATTTCAATGATATTTAATAAGTCAACCCACACTTTCACAATGTAGTATAATCAGTTTAATGGCCCCTATACTTTTATTATTCAATCAATGATCATCATGTGTCTATTATGAGAATTTATTTCATTTTGTATAGTTATAGGCATACATACGAAACAGAACCAGAGGCATTCATCAGCTCTAACTGTAACTGAACCAACAAGCATGACAAGTCAGTAACACTCCAGTAAAAATAACCGATATTACATCAGAGCTCTTGCAAACGTGAAAAATCCAAATAGCAGAACATTGTTTAAACAAATGCAAACTAGAGGGTGAACCAAGGACAAATTATTGCAGAGCCAGTAAAAGGAGACAGAAAAGTAGTCCTTGTTACACATGCCATAAGAACTTGTTTAACGAACAGTGTAACCAAAATAAAATTGCGTTCATAAAGTGTGACCAGTTTCTCAAGGCATTGTTTCATGCCCTCTTAACTGGTAAAAATGCTCACATGAACAGAATAAGCTATGGGAATGACTTGATGGTAAAATTGCTGATATTTGGTAAAGTGCTGATTTGTTTGACTCAGAAGAGCTTTTTGTGCCGCATTGGGTCAGTGTGAGGACTACTCCGTTCCATCTCATCCATGAGAGCAGGCTGGTGCCCAGCAATGGGACATAAATGGGCTGATGATGAAGATGATGTGCTTTTATAAGTATGGTTTAATAAATACACTAACCGGCAGAAAAATTGGCCCAAAAACTTTTCGTGATTTCAAACTATAAATTGAATGGATTAAATAATGTTATAAATAATTAAATGCATTTTTCTAATTTGGGCCGTTATATTACACAAACTGTAAAAAATTATAAAAATTCATCGGACAATGCACTGTATGCTATCAAATCAGCTGTGTTGCATTGTGTCAACAAACTTTTTTGTTTTCCATTTGATGATAATGAATAACATATTATAATATATGCAATACCCTCCTACTTGCAGAATAAAATTTATTTATCCATTAATCACAGAACAATGTGGTTTAATGATAAATGGATACCCATAAGGATCATTGTTATTTTAAAATGCAATGTAAACTGTAATTAATTATCTTGTTAATAAGGCTTAAATTTATTTGGTAATAGAAAAGGTAAATATTGAGGGGGAAATGGAAAAACTGAAGATATCTAAGCTAAATCAAAGGTGGTGGTACCTAACTGCATTACATCATTATTAAGAGCAAGGAAAGATTTTAAAAAGTAAACATTTGCATGATGGTATGATATATTTATTTATCGTGTGGAAAATCAGGGTATTAAGAACCGTGAGATCTTCTAATAATAAATAATAATACTATCATAATCGTAAACATTCATTCAATAGCAAACCATAGGCCAAATAATCTTCAGTTGTTAGAATTCCAGGGAGACCAAGGAAATATTTGCATATGCAAATGAGGGCAAATCAACAACAATGCGGGGTCAAAATCATCAAAATTTTCCATAACAACCTGAATCGCAGTTTAACATAGATAATAGTAAATCTTGTCACGTAAACTAAACGCACCGACCAAGAGATAGCACTGATAAGGCATCTGTACTCTGTACTTACCTAAAGTCCAAGCTAAGATTTCTCTGGTGCACGGAGACCTTCGAGCCCTTGGCGTCACTCCGGCTCCCGTGGACAGGCACATCCTCCAACATGCTCACGCACTAAACGACGCCCCACAAAATAACAATAAACCCATATCACGAGTCGCGATTACAAATCAAAGAGTAAATAACAACATGGCGTCTCCCCAGCATTTGTAAACTAACATCCCGCGAAACACTACACAAGATTACCAACGAAAGCAATAATCTCACAGCCGTGAAAGGCCTTTTAATTTTTGTTTGTATGATAATGTAGCCCGAATAACAGAAATATAGTAAATCGTAATGGTGCCCTACAAAAGCGAGCGACCGTAACGCAACGAATTAACGATTGCGAGTGTCAAACTGCGAATAAGTAAACTGAGAATGAATTATAATTATGATTATGAACGTAAGCAAAATAAATAATCACGAAAATTAAATAAATCGATGACCTATCACCAAAATCCGAGACATGTTCGTTTTGTTACGTCCTGTCAAAATTTGATGGTTGGGGTTGCCAGATGAAATAAAACGTGATTTTTTCCTATTTATTCAGGAACACATTACATATGTAGCTGCGGCGCTACCACGAAAAGCATAACTCGAAGTTCGTATATATGCATCCCTGTCACTCAATAATAATTTGCGATAGAGATGGAAATACCCGAACTACAACTTTCTAAGTTCGTGATTATTACATAGCTCTGCACGTCTAGCACACGACGGCCGCGACACTCGATTTTTATCGCACTATACCCTTCTTCTAAGTGTTCTAATAAGAGAGAGACGGATAGTGCGAGAAAAATCGAGAGCTCGCGCGCCGTCGCGTGCTATCCGTGCAGTTCTATTCTGCACGACTATCATGCGACGGCGCGCGAGCTCTCGATTTTTCTCGCACTATCCGTGTACTAAACTGTGTTTCAATAAAGCCTCTTACATACTTGCCATTCATAAAAATAATAACGAATAATAATAAAAAAAATATTCATCCGTTTTGTTTCATTCGTCGTATACCTTTCAAATAACAGTTGATGCACCGCTTTTCATTAATGAGTATAGGTAAAGTTGTAAATAATAATAATTGAGAGAATAATAAATAATAATACAACAGTTCAATAGTTTAACACTGACATTATCTAAGTATGTCAATTTAATAAGGAGACAGGAGCATAAATAAGAGTGTAATATACGACGGGAGTCTAATATGTGAGTTTAAACGGTTGGCAACTTTGGACAGACTGCTCTGCACGGATAGCATACGACGGCGCGCGAGCTCCCTCGATTTTTCTCGCACTATCCGTCTCTTTCTTATTAGAACACTTAGAACAAGAGATATAGTGCGATAAAAATCGAGAGTATGTCGCGGTCGTCGCATGCTAGACGTGCTGCGGATTTTTTTACGTCTTCCCATGTGTCCCCACGGAAAACAACTGCACTGTCATCTGCGTAAGAAAATACTTGTCGCTTATTGATATTCATGTTACAGAGTTGATTAATATAAATTAAAAATAGGGTTGGCCAAGTACACTGTCCTGGGGTACACCAAAGGTATATCTGATTCCTCACTAATGTGGGTTTCTATTCTGAATTTTTGGGTACGCTTTTCGAGGTAATCTTTAAGTAGCTGTAAGGGAATATCTCTAATACCTATATTTTCTAAAGAGTTAAGCAACAGAGTCACTAGCTGTTAAATTTACTATTGACCGTCATCGCAGGCCTCACCAATGTGATTCAGGCCTTACACTTTTCTAAACGAATGCTAAACGTCAAGACAAGTGTCATTGTCAAGTTTGAAAATTAGAGGTTATGTTTATGTGTGTGTACCAATGTTGAAAGTGGATTCTGCTTGTCTCTGTGTTTGATAACGCACGTGTACTGGTTTGAATCAAGCTAATTAGTGGTTTTATTAACCAATTTTCACTGAGATTTGATTATTTTTGTGGGGGAAGGTATAATAACCACGGTTTGGTAAGTGTTTTGTGTTTGTTTGTCTTGTGAGGATGGAATTGGGTGATGCTGAGCCCCCTGATAAAGGGGGAAGTCAAATCACGGGTATAAAAAGGCCGAGTGGGGTCCAAAATGACGGAATTGATTTGCACGGTAAGAAATCTAGCCCTCCGAATGCGTCCGTTCAACATACATACGTGAGGCCAGGGTTTGAAAGCAGTACAGATTTGAAATATTCCGACATTGACGTAGGTCCTTTTGTTGTACATGTATCGCGGGAAGATACCGCAGATCAGCCAAATACCCCAAGTCGTATGCGGGCCCTAAAAATGGCTCAGATAATATATAATGGCAAAGTAGCAGGTATAACAGAAATAAAAAGCATTGGCAAAAATAAAATGTCCATCTATTTTAAGTCATACATGGAAGCCAACTCGTTCCTTTCTGACCCTATCCTGACAACTAACAAGCTCTCAGCTATGATTCCAAAGTTCCAGGTTTCACGCATGGGTGTTGTTACTCAAATCCCGCTTGAATGGACATTGGAAGAATTCACAAATGGAATTCAGTGCCCAACTGGGTCTGGACAAGTTATAAAATCACGTAGGCTTAACAAAAAAAAAGAAGTTGATGGCAGAAAAGTTTGGGAGCCAACAGGTACTGTAGTAGTAACATTCCTTGGGCAAACACTGCCTGATAAAATCTACTGCTTCAACATGTCAATTCCGGTGTCCTCTTATAGGCTGCCGATTATTCAATGTCACAAATGCTGCAGATTTGGTCATATCAAGGACCAATGCCGTTCTAATCCTAGGTGCGCCCGATGCGCACAAAATCACGAGGTCTTTGAATGTTCAGTCCCTGACAATGAAGTCTCTTGTCTATTCTGCTCTGGTCCCCATGCAACAACTGACCCGAAGTGCCCCGAATTCTCCAGACAGAAGTCCATCAAGTTAGTGATGTCTGAGGAAAATATTGGTTATATTGAAGCAGCAAGAAGGTTCCGCCCTGTGCGTACTACGTATGCTGATATCTCAAAGAATGTTTTTGCCAGCCAATCCAACACGGCAAATATGTCTTCACCTTCCCCTCCCCCTAGCCCAGCCCACTCTCGGTCTCTCCCTCAATCGCAATCATACCGGAAAACAATCTTTATTGAAAGGCGACCCAAGCCCCAGCCTGGGAAGTCATACGATGTTGAAGCTCACAGGCAGATAACATCAACTCCTAAATCAACTTTGCCAAATGGCAATGCATTAGGAGAGGCCTTCTCGGTCACACCGAATGACAACTTGGGAGACTGTGTCTACCAAGTTATAGTAAATTTGCTCTCGAAATTCGCCGACATTATACCGTACACTGTCCTAGAAAGCCTTAAGGGCAACATTTGTGAAGTTATTAATAAAGTAATTCAAGACGGCCAATTACAATCTAATACAATGGAATGCTAGAAATATTAAAAATAAAAAACAAGAAATTGTTCAACTGATAAATTCTTTCAGCCCGATCATTCTTGCCATCTCGGAGACATGGCTGAGGCCTCAATCTCTATTTAGGGTGAAGGGCTACTCCTGTATCCGGGATGACAGGAATGATGGCTGGGCTGGATGTGCTATTCTTGTAAATAGAAAATTTACCTTTTCACAACTCTCTATCCCTTCCCACTCCTCTGGTTTAAATGTTGTTGCAGTTAAGTGCCTCAACATTTCTTTTGTGTCTGTTTATATCCCACATCCAAATTGTGAACTAATACAGGAACTTAGCTCTATATTACGAACCATTCCAGCTCCCATCATTGTTCAAGGAGACTTCAATTGCCGCCATACGTTATGGGGCTCCCATTGCTGTGATGCGACGTCATTCTCTCTTTTAGAACTTATGGATGAGGTAAACTTATGTATTTTAAATGACGGAACACCCACGCGCAGAACATCACCCGTTCAGAACGCTAGTGTCCCTGATCTTACGTTGGCATCCCCAAATTTTGTTCGTTCTTTGTCATGGTCGGTTTCCCCTAACTCTCTTGGAAGTGATCATCTGCCTATCTTTACTACTTTGGTAGGGTGCCCCATTGCTCCATTACCCATACAAACTCCACTTCTCAAATATAGAACTTGCCAGGCGGACTGGAGCAAATTTAGATCTAATTTAGAACTATCTGTGGGAAATCTGCCCAGTATCACCCAAACGAATGTTTTAGAAGTGTACAACCAGTTTATTTCGGCCATTCACTCAGCGGCTGATAGCTCTATACCTTTGAAAAATTCGGCCCGCGATAAAATACCTTCTCCAGCATGGTGGGATGCTGAGTGTTCGGCAGTTATTAAGGAGCGTAACATGGCGGAGTCTCTTTTTGCTGAGGATCTTTCATTAGAAAACTACCTAAATTTTCAACGTGTTAGTGCTCATAGTAAGAGGCTGCTGAGCAGAAAGAAATTTCAGGGCTGGCGTTCCTTCTGCGAATCTTTGTCCCCAAGAGCTCCTGCTGCATTAGTATGGAAAAAAATAAAGGCTTTTCGATGCTCCCAAGTCGACAACAAAGTCCCCAGTAACGTAACTTCGTGGCTTGATGGATTTACTGCGAAGCTTGCCCCTCCATTTGCACCGCACTGGGAAGGCGTTGGTAATTATTGTTCACTTTCCGCCCCACTCGAGAGAATGAATGAAGCCTTTACCTTTGACGAGCTGTGCTGCGCGCTTGACCATTTGCGGGACTCCACCCCGGGCTGTGATGGTATCCCATATTCTTTTATTACTCAAAGCTCAAAAGCCACTAAACTCTTTTTCTTAAATATCCTAAATAATATATTTTTAACAGGAAACATTCCTGACTGTTGGAAAACTCAAATTATTGTACCGATTTTAAAACCTGGTAAGGACCCTGTTAGTCCCAATTCTTATAGGCCCATAGCATTATCGTCAGTTTTATGTAAGATTATGGAACATCTTGTAAAAAACAGACTAGAGTGGATCCTAGAAAATAGAAATATCATCTCGAAAACCCAGTTTGGGTTCAGAAAGGGTATGGGAACTATGGACAGTCTAAGCATCCTCACCTCCGATATCCGGCTGGCTCTCACTCGTGGCGAACACGTGGTGGGCGTCTTCCTGGATGTCACAGCGGCCTACGATAACGTAGATCTTCCTATACTCAGGCAGAAAATGCTCAATCTGAGTATCCCTGTGAGGATTACCAATATCGTATGCAATATGTACATGGGCCGTTCTATACTGGTCCGACTGAACGGAGATCTATCACCTCCTAGTCTTGCTTGGAAAGGCCTTCCTCAAGGTTCTGTGCTGAGCCCCCTTCTCTATAGCTTATATACCTCAGACCTCGACACTTCAGTTAACTGCTTCTGCAAGATCTTACAGTATGCTGATGACATCGCATTATATTCTTCATCGAGAGACTTTTCCGAATCTTCTCATGCTTTAAACTCTGCTTTATATTACCTCAACACGTGGCTATCTGATCATGGTCTCTCCTTGTCTGCAGAAAAGAGTAATGCAGTCATCTTTTCTAGAAAAAGGCATGTTCCCAATCTTAACATCCACATCGACGACGAACCTGTGATGATTAAGGATGAGGTTAAGTTTCTTGGTATTATTCTAGATTCTAGGCTGTCTGGAGTCAGCCACTTGAATTATGTGTGCCAAAAAGCAGAAAAAAATATCAATGTTATGCGTGCTTTGTCTGGTGTTAAGTGGGGTTCGCACCCATATAGTCAGAAACTCCTATACAATGCCATTGTCAGAAGTCATTTTGACTATGGAAGTTTTGTCTTAGAACCATGTAGCAAACTCGCGTTGGCAAAACTGGATAGAATTCAGGCAAGGTGTCTAAGAATAATAACAGGAGCTATGAAGTCCTCCTCGACAAATGCTCTTCAAGTCGAGTGTATGGACCCACCTTATTCTTTACGGAGACAATTTCTGGCTGACCGGTTTTTCTTTAAATCGCTTCAAGTACCTTCGCATCCGATACTCCCAATCCTTGAATCTCTCCAACGACTTGTAGTCTCCTCTCCATTTTGGTCTCACAAAGTGTCTCCCCTCTTAGTTAACAGTTATAAAAAGTTCTTAGACCACCCTGTTAGAGTGTTCCAAAATTACAAAAACCCTCTGTTTGAACTAAGCTATGACAGTCTAATCTTTCAGCCAACGGTTGTATTTAATTTAGGTATTTCAAAGAATCAAATAGGTGCGGACAACATATTTAACAAAGTGATTGGCGAGAAGTGGTCCGACTATCTTACTATTTTTACTGATGCATCTAAATTGAGCGACGAGGGTCCTGTGGGATCTGCAGTGTGGATTCCCAGGTACAAAATCATCTTACATTTTAAACTCCCTCCCGGAAATTCTGTGTTTTCCGGAGAAGCCATTGCGATACTGGAAGCGGTCACTTATGTGCATTCACACCATCTTAATAAATCTCTTATTTTAACAGATTATCTAAGTTGCTTGCAAGATTTAGTTAAACGCCCATTCCATGCAAAAGAAAACTTCCCAGTAACGTTACAAATTAAGGAGCTTCTCCACAAGTGTCACATGGATAACATTGATGTTGTTCTGGCCTGGATCCCGGGCCATAGCGGGATAAAGGGTAATGAAACCGTCGATCTTTACGCAAAGGAAGCAACCACGCTTGGCAGCAATGTGTATGACCGATGTTTTGCTCGTGACCTCAAAGCACTTGCCCTCCCACACATGCGTGATGCCTGGAACACCCGTTGGCAAAGTTCCCGCCTAAATGTGGGCAAAAATTATGGCAACATACAACCAAATCTGCCCTCTAGGCCGTGGTTTTTTACTCATAAATCTATTCCAAAAAACATTACGTCCGCCATTATTCGCTTACGACTCGGCCATATTTGTACCCCTGTGTTTCTAGCAAAGATACGTGTTCGAGATCACTCTCTGTGTGAATGTGGTCTGGCGGAGGGTACTCTCGAACACCTATTTTTTATTGTAACCGTATTGTCACTCCTTTGTATGATATCCTTCCCCCAGAAATCCCCCGTCCTGTTAATATTAAATTTCTCCTCACCTTAGTCTATTCACCCTTTGTGTATGTCCTTTGTAAATTTATTAAAATTAACAACTTGTTTTTATAGTAGTTAGTCTAACAATACATGTTTGTTTTGTCCTTTGTTCTAGATTCTAATCTCAGTGAACCTGCCAATTGGAAGTCACCGGTCAAATTTTTTTGTAATAAATACGTGCCTTTTTTAACCTGGACGTTGGCGGAATCATCGGCAATACTGATGGGGCCATAACACAAAGATTGATTGAATGTTGAAAGTGGTTGGTGGTTGAATGCTTGTATATTGCAAAGAAAATCGACGGACAGTGATTCGAGACTATGTTCTTTAAAAGCTCAAAACCATTGCATACTGCTTTGTGCGCTGGTAAAATTAACTTGTGGAATGTTATTAAGAAAAAATACAAGCTTGGTTTTTAATAACCTTGCAGTTGCAGGTATTTCTAAAAATATAAAATCAATAAGGTACAAGTCGGGGCCAATAGAGAGTACAATTAGGAGCAAATTGGAAGCCGCGTTGGAAACAACACACTTAGATGTAAATGATTTGAGTCCGGATGGTGCCCTGAAGGAAAAAACCCACTTGAGATTGGTTGTTGTTACCAACAAATTCCATGGATTGCCCATGTATAAGGTAGAATTTAGGCTTTGGTAATCTGCTCGCTTATTTTATTTAATTGCCCACCTAACTGAAAGTAGTGTTTGGTTTTTCTGTTTTGTAGCTAAAACTGTGAATCCCATCAACATCTTTGTTTTAACAGGACTTGACCACCATACACAAGTTTCTATTGCAAAAAGTTTTCTTAGGAAATTCAAATTTATCATTGCTTGATCCTTAAAAGAAATGGTATATTTTAGGCTCATCATTTTATTCCTCTTATTCCTCTGCCCAGCTAGCATGATAGGTTTTATGGCCTAAATGTACAAAAGCGTCACATATAACTTATCATTTTAGCTGCCGTGATGCCCTAGCACAATAGGTTCTGTCATCACATTTCAGTACATTTTCGCCATAAAACAGGACAATAAAAGTGTCATGCTAGCCAGCCTTATGAAGTTATGTAAGTTCTGTACATGTTCCATATTTAATGTTGGTTTGGACTTAATTTTTTCAGAGGTACAATCTTGTCAATGATATTCTGAAAGAGGAACTGCAAGCTGGCACCCACACCTTTTCAATAGTAGCCAAAACTCCTATTCAGTGGCACAGAAGTCTGGTGGCTCAGGAACATAGCCAAAATGGTGGAGGGCTTGACAAATGAATTACATATCCTGCTAAGTTTAAATGCTCAGATGTTTTATTACTAAAGCTGTCCAATGTTACCAGTGTACCAAGTTAGGAAGACACTGTATGGAAAATAAAGTTGGAATTATCATTACAATTGTTATCTAGTTATAAAATGTAATTAACTAAATAAAATTAGTTTGTCTATGTTGTCAAAATGTTTCCCTCAGTTTACCCCTTCGGCCGCCTAAGAAAGAAACCAGCAACGCTACACAACCAATTATGTGTAAACTTTTTTTTCTGCGAAACTATTTATGTACAGTCGCGGTCAAAGATATGTTTACCTTATTGCCTTGTAATATCTGCAGGGCATCTGAATCTACCTAAACTACCTAGTGTTTTGCGATTGTCAGAGGTTTCCAACAAGGAAGAAGAATTCTTCGATCGGAACTGATTACGAACTTGCGGTTTCGTACGCGGCTGAAGGGATCAAATGACTCATGATCAATGTGAATGGATCAAAATTTTGGGATATGAATATAAATTACTTGGAAGGCAATATAAAATGAGATGAATAAAACAAATTCTAGGGTATAAAACATTTACCAATACCAACATGTCTTAGCTTACACAACACAACACTTAGTTCTTAAAGTTGAGATACATTTATTGATACAGATCTTTATATACAATGTAAAATATATACTCATAGCATAATTATAAATCCATGCATTTAAGTCCTGCAAATTAACATCCATGCAATTAACCAACACTTTTAACAAATTCTTCTACCATGTATTATTGGAGACTGGACTTGTAAAATTGTAACTTTGTGAAACGAGCCATAAATTATAAAATGCAAGGATGCTTCTTGAATTAAATCTATTGGAATATCATATAACCTTGTTTATATATAATATAATAGGAATACGATACTATTAAACATTTGTAAAATGCGTTTTTTTAGAGATAACTTTGCCCTATTTGAGTGTTTCCCCAAAAAATGCCACTACATTTTTTCGGAGATTTTCTGCAACTTTTATGTTACTTAAAAGTGTCCCAAAATGTCCATACATTTATGAACTTTCCTATTGTGTTACCACCATACAAAGTATTTAAGGTAAATGGTAACACAATAGGAAAAATATCTTTGGGACAGTTTTTTGTCCTACCAGGGTCGAAACTAGTCGAAAGAGCTCCTGATTCTGAGTGGATATAGTTAACATAAAATTCCTAGAAGTACAATTAATAATAGTGGCATTTTTTTTGAGAAATGCTCATTTGGTGATTCCACTTTCCACAGTTACTTGCCAATACTGTATATTGAGTCAAACACAGAAAAATCTTCTATACGACTTGTACTATCGAACCAACTGAATCATGACCCACCATAGAACCTTGTTACAATTAACGAACATACGTACGATCATATGACGTTAATATGTCAGTAAATTGTGACAAGGTTACATGGTGGGTCAGGATTCAATTTTGTCGATAGTACAAAAGTCAATTACAATTACTACTGACTTCTGTCATCATCCCCAGAAAAATCTCTATAGCGCCATCCAGGAATGGACCCGAACGGTACAGCGCCATCTAGCGGCCAACTCGATTCAACTTATGTAAATGACACACAGCTGAACAAATAATAAATAAATAAATATAAGGGGACAATCTTACACAAATCGCACTAGCCCCATAGTAAGCTCAAAAAGGCTTGTGTTATGGGTACTAGACGACGATATATTTAATAGATATAAATACTTAAATACATAGAAAACATCCAACTCTCCCCCTCGGACCTCCGTAAGGAGTAGACGTGTCATAGTTTCCGCGCTAATTTTATTGTCCTAGTATACTAAAATTCAATTTTAAATCGCATTTAATTCGAGCGAAATAATAGGAGTGCATAAACCGCGCGGTAATCGCTACAAGCGCCGGAGCACCTCGTAAGACCTCTCCGGTTCCTGGCGCCCTGGTACATCGGACTACATAGCGGCGAGTTTGCGTCGCGCAGCATCTGCTACGCCCACGCCGTAGCCACTACACATTAACTGCTACGCTGGAACTGCTACGCCTCGTCGTCGACTACGTCGCGCTCAGCTGTATCGCCGGTACCCCTTTATGCTTCTGTAATCCTGGTAGCGCACGGCCTGTGTAGCTGCAGCCGTATATACGTCACATCGGCCGTATTGATCACGTGACATCGCATCATCATACATCACACCATATTTCCAGTTTGTATCTACGATTACGGGCACATCGCTATGGATAGTTCAGGTAGTATTGAACTGGTTTGCGAGGCATGCAGGGCGGACATCGATGTTGGCGAACAGTACTTGCAGTGTAAGGTCACGGCTTGTCGCAAGCTTTACCACTACCTATGTACCAACAAAAAGCTTACGCTGGAGGAGAGAGATACTTGGGTATGCCCGGAATGTTGCATCGCGCGTAAGAAGACTGGGCGAAATTGCGATACCCCTGTTGGCACGCCTGTTACCACAAAGACTGTGGCAAGCAGAAACAAAAGCGAAGCATCCTGCTCGGCGCTGCTGTCATTGGAGAGTATTCCGCAGTCGGACACGCATGATCTCGCTCAGAGCATCTCAGGTAGGAGCAACGGTGGGGCGTCCCACCCGACACAATTATCTACGGACCATGTTCGACAACTGGCAGCGGAGCTGCAGCTGCTGCAGTGCCAGATTTCCCAGATAACCGAGCAGCTGACCGGTGCCATCGCCAGTATTGCACAATATCATACGGAGCTGAAGGACCTTAAGGGAAAACTCGAAATGGTAACAAATAAACTAGCTAACCTAGAGGTTGCCCCAACCGGTTGTTGCCGCTGCGCTGTGGAACCGATATCGCCTGAAATCACCGCACAGGAAAACAAAGTCTCATCCAAGTCCAAGTCGAGACAAAGGAAACGGAGTCTAAAACGTGGAGTGGGGGAGTCACGGCCGTCGCCGCCGGTGACAGAGGAGCCGGATAACCCGAATGGTGTAGCCACCGGCGCGATAGTGGAGGAACCTTCTGTGGATGTGGGGGTACTCCCGGCTGACAACAGCGATGGCACCATGATGCAGCCTGGGGTACCTGTCGAAGATGATGCTGAGGCATCCAGGCAGGTATGGCGGGCGGGAGGCACCCGAAAGCAAAGACGTGCTGCGTCTATACGTGGTACTGCGGGTCCTGATGTTACATCGCTGAAGGCAGTGGAACAGCGCAAGTTTATCCATCTCTGGAATATGTTATCCGGCGCGGAAGAAATACGTGCGTATCTACAGAGCCTGTGCTCAGAGAGACCGTGTACGGTAGACGAACTGAAACCAAGAGGCGATTATAAGTCATTTAAGATTGGAGTTCCCTTAGATTGCTACGATAAATGCCTATCCGCAGAGTGTTGGCCGGAAAATGCTCGCGTCAAAGAGTGGTTTTTTCGGAGGGTCCAGCGAAGTCAGGAATCAGGTATTAACACAAAGGCCTAAGACTGTCTCCATTAATCTCTATTATCAAAACGTGCGCTGGTTAAGGAGTAAGCTAGATTTGTGGAGACACAGTCTAATAACATCGGACGACCTGAACTTGGTGGCTGTCACGGAATCGAACCTCGACGAGTCAGTCTACGATGCCGAGCTGTGCGGAGATACTGGCGAGTGGAACGTGCTGCGGCGCGACCGCGGCGGCGGGCGATCCGGCGGCGGAGTACTATTGGCAGCGCGCGCGCCTTTTCGTCCTGAGCGGTTAACGTGCTACGAGACTGACTGCTGTGAAGATCTCTGGGCAAGATTTGATATTGGCGGGCATTATGTTTATATTTGCGTGGTTTACATGCCCCCTCGAACACCCGACGAATTATATCTTCAGTTGTTTGACACTGTGGAGAAAGTTTATCTAAAGCATGGTAGCTCCAAGGTGCTTGTCGTCGGAGATTTAAATTTATATAGTGCTAGTGCGAATATTGAAAGGTGTTTTCACTGCTTTACTAATGTTTGTAACGTGTATCAGTATAATAGCGTGATTAATATGAATGGTAGAGTGTTGGATGTAATGTTGGCGAGCACGGAGATGAGTGAAGCGGTATGCGTGCGGCAGGCCGACCCGCAAGAGGTGCTGTCTAAAATTGATCCTCATCACCCACCCATTATAGCCCGGATTCATTACAGTTTCACATCGAGACCAGTACTAATGGAGCCCTCCAACGTAAGTAGCCCGAATGACTGGAACTTTTCTAAAGCGGATTTTTACCTATTGTGTTGTGAAATTCGAGACGCCGAATGGGACCGTATCTTTGAGACCCAGCAAACCGACGACGCCGTCGACATTTTCTATGATATACTTTACTGCATTTTTAAACGCTGTATTCCAAACAAAATACGGAGAAATTCGTACAGTCGTACCTACCCAGTCTTCTATACAAAATGCATAATTCGTGATATAGAAACGAAAGCCAAACTTCACCGGGAGTGGAAGCAGACTAATGATAGATCAGCGTATGAGGCCTACAGTGTAATGCGCGCCAAAATCAAAGATGAAATTAGTAAAGAATATGTCTGCTATTCGCAACGCATATCCCGACGATTAGCCGATAATCCAACTCAGTTTTGGTCGCACGTTAGCTCGCTACGCTGTAAAGGTGGGGTCGAACCAAAGGTCACGCTCGGGAATGTCGACTACTCTGGTGCTAGTGCCGCCGCAGCATTCGGAACGCATTTTGCTTCGGTTTTCTCAGCGGATCAACCGATTTTAGACCCGCATCTAGCTAGCGCTTGCCCACCAGCTGACGCTCGTCGTGTCGATATCAGACGATTTAGCGAGCGTGACATTCGGTCCGCAATTAGGAAACTTAAGCCAGGAGCATCACCCGGACCTGATGGAGTACCCGCGTTTGTGATCAAGGCTTGTGTTGATTACCTAGTCGCTCCAATCAAGTTTATTTTTAACCTTATTCTCCGAACTGGAGTCTACCCAGTTACGTGGAAAAAGTCTCGGGTGACTCCAATTCCAAAAAAGGGGTCCAAGGTAAAAATAGAAAACTATAGGCCTATTGCAATTCTCAGTGCCATAGCTAAAGTCTTTGAATCGGCTTTGCAAGGTGTTCTGCTCCCCCAATGCCTGCCTCACATCACCAGCGCACAGCATGCCTTCCTGCCAAGAAGGTCCGTAGCCACGAATCTTCTCACTCTTACACGGACGGTGTCTCGAGAGTTGGATGGAAAAAGTCAGGTAGACGTTATCTACCTGGACTTCCAGAAAGCTTTCGATCGTGTGGACAATGATACTCTTTTGATAAAACTAGGAGCCATGGGATTTACACCCAGACTACTGAAACTGTTCGCGAGCTACCTGTCGGATCGGAAGCAATATGTAAAGTATGGCCCATACGAATCAGAATGCTATCTCACGCGCTCTGGTGTTAGCCAAGGATCAAACCTAGGACCATTTCTTTTCGTATTGCTCATAAACGACCTATCCGACGAGGTGCGCGGTTCCATGGTGTTGCTGTTCGCTGACGATGTGAAGCTGGTGAAGTCGATTCAAAGCCAGAGTGACCGAGTGGAGTTACAGAGGGACATTGATGCGGTGTATCGGTGGAGTCTCCGTAACAAACTTTATTTTAACGCGGAAAAATGCGAAATGCTGACATTTACGCGGTCGAAAACTCCCGAAGAATTTCAGTACACAATTGGTGGCGTTCCAATAGCGCGTGCGGAAAGTGTGCGGGATTTAGGTGTCCTTTTCGATCCGGGGCTCACGTTCAATGATCACATTCAAGCTGTGGCCAAAACCGCATCGGGGAGACTCGGTTTCGTCTTGCGCAATTCTGCACCTCTGACCGTCCACGCTGCCCGCGTGTTGTATGCGGCGCTCGTGCGCAGCGTGCTGGAGTCGAATGCTGTGGTCTGGAGTCCACATGAGAGCAAATACACTCTTATATTAGAACAGGTCCAGAAAATGTTCTTAAGGGCGCTGTACAAGAGGGTTCACTTTTATTACCCATACATGTACCCTACCTTATTTTTGCAAGGGCATTTAGGCTATGAGTCACTACAATTGCGTCGCTTACTCTCCTTAGCTAAATTTAGCATCGATCTAGTGCGAGGAAAGGTCGATTGTGTGGGTCTCATAGATGCATTCGTGCGTCTCTTTGTCCCTGACCGGTACGGTCGCGCGCGAAGTCACCCCTTGCTGGCCGTGCCGGGCGCGCGCACGCGGGCGCACGCGCACGATCCCATTGCGCGCGCGTTAGCGTTCCTCAACTCCGTGCTCCAAGCGCACCCACAGTGTGATCTGTTTGCGAGTTCGACCGCGCGACTGATGATTGGATGCAGGAAGGTGGCAGAATGCGAGATGCCTGCGAGTACTATAGTTTAATACACTTAAGAGTCGTTGTTGTTTATGCTTTTCTTTTTCTTTTTCTTAATGTTACATATTCATAAGTTTGTACCGCTTTGGCCTTGCTGTTAAGGTATAAATGTTACTAAATAAATAAATAAATAAATAAATAAATAAATAATCCAAGACTCAGAAACAAATATGCGATTACGTTGATTATTTTAGACGATCATTTATTTTACAATGTGGAACCCCATCCCATATTCTGTTCATTTATTATATTACACATTTGGTAGTATCATATTATGTTATATACTTCTTTTTACCAACCTAGTTTTTTTTCAGTACAGTGTTTTTGGCCATTAGTTGCCGAGGCGCAAATATTCCATTTAGTTTGGACGCGATATCGCGTCAACGGCAACCAATGTGTTAACCTACACAAAGTGGCAAACCATTTTGTTCAATTTTACAAACTTGATTTATGAATATATATATAATACATACATATGTATATAATATAAATAGGTCAACTGCTAAGCTAAGACGGCAAGGAGTTATACAATTATCATACGCTCGCTGCACATGGGGCCATAAACTGATTGCTGGCCATGATGGGTGCGACAGAGAGCGCACCAGAGGTCCCGATTCCACACGTTGTATGTAGCTGCTCTCGTTGGTTATTCCCAGCTGTTACCACCAATTTGTTACCACTACCAGTGGTAACAGCTGGGTCTTTTATTCCCATCTTTTAATTGCCAGTGGGAACTAATGAGAATAGTAATTGATGTTGACTACTGTTTTTTTTCCAGTAGTTGCCACCGATTACTTTAAGAGTCCGCAGTAAGCTCGATTCTCCACACAAACGTAGTTACGCTCTCATTTTAAAACTACGTGTTAGATTGTAACGAAACTTTGCATGTACAATGACATGAGGTATATCCAGGTCTGTAATTCAGATACCATAGTAAAAAAATACAGTGAATTTAAGTTTTTCATACAAAACTTCTGGAACCATATAAAGTAACTACAGACCTAGATATACCTCATATATATGCAAAGTTTCGTCTCAATCCAACACGTAGTTTTAAAATGAGAGCGTAACTACGTTTGTATGGGAAGGTGAAATCTGGCCGAGCTTAGTAAGCTCAGCTTACTACTCTTAAGTGGTAAAAGATGGGAAAAACATTGCCAGCTGTTACCACTGGTAACAAATTGGTGGGAATAACCCCTCGCGCTTGATATAAAGCCGAAGCCGCACTGGTATAGCGATAAGCGACGCGACATACATACATCAGCACGGCTATCACAAGACGGCGCGCGAGCTCTCTCGATTTTTCTCGCACTATCCGTCTCTCTCTCATTAGAACACTTAGAAAGAGAGGTATAGTGCGAGAAAAATCGAGAGAGCTCGCGCGCCGTTTTGTGATAGCCGTGCAAGTTGCCCAGGTTGTACTGAAAACGCAGTGGGTGGGCGCCACTTTAGGAGCGTGTAGTGACTGATGGTAGTCTGGTACAATTCGAAAATATGTGCAATGACAAAGTGATCAAAAGTATTTGAACACGATTTTATTGTTCTGGGCTTTGTGGTCTATTGTCAAGGTTTGGGTTGTCCAAATATTTTCGAACTTTAATTGTAGAACAATTTAGAGCTCACTTCATACTGGCCACTTCAAAGCTTCACTACAGTAGCCGGCAAACTTCTTGAGCATTAGGTGAGGTGGGGGAAAGTTTGCTCATCCAACACTTTCGATCAAAAAAAGCCACCTTCTGTCTCCATCATCTGATCAGCTCGATGGTACCATAATATTGAATTGTCATCCAAACTATAACTTTACCCAAAGTTTCAGCTCAATCGGTGGAAGATATCTGCTTCAAAATTCATTTGCAAGATTCCACCCGGACAAACATACAATGCAAGTAAAATAAAAGCTTGCAACAAAAATTAGTTGACACCTAAATGGCTCAACAATTAAAGTCCCTGGCCGTACACATGAATGAACTCTAATGTAACCGTCTTAGTTAAGCGGTCACCCTGTATAATATGTGTCTCTGGTACAGTTATGCAGTATCTCACTCACTCCTCACATGTACACCGATTTAACGGTGCTACGTATATCAGAGGTTGAAGTTGTCCAGTCGCAGCTTGCCCTCATTGTCGGTCAGGTACAGCAGGTCGGCCATAGTCTGCTCGCAGATCGCCTCCTCAGCCTTCTCGGACATCTAGATATAAACAAAAAAATATTTTTCACACCTGCACATTGCTCTTTTTTTGCCCTCAAATGATCCTTCATTTCCTCGCAGATGTGGAAAATCGTATGTGCCCCATGGCAGCAAAATTAATACCGTCTTAGGCGTAAGCCCTTGAATCCCTAGTTACGCTAAAGATTCTATTGTAGAATCTTTCGCTTCACTCGGGATTCAATATACCGCCCTCGCGGTAAATATATCATTTTGCTCCATTGAGATACAATCTAGTATTGTTGTCTGGCACCGAAACGTGTGGTGTGGTCGCTTATGGATCTCATAAAAAGGCTAAGTCATCCAAAGGGCAATGGGGAGGACTATCTTGAGAATTTCTCTGCGTGATCGCATCAGAAATGAGGCTATCCGCGACAGAACCAAGGTAATCGATATAGCCCTCCAAATCGCTAAACTTAAGTGGCAGGGGGCGGGGAAATTGCACGTAGAACCGATGGCCCTTGGGGCGGAAAGGTTCTCGAGTGGCGACCACGTACCGGAAGGCGCGGCGTGGGTGGACTGATGACCTGGTAAAGGTCGCGGGAGTCCGCTGGATGCGGGTGACGCAGGAGTTGGTCATTGTGGCGCTCTTTGGGGGAGGCCTATGTCCAGCAGTGGACGTCTTTCGGCTGATATGATGATGATTGTTGTCTTCCCAGCGATTGCCAACGTGCTATCGCCCAAATTGTGTACACTCGATCGTTCCCTGAACAACTTAACAAAAGGCGATCTACCTTTTACCTTGTCACTAACCCCCTCGTTGATAAAAATTAAAATGCCTCCATTTAATAAAATGTGTTTTGTCCCTTTCTGACGAATACATATGTCAAAGTGACAGATAACAATAGGTTTGTCGGAAGTTTATGAATACGGGCAGAATAATTGTGACAACAATATGAAGATGCCTTGTTGAACGTGAAAGAGCACTGGTGTGGGTTTAAGAGGTAAGTAAGGTCTGAAAAGTAACTATTTATTCCTCATTGCATACAGAGACCAGCCTAAAACCATCTATAAAAACAACTTAGAAAAGTTGAAAAACACCCGTCATTTTCATTTCAAAGTCCAATATCTCAAAAACGGCTTAACATAATTTCATGAAACATGGCTAAGAACACTCGGGATCACACCAGCTTTCGAATAAAAAAAAACCGCATTCAAATCGGTCCATCCGTTAAACTTATAACACCCCTCTCTTTGCGTCGTGGGTTAAAAAGAAAATACAGCAATGATCCTTACCGGTCTGTAGCTATATTCACTCCCTGGAGCATGCTTGAAGTTAGGTCCAAAGTTAACACTAACAGTTGCACTCTTGTGCAAACTGACAGACGGGTAGTAGCAGCCCTGGTATATATCGAGGAAGGCCGAGCCCTGGCACTGGCCGTTCTTGAAGAAGTAGACCTTTGAGCCGGGCAGCGGTTTCAGGCCGTTCAGAGATTCTTGGATGTTGTCCTTGTCTTCGTAGTAGAGGTGGCTTTTGAATTTTACTAGGGGCTGAGAAAATTAAATATTGTTAGTGTTACAGTAACAAATGTAGGTCTTCCTCGAAGAAACGCCTAACTCCTCATTCCATATTAGTTTGCAATATGTCCATGTCGCAGGAATGAGTGGGGGGGGGGGCTTATTCGTGAACTGAATGATCAATATAAAGTTCCAACTATAGTGAGTGCATTCCTATGTGACAGCTGTCATTCCAGTACAATAAATGTCAATACTGGACTCTCCCATAACTGCTATTCTTTTGAAATATATTCAAGTACATAACATTAGACTTTAAAACATACTCCACTGTGCATGTAATTTCTTCTATTCGTCATTTTAATATATTTCTAATTATATATGATACATTTTTCCACTATATCCGTCATGTTGGCATGATTAACACTGTCATCCAGTTTCCCGCTCTATTTTCATAACGTTTGTAAATGTCATGTGATTGTCTGTGATGTCCATAATTTTTTATTTGTTTTAGGTTTCCGGACTGATCCTTCCCCAAAAAAAAAACAAAACTAAACCGAAAATTCTCCTCGTGTGTAAATATGTCAAAAAACTGATATTGGCAAATCCACCTTGCTAAAACAGCAAGGGGTAAAAGCCATACTTAAAAAAAAAAAAAACTGGGATGCAATACTCAGCCTGCAATTGCCTCCTTCCCGGCCACGGAAATAGTGTACTATTGATATACCACGTCCACGTTCCGGCAGTGTAATGGGATTTGGTTGATCCACGTCCTGGCTTTTACCACAGGTAAACATTATAGACTCACCCGGTCTTTGTAAGTGTTCGGTGTGAACTTCGTGGAGTGACTGTTAGGCAGCACTACGAGGAAGCCTAGCGTGTCACCCTCACCGTAGCCGTTGCTGTAATGTTTGCCTCGCGACTCGTGGAACCTGGAACAAAACGAGGCCAACTTAAATACTGATGGCAGGATAAAGGCTTATGTTAAGTAAAATACTAATAAAGGTGTAGACACTAACCCCCTTATTCATAAAACTTAAAATGCATCCGCTAAATAAAATGTGCTCTGTCCCTTTCTGACGAACACAAATGTCAACGTGACAAATAAAGACAAACGAATTTTAACGCAATATTAGTTAAAACAGGCTTGTTGAACGTTTATGAATACGGCCGTTAATAACGATGTATTTTCTTGAAAATCAATTAAGAATGCAGTCAAATGGAGAAAAAAGCAACGCAAGAGGTTAAATAATCACATAGTTATAAGTGTCCAAAGTTTTAAGAGGGGGTATGCTCTGTCCCGTTTTCCCAAAACGCACCTTCAAATGAAATTATTGTCATTTACTATGACGCTCGCAGATAGTGACGTCACGATCTGCGAGCGTTTTATCTCACTAACAAGCAATATTGAAACGGTTGTAGCTTCGTAATTCTGAGATATCTGAATGAGATTTTCGTCACTAGGCATATAATTTTAGCCGTCTTTCTTTTGGAGTAATAACAAATTTCGAGTCTACATCATCATCATCATCATCATTTTCAGCCTTTAATCGCCCACTGCTGAGCATAAGCCTCTCTTCGAGTACGCCACTTATCCCGGTCCCGCGCTAGTCTCATCCAGAAATGACCCGCGGTCTTGTTTACGTCGTCAACCCATCGTGCCGGTGGACGACCGACGCTTCTTTTTCTTGTTAGTGGCCACCAATCCGTTAACGTTTTGGCCCACCTACCGTCACGCTGCCTGGCAATATGTTCTGCCCAACTCCATTTGAGTTTGGTTATGACTTCTCCGACGTCCCGCACCTTAGTGCGACGTCGGATCTCAGTATTCCTCACTCGGTCTTGTAGGTTGATGCCGAGCATGGCGCGCTCCATGGCTCTCTGTGCCACCCTTACTTTATGCACAGACACATGTCTCAGCACCATACGTCATTGTGGGCAGGACACTGATTATAGAGACGAGTCTTTAGGCATTGTGAAACGTCAAAGGATTTAGGATGTCGTCTAACTTATTGAATGCCGCACAACCGAGCTGAATTCTCCTGGAGATCTCTTTGCTCTGATGCTCCTTGTGAAAGGATAGAATATGACCAAGATGAACGTATCGCTCGACGATCTCCAGCGACTCGTTTCCAACCGTTATAGTTGAATTCGACTCGCCGGAAACGCTCGTCATGACCTTAGTCTTGGACATATTTATCCTGAGACCTACCTGCAAGGAAGCATGATAAAGATCTTGGATCATATTTTGGAGCTCATCCAGGGTCTCGGCAAACAAGACAATGTCGTCGGCGAATCTCTAGTGCGACAAGAATACACCATTGATATTAATACCGGACCTATCCCATGCAAGCGTTTTTATGACGTCCTCCAGAACAGCCGTAAAAAGCTTGGGTGAAATGGTATCCCCTTGACGCACTCCCCGCTGAATTAAAATTGGCGCGCTCATTTATGGAGCCGAACCTGCATTGTTGCCGAGCTGTACAGCTCCCGAAGCACGTTCACGTAGCGAGCATCGATTGAGCAGCGATGGAGAGAGTCAAACACGGCCCAGTGCTCGACACTGTCGAAGGCCTTCTCGTAATCGACGAAGGCCATGCACAGGGGTCGATTATACTCCTGACTTTTCTCCATGAGCTGTTTTACCGCATGTATATGGTCAATGGTCAAAAATCCGCTTCGGAAGCCGGCCTGCTCGGGTGATTGGCACTCGTCGAGATTACGGGTGAGACGGATGCATAATACTTTTGCAAAAAGTTTGTAAGTGTGGGAAAGAAGGCTTATGGGGCGGTAGTTAGTAAGCTTAAGAAAAAGTATGGTACGATTTACATTATTTTTTCATTTTCGCCCAACATTACGTTTATCGGCGAATGGTACACTCACTTCCATTTAAGGGGATGCCTTAATTTGAGTCGAACACGCCCCCCAGACAGAGATACGCTTATGCCTTCCGACGAGAAAAAGAGATGTAACACTCTTCGGGAATGGCTTTTTTGGACAAATATCGATAAGTACCTACCTAGTGAAGTTTTATTTAAATTTCATCAAGTGAGATTTTAGATGAGATAAAATACTATAGTATTAACTTGATTGTGTCGTAAAATAATGTATCGTTGGAGTAAGCTCAGTAAAAAAAGGAAAATACAAACCCAACTTTGGAATTTTTTTCTATCGAGGAAATTTTAAGCAATCATGTATCGATCAAATCAGATAAACAATCAGATATAGTCAAGAATCATATATCTGGAAATCAGACCTTATTGTTTCTTAATCTAGTCAGAACGGCGTTTCAAAGTACGCGATAATTTCCAATGCACCGCCTTAAGTACCAGCGCGTTGATTGCGCAACGCTCTGCACGCGCGCCCTAACTGTCATTTTTAGTATGGAAAGTGCTATATAAATCCCACCTAAGCACGGCAGAAAACGTTACCTATGGTATAACCTATGGGTTGACTAACCCATAGGTTATTTTATCTAATGATTGACCACAACTGTGTATTTATTTATGGAATTATTTATTTGTTATTTAAATTACAAGATGATAATTCGTTTTTAAGAAATCTGTGCGTAATTTCCACGGAATAAATAATCCATTGGAAGTGGTGAGTGGGCGTTCCCGTGTCGCCGAACATGAGCAATAATAAGCATACTTCGTGCACAGATTATTGTCAGTCACCTAGCGACCGCACGCGGCGTACAGTACGATTACTGTTAGTAAAGACCTGACAGATGGATTGCCCTCATTTAATTTTCAACTTTAATTTCATATAGATAAAGCATTTTTCAGAATACTGTTACCCACATCTACCGATTTAGTAATAACTATTTTATTTGTATAAGGAGCACATAAAAAACTTGTCTCGTGGAGGTATTTCCTATCATCGTTAAGTAATATTTTAGAATACGTATACAAAAATATTTAATTTTCAATTTCTTAGACACAATTTGCGTCTCTAGTCAAGGAAATATCAATTCTATTTTTCTAACAATAAAGTTCATAATCCTGTGTATTATTTCGCTACTCAGAAACTTTTCGTGATTTCAAACTATACATTGAATAGATTAAATAATGTTTTAAATAATTAAATGCATATTTCTAATTTGGGCTAAATTTATTGCCGGTGAGTATATGTATAATCGGAAGTCGATAAACGAGAAGTCCCTATGACGGCTCAAAAGTGCTACAAGAATTCCGGGCTCTGATAATATGTATGTGAATATTATGTCATACACAATAAACTAACTATTATAATCTTATAGTTTTCCTAGACACAAATACAACGGAAAAATGGATTGATGCCACGGGGAGAAAGGATTGGTTTCCGCAACGATTCAACACCATTTGCTCGAAACATTTTGATGCAACTGATATTTGAGTTTCGCCAAAAGGAAATCGCTTCATTAAGATTCAATTCCCACGCAGAATATTGTATGTAGCGTAAGTACGAACAATTGATTCAATTCGCAATACGCACGGCGAACTACTGACATTTAGTTTCCTGTTATCCCGCACAATGAACAAATTTGACGGTAAATTCTCACTAGACCGCACTCGTACAACGTCGGCAGTGTAGATTGCTGGTAAAATAATTCTAAATACATTAAATTAAACGAATTATATTCTTCGTTTATTAGAAATCTGTGTTTAATTGCTACTACATTTATAATAAAAGTAATTTAGTATAAATGTTACCTACTAATTATATAATAAACAAGATTTTATTGGAAACAATTTGTAACTAAGTCTTAGCTTAATATTTACCGTATGAATATCATAAAAATATCGATACTCAAACTCATACCATACCCACATCCCTATTCCGTTATAGCCAAATAGTCGTATCATCATACATATTTTGCAGTACATGCGACTTTTTGGTTTCAACCGGTCGCATCTCCATAGTTTTGAAAACACCGCCATCTTGCGTCTAGTAGCCGAACGACCACGTCTCTTGCGAATATTGCAACGCATATGGTAACGGACGTAAGAAATATTTACTTGACACTCTAAATGAGACCGTAAATTGTACTAGTTAAAGTAGATTATGCATATAAAATTTGCTACCGTTAACAACATATTGTCACAGTACGTTTTAACAAATCGAAAGCGTATTGCAATTGTGTCTTCGTGTATTATTGAAGTGTGGTTGTGTGCGTGCGGCGACAGTGGTTCTCTATGAAAATCGGTTGGATGCCACTTCCAATGGATTCTTTATTCCGTGGTAATTTCTTTGCTAGCAGATCCGAGTAGACTGAAGGTTACATATTTGAAATTTAGCTTGTAAGTATGCATGTAGTATATATTTATTTGTGTATGTAAGTATTTATTTATGTAGATGTATTTGTGTAAATAGGAATACCGTAATGTTATTATTCTTTTTAGTTGTTATTTGCACTGCCCACAATCTTTTCCGCTTTGCCTTAAGGTTTGACTGGTAGAGAATGCCATTTGGCATTAAGTCCGCCTTTTATACGATAAGTTTTCTTTAGTGCAATAAAGTTTAAATAAATAAACCATAAAAAACATAATAAAGTTTTTCTGCGCGATCGCATCAGAAATGAGGCTATCCGCAGCAGAAACAAGGTAGCCGATATACAGTAAACGTTTATTAAGCAGAAACGTCCGCTAACGAAATTCCAAATTTCGATCAGTGGAAAATTGAAAAATTATTCTCCACGAGCGGGATTTGAACCCACAACCTCTGGAATCCGTCCATCGCTTTTGCCAATATACGAGCCTCCCTAAGGTGTAATTACAATAGTGGGAGGGATTGAAAGATTCGTCGCCATTAGCGGACCCACGGTAGCTCAGTTGGCAAGAGCGATGGACGAATTCCAGAGGTTACAAAACGTTTTGTATGGTCGTCGAACCACCTTAAGTATTTATTAGAACCAGGTCTTCGTGTACGGTACCTGGTGCCCTTGCGGCTGCGCCACGAGTAGCCGAACTTGTCGTACCCCAGCGGCGCCTGCAGGTTCGCGTAACGCCGCCCCCAGCCCAGCCGCGCCGCCGCGCCTTCCGGCATCTCCTCCACCGTCGCCTCCCAGTACCACGCGCCGAGCGACACTCCTGGGGGAAATAACCATCAACATTCATAACCTAATATTAACACTTTCGCTGCCAAGAATCGCTACGCGCTACGCTCGACTACGGCGTAGGCGCCCGCTAAGCGGGTTCCTGGCAGAGAAAGTGTTAATACGAGGGCTGCTACTTATGTATCCGGAATCCAACTTTCTAAAACACAATTTTTGACCTCCATCGTAAAATTTGAACTTTCTTTTAATACTGGCCGCTATATTTTTTTTTTCTTGAGTACGCTAGTCTTTTGTTTTTGGCGGGTTTAAAATGTTATCTCGTTGCAAGAATGGAACTTACTCGTGAAAATATTCGTGCTATGATTGATTACGATTTTCGGCGTGGCTTAACGCAACAACAATGCATAGATCAATTAACTTTTACTTTTGGTGATGAAGCTCCATCAAAAACTACTGTGTATTTGGTTTAGTGAGTTCAATCGTGGACGTAGTATGCTTACGGACGAAGTTAAGGAAGGTCGCCCGATATCGGCCGTTGTACCACAAAATATTGAAGCAGTGTGGAAACTTATAATGCATGACCGTCATGTTACGTATCGCGAGATAGAGGCAATTCTGGGGATATCTATGACGAGCATTAATAAGATATTACATGAACATTTAGCTGTAAAAAAAATTGTTCGCGTTGGATACCGCACAATTTAACTAAGGATACAAAAGAGGCTCGCGTCGAATGCTGTAAAAAAATGTTGAAAAAAATATAACCGTGGTGACTCAAAAGCTGTTTATAATATCTACACAGATGACGAATCTTGGATATATGCGTATGATCCCGAAACTAAACAGCAATCAACAGTGTGGGTGTTTCAAAATGAGCCGAACCCTACGAAAGTTACTCGTGCAAAAAGCACCTTGAAGCAAATGGTCGCCTGCTTTTTTGGTATGAATGGCCATGTGGCTACAGTGCCACTATAAAATCGAAAAACGGTTAATTCGGAGTGGTACACGACCATTTGTTTGCCAGAAGTGTTTGAAGAAATACGTAAAGACAACCAGCGATGCAGAATCATTCTTCACCATGACAACGCCAGCTGTCATACATCACGCGAAACAACTCGATTTTTGGAAGGTCAAAATATAGAATTAACGGGACTCCCACCGTACAGCTCTGATTTGGCACCCAATGATTTTTATTTATTTCCAAATGTTAAAAATTACGTGGTCAACGATTTTCGACCCGTGAAAATGCGGTCGACGCGTTCAAACAACACGTTTTGGAGATACCTCAATCAGAGTGGCAAAAGTGCTTTAAAAATTGGTTTACACGTATGCAAAAGTGCATCGATCATCACGGAGAATATTTTGAAAAACAATAAAACTATATTTAGTAATGTACGTTTGATTATTTTTTCTATTCCGGATACATAAGTAGCAGCCCTCGTAACATGACCGAAACTGAATTGAATAACTACAACTTAGAAAAGTTGAAAAACCACCGACATTTTCATTTCAAAGTCTATTATCTCAAAAACGGCTGAACAGATTTTCATGAAACATGGCTAAGAACACTCGGGATAAAATTATCTGACACAAAAAAAATCGGTTCATCCGTTTGGGAGCTACGATACCACAGACAGATACACAGGCAGACACGTTAAACTTATAATACCTCTCTCTTTGCGTCGGGGGTTAAAAATGGTTTGAAGAAACCCATAATATTTTTGAACAAGCTATTCAACGATCCCGAGACGAGACCGAGTGGCTGAAGGATCAGATAGCCCCTCAGCCTCTCAGTAGACTCACCATGTGTAGCCTCAGCTAGCCTAGCCCCTCTAGTCTAGCCTCTCAGTAGACTTCACCATGTGTAGCCTCAGCTAGCCTAGCCCCTCTAGTCTAGCCTCCCAGTAGACTCATTATGTGTAGCCTCAGCTAGCCTAGCCCCTCTAGTCTAGCCTCCCAGTAGACTCATTATGTGTAGCCTCAGCTAGCCTAGCCCCTCTAGTCTAGCCTCCCAGTAGACTCATTATGTGTAGCCTCAGCTAGCCTAGCCCCTCTAGTCTAGCCTCCCAGTAGACTCATTATGTGTAGCCTCAGCTAGCCTAGCCCCTCTAGTCTAGCCTCCCAGTAGACTCATTATGTGTAGCCTCAGCTAGCCTAGCCCCTCTAGTCTAGCCTCCCAGTAGACTCATTATGTGTAGCCTCAGCTAGCCTAGCCCCTCTAGTCTAGCCTCCCAGTAGACTCATTATGTGTAGCCTCAGCTAGCCTAGCCCCTCTAGTCTAGCCTCTCAGTAGACTCATTATGTGTAGCCTCAGCTAGCCTAGCCCCTCTAGTCTAGCCTCCCAGTAGACTCATTATGTGTAGCCTCAGCTAGCCTAGCCCCTCTAGTCTAGCCTCCCAGTAGACTTCACCATGTGTAGCCTCAGCTAGCCTAGCCCCTCTAGTCTAGCCTCCCAGGAGACTTCACCATGTGTAGCCTCAGCTAGCCTAGCCCCTCTAGTCTAGCCTCTCAGTAGACTCACCATGTGTAGCCTCAGCTAGCCTAGCCCCTCTAGTCTAGCCTCTCAGTAGACTCACCATGTGTAGCCTCAGCTAGCCTAGCCCCTCTAGTCTAGCCTCTCAGTAGACTCACCATGTGTAGCCTCAGCTAGCCTAGCCCCTCTAGTCTAGCCTCTCAGTAGACTCACCATGTGTAGCCTCAGCTAGCCTAGCCCCTCTAGTCTAGCCTCTCAGTAGACTCACCATGTGTAGCCTCAGCTAGCCTAGCCCCTCTAGTCTAGCCTCTCAGTAGACTCACCATGTGTAGCCTCAGCTAGCCTAGCCCCTCTAGTCTAGCCTCTCAGTAGACTCACCATGTGTAGCCTCAGCTAGCCTAGCCCCTCTAGTCTAGCCTCTCAGTAGACTCACCATGTGTAGCCTCAGCTAGCCTAGCCCCTCTAGTCTAGCCTCTCAGTAGACTCACCATGTGTAGCCTCAGCTAGCCTAGCCCCTCTAGTCTAGCCTCTCAGTAGACTCACCATGTGTAGCCTCAGCTAGCCTAGCCCCTCTAGTCTAGCCTCTCAGTAGACTTCACCATGTGTAGCCTCAGCTAGCCTAGCCCCTCTAGTCTAGCCTCTCAGTAGACTTCACCATGTGTAGCCTCAGCTAGCCTAGCCCCTCTAGTCTAGCCTCTCAGTAGACTTCACCATGTGTAGCCTCAGCTAGCCTAGCCCCTCTAGTCTAGCCTCTCAGTAGACTTCACCATGTGTAGCCTCAGCTAGCCTAGCCCCTCTAGTCTAGCCTCTCAGTAGACTTCACCATGTGTAGCCTCAGCTAGCCTAGCCCCTCTAGTCTAGCCTCTCAGTAGACTCACCATGTGTAGCCTCAGCTAGCCTAGCCCCTCTAGTCTAGCCTCTCAGTAGACTCACCATGTGTAGCCTCAGCTAGCCTAGCCCCTCTAGTCTAGCCTCTCAGTAGACTTCACCATGTGTAGCCTCAGCTAGCCTAGCCCCTCTAGTCTAGCCTCTCAGTAGACTCACCATGTGTAGCCTCAGCTAGCCTAGCCCCTCTAGTCTAGCCTCTCAGTAGACTTCACCATGTGTAGCCTCAGCTAGCCTAGCCCCTCTAGTCTAGCCTCTCAGTAGACTTCACCATGTGTAGCCTCAGCTAGCCTAGCCCCTCTAGTCTAGCCTCTCAGTAGACTTCACCATGTGTAGCCTCAGCTAGCCTAGCCCCTCTAGTCTAGCCTCTCAGTAGACTCACCATGTGTAGCCTCAGCTAGCCTAGCCCCTCTAGTCTAGCCTCTCAGTAGACTCACCATGTGTAGCCTCAGCTAGCCTAGCCCCTCTAGTCTAGCCTCTCAGTAGACTCACCATGTGTAGCCTCAGCTAGCCTAGCCCCTCTAGTCTAGCCTCTCAGTAGACTCACCATGTGTAGCCTCAGCTAGCCTAGCCCCTCTAGTCTAGCCTCTCAGTAGACTCACCATGTGTAGCCTCAGCTAGCCTAGCCCCTCTAGTCTAGCCTCCCAGTAGACTCACCATGTGTAGCCTCAGCTAGCCTAGCCCCTCTAGTCTAGCCTCCCAGTAGACTCACCATGTGTAGCCTCAGCTAGCCTAGCCCCTCTAGTCTAGCCTCTCAGTAGACTCACCATGTGTAGCCTCAGCTAGCCTAGCCCCTCTAGTCTAGCCTCTCAGTAGACTCACCATGTGTAGCCTCAGCTAGCCTAGCCCCTCTAGTCTAGCCTCCCAGTAGACTCACCATGTGTAGCCTCAGCTAGCCTAGCCCCTCTAGTCTAGCCTCCCAGTAGACTCACCATGTGTAGCCTCAGCTAGCCTAGCCCCTCTAGTCTAGCCTCTCAGTAGACTCACCATGTGTAGCCTCAGCTAGGCTAGCCCCTCTAGTCTAGCCTCTCAGTAGACTCACCATGTGTAGCCCGCACCATGCAGTACCCCTTCTCCCCGGTGACTGCGAGCCGGTCTTCGGATATCTTCAGCTGCGGAGCGCGGTCGTGGAGCGCCAGCAGCACGACGCCGGGACAGAGGGAGCGGTACAGCCAGCCTGGGATAGGCTTGCCGCTCCATTCGTTGCTTTCGTCGAATTCCTGGGAGATATAGGTGGGTTGGTTGGCTGGTTAGACATGGTAATTTATTGAAAGAACAAATAGTGTATGAATACAATGACAGATACAAGATGTACGTATAACTGTAACTTGATGATTACCACATCCTTGACGCAGAAAGTCACCAAGCAAGATGTTCTATGGTGGGTTGGCCAGAACCCGTCAACTTTAGAAAACCGCCAAACACTGTAATATGTGCTCTAATCTAATGATGGACACGAATTCTTGCCACTGTGCGCCGAGTGGGCCGACGCTATACAAAATGTATGAAAGACACTACGGGCTCGAGTGCGACTGGCTCTGACGTGATGATGATGAGTCTCGATGTTAACTGACCTGCCTAAACGGCGCATGTGGGTCAGGCTCGGCGAGTATGTACCGATAGCCGTCCTTGTTGAAGGGGTGCTCGGTGGGGTACCCGTGCGAGGGCAGCTTCAGGCTGGCGGGGTCGGCCGCGCGGCCCTTCTTGCCGGCCGGCGCGCCCGCCTCGGCCGCGCTGCCCACCGCAGGCCGCCGCTTGCCCTGCCGACCCTTTACGTTGCCGGCTAGAGGTACTGAAAAAAAAAGGTTACATGTAAACGATTACTTTTTCGAACTTTTGTAACCATATAAAGCAATTAATAAATGAATTAATCGCGGACATCTATAACTTATGTGACTTAAGATAATAAGATTAGCCTTATTTACCGAGTTATTAAGGATAGCAAAGTAGTCTTTATTCTTTTTTCTCAAACATGAATTAAAATATTGACGTTACGTTCCTTATAATTAGGCGGCGAAGTATCACGTTTTAATTGCGGACACGAGACACATAATGAAAAGCACTGTACATACCTCAGCCGGAACTAGGGATTGCCAGCCTCGCACCCCCTATCTTGCTACGCTCGTCCGTCTATACCTACTTTGCCGACAATCGCTATTTT
This sequence comes from Epinotia bilunana, assembly GCA_947049275.1. Classification (NCBI taxonomy): domain Eukaryota; kingdom Metazoa; phylum Arthropoda; class Insecta; order Lepidoptera; family Tortricidae; genus Epinotia; species Epinotia bilunana. The sequence goes on from OX346257.1 coordinate 21,967,808, forward strand.
CCCGGCTTCTGCGGTAATGTACTATTTGTCACTAGTTGTCATGGTTACGTATCGGTCCACCAAATGTGGATTTTCTTATCATTTTTAATCCCTTTTTTATGGGCCTCTTCTAAGCATATTAGTCCATGATTTAATAATAGTATACATACATTACATGCGTCTGAACTAGGATCGTCCTGCGTCTCAAACAAAGATAATCTAATTAGTGCAATTTGTGAACATGAAAGGTATATTCGAATATAGGGAAATTTCTTATGTACGTATAAACAGCCGCATATCATACGTGTCCGAGGCTAGCGGATATCCCGTCCTGTCACATAACTATCTTGGATTGTATACGTAACAATCCAATAATAAATCCACTGATGCATAAACCGACATTTCCTATACACCTACTCCTCTCACCGATAGCTTCGTGTTAAGATGTCAACTTAAACCAGTCACATAATATATTGCATTTGAAGAGTGCCTAATCAGTGTGATATTTCGCAGTGTGCCAGTCATTTGAACATGAACAGTCTTGGTGAAGCGTTAAGGTCGAATTTAAACGTGGAGTTACGAAGGACATTTGTCATTTTGGCAAGACGCCCTTGGACTGTGCCTACGTGATGTGTTTAGCACTATCAGAGTTTCCTACCAATACAAGAGACTGGCCACTTTATTAAGATAATTAAAACATGTATATAGCTTACTATAGATTTTACTTAATAGTTTGTTTAAAGAATGTTCAAAAAAATGTACTTCACACGGAAAGAGTACCCCGTACAAGGATTGTAGAGACCTGCCAGTTACCTTCTAATACCGTCATAGAGCTTATTTACAGTTTAACAATAATGTAATAAAACACTCACAATCCATGTCGAAACACCAATGTCACCTAAGCCCAATATGACAAAATTCTCATTTGGTAAGACCGCCGATAAGATAGCGGTATCAGTGAGAACTGACTCTAATCGACGGCCATGTATCCTGCATCTTAGATTCAGTTGGTCGAGAATGTTCAGTATATTTGTTGGACATATGTCCATTCGCTCCTGAATCGCATAATCCCATACAACAAACACGGGCTCATTGAATTTCAAACTATCCTTTTTATTATACGCGTAGTCTGTGGGTACTTTTGGTGGAGACACTGTTACTTTGTGAACAACATCCTTTTTTTTTTGTTTTATATACAAGGTAACATAGTGAATCTATTAATATCTGAATAAATTTTACGCTGGACCAATTTTAGCACGGAAAACTAAAGATAGATATAATACTCATATCCTCCCAACTGTTGATTTAGGGTTCCGTAGTCAACAAGGAACCCTTCCAGTTTGCCCATGTCCGCCTGTCCGTCTGCGGCTTAGCTCAGTGACAGTTACTACTAGAAAACGGTAATTCGGTATGGGTATATAGATCAATCACGCCGACTAAATGAAAAAAAAAGACTGAAGAAAAAAAATTTGTAGGTTACCTCCTGTGGGTGATGTTATTTTTAGATCTCGACAGACAAGAAAAGATGAAATAAGTTTGTCAAAAATTTCATTTTAGGTACAAGCTTTTATTGCCGACTGTACTTTTCTGTATACCATCATCAACTGCTCATTGAGACGATTCTAACGAGCCCAAACTCGATGGGGTTATGTGGTTTTATTACGGAGTTCCTATGGCCACCTTCTGTCTCCATCATCAGATCAGCTCGATGGTACCATAACATTGAATTGTCATCCAAACTATTCTTATACCCAAAATTTTAGCTCAATCGGTCACCGGGAAGTGGGTCAAATTTAACTTGCAAGATTTGACGGACAACTTACTTACATACATACTTTTATACTTACATACGAACAAGTCAAGTTAATATAAAGCTTGTAAAAACAAGTGAAATTAAAAGATTTTTCAAAAAACCCAACTGCTTTTTTAAAATTGAATAGCCTATGTCACTCCCACGATTAAGAGGAATCCAACGACACCTCATATTATGTCGAAATCCGTCAAACGGTTTAGGCTGCAGGCCGTGCCAAAGAATAAGGTCACATACATACATACACACATATATGCATACATACGCTCGCAAAACATAACCCTCCTCTCCTTCGGCAGTCGGGTAAAAACGCACTCAAGTGTTTGTTTGTTTGGGAGTAAGGAAACACGTGTGAAGGTGCGACCACACCGCTGCTCAAAATACGCTAACGTACCGTAAAACGCAGCAAAATTATGAAGAATACGTGACGCATACGACACGTCAACGCGTATACGCAGCGTTAAGCACCGGTGGTCGCTCCCTTAATCTTTAAACACCTCAGCATAGTGTCGGAGGTAAAAACCCCCAAAATTATGTGACAATCACAACGTGAAATAAGAAAGGGCACATATTTTAGACATGTGTCATCATGTATGTCTGCAGTGCCTGCACCCTTCCTTTTGGTGACGTGAATGAAGGAACGGATTATCGCTTCTATTCAAGAATGCGAAAAACATTTTACTCGTATAAAAAAAATGCGAAAGTTTGGATGTTACTTAAATCACGCAAAAATGGTTGTATGGCTGGTAACTAAGATTAATTTTAGTACACAAATAAAGTATAGCCTAGAAAAAAAATACCGGGATAAAAGTATTATATATGTTAGTAGAATACTTTTTTATCCCAGTAAGTCCAACATTTTTGGTTTTTAATCTGATAGCGGTGAAAGTGTATATGTAAAGTTTGCATGGAGCTGCGATATAAACGAGTTCCACGCGGACGGAGTCGCGGGCAGAAGCTAGTAATTCATAATAAAATAACAATAGATGTGAACAATAGGTATCAACTATTTAGCATTAGTGTCCAACATTGGGCCGTGTAGCTCTTAAATAATTTATATGAGGACTGGCATTCTTTTTATAGAATTTAGGTAAAAGAAAAAAAAAGAGTTGACCAAATAACATTACTACGTAAGAATTTACGAACGAATGTTCAGTCGATTACATTTTCCTGTACACGGCGAGATAAAAACGTAAAAAAATCGAGCATAAATACATACACAATCCATCACACATATGGAAACAGCGAGAAGCCACTGATAGATAACGAATCGAAGAAAATATGGAAAACTCACCGGCCATGAAAGTTCAAGGTAATGTTCAACCATTTAAATGTAAAATCAATAGTAAAGATTGTCAAGACACAGCACCGCAAGCCACAATGCCCATGTGGGACCGAGAATACTGATATAGGCAACACATACGCAGTGTGCGCGTGTGTGCATGTTTACAAACACTAATGCATACAGGCAATAGCGGACAATGTGCCGATTAAATATAATGTAGATGTGGTCGACTCGGAATTGGCCGCGTGACTGGGTTTTATACGGTTGTGATAATGACAAGTGAATCAAATATGATAGTAGTTATTACAGAAGCGCAAGATGCGGAACGTTCCCGAAAATGTAAAAAAAAAAACAGAAAATAGAATTTTAGAGTCCGCAGCAAGCTCGATTCTCCATACAAACGTAGTTACGCTACGCTCTCATTTTAAAGCTACGTGTTGGATTGTAACGAAACTTTGCACATACAATGACATGAGGTATATCTATGTCTGTAATTAGTTTATGTAGTTTCAGATACCATAGTAAAAAAAATACAGCGTTTTTAAATTTTTCAAAGTTTCGTCACAATCCAACACGTAGTTTTAATAGAGCGTAACTACGTATGGGAAGGTGAAATTCGGCCAAGCTTACTGCGGACTCTTAAAGTAATCTTTACATTTTAAGATTTTGCTTAACCAAGGAGTGCGGGGGGGAATGTGAGAGACTACTCTGCACGGCTATCACAGGCGGCGACATTGACTATCTGTCTACTTCCAAGCGTTCGTATCAGAAAGAGACGATTTATTGGCGACCGACCCGTGGTACAACTGCGATGTCCAACTGGTTGTACTACGGGGAAGTAAAGTTACCCTTAGTTCAACTCTTTTTTTAAATATTTATGATTATGACCCGTGGTACAACGGTGAAATCATGTCCAACTGGTTGGACCACGGGGATAAGATGATCGCGTAAAACAAATGAACGTCTACAAAACAAAATACCTATGTGAAATAATATACATTTATTGCCTTCGGGGGCAACTCGGCCCACACACGACTCAGCCCGCGGGCTCAGTTGACACCTTTTATTTTGTCGGGGGATACTCGGTCATTTCATCTGCCAAGGGGTCTACTCAGCCCACGGGTAGTTCAACTGGTAGGTAGGTTAGGTTCGTTAGGTATCTTCAGATGCCCGAAGGGCCAACAGACCAGAAATAGGAGCCCCGCTCCGCGGGGCTCCGTCAAAACTGTTCGTATTATTTATCGTTTTAAGTCAACGTTGTGGGAATTCATTGCATTGCACTTTAACATTGATAGATAACCTTTTTCTGTTTATTAGCAGTAGTTGTTCATAGATACATTTCCCAGTAGTACAACTAGTTGGACCAAGGAAAGAACAACTCACTCGAATTGAACCATTGGTAAAGATATTTCCCCATAGAACAACCAGTTGAACTAAGTTGAACTAAGGGTAACTTTACTTCCCCGTAGTACAACCAGTTGGACATCGTAGTTGTACCACGGGTCGGGAGTGGATTTATTAAAGTTTCCATTTTAGAAAATTACCTATGGAAATGGACACGCTTAAGGCACTGGTCCCACCGCCGGCTAGTAAGCTAGAAAAGTTGGGCGAGTAACGGTTCATTGCGTGCTGACCAGGCACAGTGTGATCAATCGACCTTTACAGATCCGCAATGTAATGCTACTCGCCCAACTTTTCTAGCTTACTAGCCGGCGGTGGGAACAGTGCCTAAGGGAATGAAAGGACTTCACTATTTTTGGATATTCACTTAAATACGCAATATAATATTTTTCATGAAAATTCACCGAGCTTTTTTTCCATACTAGGTGTGCGGTGTCCTATGTAGGGTACTTTCTGTTGATCTAGAACTATGAAATTTGGCAAGTAATATATATAACTTGACTACTCATTTGAGACTGTAATAAGACACTACGTTCTTAAGTCCGATATTCCATTAGTTAAGTTGCACATATTGAGGGCAACTTAACTAGCGGAGTTAATTGCCCTGAACGGTGCATGTCCTTGGAGAAATGGGACTGACAGCTTATAACTATGCTAAATGACGCCTTGGGTTACACGTTTTACTTGATGAATGTTTTTCTATATAAATATTTGACTGCTTGTTGCCAAAAAAAAACTGGCCCCTGGTTGGGCTCCGCGCAGTGTAGGGTTCCGTAGTTTCCTGTCTGCATTTGTTACATCGACACACGCGCGCCAACTAAACTGAGTTGAAAAATAATGTTTAGAGACCCATATTTTTAAACAAGCTATCCAACGGTACCCCAAATAAATCGAAATGTTCAAAATATGATCCAAATGTCACGTCCGTGGAGAAATGTGACTGACTGTTTATAAAGCTGTAAACAAATTATCGAACGCGGCTGACGGATTAGAGACACGTATTTACTGGCCCCGTATCATGGTGAGCCTTATCACGCGATAAGTGTCAAGATAAGAGCGTCGTCTCGTTCTATCGAACAGTGTCAGCGAGTGACGGACGCTCTATCTTGTCACTTATCGTGTGATAAGGCCGACCATGATACGCCTTCTGGAATAAATAGGTTTTGGCATGGACGCGCAAGTACGCGTTCCCGCCGCGCGTGTTTTAGCGTATCAAGTATTTAGAAGTACGGTCAGTACGGTGATGTCGGCGACTCATCTCTAACGTTCAACTGTAACTTTCGACTAAAAAAAAACTTTGCAACAGTCGATGTTAGAATCAAATGTTAATCGTACGAACTCGATACTCTTAAAACTAGTACCTACTCGCAAACGGGAATCACTTAATTTATCCATTGAGCGCCGTACTCGTAGATACTCGTAGACCTTGTCTTTCTGTGGACGCGTACTCGCAAGACTCAGTACGCGTTTTACCTAGTAGGTATGTCTCACCTCTATGACGGACGCGGCTGACGGCCGCGACTGATAAATGTGCGGCTGACAAAAACACCCAGCGCGTCAGATTTCTGTCGGACGTCCGAACGCTCAAGATCAGCACAAGGTTACGTCCACGGCTTACCTCCGATAGTTGGCACAATTCAGTGTATATTCATTATCTAGATACCTATAAGTCGCGGCTGTGAGCCGCGTCCGATAATTTGTTCCCAGCTTATTTATGCTAAATAACGCCTTGGGTTACATGTTAACACGTTTGCTTGTCTGTGTGGTCTCGTCTATAAATATGTATACATTGTAGAAGTATTTTTTTGGAGAACAAACCCAATATTGTGTACTTAAATGTTTTTAGTTGTAAGTTTTCTTCTCATATGTCATCCTCCTAGTATTTTAGTTTTACGAAAATGGACGAATATAAAATCAAGAGCATAAATAAATACACGGACTAAGTGTTCAAAATATGATCCGAATAAGACTCAGAGAGTCAGAGGCGTCTTTAGCTCATGTAGCGCCCGGGTGTATCATGCGTCCTCTAGAACCCCACCCTAGCGGGCGCCCGACGTATGGCGCCCTGTAAGTGGCGCTCGGCGCCCCCGAGCACCATGCGCCCGGGTGCAACGCACCCCCTGCACTATAGGGTACCTACAGCCGCCCTGATAAGACTCGTATCAGGTTTCAGTTTTTAGGATTCCGTAGTCAACAAGGTACCCTTATAGTTTCGCCATGTCCATCTGCGGCTTAGCTCAGTGACCCTTAAGAAAGCAGTAATTCGGCATGGGTATTAAATCAATCACGTCGACCAAATGGTAAAATAAAATCTAGTATTTTTAAGTTACCTCCCACGTAAAGTGGGGTTGTATATTTTTTTCTCGTTACTCCCATTGCGTTTGATAGCTGCTTCAAAAATATTACGGGTTTCTAAAAACCATTTTTCAAATCAGTGGTTCATTTGCGTGATATTGGGTTTTAAAGCTCTAATTTTGCTGTGACCCACAAAAAAATGTGTACTTAAAAAAAAAACAATTTAGCGAGTAACAGCCAAACGCCCAGTCTACAATACACTTGATCGCGTGCGTCACTTTCCAATAGTGACGCTATAGTGTTTGCATTGTGTTATGTGCGGATGCGTTTTTCAGTCTGGCTACTTGCCAAATTGTATGCTGAGAACTTGTAATATTTACCTTTAATTTTCAGGTGTGCTACATTGTTAATTATAGTTTAAAGATGCAATTCAATGCCAAATAGGCTGTCAGTTTATTTCACAGTTTTCATACAAATAAGTGGTAGTGAATTCCAGTATCACAGTTGATACTACGTGATATTATATAGGTTAAACATTGTTTTTTATTATTATTTCATTATATAATTTTACAAGTTAATTATCATTTATCAATAAGTTTTAAAACCCGTAACGATCTGTCGAGTCGTCATAAATGCGAAAGTAACTATATCTGTCTGTTATCCTTTCACGTTTGAACTACTAAACCGATTTAGAAGAAATTAAATATGGAGACAGTTTGACACCCTGGAAAGGATATAAAATAATTATCATTCCTTAAAAAATCAAGGAAAGTTTCTCGAGTGGCGACCACGTACCGGAATGGGCAGCGTGGGTAGGCAACCACAAGGTGGACTGATGACCTGGTAAAGGTCGCGGGAGTACGCTGGATGCGGGTGGCGCGGGAACGGTCATTGTGGCACCCTTTGGGGGAGGCCTATGTCCAGCAGTGGACGTCTATCGGCTGATATGATGATGATGATGATGAAATTATCACAAAGTTATAAGTGTCCAACGTTTTAAGAGGGGCATCTTCTGTCCCTTTTCCGCAAAACGCACCTTCATAATGAAACAATTGTTATTTACTATGACGTCTCACCTCTGAGTGACTTGAGATATTTGAATGGCATTTTGTTCATTAGGCATATTTTTTACCTTCTTTCTTTTGAAGTAATATAAAAAATATTGAGTCTAAACCCCTATTGCTGAGATATTGGACCCATCGCATTCGCGAAATGGCAAAATACCTAGAAACGAGCGGGGCTCGGCAAATCTCTCGAGTTACTAACAATTTTTAAGTTATTTGCACTTCAGATAAAAAAAAAAATACCCTTTGGTAATCTGACGCAATTCAGCCAACTCAAATAAGTATACTTACTTGTAGCAATCCCCATATCAGTGAATTTCAGTTGTCCTTGCTTGATCATAGCTTCATAGTTGGGCTTGATGGCTGTCAGTTCCATATTGTACAGACCGAATATCGGACCGTGGGTCGAGTCTTCTTCATATGTAAACAGAACTTGGATGTCTTTGATCAAGGCTCTTTGCACAGTTGCATACCAAGACTGGGTCACTCTGAAAACAAAATTATAATGTTATATTCAGTTTCAAGCGGCAAAATCCAAAACTGGGCCAAAAGAATAAATTTTGATATTTCAAACATGGCCAGTATTGATAAAGCACAAAGGTATATTATGGCACCTTTTTTAAAGAGGTTTGTTAATTTAGAATTTGTAACAAACTCTTAATAACATTTAAGTATTTAAAAATAAAAAAAAGGGTTTAAAGAGGAACAAACACATCTGCATTTCTGAGTGAGAGGAATTATAGTTAATTCATTTACATACAAAACATATTTCTGTACTGTGTGTCAGTACCAGTACCTTCTAGGCATAGTAGTCATTGCTTCCCAATACTGATCTATGTATGGAATAATCTCTCTATCTTTGCTAAAAAGAGACTTGTTGCTGCCATCCTTAGCACTTTCTTGTTTCAAATTAGCAATAGCAGTCAAACACATTTGTGGAAAAGCTGCAAACAAAAAAATGTGTTACTGAGAACCAAGTATACACAAAAACAAACATCAAATAACAATAACACTTACGAGCTTGATTCTTTTTAAATGTCTCCAGGCCAGTTGGCGAGCAGTTCTTGCAAATAAACAGATAATTTGTCATAAAGGGTACCAATTTGCCCAACTGGTAGCCAATACAAGACTCATGAAACCATCTGTTGCATGATGCACAAAGTAGTTCCACAATGTTCAGATTCCTGTCTTTGCCACTGTGGAATTAAAACAAAACGAATGTATTTATGACTAGGTAATGAAGAAAAACAGTCGGAAAAATTAAATTTGGAATGCTAACCACACAGTCTAAACATAGACTTTCTTACCTGCCAGCATTTTATGCTTACTTACCAATAACAAGATCCTTGGGAATCATTTCCCGATTTGTTTGTTTTGTTTTTGTCGGCACTTTCAGCCGGCTTGTGAGATTCTGAATGCATGCTTGGTCCACTATTAGATAGATCGGTTTCGGATGATTTTCTCATTTCTTCGGACGACATGATGCGTAATAGGGTTTCTCCGGTAAAAAGAAAGCTATATTATCTCAAAATATGCGTATCACATGATTTACAAGATATCGGTAAACTATATTGCTTCAACACTGGCTGGCACTGACAAAAAGGGATAAAGGCTTTTTTACCTTACCATTACCAAATTTATTGCCAGTTTTTCATTGAAGAATAAAAAAGAAACCATCCTATTTCATGATGCTTATTGCGTGGGGCTGTCAAATAAATACTGTCGCTAGTATCGCATTCACGTTAAACAAGGAGTAAAAGAGAAACTAAATTAGTTCGCTATCAATCCGTTTTCTAATATAAGTTGGTAGAACATACAATGTATTCGTTCAGAAACAAACGTTTTGGACAGAAGTTTTCGGGCATTGTAAGAGATTTGTTATTGTTCCTGCAATCATAATTTACTGTCGTACAATTAATTAATTACTATAACAAGGCTACCGAATTTGTAATAACTAAGAATTCAAACATAAACCAACAATTACGTACAAATAGAACTATAAGGCGTCTCACAGACGAGCGGTCTGCGGTGGCGGTCAATCATGGACCTATGATACTCAGGACAGGCTATACGTGTTCACAGATTATATAATAGACGTGATGCTACAACGAGGGACGGAAAAGCTCTTATGCAGCTAAATTAAGAACTGGTCTTAAAATGGCTGATGACTTGCCATAAACAACTTACTCAATTTGGACGGGTAATGGTTTATGTGCCACACCCATACTGTCAGTTATGGCAAATAAAAAAAAAGTGAAACTATGAGAAGGACAGCGAATGTTATTTCCCTTTCTGTCACACTTATCGAGATTTGTATGCTACTAGCTCGCTCGCACGTGGTATTATTATTACTATAGCTTGTCCTGAGTATCATAGGTCCATGGACGCATGCGGTCAATAGTTATATTCAACAACTTACTCAATTTGGACGGGTAATGGTTTATGTGCCACACCCATACTGTCAGTTATGGCAAATAAAAAAAAAGTGAAACTATGAGAAGGACAGCGAATGTTATTTCCCTTTCTGTCACACTTATCGAGATTTGTATGCTACTAGCTCGCTCGCACGTGGTATTATTATTACTATAGCTTGTCCTGAGTATCATAGGTCCATGGACGCATGCGGTCAATAGTTATATTCTCTTTGGTGCCAGTGTGTTATGGGCTTTACGTGTCAGATTTGAATATAAAGTTTGTTCTAACGGTTACCTTGACAACAGTCAAGTCAATAGCATAAATGTCAATAGTTTTGTTGTTATTGTGTGTTATTTATTTTATTGATTGAAGAAATTTTACTACTATTCTTAGTGTTCATCTGATTATTGATAAAAATGGATTCTACAACGAATACGGAGTCAATTAGCTTTGATTTAAAGACTCCCCAACAGAACATTCTTCTGGAAATTATAAAAGAAGTATGCAGTGATCCAAACAGCAAGATATCTTTGAAACTAATTGGCAAAGTAAACAGGATTATTGCGGACTGTGATTTGTCCCATTACTCTAGTTTACACAAGCTGAGCACAGTCGATGAAAGCACATCTACAGTATTGGGTAAGTTAACTTTTACACCTTTTTTTTTGGCTACTAAGAACAAGGATGTCCTCCATACGAAGTTTCATACGAGTTGATAGTGCTTTAACATGTAAACTCAGAGTACACAACAGCACTTGATAAATAAAAATGATATATTTTGTTATTCCTTCTCTAATAAACATTGACAACACTGAAATATGGTTCTTGCCAGGATTTGAAACCACCAATCACCAGAGCTACAGACAAGGCTATCACCATCTAGAACCTACACAACACTAATTGTTTGCAATTGGTTTCTCTTGGATGTGTTCTATCTGTTTAATAATTTATATCTTTTAAATGTATTTGTAGATGACAATCACCTATAGTAGAAGCTTTATTGAATTGTATATATATAGGTATACCCTTTGTTCGTGACATCCAAATGTTGTATTTCTTATTTAGGTTTTCCTTATTTATTTTGGGTAGACATCCAAAATAATAAGCAGACACTTGCTAGTCGGCAACAGCCTCCTCCAGCAATCTCCATTTGTCTCTGTCTCCAAGTGACCCCAGGTCTATTAATACAATACAATGCGAATACTCTTTATTGCACCTCTCATAAATACTGTTTGTTGTAAATACTGTTACAAAAGAATAAACAAAGATACAGGCAGTCTTATTGCTAAAGAGCATCTAATATTTACATTAATTTATTGAATTACAGGCTTCATGAATCAAACAACCAAAGAGCTCAGCTACGATGAGCAATCAGAGCTGATGCAGGCAATAACAGCCAAGATTCAGAGCAAGCTGCCGGCGTACATAGCGGAGTTGGAGCAGTTGAAACGGACATGTCTTGGAGCGAAGGAAGCGCGTAAACAGAAGATAAAAGTACTTCAAGACAGTCTGGATGAGAAGCTGAACACTTTGCAAGAGCAGGAATCTGAAAAGGTACAATTGAATTTAATCATGTTTACTGAAAGTTTTGCCTGAGTTCTCAGCCCTTGTGACAACCACCCTAAATCATTTGCCCCCAATGGTTTTAATTTGAACAAGTTCCAACCTCCACTCGTTGCCGAGATAAAGGGTCTTGCCAGACAGACAAACAGACGGACAGCAAAGTGTTCTTATAAGGCAGTGTTTTTCAACTGTGGCACTTTTTATAGAAGTGTGTATGAGTTTTGAACTCTACTTAACTTAGTACTTACTGCTCTTCATTTAAATTTATTCCTAGTATTTATCTTATGAATGTAACATCCTTTACGAAATAATTCTTGATTCATACATAATACTTTCATAAATATACTGACTTGGCATGTCATAATCCCAATATTTTAAAATAATTCTCTTAAGGAGTTACGGCTTTTCAAGCTATATATCGCTCGGATTGCACGTTTTTGTAAAACTAAAACAGTTATAAGCAAGGCTCTCAAGGGTAAGGACCAAATTCTTGGCCAGTAGTTAGCCTTCACCTTCAAAGAGAGAGACCTTATGGTTGCCCTGCTCGCCTGCCGAGCCTGCCTTAGGGTTCTAATCATATATTCTGGTGGCAGGTTGAGCTGATGATGGAGTGGATGAACCACCGGCTGCACAATGCCACCAGGTTCAGCGAGTCCACCACAGAGCTGCTCACCTTAAAGACGAGGAGCTTGGAGCTAAAGTCCAAGTAAGTTCACTTCTTTCCTAAGAACTTCCCCGGGGATGTGCCATGTTTTTTTTTGATGATGGATGATGAAAATTATGATGATTCCCGGGATAAAAACCATCCTGTCCTTCCCAAGACATTTCCATACAAAATTAATCTAAATCAGTTCAGCGTGAAAAGGTAACTTATGGATGTGTAATAGGTTAAAACGAAAAGAAATGTATAAAAATTTTGGCGAACATTAGACAAACAGCCCCTAACTGTTTGTCTAATGTTGGCCAAAATTCTTGTTAACTATTGGTCTCTTTCTAATTAGAACGCTTGGAAGTAGACGGACAGTCTATGTCGCCGCCTGTGATAGCCGTGCTGAGTAGTCTCTCACATTCCCCTCCGCACTCCTAGGTTATTAGGGCTATTCATAAATTACGTCATTTCAAAATGGGGGGTCTGGCCATTGGATGACGACAGTCATTTTATTAGGCGGGGATTTCAAGGAATAAAGGTGCGACCACATCGCTGCTCAAAATACGCTAGCGCACCGTAAAACGCAGCAAAATGTATGAAGAATACGTGACGCATACGACACGTCAACGCGTATACGCAGCGTTAAGCACCGGTGTGGTCGCTCCCTTACAGGATGATGAGGAGGGATGTGTCAAAAAACGGTGACGTAATTTATGGACAGCCCCTAGGATGTAGACCACATTTCCGTAAACTTAAGATTTAGCTTCGAGACGTAAGCTTCTTACTCGAGCTATGTAAATTTTTAAGAAAATATCTTCATCTCTTCCCGACAAGAAAAGATCCCGCAACATCAAACCTACGTCCGTTAAAAAAAATAATGTTTTAGTAGTTAAATAGAAAGTGTAATTTATTATAACATCCTAAAGGATTTATTTAATTACTTGTAAGCTAATTTATGTACTTATTTATGAATTGCATGTTGCAGTGCCCTGCAGCAACTACTGTACCCATGAAAAGCAACAAAGATTACTCATTACTGAAACGTCTGGCGCCATTCACTATTCTATCAAAGCTTTGACGCCGGTTAGCGTAGTGGGTAGTGACGCTGCCTACGAAGCTGAAGGTCCTGGGTTTGAATCCCGGTAAGGGCAAATATTTGTGTGATGAGCATGAATATTTGTTTCTGAGTCATGGAAGTGTTCTATGTATTTAAGTATGTATAACTATTATATATATCGTCGTCTAGTACCCATAACACAAGCCTTACTGAACTTACTATGGGAATAGGTCGATTTGTGTAAGATTGTCCCCTAATATTTATTAGTTTATTTTACTTTCTTAAGCTTCAGACGCACAAAGCTTCCTTCTGTTCTTGCATTTAGTGACTAGCTTGTTGTCACCGCCACGAACTCGCATCACTTGAGCTACCTTTACTGCTTAGTCCGAGGCATATCACCAAGAGTGGGTAACCATCATTAGTTTATTGCTTACTTTCACTCCTGCGAGTTGTCAGTGTAACAATTGGCATCATTAATGTTTCATCATTCATGCATTCATTAGGCATGCGGGAGCAACGGTAGCCTAGTGGTTCAGGCATGCGGCTGTCAAGCGGCGGTCGTGGGTTCGAATCCCGGCTCGTACCAACGATTTTTTCGGAACTTATGTACGGAATATTTACCGTTAGCTTTCCGGTGAAGGAAAACAATGTGAGGAAACCGGTCTAATCCCAATAAGGTCTAGTTTTCCCTCTGGGTTGGTAGGTCAGATGGCAGTCGCTTTCGTAAAACTAGTGCCTATGCCAAATCTAGGGATTAGGTGTCAAAGTGGACCCCGGGCTCCTTTAGGGAACAACGCTAGGAGGATGATGAATGTTTCATCATTCATTCATCATACGCACTGTGTGTGTTGACAGTGAAAATTTGTAAAATACATGTAAACTTTTACAGAATACTGCACCTACAGATCCTTCAGAACATCTTCACGGAGACCAGCCAGTCGATTAAGGCCTACAGCGAGGTGCACAAGGACCTGAAGGACAACGTCAAGGACGCGGAGATGAGAATCAAGCAGTTCAGGGAAATTATCGACAGCGATTTCAAAATGGGTGCCAATAAATAGTTAGTATTAATATAGTATTAATTTTGGTTTGATTTCATTCAGCCCTACAGCAGGGCGGTTTCGTCTAAACTCTGCTTACGCGCACCCCCGAGGTGACAATTTACCCTCCCATTTTTAATTCGCACGATGCGAGGGAGATAGATGTAGGGAGAGAAGAGAGCAGGTTGTGCTAGCCAGCCAGCTGGCCAGTTCCTCTTGCCGCTTCGCATAAGGTGATGCCTTGATTCGAGTCGAACACGCCCCCTAGACAAAGACACGCTTATGCCTTCCGCGCACGAGAAAAAGAGATGGAACACTCTTCGGGAATGGCTTTTTTTGGACAAATTTCGATAAATACCTAACTTAGAGAAGTTTTATTATTATTTCATAAAGTGAGATTTTAGATGAGATAAAATACTATAGTATTAACTTGATTGTGTCGTAAAATAATGTATCGTTTGAGTAGGCTGAGTAAAAAAAGGAAAATACAGACCCAACTTTGGATTTTTTTTCTATCGAAGAAACTTTAAGCAATCATGTATCGGTAAAATCAGAAAAACAATCATATAGTCAAGAATCATATATCTGAAAATCAGTCCTTATTGTTTCTTAATCTAGTCAGGACGGCGTTTCAAAGCACGCGATAATTTCCAATGCACCACCTTAAACTCTGCTCTCGTTCATCCCTGAGGTCCTGGTACAGCTGATCGCGCTAGGAACGAATGAGCATGCATAGAGCTGCCATGATTCGAATTTTATAACTGTCCAAATTCGCCTTTGTTATGCCTCCTACACATACTTACATACAACACGTGTCGCAGGCATAAGGGGCCATTCATAAATTACGTCATCGTTTTTTGTTGATTTTTGACCCCCCCCCGCTATCATCATCCTGTTATTCCTTGAAATGAAGTAATTTATGAATGGCCCGTAAGATAATCGTTGTCGATTGCGTTTGCACAGTTTTATCGTCGCGTGTGGATAGCGATCGCTAATTTCGGCATGAACTACTTGCCTTGCGCTTGTGTGCGCACGTGCGGAACGCTCTCTTTGCAACATGTCAGAAGAAGAAAGAGGTGGACACCTTGAACAACTGCAAGAGTTCATAGAGAGCTACCGAAGCGAAACTTAACTTTGGAAGACCAAATCGAATCAAGTAATCATGACAAGAAAATGCCGCCTGCAACAGTCTAGTTGAAAAATACATCGATCCAAATGCCAACAGTGTAGGGCATGGTTAAGAAGATTAATTATCTTAGAATACCTATAAAAAAGCGCTAAGTAAAATACAAAATCTTAATCACTATCTTCAATCGTGGATGACATGTTTCTTGCGTGAGCTTCTGCGGAGAACTGACGATCGCCGCCGATTTCGGAGGCGTGTGGCGACCCTCCTAGTGTTCGTTCGCTTTATCTGTACAGTCTGAAGTCGCTACGATATATCGTTGCATATGTAGCGGGCATTAGACAGATGACCTTCTAACCTAGAAGTACGTGCCTCTAGCACGGATAAAACATGACCCTTCTTGACCTTTCTCGCACATGCGAGATGAAATGCCCGTTCCTTTCTAACTAGCTGATCGTAGGTAGGTACACAAGTATACTTTCGTCAATTTGAATGTACAGTCAGCTGCAGAGAAACGGACCCTTGCTGCATACAAACTTCTATACTGCTGCATACCTTACCATGCCGTTTATCTGTGGTTCACTGTACCTACAATCTACATACGACGAAGACTAAATGACTTCCATTCTCACTTCCCTGTCCAATTTACGATTGTTTGCACAAATTGATCTAAAGAGGTTTGGGTAAATGTGTTGTCATTTTTTTGTTGTCATAATGTTGTTTCATTTATTTTAGATGAGCAGCCACTCGTTACTTTAGCAGCATTTTCGTTGGCATTTCGTTGGGCCAACTCGGTGATCAATGGCCCAACGTGGGGCCAACTTAAAATGCTACTAGGGTAAAGTGGTATATTATATTATGATATGATAGATCTATTTTAAACAGACATATTTTGTTATGAAATGTACCTAACACTCTAAAATGCATCGGAGCCGAGATATTTGCAATAACGTAGGTCATATTGAAAAGTCATAAAAAAACTTAAATATCTTGTTTAACGCGTTTAATTTTATATATCTATGCGTATTAAGAGGTCCTCTAAAAGCTGATTACGAAAACATCCTTGGCCACTGCACGACAACAAGTAAGATAATTTTTCTCATACAAGGTTACCCAATGCCCTTTCAACTTCCGTCTGTGGCGCATGGAAATGTTAAACCGGTTAGGGCAAGGTTGCGTTTTCGATGACAGGATAAACCGAAATTGTATTTTGTTTAACAACTGAGTAATCATTTTCTTTGTGTATGAGAGAGACGAAAACTGTGAATCTATAGATATAGAATAAGAAATGTCGTACAGTGAATAGGAACTTGTTTTAAAAACAATAAAGAGTGTCGTTTTGGCGTACATAGGTTTATATAAGTAAGAATTAAAACTTATCTACACGATTATTGAATAGTCAAGTACTTGGGAGATCGAGATATGCTCGGCGTCGTGAGTAAAAACCCGGAGAAAACGATTTTGTTCCGGAGATTTTTCGCCCCGTAATTTCCAGTTTTTAAAAATCGCTTCGTAATCGTTAGACCCGTTTTCGAGACCCTTAAAATCAAATATACAAAAGCTCCCATCTTTTTAGGGAAAAACGGAACCCTTATAGGATCGATTTGTTGTTCGTCTGTCTGTCTGTTAAGGCCCTTTATCTCGGGAACGCCTGGAGGTATCGGGTTGAAATTAAAACCATATGCTCAGGTCTACAGTCCCTTGAAGTTGTGAAAAAAATCAAACTTAACGTAAAAAAAATCGGACAAATGCGAGTCGGACTCGCCCACCGAAGGTTCCATACAAAATTACGAATGTATAGTTTTCTGTTTTTTTTAACTTGCTAAATTTCATAGTTTTACGACAACGGAAAGTACCCTATAAATTTTGATTCCCTTGAGAGTGTCGAAATATACGTTTTTTGCTGCATAAAAACGTCCGTATCTTCCTAAAACAAAACTCACTAAATGCAGAAAATAATAGAAATAGGTGTCAACTGTGTCTGTACGTACCTAATTAGTAATTTTAGTTGTCGCCCGACATTTATAGAAGTGACTACTTATATGTAAGTACCTAACATGACCTTAACTCCCCATACAAACTTAATTTGATATTTGTTGTATCCACCAAAAAAAACTGTTTTCAATTCCAAATTCGCTACTAAATGTGGGTGTAATTAATAGACCGACAAAATGTGATGTCGCAGTGATAGGTTGCTAGCCCATCGCCCACAACACACTTTAGT
The DNA here is from genome assembly GCA_947049275.1 of Epinotia bilunana. NCBI lineage: Eukaryota > Metazoa > Arthropoda > Insecta > Lepidoptera > Tortricidae > Epinotia > Epinotia bilunana. The sequence goes on from OX346257.1 coordinate 21,985,716, forward strand.
ACGATGAAGAAAGGGAGTGGTGCTATTCTAACCAGACACGACGAGAGACATCATTCTGATCTTGACACGTTTTATTGTTATTGACCCTGTACATCTCTGACAATATTCCTTTTTTATTTTGACGCTTAGAGACCTTTATACATCTCTTAGAATATTACGAGTAGAATAATTATTAATTGTATTTGGACGCTCAGAGACCTTATACATCTTTGGAATACTGAATTAATATCATTAACTTCTTGTTAATGCTGATACAGATCTTATATCGAATGTAATGGTCATATTTTGCAATTTTGTTTTGTTTACATTAACTTAGTGACATTTAGTTTGTTAACCTTGTATATATAATTTTAAATTATTATTGGTGAACCTGGTAATCTTCAGTCACCGCTCAAATGTCTATTATTATACGTGCCTTTTCTAACCTTGACGTTGGCAGAATCATCGACAATATCGATGGAGCCATAAAACCAAAGATTGATTGATTGAAATTATTATTGTGTAAGATTATTATTATTATTTTATTGTAAATTACGGTTTGACATGTAAAAGTGCCCTTGTGGCCTATTTGCAGAATAAATAATTGATTTGATTTGACACCACACGGGAGACACCATTTTGAGGATCACAATTGCTTTGTATAGCCCAAGCTCCGCAATATTTAGGGTAGTAAGCATTTTTACGACTACCTAACGCATCAAATCCGTGGCGGCGCGCGTAAATCTGCCACAGCATCATTCATAATTAAAACTAGTTGACCCCGCGAACTTCGTATCGCTATATTCGCCGTACAAAATCTAAAGTCCGGAAAATATTTTTTTTCATCACTTTCATTTGTTTTGTAGTTATTGTGCTATTCTCTACCAATCAAACTTCTATTGAAATCGGTCCAGCCAGCCGTTCTCGAGTTATAAATGGTGTAACTAACACGACTATGTTTTTCATGTCCACCCGGTTGCCACTTGGATACTATGCGACTACGCGTCCTTGCTTTAACTATACTCTTAACTACTTTCATACAGTTTTTTTCTACTAGAGATACCAATTTACCTTCATTACGTCCTATACTTTCAGCCCTTAAAATATATGTTCTCATGAAAGTCACGCACAGAAGATAACACTGGCATGCAATAAACAAACTATAGTTCAATGTTTTGTTTTTTAATTTAAGGTATAATATGTTTTTCTTGTTTTTACACCTTTGTTACTTAATAAATAATTATCATAAAAAACTACAGTTCCGTTAGACCGCGTGCGCAACTATTGGTTCAGTTTGTTAATGGGACTGGCGCCGGTCGCTTGTGTTGTTTGATAAGTGATATCACGTGGTCACAATGCTCGGAGTTGTTGCTGCTCCAATCAAGTGCGTAAGTTTTTTTATATACTAGTTGTTTAGTGAGCTGTAGAATTCGCGAGCCTGGCTTTTAAAAAAATGTTTAAAAAATGTGACTTGACAAAAAAATCGATATAATCAACGAACTTGCTCTCAAAATTTCACGAGAATCGGTTGAGAAATGTGACGTAGAGGAGAAGGACAGATATCAGACACCGGATAAACGATTTTCGGGCCAAGCTGCAGCATAGAACTTCGTTCGCTTCGCTCGCTCGTTCGATTAAAGAAAGCATAGCCCAGTATAAAGAAAGCCTTAAATTACATATACAATGTTATCTTGGAGGTAGGTACGAGTTTCCGCCTAATAATGTTTTTTAGTTCAAACTGTCAGTAAAAGAACCAGAGGCTCTAGTACAAGTTTTACCGAAACAAAACTTTACGATCGCGTTTGCGTTTTACCCTCAATTTGTATGGGATTTGACAGCTAAACGCGAACGCGGTCGTAACGTTTTGTTTCGGTAAAACTTATACAAGAGCCTCTGGCCTCTTTGTTCAGTTGATTAGAACAACATTCTTCGTCTTAACTATTACTGCAATACGGTGAACTAATTATACTTAAGTACTTTTTTCGGAGTCTGTTGTTAATTGAAGCGACCCACAAAATCCTTTAAAACTAAGGTAGAACTATATCGTATGGATATCGTGTTACGGCCGCTCGACACAATGGGCCATCATACAGGACGCGGCTATGCGGTAGAACGAGACATAAATATATCTTACTCCCTTTAACGCATAGTTGCGTCCTGTATGTTGGGTCAGGATGGCCCATTACTCCAGGCAAAATACGGTTTTGAAAAACATTAATTTATAATAGCGTTTTTTTTGTTGATTTCATTTGAAAATGTTATTCTAAAATGATATATTCAAGAATCCGACGAACTTTCCACCCGGAAGTAATTATGTAGATTTCAATAAGGCATGCATTGTTTTTTTTATACGATTTATCTTGAATATTATAGAGCAAATGTAAATGAACCAAAATAAAGACAAAAATATTATTAATATTTTTTCTGCCTTTTCAGAAGTTAATTAAAGAAAATAACTTATCATTTTTTTGATGTCTGAAATTTTGTCGGATTTTGTCGCTGGGTAACTATTGAATTGATAATATATCCGTTACACATAAAAAATAAGCTATTATAAATTATTTCCAAAATTGACATTTTTTCCATACGAGTTGTCAGTTCATTTACTGGACTACATTGTGTGGAGCGGCCATTAGCTACATATTTTCCATCTATTATCTAAGTACTCTACTCTAAAAAGGCAAGGCATATGTCTGGGAAATGCAAGTTTGTATGTTGGTAGGTGTAAACACCAAAATTACTAATCCGATGTTTAAAATGGTTTCTTCATTATCTAGGGCCTTATGCTAATAGGTACTAAAGTTAGGGGTAATACTTATTATATTTTTAGGAGTAATAAGATTAACGTTTGCTCAAAAATATCGACTTAGGACGAAGAAATAGGTGCATATTTAATTTTGAATTGATAAGTATGTAATTACGACTAAGTAGGTACCTATAATAGTAGATTGTATGACAAGGGGCTAAAATAAGCCATATTACCACGAGATGGTTATTTTCCCGAGCGAAGTGAGGGAAAATTGTTCGAGAGGTAATATGGCTTTTAGACCAGAGTTATACACTCTACTTTTCACTTAGACTGCGAGAAAATAGTGAAAACAAACATTATCCATCTACAATCAATAATAAATTCCACAGCGAAAAGATTGTTCAATTTAGCGGCATGATTTTTTTAATAAACTGTTTGACACAGATACAAAATTTTGACACCACGAATAAACGCTACTTACCGTATACAGCCGGGTCCAAAGGGCCGAGCGCGGCGGACAGCATACGCTGCATAAGATAAAGCGAGATAGACAGCAGTCTATCCCGCTCATGTCATGTTTGCAGGCCACCCCGCTTGAACGTTTGGACGAGGCTATAGACGGCCAAAGGCGTTTATTTTTTTTAATGTTTGTGAAATCGGGAATAAAAACGCCTAATATTTGAAATAAAATCTGTTTTCTGATTGGTTGATTTTAATATATAGCTGTATTCTGATTAGTTGATAGCAAATAAAAATGTTTTTTTAAACAGTTGTGATTGGTGGATTTAATACGTTGAAGTGCTTTGATTGGTCAAATTAAAATGTTTTAAAATCATAAATATGTTTACATATTTTCCCTAGGGGCTAAATTTACTAGGTACTTTAGCCCCGCTATCTAGGCCTAATATTACACACTTTTCGAGCATGAGAAGTGAAAAATTATGATTTTAAAACATTTTAATTTGACCAATCAAAGCACTTTAACGTATTAAGAGTCGGCAGTAAGCTCGGCCGGTTTTCACCTTCCCATACAAACGTAGTTACGCTCTCAAAACTACGTATTGGACTGAGACGAAAGTTTGCATATACAATGGCATGTGGTATATCTATGTCTGTAATTACTTTATATGGTTCCAGTTTATAAAACAAACGAAATACAGCAAAAACAAGTTTTGTATGAAATTCGCTGTATTTTTTTACTATGGTATCTGAAGCTACATAAACTAATTACAGACCTGGATTTGCACATGCAAAGTTTTGTTACAATCCAACACGTAGCTTTGAATGAGAGCGTAACTACGTTTGTATGGAGAATCGAGCTTACTGCGGACGCTTAAATCCACCAATCACACTGTACGTATATATATATATATACTCTTCTCTCCTCTATTCTTCATCTTCTCTCCTCTATTCTTCTTCTTCTCTTCTCTATTCTTTTTTTTACTATTTTTCTTTTCCTGTATCTGTGGGGCACGGCAGTGCCCCCGCCAAATCGAGCAAAACAGCGAGCGGCACGGCCGTACCATCCTTTTCTCGAAGCAGTTCAGGCCATTTTTGAACCCCCTATAACTTCGTTGTGGAAAAAACTAGAAGCCTATTTTCAGTAACCAAGCACGCATTATAAAACCACGATATATTTCAAATTTCATCCAATTTGAACCAGTGGTTTAAGAATTATAACTAATCAAAGTTTCTTAATTTTGTCACTCACTGACTCACCGATCATCAAAAGTTGTGAGATATATCGTAGAGCCAAGTCTCAGGCATTCTTATTAATCTTTATTTGCTTGCTAAATAAAATTTTGTAACTTGGCAATCACACAATACTACATAGATTTAGGTATACAGAAATCCATAAATGCAGGAAAGTAGTGTGATTGCCAGTTATAGGATTTTATTTAGCAAGCAAATAAAGATTAATAAGAATGCCTGAGACTTGGCTCTACGAAATATCTCACAACTTTTTACGGTGGAAGAGTTTCGAGACTTGGCCTCTTTTTTACATGGAATGTTTTTTATGGGATTCCTCTTTCTCTTTCCTTTTGCTCTTCCCCCTGGGCGGCCCATAAGGCCCCCAGTGAGTTGTCCATAAACAAATCTGTAGCAGGCCGCTCAGCAGGCCTAACAGGGAAAAGAAACCAAAAAAAATGTATGTTATTATGTAAGGTAGGTATTTGTAAATATGGGCCTCGTTACCTGAGATGAATAAATAAATATCGGTAGTGGTAACCATAAGTTAACATATTTTTGTAACCATATTGAAATTTTTCAAATTGGTTAGTGGCAAGCCAAGTCAAGTCGATCAATGGGGTTACCCTATCAATAAGGATACCGATATCGATACGGTTTTAATAACAACATCTTTAATAAATAGGATGAAAACTTCTTATAGGGAAACCGGTTCCGGTCCCTAGCTCCACATATTCAGCGAGGTGAGGCAATATCGCAGTCCTACTCACTCTTTATGCATAATGTAAGATGCAAATACACGTTGGACAAAGATCTTGGACAAGTGGAATACCACCCTGAAGTATTATCCCGTATTTTCCCTTAATGCCTGATAACCTAGAGAGCGTTAACGAATTATCTACAGATATCATCTACGCCATTGTGCAACAAAACCATGATTGTATCTACCTTTGAACAGCGGTTGGTAGATATCTACGTAAGTGGGTTAATTCGGTCTTACACGTCAACACCTTTAATTGTACGTAATATGAGACTGGACGTAAGCTGACAAGCAGTATTCATGATAGATAAAGTCTAGGTCATTCTAGTTGTTATGCGGCTACTATTCATACCTTATTGGGACGAGGAAAGGTGGCTGACTATAGTAGTCTTGTTTTTACAAGCTTTTTTTACTTTCGCCTGTCCCGTTGTCTGTCTGTCTATAATCAAATTTTGCAAGTTAAATTTGATCCACTTCCCGGTTTCCGATTGAGTTGAAAATTTTGCCCGAATATGCAAATCGCGTGACAATGCAATATTATGATGATGTGGAGCTGATCTGATGATGGAGCTGGAAGGTGGCCATAGGAACTCCGTAATAAAACCACAGAATCCCATCGAGTTTGGGCTCGTTAGAATCGTCTCAATGAGTAGTTGATGATGGTATACAGAAAAGTACAGTCGGCAATAAAAGATTGTACCAAAAATCAATTTTTGACAAACGTTTTTTCTCGATTATTTTAACCTGTTATTCTACCATCACTTCACGTCACGTCACTCTTTGGGGTAGGCCTATGTCCAGCAGTGGACGTCTTTCGGCTGATATGATGATGATGATGACTAAAATTGTATGCCCACATTTTGCTGCACATTGGACAAAGATCTTGGACAAGCTATATATTAGTCTAAGGCATGATTTCATTTATTCATTTATTCATTTATTCATTCATAAGTCAATGTAAGTTTACAGCATACGTAACACCAAAACACTTACACGATAAATTATTACACATACCTATATAACAGAACACAATACATGTCAAAAAATAAAAGATCATCAATTTGGTAACATTCGCAATTATGAATTATAAAATATGTCAAAATAATAAATAATTTTAATTAAAATTGTCAAGGAACTGCTTAGCAATACGGCATAATTTAGTAAGGCGATCAGCAAACATGTCAACCTCCTCGTGCTGAGTGAGCATTTGGTGTAACAAAGATATTGCGCGCGCAGTAGGAGCGTGTCGAGCGTGGCGCGTGCGAGCGGACACACGCTGCAGCAGGCCCGGCCGGCGGCGAGGCGCCACCGCCACGCAATCCAAATCCTGGGGGACCCTCGTCGGAACCACCAACCCGATCCTCCCGAGCACAGCCGGGCTGTCCACTCTGTGATGGACCACAGACAGGTAGTGGACTAACAACAGCAACTTCCTCCTCATCCGAAGCGTGTCTAGCCCAACCATCCCGGAGACGAACAATGAAGGGTACAGGTATGGGTAATACCCGTAGGATTTGCAGTACAACCAGCGGGCGAATTTACGCTGTACTCTTTCCGCCAACAAAGAGTATTTATCCTCGTAGGGATCCCAAATAACAGCCCCATACTCCAACCTACTACGGACATAGGCACTGTACAAAACCACAGCGACTCCGACATGGAACTGCTTCGATGCCCTCATGACGAAACCTAGGGTTTTGCTAGCCCGTTTGCAAGTATTAGATACGTGTTTTCGGAAATCTAGTTTTGTATCTAACACTAAACCCAGGTCACTGATTTCGTCGACTCTTTCCAAACAAGCGTCCCCCAGGCCGTAGTCGGTTAAAAGTGGCAAGCGTTTACGTGAGAATGTTATGACCTTGCATTTTGCTTCATTAAAAGGCAAACGGTTTGCAGCACTCCACTCAGCTGCCGCATTGATGTCGCTCTGTAACGCAGCGCTGTCCGCCATACTACTGACGCCGAGCAACAACTTTAGGTCGTCATTATTGATTACTATTAAGTTTACTCGATTATCCTAGAGATAGGCTCCTGATAGTATTATCAGGCCTGTATTTGAAACTGACATGTGTTAATTAACTGATAAATAATATTTCACATTCAGTATGTTGTATAATTTGGCTGAGGTGTTGTTATTTGTGTCTAAAAGAGTTTTGTGAAAACATTGGGATGATGGATTTTGGGGAACTTTGGGCGCATATTAGAGATGGTTTCTGGTCAGTACCTAACTTTTATATTTCGATATTTATTTATTGAACCTGCCTGACATTAGGGGTGTAGTTATAATAATAATGTAATATTTTCTCGAAAAAGGATTAAAAATGTAGTCAAATGGAAAAAAATAAATCAACGCAAAAGATCAAATAATCACGAAGTTATAAGTATCCAAAGTTTTAAGAAGGGGTGTCTTTTGTCCCTTTTTCGCAAAACGCAACCATATGAAACGGTGACGCTGGAAGAATGTGACGTCACTAGAAGACGGCAATGTGCCGTGCCCATCGTGTTCGGCGCCGCCGTCGACGCGGCCCCGCGGCAACATCCTGTAATGTGACGTCACACACTGTTTGCGTTTTCTCTCACTAACAAGCAATATTAAAAGGGTTGTAGCTTCGTCATTCGTTGAGATATCTGAATGGGATTTTCGTCACTATAGGCATATTTCTTTGCCTTCTTTCTTTTGGAGTAATGATATTTTTCGAGTCTACACCCGTTTTTTTACCATCTTAAAAAAAAGTAATTATTGTAGGTATTTATGTTTGTCTCTATGCAATGATGTAATATGAAAAAGAGGTAGATACGTTGTCTATACGAACTGTCTATATTAGATATTGGACTTTAAAATGAAAATGTCGGGGGTTTTTCAACTTTTCTAAGTTGTAGTTATTATATATATTAGATCATTGTCGCTATGTATGTTTATGTACCTACTTACCTATATTTTCGCCAATTGAGTACCTATCACTTTTTTTACCGACGAAAAAAACGGAGGAGGTTCTCAAGTCAACGCGTATATATTTTTTTAAATGTATGACCGCGCATAATTGTAGTTTAAAGTTGGTCCCAAGCTATTACCTACAATATGATTATATGAAGGAATCGGCGGTGCATAGGTTGCCAATAAATAGATTGCCAAGTCACAAAATTTTATTTAGCTAGTTTGCTAGGAGCGCAAGTGAAGTTTCGCATTGAATAAAGATTAATAAGAATGCCTGAACTGAAGGTGGTTTTCCACCGGCGAGGCGTGGCGGGGCGTGGATGGGCGAGAATTGAAATTAGTATGGGACTTACTACCTATTTCCCACCGCGCGCGCGGTGCCAAACCACCTTGAGACTTGGCTCTGCGAAATATCTCACAACTTTTTACAGTGGAAGAGTTTCGAGACTTGGCCTCTTTTTTACATGGAATGTTTTTTTATGGGATCTCATTTCTTTTTGTAGGGTATTGTGTTATATCAATACATACAAATTATGAATGCAGTCCCAATTTTTGCTTTTTCATTTTTTGTCCCATTCACTGCAAATGTAACTTTGTAATCCTATATGTTTATATTATTTATTCCTATATAGGTAGTTATTTATGCAGTTGGTGTATCTAGAAAACTGAACCGAAATTGCAAAATATTTTAGTTTTTCCTTGATTTATACACTAAACACTAATTGTATTCTAAATTTGAAGCTTCTATGTCTGTTAGAAGTACCTTAGATTTGATGATCGGTCAGACAGTGAGTGAGTGACAAAATTAAGAAACTTTGACTAGTTATAATTCTTAAACTACTGGTTCAAATTGAATGAAATTTGAAATAATACCGTGTAATACTAATGCCTGCTTGGTTACTAAAAAATCAGGCTTCAAGTTTTATCCAAAACGAAGTTATAGGGGGTCGAAATTGGCCTGAACTGCTTCGAGAAAAGGATGGTACGGCAGTGCCGCTGTTTTGCTCGACTATAGATATAGCTATAGCTATTGCGACGATATAGATATAGCGAAAAACTATGTTTTGCTTAGGCGTACAAATATTTTATTGTTTTGTTAGTATCTATGATGATATAAAAAAAAAATCGGCCAAGTGCGTGTCGGGCCCCTCGCAGTGTAGGGTTCCGTAGTTGCCTGTCTTTCTGTCTTAGTTACATCGAGACGCGCGATGGTTGCGTCGGCCGAAAAATTTGGGCTTTAAAGCCCAATATCTCGCAAACGAATCACTAAAGTCTAATAGCTAAGCCTACCCATTTATTTTCTGTAAGGGAGTCCCTCTGCCAACAAACTGTCCTGCAGTTTGGCAGAAGAAAATGCTGTAAAACAAGGGTTGTTTAAGTGAATATTTTTTTCTTATTCTTATTCTTATTCTAATTTGAAAATCGTTTTAAAAAACCCATAATATTTATGAACAAGCTATCCAACAATTCCCAACACTATGGGTTTAACGAGAAAAAAATGACATCTCCACTTAAGGGGTAGAGGAGGTACCTACCGCAAAAAAAAACTTTTTCAAGATTTTATTCTTCTATTTTATTGGCGTGATTGATTTATATACCCATGCCGAATTACAGTTGTCTAGTAGTAATGTTTACTGAGCCAAGCTGAAGACGAACGGACAAACGGACGGACAGACGGACATGGCGAAACTTTAAGGGGTCCTTGTTGACTACGGAACCCTAAAAATAGAAATTACCTACAGCGCAGAATAAAAATAGTTATCAGAGGATTGGTGCAGGGAGACTTGTAGTGAAATTCTTTCGTTAACTGTAGAATATAATGCTGGAATACTTTATTTACAAATATGCCTAACTATATACAATAAAAAAGCTAGTGACAGTATTAACCCGCAACAATTACGTGATTAGAGCGGGACGGATGCGCGAGACCAGAACAGTGGGAAGAACCTGACAACACTAAAAGGAAATTCCAGACAGCGCCAAGACGCAATCAACAATCCCACGGCCGGGCCGTAGCCGCTCGCTCCTCTTCGATGACCGGAGACGATAGTGATGGTGCTGCATTGCCGGCGTCTTCACAATTATAAACTGTCTTTCTCGGGACAACCAAAAACTGCTCTTGTCAGAACAATCAGCTGTTCTTGTTAGAACAGCTGTTTTACGAGGTCAATCACGTGTCACCCGTTTCTTGCTGAGACAAACCCCACATCAATCTTCTCTATACCTACAACAGAATGGGATAATGTCAACAATAAATTGAAATAGAATTATAACATTTATGTCAAACTAGCTTCCGCCCGCGACTTCGTCCGCGTGGACCCGGGATAAAAACTATCCTATATTTCAATCCAGGCTATAAACTATCTTCGTGCAAAATTTCATTCAAATCGGTTCAGCCGTTTAAGCGTGATTGAGTAACAAACATCCAAACATCTAAACTTTCGCATTTATAATATTAGTAGGATTAGAAGTTAGTAAAACAATTTCAATTGTTATTGATTGTTAATAAACCTTTGTGTTGGAATTAAATGTCCTTCTGTTTTCTGCTATGTATCCATTGTTTTTACGAACACATAAACGGAAACATGTGCCTCGGTAGGCACTTATTAACAGGATCAATGTGCATGGTCACTGGACTTTATAGCGAATGATGCATTGTTATTCTTATTAACTTTACTATCTAAGTAGGTATTATTAGTTTACATATCCATACTTCATTTTATAAATGCGAAAGTCTGTCTGTAACGTCTGTCTGTTACGTCTTCTTTACGCTTAAACCTCTGAACCGATTTAGACGAAATTTGGTACGTATACAGATATTTCCGAGGAGGGATATAGGATAGTTAATCTCCAAAGGGGATGAAATGATAGTTTTTCGCAGTGAATAAAAATCATTTAATTAAATTATATTTAAATAAAAAGTAGGCATCTTACTTACTCGAACCATTTAATCCAATTTCCACAGTTGAGCAAAGGGGTGAAATGATAGTTTTTCGCAGTGAATCAAAATCATTTAATTAAATTGTATGTCAATAAAAAATAGGCGTCCCACTAACTCGACTATTTAATCCAATTTCCACAGTTGAGAACCTAAACAATTCAATAGAAACGACAATTTTTTTGATTAGTTTGAGAATTTAATTGCAGCGTGATTATGAAACATTTATTTGTAAGTATCCTACTAATATTATAAATGCGAAAGTTTAGATGTTTGGATGTTTGTTACTCAATCACGCTTAAACGGCTGGACCGATTTGAATGAAATTTTGCACGAAGATAGTTTATATGGCCTGGATTAAAATATAGGATAGTTTTTATCCCGGGTCCACGCGGACGAAGTCGCGGGCGGAAGCTAGTCTGTTATATCAACACCTTTCCAAGCAATCTGACGCCGCGATGCGACCAACGCGATTAAGACAGTAGGTAGGCAACAAAATCAAGGATGTGATATTTATGGAAAAAACACGAAAATCTTAAAATGTAATCCGTAAATACCACAATAAAATTTACTGTATCCATATACCGCGTGCTTGGCATGTTGTGATTTTTATTTTACATAAGCGTACCGTCCTTCTTGCTTCCGTTGTCGGGTAAAAATAACAAAATGTCAAGTCCGAAAAACATGCCTTATTCATCAGGGTAAGTGGAATTAGAAATACCTCGCAGTGAGTAGTTCTAATAACTAACAGTACCTCCTTATTTGTGGTGTATTACATTGTCATTCCTCAATCAATAACGGCGCAGCCATTGTCGCAAGGTGCAGTCCAAGGGAATTATGCTAGTGCTCAATAAAGAATGTACCACCCCACCGTAGAATAGAGGAAACCTTAATTGAGAATAAGGAAATAACTTATTGTTAAAATTATGTTTGTGTTAAATATGTTCTTACGTATTAATAGTTCGCCTTGAACTGCTGTGAGCTCGAACAGTAGGTAATAGCGAAATCTATCACTCGACGACGGCATTACGACGACACTTCTCCCATCAGTTGTACTTTTAGAGTAAGTAACGGAGATATAACTAGTGAGAACTCTCTCTCTCTCTCTCTCTCTATCCCCCTTACTACAAAAATCCATAATTTTTGAAGCGGGCCTGCCCATGTTTGAATTAAAAAAACCGGTCAAGTGCGAGTCTGACTCGCACACCGAGGGTTCCGTACAAACTATCAACTAACTCAAGGTTAAGCAGATGACCCTATATTTGACACCTTCATTCTGTAGCTAGCATGATGTTGATGAGCAAGAATTGCATGAAATTTATCCACGCAGTCATCTTCGATGTAATTATTTTCAATTACGTAAGAAAAACTATCAACATCCATATAAAATTTTCTCTTTAAGCTTTTATAAACCCGTAAAATATAAATTACCCTCGTATGAAACAGAAGAGAAAACAACGAATTCTAACACCTCAATGTATCAATGAGTATATTTTATTTAGTTTTTTCCTAGCCGATCCGCTTCAGTTTTTCTCATTACGAAGCCAAAGCCCAACGAATACGACGACAAATAGACCGAAGTAAATTTCCCCTGTTAAATTACTTATTTTAACCCAACACAACAGAATTCAATTTCAAACAACGAATAACTTTTACACCAAGTAAGACCATTTTTTTTGCCCCCCCTCATATTCGTAATTTTTCATAGAAAATTAAAATGTTTATTTAAATTTCTCATTTTCCATGCACGTGGATAACTCTCATTTAAAACCATACCAAATTTCAAATTGATAGCTTAAGTAGTTCGTGATATATATCACTTTGTGACAGACAGACAGACAGACGGACGGAGTCGCACCATAAGGGTTCCTGTTTTACCCTTTTTTGGTACGGAACCCTAAAAATGGTATTAACTTCATGATCGATTACCCCTAACCGCCCCTTAGTTGCATCTACTCGTAAGGCCTCGCTTCGCTCTCTGAACAATTGTATCTTTATCGTTTTGACTAAACTAAGTACCTCCAATTCTGAATTCCAGGAGCCTATCCGACGCGCTAGGCGTACAATGGGCACCCCGCCACCTGCCCATGGCCCGCCGTCTCCAGACCCTCGGTGCCATCGGCTGGATCAGCCTGGTGCTGTTCGGCGATGGGCTCAGCATCTACCTGTTCATCCGGCTGCTGTACTCGCAATATTGGTGGTTGACCATCCTGTACGCCGTGTGGATGTTGCGGGATATCGAGACGCCGGCTAAAGGGGGGAGGCGGTAGGTTATCATATTCAACATACATACATACATACATTCACGCCTTTATTCCCATAAGGGGTAGGCAGAGCACATGAAACGTATGTTCCAGCGCCACTTTTAGCATAATATTGCAGTGATAGGTTGCTAGCCCATCGCCCACAACATACTCCAACCCTGCTCCCTTAGTCGACTCACGACACCCACGGGAAGGAAGGGGGTGGTGAAATTCTAACCCGAAACCACACGGGGATATTACCACATATTCAACATGCGTGGCCTTTTATCGCAGTGTATGCGCTAAATGCTGATCATAGTTCTCTAAATCGCATATTTAATCTCCAACGGATTTGGTTCCCAGGCGAACCCCTATAACTTTAAAAGAGGTGAGTAGCGCACGAAAAAAACATAGAATGCGAGTTCCTTACAAATTTCTATCCAAACACGTGCCTAAAACCAGGTATGCGCATGTTCGAACTAAACGGCCGCCTGGCATCGGTTTGACACCCCACCCCCATCCCCACATAAGGCAATGGCACCCATTCTGTGGGGCCATTTTGCGGCGCTACTTAGACTTCTATGGTTATTTCGTTCGCTGGAGGTGAGGCCTTTCTCACTATTAGGTATGTCTATAGAACAGGGGACCGATTTTTGACTTTCGAGCGCTCGCCTCTTTCACTCGAAAACTGACAAAAACTATGAAATGCTATTTTGAAATGAGGATAGAAAATTTAAAAAAGAGCGGTATTGACCACTCGTATTCAATTCTATCGGTAGAAAGTAAGTGCCCGTAACGTAGTTTGACACTACAATAGCATTTACTTTTATTTAATTTTCGAGCGCTCGAAAGTCAAAAATCGGCCCCCGGAACAAGCTAAAATGTTCTGTGGTTTTTGATAGAATCATTTAGTCCGTAGTCTATGGCTATGGCTGGTGAGCAGTATGGTTGCCCATGATCCGTCGTCTCCAAAGTCAAAAGATGAGTGACCTGTGCATTAAATATTTATATACTCTCCTGACCGATTTCGGCCACGGCGACTGCTTCAACTCTGGCGTTCATCTCGTGCATGTGCTCTGGTGTGACTCAATGTAGCCAATCTTATTTATGAAGACCTGAGTACACTAACGGGCACGTGAGCACACCATTCACAAAAATATAGCTGATCACCGCAGGTGGTCGGGCTTTCAGCGATTGATATGGCGCGGTGAAAGATGCGTTATAAATGGCGTGCTGTAAGTAGTCGCAAGATTAGTCTAAACGGCTGTTCTACTGCGCTATTAAAATCACATAGGTACTAAGTCCTAACGGATTCCGTCCCCTCCTGACCCAAATGTATTTTGCTGCCCAATATCAACCACATACTCGTATCTCGCTCTTATTACCAACGATAGGTATAATCAATTCAATTCAATGTATACGGTGTGTCGACGTTTCAAGTATTTCACATGTTTCAAATCATTTTGACATGTAAAAGTGCCCTTGTGGCCTTTTTGCAGAATAAATAATTGATTTTGATTTTTTGATTCATACTCTATTACAGGACCGCCTGTTGTTACCATTATTTATTAAGCAAATTTTTTGTCGGACTTTTCTCTGTTGTCGTGGTGCAATATTGCACTTTATTTAAAGTGTATTTATTATTATTATTACAGATGTGAATGGGTTAGGAACTGGTCTTGGTGGCGCTACTACCGGGACTACTTCCCGCTTAAGCTCGTCAAGACCGTCGACCTCGATCCTTCTAGAAACTACCTCCTCGCCTGTTTCCCCCACGGCGTCGTCTGCGCCGGCGCCTTCGGGGCATTCGCTACCAACGCCTTGGAGTTCTACAAGACTTTCCCAGGGATGAGCTGTAATATGATTACCATAGGCGGGCATTTTCTGGTGCCTTTCTTCAGGGATTTGGTCATGGCGTTTGGAGCATGCTCGTCGTCTAGGGAGAGTTTGCTACATCTGCTGGATACGAAGAAGCAAAAAGGAAACTGTGTGGCGTTGATTGTTGGTGGAGCTGCTGAGGCGTTGGACTCGCACCCGGGGGAATACAGCGTGATCCTGAGCAGGAGGAAGGGATTCGTCCGCATTGCGATGGCGGCTGGGTGAGTGATTGGATGATAATTTTGTGTAGAATTGCGGATTTGGACGTCCAGTCTGGAGGTCGTGGGCTTATCAAAAAATAACTTATGCACTGAGAAAATATCATTTTATATTTAACAGTAGCTTGTAGGCGAAGAAAAACATCGCAATTTAACAGCTCTAATCCCAACATAAATAGTTTAGTCGGATGGCAGTCGCTTTCGTAAAACCACCGGGCTCGTGGTCTCGGGGTTGAGCACTACCGGGAAAACGCTGGGAAGGTGATGGTGATGAACTTTTGAATGAATGAATATTTTATTATTGCACTAAGGTTAGGATACAAATGATCCAACTATAGCAAAGTATAAGATTGATGAAGCAAATGGTTGATTATGTTTGAGTTTTGAACTTAATAATAAAATAAGATGGTTTTTAATATACATTGGTGTGAAAGGTGTTTCCTTAAAGCTTCAACTTAGTACGGATGTTTATTGTTTGTTATATTCGCCAGAGTTCGCTGTAGGTACATCAATATTATCTGAATGAACGACCTTTAAATGAACCACACGATCTCATATCTGCTAGTTAACACTATAGTAAGTTGTTTGGTAAGTACTTATTTTTAGTCCATGTGTATCTCTTGTTTTGTTTTTTTGTTTCGCTAAGCAGTGAATATAGTGTTTAATTATGGCGCTAATTTATTGACCCGAGACGAGATTATATTAATTATGTCTATGACTTTTCATGTTCCTTCATTAAGGTAAGCTCCTTACCTTTAACTTTAGTGTAAGAAATGTACATTCAGCATCAGAGCGTAGAAAGAGATCAAAAGGCACGTCTGTACAGACTGTAAGAAACAAATGCCATCATTTGGAATCCCCATGAGCATGAGTATACGTCGCGTCATTCGTCCGTTTACTGTACAACAAATTTACCTTTGCCCGACTCTCTTCGTGCTCGGTACGGTACACTACACGTCACTTGAGACTCGCAGGAAAATATATCTAACTAGCTTCTGCCCGCGACTTCGTCCGCGTGGAACTCGTTTATATCGTAGCTCCATATAAATACAAACTTACGCCCCCTATTTCGCCCCCTTAGACGATGATTCCCGGAATAAAAAGTATCATATACTCGTATGTTAATCCAGGTTATACACTATCGGCCGTATTCATAAACGTCCTACAAGCCTGTTTTAACTAAAATGGCGTTAAAATTCGTTTGTCTTTATCTGTCACGTTGACATTTGTGTTCGTCAGAAAGGGACAGAGTACATTTTATTTAGCGGAGGCATTTGAAGTTTTATGAATAAGGGGGGAATATGTATACCAATGGGTGACCGCCTGATGTTTGAGTGGAGCGCTTCCGTGCTTTGGAAGGCACGCTAAGCAGTTGATCCCGGCCGCTATCTATGACAGTAGTCGTTAAGCCGAGTTAGAGGCCTTCGGGCGGCTTAAGAACTCCTAATAGTCGAGTTGCCCACTCACTTGACAAAGGAGGGACAACTGTTAACGCTGATCCGTACTGACCTTAACATTTATAATAACAGTTCTTCATTTCCTTTTTCAGAGCGCCGCTAGTGCCAGTATTCTCATTCGGCGAGCCAGACGTCTTCCGCCCCCTGAACAACCCTCAGGACAGCTTCCTTCGCCGCTTCCAAGAGGCAGTGCGTCGCTGGACCGGCATCTCGCCAATGTTCCCCATCGGCCGAGGAGTGTTCCAGTACAACTTCGGCGTGGTGCCGCTCCGTGCGCCCGTCACTACTGTCGGTTAGTGAACAACGTTGATGAACATTGCTTGCGTCGCTGCCAGCTGCCCCCCTATTCTGTAACTTGTTTTAAGCTCACCTCAACCACAGTATAGGAACAGTAGATAAACTTCGAACAAAGGTACATCGCACGGCTGCACACATGCGCGCGTGTTCGGTACGCACACACAAATAGCCTTCGGGAATGATGGAGAATGCTTCAGTCGGGACCGCGCCGTTGCGGTGTTCGCTCGTTCTCACTCGCTACGTCAAAGGAAGCCGCCTCGTAGGTATGAAGACAGCGAGACGCCAGTGCCACGATATCAAAAGGAGCCGAATAGGCTTGTAACTAAGCACCTACCAACCTAGTGCAGTTTAGCAACTATTATACTTACTAGGAAATATTTTAGGCATAGTATAAGACTAAACCTCTTCCTTGAGGAGGTTATGGGTCTGAGGACTAAATCTCTTTTTTGTATAGATTATTAAGGAACTAACATTAGATTAAGTAAATATACTAATAATTGTTTGGACCTTTTGTTGTCTTTAAATAAATAAATAATAATATTATAATAATAAGTAATGGTATTAAAATATTCGATGAAGTGGGAAACTAAAAACACATGCCTAACTATCTATAATATTATTACTTTGTGTATACAATATTGTCTATTAAACTGTAACAGAAATACTTTGCATACTTAAAAGCAAAATTAGTATTATAGGTATGCCAAGCCACAAACTTGACACATCGAGCGAAAGTAGGTAACGAACGCTCCTAAACTGCCTCTGATTACCTACTGTATTATTCTTCTATACTGTGCCTCAACGCTCACCCACATATCTTGAAACCGCGATGCGTAGTAACTAAGCGTAGGTAGAGGTCTAGTTTCGTGACGGGTGAGCGGCGGGGTGAGTCGCGTTAGCGCTTAGCGAATAACAGCCCTGGTGATGAGTAATGTGCTTACATGGTTGAGAGCGCTTTACTCGTTACATCTAATAGTGCCCTTAGCTATAGTGCACCACCACTTACGCAGTCAATTTAGCACCTCTTGCCGCTTCGGGCACTGCGGTATAACTCGGTTCTCGCACACCTCCGAGGTGCAATTCACTAACCCAATTATTGTACAACGATCGGTTCGTTAGACAGATGATCTTCTGTACGCAAGTAGATTAGGTACTTTTATTTATTTTGCGGCTTGTATTAAGTTTGACCTATTTAACTATTAGGTAAAGGATAAAAATACCTACTTACATTATGTATCTACCTTTTAATTATGTAACATATCTCAATCGAGAGGCAGGATTCAGGCCATTTTTACAAGCTTTTATTTAACTTGCAATGTATGTATGTAGGTAACTAAGTTTGTTCGGGTGGAATCTTGCAACTCAATTTCAACCGATTGAGCTGAAATTTTGGGTTTAAGTATCGTTTGGATGCTAATTCAATATGGTACTATCGAGCGGATCTGATGGAGTCAGAAGATGGCCATGGGATTTCAGTACTTAACAGACGTAACCCCGTTGAGTTTGGACTCGTTAAGAATAGTCTCAATGAGTAGTTGATGACGGTATACAGAAAAGTATAGTATAGGCAATAAACGCTTGCACCAAAAATGTCAGAACATTATTATCCCCGTTGTCCACTCAGTGCATGTACCATTTTATAAAACTGTTATGGATTTGGAATATTGTTGCTTGAACTTTACCATTCGCTTTTTTGGAACGGATTTTTATAATATAAATATTACCCGGCCAATCATATCATTTTCAGTACCTATAGTTACCTACTAAATAAACGGTTTCCTTCCAGTCGGAACTCCCATGGAGGTACAGAAGAATCTAGAACCAACAGACGCTGAAGTAGACGCCGTGCACGCTCAGTTCACCGAGAAACTGGTGAGCCTCTTCGAAGCGGAGAAATACAAGTACTTGAAGAACCCGGAAAACACGCATCTGGTCATTACGTAACAAAATAGTTAATTAAGTAATACGCGCTTCGATTCAAAAGACCGGGTAAAGTCCTTCCTGTTAAGAGTCCGCAGTAAGCTCGGCCGAATTTCACCTGCCCGTACAAACGTAGTTACGCTCTCATTTTAAAACTATGTATTGGATTGTAACGAAACTTTGCATGTACAATGACATGAGGTATATCTATGTCTGTAATTAGTTTATATGGTTCCAGTTTATAAAACAAACGAAATACAGCAAAAACAAGTTTTATATGAAAAACTTAAATTCGCTGTATTTTTTTTACTATGGTACCTATCTGAAGCTACATAAACTAATTACAAACATAGATATTCCTCATGTCATTGTGCATGCAAAGTTTCGTTACAAGTTACAATCCAACACGGTAGTTTTAAAATGAGATCGTAACTACGTTTGTATGGAGAATCGAGCTTACTGCGGACTCTTAAGAGATATCGTTGAGTGTTAATGTCAAAGGAAAGTATTTGTTTCGTTCCCAGGAAAAAGGTATCGCTTTGTTCGTATCTACTGATGTACTGACCGAAAGTTTACAAATGCCGAAAATTTCCTAATCGATGATATTTCTAAATATTCTATAGGCAATTTCCTAAAACTGAACTTTTCTTAAATACTTGTGTCTGAAATTTCTGAAAAGTTTTTAGAAACTTTCCGCAACTTGTACATCTGTATTGGTTGGTAGTCAATACAGACGTTGAATCCTTCCAGTAGCGCCTTATTGACAACCAACACCCAACACAGTAGTAACTTCCTTGGAAATGACCCTTAATGGTGTTAATTGTCATACCACCATTTGCGCTCGTGTATTTGGTACACCCAAGGATTTTAATTGTTGAGCCATTTAGAACTCACTTTATACTGGACACTTCAAACCTACTATAAAAAACAAAAAATTAGTTGACACCTAAATGGCCCAACAATTAAAGACCGTACCCGGTTGCATATCATATAGTCCAATCCATTGTTGCCAATACAGAATACTTCCTTGACATTATCTGGCTTGTATAATTCCATGAATCGATTTATTAATACATTCCCGAAATATGGTATTTGAAATAGCAGATAGATAATTTATCAGACTTCCAGATTACGAGACCGAAATATTACACTGTCCAAATTAATATACCTGTAACTTGAACAATTTATGATGGATCCTGGGTCTGGAATACTTTGCTAGATTTCACAGTTATATACCCCTCTTATAAAATAAAATAAAAATAAAAAGCCTTTATTACTCCAATACGTAATAATGAAAACAGTTACATAAAATGAAAAAGAAATAAAATACAAAAATAAGTAACTATGTTGGAGCTTTATGCTCCTATGTGGGAACCATCCATTCCTGGACAAAGGCCTTGTGTGACGTCTGACGGACCAAGTGGTTCCCGGCTACCGCCACGACATCGTCTCTATCGTTTGCCATCTCCAATAACGCACCAGTGCGGCATAAATTGGCTCCATCTACTGTCGTTTAATCTGGCGACGCGACCAGCCCATTTCCAATTAAGCTTAGCGGTCATTTCCATGGCGTCAATGATTTTTGTTTGGGAGCTAATGTGACTACTGACCCGGTCTCTCAGTTTGAACCCTGTCATGTCGTGCCTTAATTAACTAGCCGATATGACAACCTTGTCACACAAGGTTTTAAACTGTCAAGTTTCCCAAAGTGTTCCTAAGCCATTGCGCAAGTTAGAGTTAATGATTTATACTTGGAATTTGGCCTGGTCTCTAGCTGATAGCCTGGGATTCTGGTATAACCAGAAATTGTTACTTTTAAGATGTGGTTCCGGTACTTGGTATATGGAGGAGAAGCGAAATAGACGATAATTCTAACTCAATTTATCACTTACTTTATTACAACCATCACATATTTTAAGAAAAAGCTCAACGGTATTAGATACTTTATTCAATATGAATAGACTGATATTCTAATAAAACCTATATTTAAGTGCCTACCTATGTAATTACTACTATTCCTATATATTATAAAGCATTGTCTTGAACTTTCTTAGCCCGAAAGAGTTAAACTGTGTAATAAGGTTTATTTTTCAAGTTTAAACAATATGTGGCTTTCCAAGGAAATAAGTACCTACCGCTTTGTCAACAGTGAATAAAGAAGTTTTTTTTATAATTGAATGCTTATCGCAGTTGCGCGTTATTGACAATCGACAAAGTGGTCGCTTTTGCTTGTGAACGACATATTTTTGGGCAAAAGAGGCTGAATGGCACCCATGAAACTGGTCATTAATTACAAATTAAATGTAAGGTATTAAATATATTTTCATATATTGTTACAAAATTCCTAGTTTTAGTAATAGTTATTCCTTTACCTGTTCCGTGATAATCAATGGTGAAAATTTTTTTTTTACCCTGAACGAAACGTTGTTTATTCTGAAACTCTAAGTTTCGTAGAGGGTAAAAAATCTGTTACTTTATGGTACTGGTACCTAAACTTTTTGACCTTATAACAAAAATAAAACAATACTACGTCAGTTTTACATTTTTTTTTAAATATTATGTACATTTTATATACAATATTATCAACGAACGCGCGCGCCTTTTCCCGCGCAGACTCTTTTGAGCATAACATATCGTAACTGCTTGCTTCCCTTATCGTTCCTTTAATGACGGTATCATTATAATTATACATATAATACAGCGGGAATGATACAGACAATATCGGGCATGCTACTACTATACTTTAACACTTAATTACTATTCTGGATCACGAATAATACTGGATCAGCAATTTCGTATCATTAATTTCATTGCTACTAAAAAGTTAGCAATGTGTTATCAAATGAAAGAGATTAAGAAAATATTGAAGATACTAATAGTACACAAAATAAAAATTTAAGGGACGAAAATTATAGGCTATATGTGGGCCATTACGTATTTACTTAAAATAACTTACTTTATTTAAGTATTGTAGTATCATGCTGATGGCAAGATCCCGCCTACTAGGCAGTCACTAGAAAGGAGCTCGAATGCAATGTCACGGAAATTAACAATTAAAATAAAAACGGTCGTTAAATTAACTAAAGTTACGAACGATATCAAAAGTGACACTGTAGACGAGCTCGAAATCACTCAAACGCAAACTTATCAAAGACTCAACGAGAATAAGAAGGATGAAGATATCAAAGGATCAATACAATGGACCGAAACAGATACATTGGAAAATGGTTCATCGCACACTAAGATCCATACGGGTAATGCTACCGAGAAGATTACAAACAGTCTTAAGGAAGTTAACAGTATAATTTTAAAATGCTAGAAATAAAAGAAAACTTACGCGAATGTTGTCATTAGTAAAACGTTGATAAAGATTTCAAAACCAAAGTACTCTTAGAAAACTTAGCCTATTGTCAATCCAGTATTGCTTGTTCAAAGCGTTTCCTACTAATTCGTAGTATCTTCTAAAATGTCTATCAAAGAGAATGTTTGATCCCAAGAACTTGTAATTGTCTAATTTTATTTCCATTGTCGACCAACGTTCGATGGAAGATGTTGTCGAATCAATGGATCATAAGTCAAAGTCATGGTAAGAAATCCAAGCCAGAAGGCGGATAAGAAAGTCACAATCAATATACTAATGTAGTTGTCCCCTCACGCCTGCTTCGGATGCGGCGCGGGCGCCGGTGGGGCGGGCTTGAAGCATTGCAGAAGGAACGCCGTGTACATGACGAAAGCTATCGAGAGAGCTATCAGAGCGTACATGAATATGTTCAGCTCTGGTTGTCTAAATCGATTCTTTCGAAGCCAGTCTAGCACTTCCTCTTCATTCATGGTGTCACCTTTCAATATATAAATAAATAATTAAAATAATTTACACAAAAAATAAGATGATGAGATATAAAAAGTCACCACTATCCTTACAAAAAATCGTATAAAATTCTTACCTCTGTATATGCTTGGGAATCTCTTTCTGAAATACACAATCGCGGGTAATTTCGTGACACCCCATTTGCGTGCATACCGCGGGTCTTCCATCTTCACGAAAGTTATGTCCAAGTTATCCGTTTCACTGTCAATATTCTCCAATTTATCCAATACAGCTCGACTTTCAGCCGATTTCTCATCTGCAATTGAAAAAAAAACTTAGCGTTCTGTATTCCTCAAAAACGTTGATGATGATCACACTTTTTGTGAGAATACATACAGAAATAAACAGCCAAAAATTCGTTCTCCTCCAGCAGTTTATCTAACATTTTGCGGTTAACCTCCTCAATTTCATTTTTAATTTCAAAAACGTCCTGAGAAGTTAACCAACTGAGAACCTTCTCCACTTGGTGAATGTCACCGTCATAGAGCATGGGTACTTGTTTTCGGAAATACACCAGAGAAGGTATATTGATGATGTTGTATTTAGCGGCCGCTTCTGGACTAGCTATTTTCACAAAATCGATACCGAATTGATCGACTTCACCGTCAATTTGCTCTAATGATTCCAGAAGATCTTCACATTCTTGACAGTCTTCGTCATCATCTGGAATATGAAATAATTTGATTATTTGAAGCCTCTGTGCATTTCTAACTTTAGAACTCTTTTTTCTGTCATCGTCTTGAAATGCGTAGGTTGCGGATTCAAATTCCGATCGTGGTGAATCATATTCAAGTTATTAATTTTGATTGATAAATTGAAAGTTTACAATAAGATACTTAATAAACTTACAGAAAAAGACAACAAGTAAATGTGATTCAATTAGGAGCCTCTCCAACATTCTGTCGTTCACGGATTCGATTTCATCTGCAAGCTCCCGGTTATCATCATCTATAAGCCATTCGAGGATCGATTCCTCATTCTGCAGATCACCTTCGAAGAGCAGTGGATTGCCGTTTCTAAAATTATATTGAGTAGATTTATTTTATTAATTCTACTTAACGTTTCCATTCCTAGATATATATACGAGTATATATTTGTTTCTATACCTGAAGTAAACCATCGCCGGGAAAGTCTTGATAGAATATCGTTTGGCTAGTTGTGGATCCTGAATCTTCACCATGTGAATACCGTAAACGTCACATTCGTCATCTATCTGCTCTAATCCTTCAAGGATGTGATCACAAATGTGACAGTTTAATTTATCTGGAAGAGGAAATTAGTGTAAGGCAAGCATTTTGACGGCATGGTCTTCGGTAAAGCATTTAAATGTTGAACTACTTACAAAAGTACACTGCCAAGTACTGTGTTTCTTCAACCATGTTTTCTAACATGACTCTTGTTATCAATTCAATGCGGTCTTCGGTTTTCTGTGTAATCAACCATTGCAATACTTCTTCCTCTTCTGCCAGAGAACCTTCGTACACATTAGGGACATTGTTTTCAAAATATACCATCACTGGGAAGTCTGTAACTCCATATGACTCGGCTATAGCGTAATCTTGAGTTTTCACGAACTTTATACTATGTCTGTCGCAATCGTCATCTATGTTCTCCAGTTCTTCCAAAATGCCAGCGCATTGCTCGCAGTCGATCGAATCTGAAACGGGCACATCTATTACCAATTAAATAGTTACGACAGGTTGTCAGTAATTAGCATTTGAATGGGATTAGGTGCTGTGTTTTGTACTAGGACTTTACATTCGTTGGAATTCGAACATTTACATCTAAGACAGGACTGCAACTCAAAATAGGGAATGACCTACTACGTCTATTCTAGTAAACTCTTAATACTCTAGCAAAGTCTACGCTACGGTAGAAATTCCGAAACGACGGAAATTATGTAGGCTACTGGAGCTACGAAACAAAAGCAAACGCAAGACATGACTGAGATACGGAGGACATTGTGATATCCTAAAATTGCAAATGCCTTAAAAAGTAAAAGCATGCACGTGCAGTGAATTCTTTTAATCTTGAACTATGCGACTAAAATACGGGGCACAAGGGGTGGGTAGAAATCGTGGTTTTCTAATCAACGGGACGTTCAAGGGAGTGAGTACCCTCTTCAGGTGCCTCTTCTTCTTCGTCAGGTGCCTTTTCTTTTTCTTTCTTTTTCTGCGATTTTCTCATTGCCTTTGAATTGCATATTTCACACAACGTTTTGTTCCCTAATAAAAATTGTAACGGTTATTTTATTAACATAAGAAACTATTACTAATGATTTAGTACCTGAAACAACGATTTCCTGCTTCCAGCATGGATTAATATTTCAGATTAAATTGCAGTAACCAGTAATTTTAGTGTAGCGTTACATTAGCGTGTTTTGTACAGTGTTAATAATGTGTATTTAGCGGCCCAAAGTCGATACTTACAAAAGTACACAGCAAGGGATCCTTCTTCTTCTATCAATTTCATTAAATCTTTACCCTCCAGAGCTTCAATGACGTCACCTGATGGATTCTTCTGAGTTAACAACCAGCTTAATAATTGTTGTTCATCATAAAGGTCACCTGCAAGACAAATAATGACACAATATTCATAATGTAAATGTACCTATGACATTATAAAATTGATTAAATTTCATCAAGAAGTCTTTACCGGCGTAAATGACAGGATCTTTAGATCCCATTTTGAAGAATAACACAGCCGGTAACGCGAACACTCCATATTCTTTGGCCATCTGTTTATCGTCAATCTTGACGAAGTTGATCCCGGCGCCGTCAGCGTCGTCGTCTATATGCTCTATCTCCAGCAGCACTCTGGGGCACTGTTTGCAGTCATTACTGTCTAAAACATGTGATATGTGCATACGATTGAAATTATAATGAGCTGTTTATTAAATATTAATTACTTCGAACAGATAACTCACAAAAGAATACTGCTACATAATCAGATGTCTGCCGTATCTTCTGGAACATTTTCCGGTTGACTTTTTCGATGTGATCGGTAAGTTCCATGTTTTCTGGATTGGTTAACCAGTCTAATATTTCTTCCTCGTCATCCATATCTCCGTCGTAGTTGATGTATTTACCCTTTCTGAAATAAGTGATGCCAGGCGGGTTGCGAAAACCGTATTTCTTGGCCATCAGGCGATCACTGCATTTCACAACTTTGATACCGTATTCCGATGCTTCATCGTCTATTAATTCCACATGCCTGAGGATCCGTGGACTTTCTGGATCTTCTTCTTTGTCTATAAATATGCAATTAAGAATACAATGCTTTTGATATTACGCTACCGACACTATAAGAAATTGATTAATTTTTTATACTTACAGAAAACAACTGCTAAGAACTCTTTTGTTTCAATATATTTGAACAACTGATCTCTTTCGATATCTTCAATACTTTCATCTTCCTTCTGTTTAACCATCCAATCAAGTACTTCGGATTCATCCAATAAATTACCTAAAATGTTTCCATCGTTACTCATATGCTGAAAAGCCTGCGTATTGACAAATTAAGGAAGAAACCCACATCCATTTAAAATGTATATAAAAACTCACCAGTTTACATCCAATTAACCTCATGCTCGGAATATACTACAGCAATACCATGCTGACATCATTCGTAATTTAATGAATAATGATAAGATTATAATAGAAATATGTATTTATTATAACAAAAAATATTGATTCAGCGCCGACTAAACAATAAATAACAGCCATGCGAATTTTCGGTCAAACAATACAACTTACATATCGCCATATATTGTCACTCAATGCCAGCACCGATCAGATAAATAATGGGTTAAAGAAACGAGACTTAAATAACAAGAACTGTACGTCACCAGCATTGCTTTGGTGCAAAATGAAAAAAAAAACATTTGTTAACTTTAGTAGAAAATAAAATCTATGTTTAAACTCTAGACAGTACGTAAAATAGTTTATCAAATCTTTTACAAAATAATGAGATTCCATGAAGACTAGAAAACTATATGAACATGAAATCCTTACAACAATAAGTCTTTCAGATGACGCGGCAAAATACAAAAAGAAATGCCTTCGTGTTGTTGTTTCCTCTCACTTTAATTTATAAATATTGGAATCAATTTACAATCATAATAACGATTTATACATCTGTTCATAGTCACAAAACGTCCCAATATTTGGTCTTCACATGTTCAATTTATATTGTAAAGCAGTACTTTGAAGATGACAATCAAGAATGGCCCGTATTCACATTCGGTTGAGTTAGTGCTGATAATTAAAAGTTTGTAGATGTGAATACAGTCCATTTGCGTTCAGTTAAATACAACATTCAACCCTGTTATGTGCTTGCAGGAATCAAGGGACACGAGGTTACAGAAAGCTAGCGTGTTAATGTGCAACAACCGATGCATCGTTAGGCTGGACTAGAATACTCAGAATTAGAGGTGAAACCGTATTGCAAGGACTATACATAACATTCGTGTCCGCTTGATGCCCGTGCACTTTCTTGCAACAGTATTAGATGGTGAATACTGATACAAGCGATATTCTAACATGTAATTTTACCACCACCAAGTAGTTTCAGACCCTTGTGAACCTTTTTTTCCTTTTCCTTTCTCCGGCTTGGCGAGTGCTTTCGAGCCCTTTGCGGACTTCGCCTGCTGCTTCGGGGTTTCCCTGTCGAGTTTCTTGGCAGGAACCTTGGTCGGGGTGGCTTTGGCTACTTTGGTCGGACTTTGAACTTTAGTGGGACAGCACTGGTAGGGTTCGTAAGTCATTTTTGGGGCGGCCGGTTTCGCCCCCAATCCAATGTAGAAACAGCGATCGCCTGCAGTCAGTAAAAATCTCGTTTATAACCCGTAGAAACCTTAATTAGAATAGTTAACTGCGAGTTAATGCGCGTATATTTTGTTATGCGCTGTGGTCTAGAATAGATGATTTGTTAGTAAAAAGGTTCAGAAAACATTTATTGGTAAGCGCGAATGACTGCAGGCGACAGCTGGAATGCTATGCTAGGACCCATGCGAGTTCCATTACTCGACCATGCAGATGTATGTGGGGTACGTCCGTGCCTCCGTGCAGGGTCTCGGGGCCAACCTTCATTTACCTGTGAACATTCGTTTTATTCTACCGAAAAAACTATCGTCTTCGTCGTCATCATCGTCGTCATCGTCGTCATCGTCGTCGTCGTCGTCATTGTCATCGTCGTCGTCGTCATTGTCGTCGTCATCGTCATCATTGTCGTCATCATCGTCATCGTCTTGGTAACTTTTCTTCAAATTCCTTTTTTTGTACTGAATGTTTTTTTTATGCCCCAAATCATTATTGCGTTTTTTTCTCTTAGTTTTTAGTCTGTCATTTTCGTCATCGTCGTCACCATCATCGTCATCATTGCCATCGTCGTCGTCATCATCATCATCGTTATTGTCATTATATTGTTGAGGTTTTTTTTTATCCCGCACTTTTCTCCCGATATTTTTACTACGTTTATCCTTTTTATCATCATCGTCATCGTTATTGTTATCATCGTCATCATCGTCTTTGTCAACGTCATCAGGTTTACTTTTTACGGAGTTTTTTTTTGCCTGATCATTTTTGGTACTGGGATTATTTCCACGATATTTACTTGAAATGGAATTTGCCTTATAATATTTTTTATCTCTTTCATCGTCATCATGGACATTGTCATCTTCGTCGTCACCATCCTCGTCGTCATTATCGTCATTGTCATTTGCAGCTTGTTGTCTCTTGTTGCCAGGAATACGAATTCTCAATTTGCCGACTGTTTTCCATGTGGCTTCTTTATTTTTTCGTAGTTTTAATAATTCTTTAAGTTTAGACCCTTTTGATTTGACTTCGTTACTGTCATTATCACCATCATCGTCGTCGTCATCATCATCACCATCGTTGTCATCATCATCATCGTCACTAACACTACCCTCTTCATCGTCGTCATCGTCGTCATCGTCTTCGTCATCGTCTTCGTCATCGTCATCATCGTCGTCATCGTCCTCGTCATCGTCATCATCGTCACCTTTATCATCGTCATCGTCGTCGTCGTCCTCGTCCTCGTCATCGGCATCGTCGTCGTCGTCGTCGTCGTCGTCGTCGTCGTCGTCGTCACTGTCATCTATTTTCGGTTTTACTTTCCCTTCTTCCTTCCTTTTACTCTTTGGATCATTGGCTCCGGGGAATCTAACTCTCAACGTCCCCATAGTCTTCCATTCAGCAGGTTTTAACCTTTTCGGTGTATTTTTCTTATCCACATCTGCATTTCCGCCAACCCCCGAGGCTTTACCACCATCTGCATTGGCCTTCGATTTAGTATTAGCTTTATTTTTATGTCGGTTGCTATCTTCACCTGCAGGCATTAGTAACTGTCATGCAAAATGACATAGCTCAAACATCCAGCGTTTTTAGCATAAAGAAATAACAGTTTTATATTTAGAAGATTTTCTTTAAGAATGATGTCATGCACGTAATATTGTATAATATAGTCTCTAATTTCAAGATTGTATAACCTTAACTATTATAAGTCTATAAATGGATGTGGATTCTTACTTTTTTGATCTACAAGCCACTGGAGGACCTTTCTTTCGTTCTTTAAGTCACCTATAAACAGGATAAGGTATTAGAAGAGGAAATATATACACCAAAACTCTTCGATAAGTCCATTGATAAAGGATTTAGGAAAAAATAGTAATTGAGGAACTTTGGCGTTGAAGATGCTATTTATAACCTAATTTGTGAAGTTAAACTACTGGGGCCCATTTCAGGAAGCTTAAAAAGTCTAAACTGACAGCACTGCAGCGCTAGCCACGGGCCATTTGACCGGTGTTGGCTAATTACTCTAATTAGACTTGTAAACTTACTAAACGGGCTACTAGAGCTTAGTAATCAGTCAGAGTATACAGTGTTCCGCGGCTTTGCGACATGAAGGGAAAATACTTTTTTTAATACAACGACGGTGGCAAAGAAGCGTACGGCCCGCCTGATGGTAAGCGGACACCGCAGCCTATAGAAGCATGCAACTCCAAAGGAGTAAAATGGGCGTTGCCGACCCTTGATATGTTTGAGGATTCGCCCTGTTGACTGCTGAAGGAACAAATTCCCTCGCTCTCAACACAACGCATCCTTGGGAGACCTGCTCTGGCGACCCTGCTCACCTCCAGGAACACAACACTACTACAGAGCAAGTAGTAGTGTTATTATGGCTGTGGTGTTCTGCAAGGCGGAGGTACTTCCCCAGTTGGGCTGCTCTACATTCGAGCGGGATGACATTTCGGTTTGCCCTACCTCACCACATTAACTCAAAAAATTTAATATTGAACATAAGAGTAGGCTATCTATTGTGCTTCATGGAGACATTATATTTTTACTTACTGGGATAAAAAATCATGTGAGTGTTATAATTGCAATTTCAATGACTAATTGACATTTAAAATGTTTACATTGTACAGGGACTGAATTGGAACTGAAGCTAAAATAAAATTTCATAAATTACGATCGCAAAGAAATTTCTTGCCGGCCTTATGTATTCAACTATAAATCTTTTGATGAAACCACGACCAGTCAACAGCAGAAGTCTACGTACGGACCGAGTGCTCACAATGATTTACACAATCTACTTTCAAGAGAATAAGGATAGCGGAGATCATTGTGTTTTCTTTAAATTTTGCGTAGTTACTTCTGTTGCTGATTGACCAAATTATTCCTTTGGCACATAGTAGATATCGACTTCGATACGACACTTGAAATTAAATAACAAAAGATTAACAGTACAAATCAATAGAAAGTAATAATATTAATAGTTGAATTACAACAAGAATTGACTTACCATCGTACATGATTGGAACACCTGTTTCATAGTATACCAGAGCGGGGAAACTGAAGATGCCGATGTCTGAAGCCAACTTGGAGTCCTTGGACTTGACGAACTGGATTCCATGCTTGTCAGTGTCGTCGTCAATCGTCTCCAATTCCTCGAGCACTTCGTCACAGGTGTCACAATCTTCGCTGTCTGTAATAGAAAAAGTATGTCAATAATGGAATTTTGATTATCTTACGGAAACAGGTTAAATAGATCAAAGGCACTTGTGCATTTTTATTTCTATAGCACGAGTAGAAATTTATCACAACCAACAGCTTCTAATTCTTAATACGGTTTAACAAACTATCAGTCCAGCAGCCAGCTATTGCAGCTAAGTATATTGCTATTAATTGTTGTCTCGACATTATTTAAAATCTTTAGGAAGGATATGCAACTAACAATGTAAATGGGAATTTTTCTTATTTTATCAAACTTCAAGATTGATTCCGCATAGGTACTTTAAAGTTGGTAAGTCGAGATGTAAAATTAAAAAAAGAACACTATTCATAGAGCCCGAAGAGAAGTCAAACAAACTTACAAAAGAAGACGGCAAGATGTTCTACATCAGTAATCAGGTCCTTCAAAGTCTTCCTGTCCACACTCTCAATGACGTCGGGCTGCGAGTTAACCAAATCCAGAACCCAGGCTAAAATATCTTCTTCATGCATCAGGTCGCCTTCGTAGATAGTCCTGAACTTGTGGCGGTAGAAAGCCAACGCCGGCATTTCGGACAGGTCGTATTCCTTTTCGACTCCATCGTCGGATATCTTGACGAAATCAATGTCTTTTTCTTCGCACTCGTCGTCGATGTTTTCAAGCTCGCTGAGGACTTTTTGGGATTTCTTGTCGCCCTCCTTGTCTGGAATCGTAGAGAGATCAAAGTTATTTAGATAAAGAATTTTCCAGAAATATTTCTTCTCTTTTCTTGCCTATGATATTTTATGCGTTGTTACTCCTGTCAGTAGAGTTTGGTGAGCCAACTTTCTCACCCAATCTCCAATCTGTTGCGAAAATGCAACCACTACACTATTTACGGTGACTGTTTTACACTTTCTCTTTTTTTACAAGCTTTTATTTACTTTCATCTCCCGTCCCGTTGTATCTGTAATCAAATCTTGCAAGTTAAATTTGATCCAGTTCCCGGTTTCCGATTGAGTTGAAATTTTGCACGAATATGCAAATCTCGTGACAATGCAATATGATGATGACTTGGAGCTGATCTGATGATGGAGCTGGAAGGTGGCCATAGGAACTCCGTAATAAAACCACATAACCCCATGGAATTTGGGCTCGTTAGAATCGTCTCAATGAATAGTTGATGATGGTATACAGAAAAGTAGTCGACAATAAAAGTTTGTTCCAAAAATAAAAAAATTGATAAACTTGTTATCAGATTTTTTTTATAAATAAAATAAAATAATACTCACAGAAAAAGACAACAACGTGATCGTTTTCTTCGAGGATTTTTTCCAGCATTCTGGAGTTTACCTCTTCAATCTTGCCGGGGATCTCAAGGGTGTCTTCGTCGGTCAGCCATGACAGCACCTCATCCTCATCCTCGATATCACCTGAAATTACCCAGTCATAAATTAACCATCAATTTGATTAATTACAAGTGGTCAGTAAGAATGAGAAAAAATAATTTGATTCGCATTTTAAGCATTTTATCAATAATTTACTTTAAAAACAAAGTTTTAACCGACTTCAATTTAGTACTCCGCCAAGCCACGAGAACATTTCTTTTCCAATTTACCTCATGAACTGATTTCCGAGAGCAAATGCGTTGATTATTATAGAAAAAAACCCAATCGCTGTATGTGACCCGATAATATTTGAGGACTTCCGTCAATTTCACAAGGATCACCCTTGGCACTTCATTAGTTGCTATTTCAACGGAATCTTATCAGAATCTGTGATATACTTTTGTACTTTTAAGTACATAATTGAGGAATTCCATAAGTCATCTGTGGTCTTCATCATCAATTCCACTCCACCAATTTATGATTTCCGGATGTAAATACACGAGTTATAATAGAATATACCAAAATCACTACACGCGTGCCTAATATAATTGAGGAGTTCCCTCAATTCCTCATGGATCCCATCATCCAATTGAATTTTCAAAAAAATGGGACCCACCTGGAAGCATATACTTACAAACAAAAAAATTTTTTTATGAATCGGCTCATCAATGACGGAGTTCTGAGGTAACAAACATTGAAAAAAAAATAAAAAAAAAAAAAAAAATACAACCGAATTGAGAACCTCCTCCTTTTTTTTGAAGTCGGTTAAAAACTTTTATAAATCATCCAAACTGGTATTGTCATGCTTAGTTACCTGGCCATAAATTGACCTCATAAGGAATATGAACGAGACTTCAATTTTGAATAAATTTCACACAATCGATGCGGTTATACGTACAATAGGGAATATGCATATGATTCAGAAATGGCCAAAAAAAATCATGAGTAATCTTTATTGCTTAATAAATATACTCACATGATTATTTTTACAAATGATCATGTTTTTATTAACAAACTTAATTACTTAAAAGTAGTATTTTTCAAATTCCCTCGCAAATTTTCAAAACAACGCTATTGGCCGAGCGAATCGTGACGTCACCGTGCACTCGGTGTCTACTGTTAACAGGTCGTTTGTATGATTATTGAAAGTTATTCGCATTGTTTTGCCGCTGTTTATGATAAGCAATCAGTGTTTTTAGGGGATTATTAACTGAAAGCAGTGACTCCTTGTGAAAAAAGACTCGCCACAATGACTGGAAGCGGTTTTGTCAAGGCAAAGTCGGATAATCTGCCTGAAATTGATGTGTGCATGATGACTAAGTATGTACCTCGTAGGTGTCTTTCTTAAATAAGTGGAATAAAAAACTAGTACATATGTTCATTATATACCTAATCAAAGATATGTTTGTATTAGGAATGTTACATGGTGAGAACATCTTTATAAATAAAACAAATTTGTGTAGGACACTCATTAGAAAGGATTAAATTCTTTCAACTTCGATCAACAGTGCAAACATAGAAACTTAGCTAAAACGTTTCGTGATCAAAATCAACACTCGTAGTCAGCTGTTGATCAACACAAATCATAATATTTTGTAACATTAATAACTAAAAAAATGGGAATCAGAATAGTTTTATGAATAAGTGTGTAAATTTTTAGGTTAGGTTATTGTTTATATTGTTCAGGAGTCCTAATAAAAAAGATTTTAGGTACAAACATATTTAATAATCACTTCGAAAGGATGTGCATAACAATATAAACTACTCAAACACGATACATTATATCTCCTCGTCGCCTTACACCCCTTTTTCCGTATATTTTGCATCTTTGGGCATATGAAAATATATCATGTCAGGTGCAGTTTTAGTGTTATTTTCACAAATATAATACAATATTTATAATAAGCTTTTGTGTGCTCTTCTGTTACAATAAGTTGATCTTACAAGCTTTAATCTCAAAGTGTGATTCACAGTTTTAATAAACTCACTTTTACTAAAACTGTGAATCAAACACTTCGTTGTTTATTTATTCTAAGTGCACGGTGACGTCACAAAATGAGCGCGCCAAAATGGCGGCGTTTCAATCGTCCGAAAATTATAGTAGTTTTAATTATTATTTTTTAGCTCATTCAATAATATTGTGAAAGTGTTATATTTTTTTCCGGTTATATAATTACTTATAGAATAGTTTAAAAAAAATAAAAAAATGCATGAATATATCCTATTATTATACACAGAAATATTTAAAAATATGTATTGTATTAGTTTATCTCAAGTTAACACGAAAAGATTTTTTAATTTCTTGATTTAATTACATAACAGACAGAATAATTACTTAGAAATTATATTTTTTTATTATAAAATTATATAAGTAACAGACAGACGAATGAATTAAAAAAATATATTTTGTAAGACAAAATAGACAAAAGCACATTTTAAGGAGATAATTGCAAATGAGTGACTAACTCCATAGTAAACGTACCGAGAATATGGATTGTGACGTCATAGTCTATGCCCCTTTAATAAGGAGCGTTTTCGGTGGCTGCCGGCGTGTGCAGATTTACAATGCTTTAAATATCATCAGGAAAAAAATTGAAGAAAGTTTTAATGCTACAGTTGATATTGCTCTCTAGATTATACTTTTGATTTTCGTAATAAAATAAACCGGTCAAGTGTGACTGACTCGCGCACCGAGGGTTTCGTACAAACGTTCATACATCCTAGCGGTCATGTCACGATCCCATTCATTCTGGAACAATCTAAACAGCTCATAGTGGCAGTTACCGTTGTACGGCGCCATCTGCATTTTGGTATTAATAACTTCAAACCTAGTATGTCTGCTTCTCAGCCATATTTATTTTATCACGTGTAACGGTTTCGATAATAAAAAAAAATTGAAATAAGGTACTTTAACAATAATCTCATAGGAATTTGAAAAGATAAAATTACATACAACAGTAATACAATTAAATTAAACTTGGTAAAGAAATGTTTTTTGATAATATAAAAAAAATACGCTAGATCTCTATCTATTATACATATCCGTATTTTATTGCATTATTTATATTAATCATATTATTATTATTATATTTATTTATTTATTAAGAAAGAAACGATAATACAACATAAACAAGTACAGGGTCCCGCAAAACCGTTTGCACAGTTTGACTGTGGGATCGACCAGTCTCTACTCTCTTCTATTTATAATAAAATACTATAACAAGTATACTATAACAGTACACTATATATATAATATAATAGTATATATGTAAAAAATATCTAAATTTTCGCTTGGTAAACTTCGGATATAAGTAATGTGGGGGGGGGGGGATAGTATTTTTTTTCAACATTTTCCTTCATAAACCCAAATTTTTCCACTGTTAAAAAAAATAAAAAAAGGTATTAGAAAGTGCAACTCAAGCCCTTTCATATGATACCTCACTTGATCTACTAACTAGACTTTGAATTTTTAACCCCCTACGTAATTGTAAAAAAAAAGTTTATTAAACTAAATCATTTTCTATACACGTGTGTTAGTTAGCCTTTGGAATTGAGAAAAAAAATATTTAAAATTTAAGCATTTTATAAAAAAACTTTTATTACTCATCAAAACTGGTAATAATAATAACGCAAATAACACAGAATTGTCATACTTAGGCTGTTCAAATGGGCGTTTGATTTGTCTTTTGTCAAGAGAATGAGATGTATAAGGACCGAAGCCTGTCAATAGTTATTGGGGATTGAAAACATTCGCTGTAATGCAACTATAACACCCTTACTCACCCTTGTAAATAAGAGGATCCTTGTTCCTGAAGAACACCAACGTGGGGAAGGTCTTGATGCCGTACTTCTTGGCGAGCGAGAGGTCCTCGGTGGTGACGAAGATGATGCCGGTCTCATCCAGTTCGTCATCAATGTTCTCGAGCTCGTCTAGGATGTTGTCGCATTCGTCTCCCTCCTCGCAGTTGCCACCTGAAATCAATTCACATGTTTTGTATTGTATCTTAATGTAATGTTAAAATAGCAACGTTTCGTGGCACTTATGTACAGATCTTTATATGATGGGGGCCTAGACAAGGTTACAATCGACAAGCGCTAACGCCAATAGAAAACTAAAAAAATGTATGGGAATAACAGATGTTAACGAAAAGTGTTTCGTCGGTATCTGTCATTCCCCTACATTTTATTAGTTTTCTATGGGCTTTAGCGCTTGTCGATTGTAACCTTGTCTATGGGCCCAGATCTTTGTCCATAGTTTGTTATAGTCACGAATTAAACGTTTATTCTTTCTATTCTATACTCTCTTGAATGCGCGAAAAATGCGCTAAATAGATTGGCCTGACATATGACCATTTCCTATAGTTGATTTTTATATCCGGTTTCAATGTTTTGGAATTGAATTATATCGATTTTACTTTGCGATGCATCAAAACTAGACCCATGTCATTTTACTGATAATTTTAATTTAAACAGTTTCTATTATATTAGATTTCGTAGAATCGTGTGACTACTTACTGAAATATACAACAACATATTCGTGTTCTTCGATAAGATCAGTTAAGATCTCATCAGTAACCTCCTCAATGGTAGCGGTGTTCTTCTGTTCAATGAGCCACTCCAATACCTCGTCCTCATTCATCAGGTCACCTTCGTAGATAGCGGGGATGTTTTCTTCAAAGTAAACGAGAGTAGGCAGGTGGTCAATACCAAATTCTTTAGCTTCATTCTCGTTGTCCATGCGTACAATAACAATGCCCTCCTTTTCCAATTCATCGTCAATATTTTCTAGTTCGTTAAGAATCCTGATGTCCTGTTTGTCCTCTTTGTCGTCTAAAATAATAAAAGTTGGTTAGGTTTCATTTCGTTGTTATATTTTACCGCAAAGTATATGTCTATTACTTTTAATAAGATTTATAGTTTTGTCTGCTTTTCGCAGTTTGACTGGAAATTTCTTATTTCATAATTTCACCAAGTCCACCTTTTGTAAGCTGTTTTTTTCTTGCAATAAAGATTTACTAAATTAATAAATACTTACAAAAGATAACAGCCAAAAACGGTGTAGTTTCTATTAGCTTGTCCATCATCTCATCTGTGATCTCGGGAATTTCGCTATGTCGTTTTTGATGTAGCAGCCAGCCAAGTAATTCATCTTCCTTCATCAGATCGCCTTCATAGATGTGTGGAATGCCTTTTTCGAAGAAAACCATAGTTGGGATGGTTTCGATACCATATTCCTTGGCTTCCTTATCGTCGTCAATCTTGACGAAGGCAATATCATTTTGGTCACATTCGTCATCGATATTCTCCAGCTCAGCGAGGATCTTTTGACTCTTCTTATGGTCTTTGTCGTCTGAAATAAATTCGTAGAACTGTATTTCATTTTTATGTCAGTTCTTCACGGGAGAGTCGAGAACGATTCACGACATTAATCATCGGTGAAGTAATTTACGAATTTGGCATTGATTCAAACTGGCCAATGTTAAGGCTGAAAGAGAGTGAAGAAAATACTTACAGAACAGCACAGCGACGTAGGGCATTTTCTCGATGATGAGGTCGAGCATTTCATCAGTGATGTCTTCAATTTCATCGCTCTCTGCTTGATATCTGAGCCAAGCCAATACTTTTTCTTCCTCTTCCAGATTTCCTTCATAATAAGTTGGGATGCCCTTTTCAAAGTATAGAAGTGTAGGAATCTTTTCAATGCCATATTCTTTAGCTTCTTCATCGTTGTCTATTTTCACAAACGCAATGCCGAGCGTATCGCATTCGTCATCTATATTTTCCAGCTCTGCTAATACTTTTTGAGATTTGCGATCGTTATTGTCATCTGTAAATTAAAATGAAAGTTATCAAATTTATGAGTTTATGAGAGAAGGCAAATAGTGTAACGATTTACAGAAGTTTTACTCATGTATATCGGTGTGACAAATGTTGTAGTTACTGTAAAACATTTTTGAGCCAGTACCCTGTTTCTCCCTGTAGTTATGATTTCTTTATTTATTACGAATGTTAGGAAGTAATTGTGTAAATGCATGTTAGCTACAAGATTATAGTGCCCTAACAGGGTTCATGTATTGGATTCTAATGTTGACCTTTGTTAACAACATGATGCAATAAATAAATGAAATGAAATTTATCTCTATCGCAGCTACGAGAATCAAATGTCTAGTCCGTTTTGTCTCGTCAGTCTGGAGTTTAAAACATATCCACATTCAAACAACTCTAGAAACGGACTTTATTAAAAGATGCATTTGTTTAAAACTGTATACTGTGAATTTACAGAATAGCACGGCAACGGTTTTCCCATCCTTGATCAACTTGTCCAGCATCTCGTCGGTGACGTCTTCAATCTCGTCCTTCTCCAGCTGGCCGACCAGCCACTCCAGGATCTCTTCCTCGTTCTCAAGGTCACCTGTAGATGTCACACTCCCATTAATTTCTCAGACATTTTCCTAAACACTTGTGCTAAAAATTGTATGCAATGTATCCAAAGTTATGTAAACTTGATAACTATTAAAGCTTTATTAATATAAAGCTTGGCAAATGAATGATGAATGATTGATGTATTGATTCTATTATAGAAAACGTTCTAATAGACCAGCTTCGTAACAAAAGAAGTTTATCGGAAAGTTAACAGATCTAGAAGTATCAAATCTACTTAATCTAAATACAATGTGATTTATGCGTATGTTCTCGAACGCAAACTGAACCTATTTGACATGAACAAACAGAGAAGTGTGTTATCTAGTGTTTAACATCCTTCAGACCTATAAACCTCGACTCGATTTTATTTTCAAACATGCGATATTTTAAGGTGAAAACATGAACGGTAATAAAAACAATGTAAACAGAGTTCTTTATTTTCAAAGAGTTTTACTGCAAACAAGTCTATTCGCTGGCTAATATTATTGTTACCGTCGTAAACGTTGGGGATCTGCTTCTCGAAGTAGACGATGGAGGGGATGTTGTCGATGCCGAAGGCGTTAGCGGCCTTGGCGTCGTCGATCTTGACGAACTGGATGCCGTGGCGGTCGCAGTCGTCATCAATGTTCTCGAGCTCGCCAAGGACCGTCATCGATTCTTCGTCACCGTGGTCGTCTGAGAAAATATTAGCAATGAGGTCAGAAAAAAAACAATGAAACCTGCAGGTCTACCCTAAATACGACGACCTCTGTAGCCTAATTGATAGTGACCCTGCCTACGAAGCTGGAGGTCCCGGGTTCGAATTCCGGTAAGGGCATTTATTTGTGTGATAAGCACGAATATTTGTTCCTGAGTCATGAATGTTTTCTATGTATTTAAGTATTTATTTATCTATATAAGTATGTATATATTGTCGCCTAGTACCCATAGAACAAGCTTTGCTTAGTTTGGGGCTAGGTAGATTAGTGTAAGATTTTTTCCTATTTTTTTTTAAATAAAATGTTGGGCTTTAAATCATTTGTTCAAATATTTAAGATAGGTAGTAGTAGGTTCGCCATCAACAGCTTTATTAGGACGAAATATGTTCTGGCCGATTTGAGGTGTCAGCAGTTCAATTTTGTATCAATTGAACTTGCTGGAATCGTAGAATTTAGTAGTTTTCAATTTAAGATGTAAGAATTTATGAATGACCCTGATGTTTGTTCAAATATGAAAATATTATGATTTATAGTTGAACAATGTACATATTATTAAATGTTGAACCGTAACCGGATTTCGTGAAAGCTATAATTTCTCAATTGACGTCATTTACAAACATTTCTGCTTTGAAGAGCTTGTAAACGTATTTTTAGGAAATTAATGATCTTGGCTGTATTACTGATTATTTTGAATTACTTAACATACGGGGGTTATGAAGATATGCACAGTCACTGTATACAAACATGGAGAAATATGGAGAAACGACGTCGCTATGTCAGGAAGAATAAACATCCATTGTAAATAAAGCAGTACAGTGTAATAGTAATAGTGTGTTTGTAATTTAATTCCTGTTAAGGAGTTTTAGGGGAGGTTGATTGCAACTTTTGGACCACAATGCATTATGGAAAACTAAATAACTTTTCGAGTTAATGCACTTTTAATATTTCCTTCTTTTAATTTTCTTCTCTACTACCAATACGCTAAATCCCATGAATGTGGGAGTTGAAGAAAATATTAAAAACAGTAAACTTACAGAAGACAACAACAAGGTTGTCGACGTTGCCTATGAGGGTGTTGAGGGTCTTGGCGGTGACGTCTTCAATAACGTCTTCTTCGTCACCGGTGGACTTGTTCGCGAT
This sequence comes from Epinotia bilunana, assembly GCA_947049275.1. NCBI lineage: Eukaryota > Metazoa > Arthropoda > Insecta > Lepidoptera > Tortricidae > Epinotia > Epinotia bilunana. The sequence goes on from OX346257.1 coordinate 22,026,288, forward strand.
CAGCCACTCCAGCACGTCTTCCTCTTTGCTCAGTTCACCTGTAATGTCAAGTTAGGTATCAAATTGTGCCTCGTTTTCGACGCTTGATGTGCTTTCAACTAGTCGATATCTGAGGTCAGAGTAATAAAATAATTCACTGTAAACCAAATATATGCTTTTCTACATATATGCCTTAAATTATACCGGTCAATCGGTCTTTCATCCATTAGAGGAGGCGTCTTTCCAGCAGTGGGACGTATATTTGATATTTATTTAATTCATTACAATATACATTGTGTCGTATAGGTAGGTACATTACAATGAATTACAAAATTAAGATGAAACTGTCATGCATAACTTAAATCTACAATATTAATAATCAATAAACATGTCAAAATCTAGAATCATAATAATTTTACATGTCGTTAACAAATTCATCGATTGAATAAAATATTTATATAGGCTGATTTAGTTCTTATTATATTTTATTTTATTTCATATGGGTGAAAACATTTTTAGTTTGAGTAGTCTTTCTAGTCTTTCCTGCGGACACATCCAAAGCTTTAAGGTTAATACTCGACCCGAGACTGCGACTAATGATTTGTATGACCGAAATAGAAATTGTATATACCTAAATGGTTAACTATTATATTGCTTACAGACGTCTGGTGTTTATTCCTAATTTTGAACTGTTTATTTTAGTATCTAGCTAAAATAAATACCTTAGTCATTAAAGTAATTTAAAAGGGTCTTTTAATTAAATCTCAATATTTCAATAACGTTAAAAACTGCTTCAAGTAATAAATGGCGCTTACCTCTCGCAACGAATTTCCTTTGCAATTCAGAGAGGTAATGCTGCCAGCATAATGGGGTCCATGCCGCAGTCTGACCTCATAGAGGCGGTGTTCTTTTTATAACTTCCCTTTTCATACTTTCATTTTTAGTTATAGCCTATTTTGTTTTTTTTTATTGTATGATTATCTTGTATTCAAGTAATTGGTAATTATCTATTAATGTGACACAGGGCAAGACGCTGGAATGTTTATTGCAAATTATGTTATGTATTTTTAATACTTAATGCCGTGTGCAATTTGTTGGCGCACGTGCATCAAATCGTCGAATTTTGTAACAATCGTAACTAAACCGTAAAAGTTTTATGACTCACTTTCATATATAATTGGTATCTCATGCCTGTAGTACACCAGTCTTGGCAGCTCTCCAAGACTGTACTCCTCGGCCAGTTCTTCGTCGTGAATCTTAACAAACCCGATTCCCAGCTGGTCGGCCTCGTCATCGATATTCTCCAACTCCTGAAGGGCCTTCGCGCACCTCTTGCATTCAGGCTTGTCTGAAACATCACCACACAATACGTCATCATAAGAATCAACTTAATTGGTGTCATTAGTGTGAGCTCCTGTGTGCATACCTCCATGCTCAGAGGATTCTAAAGCAGTGCTATTAATGCAATGCTCGATTATGACTGTCGTGTGTTATTGGAAAATTAGGTATTTTAATTGTGTGTGCATATGAAGCGTGTGTCGTGCAGTGTAGGTGCCTGTGTATCAAGTGCGTTAATATTCGCATAGGTAAAATATAAAGCGGGATCAAGTGTCTCCTCTTTGACTAAAATATAACAAAGGTTTCTGGATTCTATTTTCGCTAAACATATAAAGTGGGTGTGGGTTGGGTTCACTAAGATTGTTACCACATTTTCTGTTTCTATTTAAATTGGATTAACACACAAATGTGCATCACGACCTCGGCCATATTCCTCAGGTCTCGAGGATATAAATAGGTGAGCGTAAACAATGTGTGACATGCCGTCCGTTCCCATCACAGATCTGGGTCAAGGTCAATTCTAAATTTGTGAAAACGACGAAGATTTCGGTACGTTAGGGTTGTTTGTCTCAACAATGGGTTTAATACGGCGTTGTCGTTGGGAGCTAATGTCGCGTCGTGCGTGACAGGTCGGTGGGGCCGTCAATCCCGGCGGCTCCCGACGGAAATAGAAGCTCCAAAATAGCTCGCCACACGGCCCGATAATGCAAACGCGTTTTTGATTCTACATACTCTTCCCGGTAGATGAGGCTGGTTCAATTGTTGGCTTCACTTCGACTTTTTGAACACCAGATAATTTTATGTGGTAACTAAATACCTATTATCCGCTGAGATTCACTCAGAAATGCACGGAAGTGACGTAATCGCTTACTGTATTCCAAAAATTTTAAAGTTATTGGATTCCGAAAAGAGCTAATTGACTTGACGTTACTTTCATTCAATTAGTTGTGAAATTTAGTTATAATTATAACACATCAAATCATAACCCTAGTTCACAGTCGTACTAATTACATTTTTTTTGTCACTGAAATTGTACCTTTATGATTTGAGCACTATCATACTAATTACCGCACTTTTTTCCCAGTAATTAGTACTAGTACTTTCCCAGTACTACGATTGTGAACTATGGTATCGAAATGTTCTATGATGGATGCTTGAATTGTTTAATTTTCTCAGTGACTCATCAGGCTACATCAGTATGCCCTGTTGTGTCTGAGCCAAATGGCTTTGTACGTAGGTATACATTCCGCGAGATTTCTAAAGAATGTAACCTTTAATTATTTCTTACTGCCAATCTAGTTTCGCTGAAGCGAAAGCGCGGCTGAAACAGAAAATTACACAAATACTATTTCTACAAAGCGAGAAGAGTTACTGCCACACGAACATGGGGGGACATGCCGCCAGCTAGAATCTTACTTACTGTTCGACGGGCCGCAATTTTTGTGATCAGGACCTACGTCAAAAACACAGTCAAAACAAAACGGCACAATGTACAAGTTACAGACACAACCGTACGCTTAAAAAGAATAGCGTATGTACTCCCTCCACAGCTCAAGTTGTAAGAAATATACAGTTTAGAAATACTATTTACTTAATCGCTCCTATGAAACTAAAGTAAATGAATTCAAATTATTTTATCCCATGTCTTAAGCAACTGTTACTGCACTTTTTGTTCGGCTTTTTAATTAAACTAATAAAGCATGAAAGTCTTGTGATAAACGATTGCGATATTTGCGATGTAAAAATTGGATTCAATTGGTTATATTATAACATACCAATTTTTTATGTTATATGTTGTGTAGCGTTGTAAAGTTTAATGTTGCGTACCACACTCATCACACAAACACTGACGATAACTAAGAAAATAAACTCTTGTGGCAATCACACAATGGACCTTAGTTTCTATACACAGTCTGAAAAGGAGACCCAGATTTGTACCTTGAGGTACAACCTATGTAATGGACTTTTAGGTTTGTCTTTCTTAAATTGTATCGTCAAACTTAAAGAAACAAAAGCCATAACTCAAGATTGAAAATCAATGACAGTCGTCTTTCGTCAAATGACTTTAATTCCAAAGGAGCGAAATGTTAGTTGAGAAACTTTTATCACGGTAGCTGATAAGTAAACGAAGACGAAAACCCTCAGGCCACGCGCATACTCACAGAAGAGGACGGCTACGTATTCGGTGTCCTCGATGATCTTGGACAGAATCTTCTGGTTTACCTCCTCTATCCGGTCTGGGAGGTCCATGGCTTCTAAACTCGTCAGGAAATCCAGGACGCTTTCTTCGTCCATGAGATCTCCTAGAAATGGAAAATGATTTCAGTTAATGTTGGAATGGGAAGTAAAGGTCTCTACGCTGGTGGGTGCCCTGGTAATAATTTTGAATCACTGTGCTTGCTTTGTTTAATAGAATAGAATATGCATCCCAAGTTCGGTTGGACCGATTTGGTAGGTGCGGATTATGAGTGTTGTGTTGTGATGTGACTGTTGTGCCGTTGTATGGAATTAAACACAAATCAATTATTCTCAAGATTAATGTGTTTAACCTAGCTTTTGTCTTTGACGTATGTGGTTTCGTTTCAAGGTAAACCAACGCAGAGATATTTTTTTATTGCATTTCATAAAAAGCTTTTCGTAGAGGCTTTTTAAATTAATGATATACGTTTGTACTTTTTGAGATTCATGACATACATTCATTTAAAAAAAAAATTGTTTCGAATGAAGACGATGATAGTCCACATCTTCAAGCATTCTGTGAAATTTATCAACGTTTACATCATAAATAATATCACTGGATCCCATTATTTTTAGAGAGTATATCTACCAGTTACCTACAGTCTTTCGAACGTCAAAAAGAACATACATCTTTGTAGTTATCTTAATGATCTCGTTAGTCAGTCATCACTATCATTTTCTTCTTTACGACCGCCTTTGAAGTAAAGCATCGAAACGAACTTTTTTTTTGTGGAAGTCAATTGTACTGACTGAAAATATTCGTTTTTCAGTGTGTTTGTATCATGAATCATCATTTGCTTGCCCTAAGACACTATCCCGTTTACTTGCGTCAGCACTTTCTCTTTTTACATGTTTGTCCGGGTGGAACCTTGCAACTGGATTTCGAACCAGATATCTTCAACCGAAATGCTGCTTCAGCTGAAATTTTGGATAAAGTTATAGTTTGGATGACAATTCAATATTATTGTACCATCGACCTGTTCTGATGATGGAGACAGAAGGTGGCCATGGGAATTCAGTACTTAACCGACGTACTTAACCCCGTTGAGTTTAAGCTCGTTAGAATCGAATCAATGAGTAGTTGATGACGGTATACAGAAAAGTATACTCGGCAATTAAAGCATGTATCAAAAATGAATTTTTTGACAGAAACTTATTCTCCATACCTCACCCTCCCTTTGCGCGCAGGGTGAGGTATGGAGGGCCTTTTTCTTTCTCTTTACCTCGTCACTAACACACAGTCCATCCATCTTTTCTAACCTTCCTCCATTCATATACTAATATCCACCTCGTCCCATGACCCATCTGTCCAGATCACTTGCTGCTCATACCGCCGTGGCCACCGTAGGTAATTCGTTTTTGTCTTTGGAGAAATGAGCCGGTTTTGACGAAATTATACTAACGTCATAATAATGGGAAGTGGATCTCCATTGATAACGTCAAAATAATTATGTAGAAATTTTATCTACTACGACATCCACTTTATCGACTGCATAAAAAAGTTATATTAACACTGATTTCGACGCTATTAGACCTGTTCCTTATATCATTTGCTCTCGTCGTTCGACCACTAATAATAAATTTAACTCCGGGTTGTATACACGTGCACGGCACACCCACATGGTCTGTTTACAAATCACTTTCTATAATAACTGTGGAATTTCGCGTAGGTAGCTTTTATAATTTTCTAGTAAGTAAGTTTCCTTTCGACAATGAAATGTTTGGGGTTCGGTGAGCGGATGCGGTTACCCGTGTAAGCCCGCACACCGAGACAGACAACACCCGCTAGGGGAACTAAGTAAGGGACTATTATGGTTTGAAGGGATCTAAAAACCGATGGCCATAGTGGCGGAAAGGTTTTCGAGTGGCGACCACGTACCGGAAGGCGCAGCGTGGGTAGGTGGACTGACGACCTGGTAAAGGTCGCGGGAGTCCGCTTGATGCGGGTCGCGCAGGACCGGTCATTGTCTCACTCTTTGGGGGAGGCCTATGTCCAGCAGTGGACGTCTTTCGGCTGATATGATGATGATGACGAAGATACAGAATTTTCACGAACAAATTCGTCTACTGTTTCTTCGTTTATCTCGGATATCAAAGGAAAATATTGAATTATTTTTAATTACGGTCAAACAACACTTTGTTTCAACACTTGGTTGAGAAGCACTCTTCTCTAACATAATAATATTAATGGTTTTAATCAAATCAAAACATTTATTTGTGACAAACACAACACAGATAATAAAAAAGCACATTTTTCTTTGCCACGAAATACGTTTAGCGTTTGAAAATAGATTAATCGCATGACGATTAACGCACTATTTTTCTAATTTTATATGGGCTGGGTGAGAGTGATGGAGGTGCTGCACGTCTACCATGAGACGGCCGCGACATTCTCTCGATTTTTCTCGCACTATACCTCTTGTTCTAAATGTTCTAATAAGAGAGAGACGGATAGTGCGAGAAAAATCGAGAGAGCTCGCGCACCGTCGCATGATAGCCGTGCTGGGATATTGAATGAGAATGAAGTATTTAATCAGACGCTTGCATAAAAAAATTGAGCAAATTGCAGATATGCATCTTTTAGGTCAATTTTCGAAAATGTGTCACCTTCTGTGAGGTTCTGGCGCAGTTGATCAAAGAGAGGAATCATGTCTGTCTGTCTGTCTGTCTGTCCGTCCGTATGTCACAGCCACTTTTTTCCGAAACTATAAGAACTATACTGTTGAAACTTGGTAAGTAGATTGTATTCTGTGAACCGCATTGATTTTCACACAAAAATAGAAAAAAAAGACCAGTTTTAAACGAATTTGTTGCCCGCAGTATTTTTAGTTCCGTAACCAAACCAAAATTATTATTTTTTCTTCAAACCCATACGTGTCGGGTGGGGTATCTTTGGTTAGGTCTTCAAGAATATTATTGAGCTATTCTAATATCATTTTGTTTCTGAACTGAATAGTTTGCGCGAGAGACGCTTCCAAAGTGGTAAAATGTGTGGGGGATACACATTTTACCCCCCTGTAACTTCTAAAATAAGAGAATGATAAAACTAAAAAAAAAATATGATGTACATTACCATGTAAACTTCCACCTAAAATGGTTTGAACGAGATCTAGTAAGTAGTTTTATTTTAATACGCGGAACCCTTCATGGGCGAGTCCGACTCGCACTTGGCCGCTTTTTTCCTTCCGGTGCATTAGATCCTGAGCTCAAATTACACTATTACACAGTACAAACTATTGTTATAACATAAACGGGCGAGGACCAAATTCTTGGCCAGTAGTTAGCCTAATTAATTGGTAGTAGTTAAAAAGTTCCGTTCCACAACGGAACTTTTTAACTACTACCAATTAACCACGCTAACTACTGGCCAAGAATTTGGTCGTCACCCAAACACGTATATGGGCACATAAATTTCGCCTCACTTTCTTAGACATATTTTTGAAGAGTTGGGTGTAGATTTCGATGCCGTTTTCGGATACTTGTTAGATGTCCCGAAATCAAATCAGTGTAAAACGTACCTTCGTAAATGATCGGTTCCTTCTCACGGAAGTACGTGAGGGCGGGGAATTTCGTGATGCCATACTGCTTGGCCAGTCGCTTGTCGTTGATCTTGACGAAGTCCACCCCGAACGTGTCCGTGTCGTCGTCTATCTTCTCCAGCTCTTCCAGCACTTTGTCACACGTCACGCAGCTTCTTGCATCTGGGGAAACGTAAGATATAGATGATTCTAACGTATAGAGTCTGGCCAGGGAACGATGGGCCTGAGATTTATTTCAAACTTTTTATATGGCAACAGTTAAGGTGCGACCACACCGCTGCTCAAAATACGCTAACGCACCGTAAAACGCAGCAAAATGTATGAAGAATACGTGACGCATACGACACGTCAACGCGTATACGCAGCGTTAAGCACCGGTGTGGTCGCTCCCTAATATCATTGTCAAATGTGTCAAACGTCTTAAATTACTACTAATAATCTTGATACTTGATATAGTAACTAAGAAAGTAACTGTTCTAAAATAAATTGGACTGTTTTTGTTTTTTAAGATAAATACGGGGTGGCTTACAGCTCATATTATTCACATTGAAGAATATCTAAAGATAAATTAAGAATTCTCGTCAAAAATGATTTTTTTGTGAGTGCTGTTGATTATTCTTCTGAAATATAAAGTAGAATGAAGTTAAAGAGCTTTATTTCATACAACTTTACTTCCTTCTGCTTGATCAGTGGCATTGTGTGAATTGAAGTTAAATAATAACGCTGTTTTTTTTTTAATCTGGCGCTCTTTTCTAGGCTCATCATTCATTGGGCAGGCAACAATTTGGCACAAACTTGGCAATTCAATTCTATGATATGACTACGCGACACAACTTATCAGCAAGTTGTGCCATCCAGCGCTCCTAAATTATTTATGGACCTTTTTTTTCGTGGAGAAAACCTGTGAATCAGGTACCCAATCACCGGGGGATGACCGGTTTATGTGGTGTTTCTATCCACTAAAAACTCCACGGTGCCCTGCATCTGCGCTCTCATGCAGGGGACTCCAGGATCTCATGACCAGACGGGCGCTCCATAGAGGGCCATGAACCTCACGACTCCGGCATAGAGACGGCGAACGCCCTCACGAGGTCCCCCGAGATTGGGCAGGAGTCGGCGCATAGCACCCGCTGCTTTTTGAATTCGGGGGACCAAGCGGTTGAGGTGCTCTTCAAATCCCCAGCGGCTATCTAGCGTCAGCCCGAGGTATTTCAAACTATTTATGGACCTAAGCGTTTTGCTTTGAAGAAAATGCGATCTTGAGATAACGGAAATACTAAAAAGATCTAGCCTTTAATACGCGCTATAAAAACCTCGCCTATATTATGTCACGCAACAACCCTTGTCGTCAATTCAAATCTGCTACAGGTACGTACTAAAACAAATCAATTTTAGCAACAAGTCAGTGACAGTTGAAATATTTATTTTAATCGAAGAAATCTACATCAAGATTTACGATTAAAATCAAAGATCCATTGACATTTGTTGATTAGTTGATGTTTCGCTCGAATGGAAAATCGTCAACAAGAAATGACTATTTTGAAATTGGCTCAATAGTAATACTACTAAAAACATAAGTAAAATGTAATTGTGCCTAAACATAATAGATCGGTACTACTATGTCCATAAAGTAACTTGCAATATTGCCAAAGAAATGAATAGTGGCCGTTATAACAAGAAGAATTACTAAAAGTTAAAGGCGACTAGCTAGCCTGCTTCTAGCTAATGAATGCCAAACGCATGCCGTAGCGGTCACAGTACCTACGATGGCGCCAAAACAAGGCTGGCACATCAGATGCCAATGACAATATCTACCAATATTGAAATCGTATTGAGATAAATTGTAATTACTACACAACTCGGTGATTTACTTGCTAGCTTTTAGCTAGTTTGGCCACACAGAACCGGCCACACTGGAGAAGTTGGTAGTGGTTGGGAAGGTGGACAGCAAGCGATCGCGCGGCCGGCATCCTAGTCGATGGACAGATCAGGGTGCTCATCTGCTCTCACAAACCTCTCAGCCACAACCGTGATGATAAAAGCCGAGGGCAGGGAGGATTGGAAGCTGCTGGTGATTAAGTCAATTAGGATATCAGCCATTGAATAATAGGGGTGTAGTAGACAATAAATAAAATAATCTTTTTTTGTGGGAGCGCGACACACTATCAAATAGATACAATTTCAATCTAATGTCAATAGTCTGTATAGCGTGTTCTGGAATAGAACCTTGGAAGAAGCATCTTGACCCCGATTTTCGACTACGAGTCATCATTTTCATAGCGTTACATCCCGGTTGGGATGCCCGGAGTCCGCTTTGGCACCTTATATCCCGGTTGGGAAGCCCGGAGTCCGCTTTGGCACCTAATCCCAAGATCTGGCGTATAGGCACTAGTATTACGAATGTGACGGGTAGGTATCTTTTCCTACCTCCTTCTGTGATGATGACACCAAGTAAACATTTTCTGAGTATTTAAAACCTCGGCTCGTTCCAAATCAAATAAACTGTTACAGTCACCTTACTGATTCACGGACAGCTTGTAAACTTGAAACTAGAGTGTAGTGGCACTAACCGCTTGCAACGCGTGCGGAAAATGGCACTTCCTGGCCACTGGAGAGACGTAATAGTACATTTATTAGTAGAGCCGACGCCGAAGGCGGGATGGCTTTGATAGCTCAAGTTTGTAAAAAATCTTATCCTCCGTGTCGCACACGTTTTTCATCACATTTGCGAGGAAACAAATACATTTGAAACAAATCAATACGCAATAAAAATTTAAAAAAATGACAGGGGTCCTCATCCGTTTGGTTGCATTTGTCGTGAGGCGCGTTTGGCAAATACCCTTCGGCACACAGCCACGATTTGAAAAATCACTTTTAAAAATATTTTATACAGACACTAAATTACTAAATAACTTACCTACCTCATTAGTTAAACATGTTTCATCAGTGTTAACGTTTAGATTTTTTATAAATATGTTTTTCTCAAACATGCTCGGAAACGAAATACTACACTATACAATCCTCGGCCGGAACAGGGATTGCTGGACTCGTTGTATCCGTCTACTCCAAACTCGCCCAGCAATCCCTTACTTCACGGCCTCTGCAGTAATGTACTATTGTAACATCGTATTTGCTTTATAATTGACATGAGTGACAGAAGAAAACCATTACGCACGTGCACGTAAGCTAAGCTCTGTGTGCCAGGTATGGCGATAATTTCGACAAAATCTTTTTTTTCTGATAGCAATCTTTTCATTCGCAAAATTAACCAAGTGGTTTTTTTCTCTCTAGCGTATTCCCCGGTTACCGTTTTTCTCAGTAGTAATTCCATTCTCATAATTTCCGAATCTAAATGTATGCGAATTGTTAATATTCCCATTCTCTTTTTTTATTAAAAGCTCTGTTTGTTTGTATAATTTTCCGATCGTATATTTAAGAGAAAGAGCGTCGAGATAAAAACAGAATAGAAAAAACTATATTCGAAAAACTATCGAAAAGAAGCTAAGCTGTTTGTTGTAAAGAAGAAATATTGGTAAAATATGCGAATGGAATAATCGCATCTGGTAAAAAGAGATATCGGTAAATTAAAATTCGGCAAAAAAAGCGAAAGAAAAAAAAAGAGTTTGTCAAAAATATCCCCATACTCTGTGTGCCTGCGCGCTTTAAAACACATTATACGAGCAAGTGTAATTAATTAGTACATTGTGATACAAGTGAGGTATGTTGATAATCACATCAGAGGCGGAATTATCACGCGAGCCGCAGGTGAGCGCTCACGCGTTTCATATGACGTTTTTCAACACATTTTGTGAGGAAAAAATCCTTTTCATACGATGAAAATTTTATAGGCCTGCCAAGTTATTTTCTTTACTTATTCATGGCAACAGGTTTTTACTCACATGTTGTATACTTGCATCGCCAAGAATATCCAGTGACGTCCATTCTTTTTATCACTTTTCTAGTCACCACGATTCAACATTTTTGTTAATAACCAAACACACATCAACAATGTTTACAAATATCTGTGTTTACCTATAATGGCGCGCAACAGTTTGTTTTCGTGAAGTTTGCGCAGTGCGCGCGCATTAGATGAAATCTCTAAACAGCCAATACAAAATAAATTAGATATTGTCGTTTAAAAATGTTATCTTTATTAATTCATGTAAAATGTTATCAAAAGTGAATCGTTTTACTAAATTAAACGTTTCTATAGCATATCCAAAAAGAAATAGTCAAGTAATTAACAAAAAGGATTTAATTTGTTTAGTCGAGTAAGAATCCATTTGCCGAGAATAAAAAAAGCTGTAGATTCTGTACAACCCGGTTAATTTAAGAATGCACCGTGTGCATGCATACATCTTGCTGCAAGGTGCCAACGTGACTTAATCGGGATATAACCATAACACACAAGTGTCGTAATGTTATAAAACATGCATGTTTAATATCCAGGATTATGAGATTTATGAGCCTAAAAGCGACACAATAAGAGGTACGTTACGAGCAATTGTGTTGAAGAAAAAAACGTACCACAGCCCTAATAAAGAAAGCCACAAATAGCGTATTTATCGTCCTCGTCCTCATATTGAGGGCGACCACTATCCAGCAGTGGACGTCTTTCGGCTGATATGCAGATGTTTGTAATTAAATCTTTGATGGTCAGACTTTTATGGGTGGATGATCTCGCTGGGTCAACGACATTCAACACGTTACGGGTTGCGGGTTACTTCTACATAAGACAAGAGACAAGTTCCGGACCGATATGAGTGGCATACTCGAAAAGAGGTTTATCGAACGAGCGAGCGAAGCGAACGAAGTTCTATGCTTCAGTTTGGGCCGAAAATCGTTTGTCGGCCGCTGCCGCTGTTCTCGACAGGTCGCATTTCTCAACCGATTCTCGTGAAATTTTGAGAGCAGGTTCAATGATTTTATACCTACATTTCTTTGGCGATTCCGTTATTCGTAATTCCAAAAAAATACGACTGGTTTGTTAGTTCTACAGGTCACAGAGCCCCTACGAGTAGGTATAGTGCTAATTATGTACAAATTATTTGTATGAAGATCATGATTTTATATATGTGAAAGGATCGTGAAGAAATATGCAACAAAACATTTTATCCGTGAATATATCGACGTAGTCACAGGACAGGATCATGATTCATGATATAATTATTTTTAATTTTTTTATTTTATTTATTTATTTGGTTCACCAACAATTGTTTACACTATGAAAACTATATTAATTAAGTAGGTACTATTGCTAAGTGTAACAATCACTTAAAGGTAAACACCGCATGAACTATATAAAAAAGCCTTATAACATTAACTAGACAAAATTATACACAAGTTCTTGCTTACTTATTATTACTATACAACTAAATAATTTAAAACTATTTTGTGTTCGTCACTCACTTTTGAAGAAACTACTAGACCGTATTTTAAATTTCGATACCGAGTCAAAGAAAACATCAGACATGTGACTGCAGTATTTTAAACGGTCACTGTGGCTCCTTTACGACTTTCCACGATTCCAGTGTGCTCATAAAATATCTGAACTAACTATTTGTTTAAGTAGGCAAAGTAAAGTTAATTACATAGTAAGTATGTACATACAGTACGGTTGTACACCGACTTACTGAAGATGTATAGGTATGATTTTATAATAAGACTATAGCTGGCCGCGCGGCTTCGCCCACGTATAGCAAAGAACACAGGTAAACCTGAGGGATAAAATATAGCATATGGCCATCCGGAAAATCCATTCTACACACAGGTGAAAGATTTGAAGAAATTGGTCCATTGGTTCCAGAGATTACCCATTACATACAAACGTGTGCAACGTGTGTGTGCTGGAGGTGAGCAAGGTCGCCAGAGCTCCCGAGGATGCGTTGTGTTGAGAGCGAGGAAATTTGTTCCTTCAGCTGTCAACACGGCCAATCCTCAAACATACCAAGGGTCGACAACGCCCATGTTACTCCTTTGGAGTTGCATGCGTCTATAGGCTGCGGTGACCGCTTACCACGCGGGCCGTATGCTTGTTCGCCACTGTCGTTGTATAAAAATGTGTACTTAAAAACATAAGTACTAAAGATGCAAGCTCGCAGACTTTTCCTCTTTATAATATTAGTATAGAATACCATATTTTATGATCAGAGATTACAGAACTAGAGTGCCCTTATCTTTTTAAAGAGGGATCTAAATGTATTTTTTTTATATTGGCCTGTATTCACTTTGATTAGTAATTAGTACGAGTTCATACATTTGCGGGTGCGAGTATATAGCTTTTGTATGGACTCGCACTAATCACTAATCAAAGTGAATACAGGCTATATGGAAAAGTGACAGTTGAGTAGTCCTATCGCGCGTTCGGAACATTACGTGATTACCCCTCAGGAAGCACTCATTTTAAAGTAGATGCACAGTAAGAATCTATACTGACTTGACTGACAGTTGACACTGATAACTGACAGCTCACTGATAGCTACCTACCCACACTTCTACTCTGCCAACAATCTTCCAACGCTGCACGGCAATCACAGGACGGCCCGCGAACTGTGTCGCGGCGAGATTGACTATCCGTCTCTTTCTAATTAGAACGCTTAGATATTCCTATAGATAGTCCTATGTCGCCGCGACACAGCTCGCGGGCCGTCCTGTCATAGCCGTGCAGAAGGGCAACTAAGACTTAGTGGGGTTAGGTTTTGTCAAGTAGACACCTTAACAGTTAGTAGTTCATAAACCGCCAAAAGAAAACACCTATATCATAGACAACAAGCTTGTTCAACAGTTTGAAAATACCTTCCAAATTACTGAGATACAACATTCAGAAACTGACTCAAATGAACTCGCGAGATAGATAGACAGATATATAGAGTTGCTTATGCGCGAGCACTGCGAGGCTATTAACGTAGTAATAATTTGGTACCAATTATCACTTATATACATACTTAAATATGAACTATATACGAGTTACCAAACAAACCATAACATCCTGCACGCTGTACCGTAAACAAAATATGAAATGAAACATAAACAAACTTCAATATTGTTTAAAGTAACAAATACTAGCTCAAATACAAAAGGATCCTGAATCCTCAGAGAACAACAATAGTTTCCAAGGGTGACTTTTGTTATAGGGAAGTATAGAGGTAAGTTCGGTTGATTACGACTGGCATAATCGTGGTTTTAGACCTACCAAAGGAACGAACGATAATTACGATACATTTTTCGCTAGGAGTACTTGGCAGATAAATTGCTACAAAAGACGGGTAACTATCGGTTTAAAAGGACAGCGTTTGGTTTATCCAATGTGCCCGCAACTCAGCAGAGACTTGATTTGAGAGGTATTATTATGCCATTATCGTCGTTTCTAATACTTTTTCCAGTTTCTCCACGTACGGAGACGCGACTGCCAGAGCTGTCCACACTGCTGTCCATTGTGCATCTCTTATTTGAGGAACACCGACACGAAGAAGAAGAAAGTATCGTGACTGTTATTGCTAGTTCTGAATAGGTCGAATCTAATTTAACAATAAATCTGGAGAGGTGCATGTTCTTTAACAGTCAGCTCATGTATCTTGGTTCTTTGGTAGTCGGTAGCTTGAGTCTGCGTACCGATCCCGAGAAAGTAGAAGTTATTTTGAACTACATGACACCCACTTGTAGTAAGGATCTATAACGATTTCGCGGTACCGCGAATCGGCACCGCGTCGTTTCGTTCCACGCTTTAGCACGGTACAGCAGAAAAGAAACAATCATCACAGGTTTAATGGCCTGTCGTTATTGGCCGTTATTGTCGTTCTAATAAAATTCTAAATTGTAGCTTCGTGAAACGGGCCCCAGGCCGGTATGCTTGTGTGCAGAATGCTGTTGTGTTCCTGGTGGTGAGCAAGGTCGCCAGAACTTCAGAGGATGCGCTCTGCTGAGATCTGCATTTGTCTCTAACTAGCTTTCGGCACAGCGAAACCTCAACTCAATGAAAGACAATGCTTGTGGCTACTCTGAATTCGAAAGCATCCTTAGTCTGCATTGTCTGCTTACCATTAGGCAGTAAGTTGTTGTTAAGTAGTCAAAATTGCATGCTCCTTTAAATGCTTATTAACAAATGAAACTGCCACTAGCTAACCTTGTCAAACCTAACATTATTCATCTACGAATTAGTCAATGCTCAAAATACTAGCCAAAGCCATCAGGGTGCTAAATCATCGTTGCTTTTATTAACCGGACCGCCTTTAGACGTTTTATTTCTAACAATAAATAGGAAACAGCGAGACTTACGCAAACACATGCCCGGCTATTTTAAATGTCCTCTGATTCATATGGAAAAACGTCACAAGCGCGTAACGCGATGAAATGCATAACTACACATGTGTTGGGTATTTTTAACCCAAACGAAATTATGGATGGTCAGAGCAAAGATACTTGTGATGTGACGTACACGTCGTACATCTATTCAGAGTTTGGGATAGTACGGACGGGGCTGGGTAAGGCGGAAATAAAATTATGTAACTTTTTGTTTCAGGGGACCGGCAGACATGGAAAAAACAAGAGTTGTCTCTTTTTGTTTGTTGTTCTTCCGTGTTTGTCCTGTAAGTTAAGGACACTGAAGCTTATAAGAACCTAGTAAAATAATAGAAATAGAATCTAGTAGGGCTCTTGTTCGGATATCACGGAGCGAGACGATATGGAAGGCAAACAAACCATCACGCTACTGTTCCCTAAATTTGAGCAATGGCATATTCTAGAATAAATTGGGAATTAGGTACTTCGTCGACAAGAACCTAGCCTGTTTTAATAATAGAGGTATAATTATGAACACTATGAAAAGAGTGTGATCGAATCCTCACAATTTTACGTTGAAATGACTTGATTTAGTCAGGATTTCTAAATTATTGTGTCGTTTCTTATGTGCATGAGAGAAATCAGCTGACGGTTCATCGGAAGATCAGTGCTGGCCGTTACACCAGGCAGGACCATGTGTAGATGGAATCGTTTCATGGCACTAACTAAGTACCTACCTAGTCCTGATTTTATACCCCAGATGTAAACGAAAGTTGTTATAGTAGCTCCAATTTTGTTTAAAGCGAAAGTTTTTAATCGACTTCTTTTTTTAATGGACTATCGTAACTATTTGTTATTGACACAAATTAATACCTAAAAGCATGTCGACCGGTTCTTCTTCTACAATAGATTGAGGATCTTCACACCCATACCGTTAAATACGAGAAAGAAAAAACCGGACAAGTGCGAGTCGGAATACCCACCGAGGGTTCCGTACAAAATAACAAATGTATAGTATTCCGATTTTTCCCTGTAGGTACTTGTAGTATAAGACGATATTACTTGCAAAATTTCAAAGTTCTAGGTCAACGGAAAGTGCTCCATATATTTTGATGCATTTGAGAGTATCGAAATATACTTTACAGCACATATGGTGCTACTTTCCCGCACTAGTGCGGAAAAGAGCACTTTTCGTGTATATGTCGAAACTTTAAAGAGCCATATGTACAGTAAAACGTTGTACGATACACGTGCGAATAGGTAATTCGCAACTCGTGTCGATTTAAAACACTCCCTTCGGTCGTGTTTTAATTTATCACCACTCGTTGCGAATTTCCTATTTTTGGCACTTGAATCGTAAATAACTATTTTATACTCATCGACTTTAATGTTTGAGTTAAGACTTCGTACACAAAACTTAAATCACATACTTTTTACTATGGAGCTCCCAACTCAACATTTCATAACTGTTGAGACAACTAAAATGAAATTGACCGATCACGTGGCGCCTTCGCTATACTAAAATGAATTAGACATCAACGTATTATGTTTGCCGGCCCTTCTTGCACTTCATTTCAGTAGATTTTCAATAGATATCAGTTGACTCGTAGAAAAAGTACTGTATAATAGTTAAATAATTAGCTTTTTAAGTCTCGTACTTACCTTAATTAGGCCACTCAGCAAGCTTCGTGGCCTTAACGTGGTACTCGAGTGAAAAAGTATACATTATATAACGATTGCACAAAATACTATTTTTGCGGCATAAACGGCCGTATTGGACGTTATATTTGGCGTTAACTTAGAAGTTTGATTTTTAACAGCTTTAAGTGACTGTAGACCTGAGTATACCTATGGTTTTAATTTCAACTCGATACTTCCTATACGCGTTCCCGGGATAAAGGGTCTTGACAGACAGCCGACGGACAACAAAGTGATCCTATAAGCCTCATAGTATAAGGGTTCCGTTGTTTCCTTTTGAGGTACGGAACCCTAAAAACGAGTAAGCACCAAAATCTCTCTATGACTTGGCATAACAATGACCGCAGGAAAAGATGTAGCTAACATACAAGTTAATATCATAATGAAAATGCTAAAATGTGTAGGTACACACTGATGTTATATAAATTACCGCCCACGTGTGATGCAAGGTAATATATCCAGATAATGTTGGCTTGCTTGTCTGATTTAGAGTAGCATCTTGCAAGATATTCTGATAGTCTGGCCAGGGAAAGATGAACCCTTTTTTGTATGGCAACAGTAGGTAATATCATTGTCAAATGCGTCAACCGTGTTAAATTCAGCGTTAAATTAGTATGATGTCCTAATGTTGATACTTGATAGGTAACTACTTAAGAAAATAACTGCTCTAATGCTGCTAAGAATGAGGTTAAAGAGTTTTACTCCATAAAACTCTACTTCTTTCTGCTTGATCAGTAGCATTGTGTGAATTGAAGGAAAACACATCAGTGTAAAAAACAAAATTCGTCTCTCATGTGGTCAATATTTAAGAGCTTACGTACATATGAATGATGTTTTGATCGTAAAGAAATATACAAGGTGGAACGGAACGATGGACTTTCCCGCAAGAGGGGGATTATTGAGCGCTAGTACGTCACATTTTCCAGATAAACTATTTTTTTTGACGCGTTTTTTTTTTTACCTTTGTATGGAGCGTTCGCCGACTGGAGCGACGAGCTCCATACAAATGTAAAAAAAAAATCGCATCAACAAAAATAGTTTATCTGGAAAATGTGACGTACTAGCGCTCAATAATCCCCCTCTTGCGGGAAAGTCCATCGTTCCGTTCCACGCAGTATAAGAGGAGACGCCGTTTATGCGGATTAAGAGTCCAAACAAAACATTAGGCTTCGTAGCCCTTAACTTTGACAATGTCCACAGAAAAGAAGCTAACCTAAATCATGTGTACCTATGACCCAGGTACCTACTTGACTGGAATGGTTGAAGGAAGAAGATTTTGTTAATATGTGAGATACATTTGAAGGATAACATTTTAACAACTAGGTATCGTGTACTATAGTTTCAGATTTTAACTTGAAATTAGACTTTTGATTCTTATGAATATAGTGCATGAAACCTTTAAAATTAAAATATAACCATTCCAGTGGCGGCTTTTCATATCTACTTGGTCTCTATAGCAAGCAGCATCGAGCTAGAATACTCTATCGCTGTGACCATTTCGGATCTATTATGATCGCCTCTTCCTACAAAACTTCCTACAGGTTTTACTTTTAAGAACCCATGTCATCAAAGAGTAGGTGACGACTTTGAAAGATTCAGAAAACCTACCTACATCATTTCACTTAAATTCAGACGTTGAATAAGTATGGAACGTGTAGATACGTATATATAGAATAATAGTTACAGACATAATTCACAAAATCACTAAACATCTACGTGCTTCAAAAAATGCGGCCGTTATTTTCATTAATCCTATAACTAAATTGATAACGTTTCGTGATTTTGGATGATTTCCAAAGGAAACAGTTGTACAGAACATTTTGTTAATTGTCTTTTCTGTAAAACACACTAGGCAACCTGCGCCTATTTCTGTAACAACACGTTTTAAGACTGAAACTCTACCAAGGGCTCCGCGGCTGGATGAACGTGACTAACATATATCAGACAGCTAATTGAAATCATTGGAATTTTTCAAATGATTTCGGACATGTGGGCACGCTGTCTTGGCTTCATCTATTTCCATTAACCGTTCAACCATCGGTATACCGGGACTTTATCAGTTAAGTAATTGCCCTCTAATGTTTTGTTTATGTTTTTGTTGACGTCATCCACGTCATCTGGAGCGACATACAAAATAGACCCAGCAAAATGGATTTCGCAAGAAGTGAGTTAAATCAAGGGAACAACGAGCTTAGAGGAACGATCGCATTAGGTCAGAGCGTCGCGTCTCGGCCAAGAGACAGTCTTGCATCGGGCCGACTCCGACAGTGATTTATCGCACTTTTTGCGTCTAGCCGGTCACTGCATCCTTCAAATGAGTGAGAGCTGCATTTGACAGACGGGTGACGACACATCCAGACTAACATTTGCATTGGTTATAGCGTCCGACCTAAATCCGCACTCAAAGATCGCACTTTCTCAAGCAGGAAGATGTACCGTGTGTGAACAGATTAAATTGCCGCCACGTCAGTTGGTGACGAGCGAAAATAGTTGGAATGCCTAGAGCACGTAATGGAAGTCTATTTGAGCGGCACGCACGGCACACCACACTAGTCAGTTTTAGCCGAGCCCGCAGCGTAGGCGCCGGTGACCTTGGAGCCAGCATCGGTAGAACGGTGGAAAACGAGACTCGCCGCCATTTTAGGCCG
This sequence comes from Epinotia bilunana, assembly GCA_947049275.1. Lineage (NCBI taxonomy): Eukaryota > Metazoa > Arthropoda > Insecta > Lepidoptera > Tortricidae > Epinotia > Epinotia bilunana. Next base: position 22,046,005 of record OX346257.1, read on the forward strand.
CCCAGACGGCCGCAGTGGTCGGGTCAAGTTTTATTGTCTCCGCTAGGTTGCATAACGGGAGAATCTCGCGCCGAGCCGCTCGCTTCGAAAATATCATGCGCACAGCCGAAAGCTCCGGCCGAGGCGGGTGGCTCGGCCGTCTCCCGAAGATCATTAACTCGGCTATAACCCATTTGGACGGGCGCCGTTGCAGACGTTTCGACACGCCGCCCCCGTGCTGGCTCCAGGCCAGCGGCTTTCGAAAGCACCGAATTAACGGAGACGCGCGCCGGTCGGCGGCCACTACACTTACACCAGTACACAGCGACGAAGTCCTTGTCTTCCAGCACTCGGTCCAACTGTTTGGCGGTAACCTCCTCTATCTGGGGTTCGGCTTTCGGGGGCGACTTGCGCGCGGCGGTCGCGGCGGCGGCGAGGAGGAACACAGCCGCCAGGGCCTTCAGCCAGCGAGCCATGGCAAGGGCGCGCGCGTACTGAGCGCGCCGGCCGTGCGTCTGCGCCGCCCGCCCGCGCCGCGCATGCGCACCGATATAGCGGCGCGCCACGCCACGGCACCAGCCGAGCGGGCAAACGGGCCATCAGCGTCTCACGACAAGGGACTTGACATATTGTTTGAAGCCCTTGTCTTCCAGTCCAGGCTCTCAATATTTTGTCAACTGAAATGAAGTGAATGGGATTATTTGCTTAAATAATTTCTATTATACTGTCATTAACTTCTGTGTTTGTTCTAAATACCTGACTATAATTTAATGATGGATAAAATCAAATGAATTAAAACCACTCTCTTTTCGCGTCATAGCTGCTTGGGAAATGCCACTGTCTATTCAATTTCATACACGAAGCATCTATACGACTTTTAGAGCCTTCTATTTCGCAGTTATTTTAATTTACTTTCTGTTGGACGGAACTCAAAGAAACAACAATAGGTAATTTTACAGATTCTGTTTTTAATACGACGGGCTTTTCAATTAAATTGAATAAAATCACGCGTCACACCTTTCATTTTGTAATCGCTCCCGCTTCCTCTAACGCTAAAGCCAACGCCCCATCCACCAGCCCGCCGCCCAAGCTACGGACACCGCCACAAGGCTCAATCTGAATTGGGTATTTTGTAAATTGAAATATCGTGCTATCTGCGTCTCTCATGTTGAAAAAACAAGAGACGCCACTATCTTTCAAAGACGATGAAGTATTAGTATTAGAACAGAGTTTTCCCCGTTTCCCCGATGCTTGGGTTTTGTTTACATCGGTTGAGCGTGGTGACACGACTAAACTAGGCCTTGGCTACAGTTATAAATATTTAACGATAATTGGTAACGTTTAAATTTTAAATAACTAATGTTAAGAGCTGTGGAACATGTGGGCACTTAACAATACGGGATAGGAAGTTTAATAAAGTATCCGAGTGGCTTTTAAAGAATAAGAATAAAATTTAAAAAATACAGACCCCGTATCATGGCCAGCGGTATCACGCAATAAGTGACAAGATAGAGCGTCCGTCTCGTTCTATCGAACGGTGACAGCCAGTGACGAACGCTCTATCTGGTCACTTATCGTGTGATAAGGCCGACCATGATACGGGGTCAGGTCTTATATAAATACAGAAAATTATCCGGCAGACTCCGAACTAGGCTGAGCCTGTATTTCGGGACCTAGCAGTTCCGACTATAGTCAGTTTATATCTACAATTGTGTGTGTGTGTGTGCGTGCGTGCGTGCGTGCGTGCGCGCGTGCGTGTGTGCGTGCGTGCGTGCGTGCGTGCGTGCGTGCGTGCGTGCGTGCGTGCTTGCGTGCGTGCGTGCGTGCTTGCGTGCGTGCGTGTGTGTAAAGACGAGAGGATACCGAATTTTGATATGTTTCGATATTTTTGAAAGGTTGTCTGTATATTCACGACCACCACTATAGCCGGGCGATAAGTCACGCGACTTTCAATCTGGAGGTCGTGCGTGAGTTCGATCTCCAGCTCGTGCCACTGGGTTTTTTCAAAAACTTATGTACTTTGATATTTAGCTAACAGTGGCATTTCGGTGAAGGAAAACATCGTGAGGAAACCGGTCTGATCCCAATAAGGTCTAGTTTTTCCCTCTGGATTGGAAGATCAGATGGTAGTCGCTTTCGTGAAACTAGTGCCTATGCCAAATCTTGGGATTAGGTGCCAAACCGGACCCCGGATTCCTTTAGGAGGATGATGATTTACTTACCAGTAGCCTATTCAATTAGTTTATGTAGCTTCAGATAGCATAATAAAAAAAATAAAGCGACTAAGTTTTTCATACAAAACTTGTTTTTGCTGTATTTCGTTTGTTTTATAAACTGGAAGCATATAAACCATAGACAAATAATATAATACAGGGACTGACTCACATATACATTACACTTGTGTGATAAAGATGTGCACCATCATCTTATCAGCCGAAAGACGTCCACTGCTGGACATAGGCCTCCCCCAAAGAGCGCCACAATGACCGGTCTTGCGCCACCCGTATCCAGCGGACTCCCGCGACCTTTACCAGGTCATCAGTCCACCTTGTGGGGGGCCTACAAACGCTGCGCCTTCCGGTACGAGGTCGCCACTCGAGAACCTTTACGCCCCAACTACCATCAGACAAAGATGTAACATAGACAATACCACAAGTAGGAACGAGATACAATGTATAATTCCTGTTAAAATATTGTACCCTGAAACTGACGTCACGGAAATAATACGACTAAAGTATATATAGACATGAGATGTAGAGGAGTATTAGTCTTCTGCGAGCGTAGCATGGTTGCCATTTTATCACTTATCGTTGTGGATAACGCATCCGTCACTCTCGCACTCGCATACGCGTCTTTACCACAACGCCCATGATCTTTCTCAATTTAGTTTTACCTCTATCCGTTTTGGGCATTTGCTAGGACTCCTCTATTAAATCCTCTATCTATGTATGTATCTGAACATTCGAACCTCTCGCACTTACGTAGGAAGGTAGTTGCTAGAAAGGAACGAACGGTTTATGTCAGAGATCTTGCTAGCTAGCTACACTGAAGATATTAAGGAAATATTATAGTATAAACATAATGTTAGATACATTTATTTAATTCACTAACTAGCTGCACGCGCAGCTTCGCCCGCGTGTAGCAAAGAACGCAGGTAAACCCGCGGGAAAAGATATAGCCTAATACTATAACCAAACACGCAGGTGAAGGAATTTTTGAAATCGGGTAAGCAGTTCCAGAGATTACGCATTACTTAAGCTACAATCTCACAGACTTTTTATAATATTAGTAATTTTAGGCAATAGTCGGCATAACGCCTGACAAAATAAAATAGTAAAGTTAGTTGTGGTTATTTTCCCATTGATACGTTAATTTTGATAGGCGCCTAGTTACCTGCAGGCTACAGTGCAAATCCAAATAAATAGTATTACACTAATTAAAAACATGCAGTTAGTAGGTACCAACTATTTAACGGACATAAAAGGACCTCCAAGCCACCAAGGAGGGAAAGGTAAAGTTAATCTTGCATTGAAAATGTAAATAAGTAACAAGCAATACTTCTTCAATGTAAATAAAATAGTGCGTGAATCACGTGAATCAGGCAGTTCTTTGATAGGTAAGTATTTCTTTTACCGGTTTCCAATTTGAATAATCAGCATTTTTTATTTAGTAGGTTTTAATTACTTATAAAAAAATACAAATCATGATTTTCTTGATATTCTCCATTTCCGAACTGAACGCAAAACGACACTTTGAAGGGTTAGGGTTGTACATTTCAAAGCCCATAGAAATTATCGATATCGATAGACTAGATTTAATGACTTCTTTAACACTTTCAGAGCTAGGAAACCGTTAGTAGTTAGTGGATGCTCAGCTTGTCGGTGCTTTTTCTACAAACGGATTACAAATTTTGTCAACGCAACTTTTGGCACTGAATTCATGTATTTTAGAGTAGTTTCCAAGATGGCTGACATACTCGTATCTTAAATAATAAAAGAAGATTACAGTTTGAGCTTTTTTCTTATGTAAGAAATTCTCATCACTAGGAATTTAAGGGTTTATGAACAAAGAAAGATTTTTACATTAGCTTGCGGAACGCGGAACGACACGGCCCACAAGTGTTTATTTATTTTGTTATTTATTATGTCCTTTATTTATTTCACATCTTAGCGTTAGGTTTATACAATGATACTCGTAGTATAAAAAGTAAAATATAAAACCAAACATACAAAAATAAAACCATTGTAAAAACCTAACCTAGGGTGCCGCCGGCAGTGGGGCGGTGCCTTTGCGATAAACGTTATTATTATAATAACCTACTGGTGGTCAGGGCAACAGAGAGACGAACATCCTGACTATCTGAGCAGTGTCCAGTAGTACTGCCTTCTATCAGCACGATATCAGGCTTATTGGCTACTAGCTTCCGCCCGCAACTTCGTCTGCGTGGACTCAGGATAAAAACTATCCTATACGTAGTCGGTCCCAAAGTTCTGTCACTGGCATATTATTTTTAAATTTAGAAGATGATTTTAAGAAAATTTTATTGCATTCCATTTTTTAATGTTTGACAATTATTTTAAAACAAAAAACAGTCATTCGTTGCAATTTCTCACGATGGAGTGGACATAGAAAGAAAACCGAATAGCTGTTTTAGCATTGCACCGCTGTGGGTACTCGCCAAGTACGATTTTCAAGTTGCTCAAAAATTTAAAAATAACGCTTAGGTTTGTGTACCGTACTATTGATAGGTACAATGAAGTCTCCAGTGTTGAGGACAAGAAAATAATTGGCCGGCCTCGCTCCGTACGAACACCAGCAGTGATCAAAGCGATAAAGGCGCGCATAGCAAGAAATCCTGTCCGAAAACAGAAATTGATGGCTTTGCAGATGGGTGTCAGTAGAAAAACCGTCAAAAAGGTTTTAAACGAAGATCTTAGTCTATGAGCATACAAAAAAAAGCGTGGGCACTTACTTAATGCCCGTCTAAAAACAATAAGGCTTAAAAGATCCCGGAAATTGTTAAAGCGGTACGCGATAAATCGACACCGTGATATCCTCTTTACAGACGAAAAGATTTTCGATATTGAAGAGAAGTACAATAAACAGAATGATAGAGTGTACGCTAGGAGCTCTGAAGAAGCAGGAAAAAGAGTTCCGCGGGTGCAACATGGGCATCATCCATCATCAGTGATGGTCTGGTTGGGTGTATCTTATTACGGGCCAACTGAGGTTCATTTTTGCGAAAAAGGTGTCAAAATCAGTGCGAAAGTATACCAAGAGACAGTTTTGGATAAGGTTGTCAAAGATCTGCCCAACACGCTATTTTCGGGACATAATTTTGTGTTCCAGCAGGATTCTGCGCCAGCACACAAAGCCAAGACCACTCAAGCCTGGTTTGACCGTCGAAAAATCGACTTTATAAGACACGAAGATTGGCCTTCCTCTAGTCCGGACCTTAATCCTTTGGACTATAACATTTGGCAGGTCTTAGAGGGGAAGGTCTGTGCTAAACCACATAAAAATTTGGAGAGCCTAAAGTCATCTTTAAGAAAAGCAGTCACTGAGATAGATATGAAAATGGTGCGTGCTGCGATAGACGACTGGCCGCACCGATTAAGGGCCTGTATTAAAAACAAAGGAGGTAATTTTGAATAATTTTGAGTAATTTTAATTCTTTATTAAATGTACTTTAAATCGGTATATAATTTATTAAAAATTTATTGCTACTTTTGTTTTTATCATTATTTTCATTTGTGACAGAACTTTGGGACCGACTAGGTATGTTCATCGAGGCTATAAACTATCTTCGTGCAAAATTTCATTCAAATCGGTTCAGCCGTTTAAGCGTGATTGAGTAACATCTAAACATCCTGTTATGGTTTCTAAAATAAATTGGACTGGTAACATTAAAAAGTCTTTGGACAGGTTGATTGAAATGAACCAATCACGTGTAAGAATCGTTGGCCAATCCGATTCGACTTCCGGTCCGGTAGTTTTTACGCGCCAAGTCGATCAAAAGGCGGGCATTCTAGAAATGACGCTGGAAGTGAGCAGTTGTCTGCCTGTCAAGAAATAATTATTGTTAAGTATATCAGTGCAGCATAAGCAGTGGTTGTTCAGGTGTTAATAAAGTGGTTTAACAACAGTGAATGAGTTTAAATCGCAATAATCCAAACATCTAAACTTTCGCATTTATAATCTTAGTAGGATAATAGTCCTCTCCGTGAAGACAAATCGATCCCAATAGAGTGTGGCACGCCCATTTTCGAGAACCGGCGCTTATAGTATGGCAGTATGGCGGTTCACAAGACTGTATAGCAGAGCAAGTTGCTGTAGATTAATCCTAGATTCCTGGTCACAGGGTTGAGGGTTATGTTTTTGCAGGTACTCGCCGTTAGCAAGATGACCACAGCCGGATATAATATACGTAGTGAAGTAAATAAAAACAGCTTACTCGCACATGCCGGGCGCTGGACGTTCAATACGTTAGGTAGGTACTTGAAATTTTGAATAATATTTTTTTAGTATTATCGAAATATTTCGGTCACTATTGATTTTTCATTCAAAACGAATTCATCATCATCGTCGTGTCAGCTGAAAAATCTTCACTGCTTTCCCCAAAGAGTGGAATTGGTATTCTATAATTTGATTCCACAATTATGTCGTTAACAGTCCATTTCAAATATTTCATATTATTTCAGAAATCACAAACTAAATTGTGCGGGCAATTGGTTTCTTTTGGCGGTGACGTAAGGTGCTGACTGTTAGGTGACGAACAAGGAACGATTGCATGTGGTTCGATATGTTTTACAACGGCGAACAAGACCACGGGTGATGCAGTGTGAATTTTGCAGGAAAGGACAGTAGTTTTTATAATTTTATTTACATTAAGAAAAACTGTATTTAGTGGCTTTCCTGCGCTGCTTCCGCAAAATAAAGTCAAACAAAATAAATAATATTCACTATTTTCCTTTTACTATATCGCTAAAGCTTTTGCATTTATCGCATCTCTATTTTTCAATCAACCAATCACAAGCCAGCGCGGAACTGTCACTTTCAAACTGTCACGAGGAGGGGCCGTGGAAGGGAGAAAACGTTTCCGAACGGAATAGGCCGCGCCGCGCGTTCACCGTTGACCATTCGTTGTGTCAACAATTTTTGCAGGATCGCGGTCGGTTGGCTGCTAAAAATTTGTGATAGTGCTGTGATTGTGAAATACAAATGGATATTCAATCTTAATTCGTTCCTGTTTCGTGAAAAGTGGTATATTATTACTTATCAGAGACTTGGTGAGTAATTTGAAAAGTTTGCAACTAAGTAACTTTTTACCTTTGTTAGTTTTATGTAGTTCTTATCATATCATTGATTGCCGAGTCACTAATCTTGCTAGAATCTATTCACGTTTTCCAAGTTCTAATCAGAGAAAACTGATTAGAAATAGGAACTAGAGATAGATTATAAATTTTATTGTTATTCTATCGGTTAATTATTTGGAAATACCTGTAATTTTAATAATATGATTATCGCCGTCTGTTCAGATAAGTTCTCCGTGGATCGTAGCCGACAGTTATCGGAATATTGTGACCACAAAGTAATAAATAAAAGTAATAAGTCATAGTTCCCAAACACGCTTATTTTACTTGTACATAAGGTCACTGTTGATTAATAAATTAAATGGATTCATTTTATAGTAAAGATCTAAATATATACCATATGCTATATTTTCTTACCAGGCAATAAAATATACAAAGAAATTTTGTATGTATCCATTTCATCAAACTTTTTCAAACACTAATGAGGAGCGTTATAACTTATAAGTTTAACCTGTGTGTCTGTCTGTGGTATTGTAGCTCCCAAACGGATGAACCATTTAGTGCAGACTTTTTAAGATCAAGTCTTACCTGTCAAGTTGGTTCTTATCTATGTTTGCTATTTCTGTTTTTATTTTTTATTTTATTCACAATTGAAGAAAACCTCCATGAAGTTTAGTCATCTTAATTGAGAACACTAATACCAGTTATGGTGACTGAAGCATTATTATGAAGCCAAAATATTTTCTGATTCACCATGGCATGGGAATTACGTCAATCTACTTATGGTGTTATCAATAAAATATTATATTGTATGATTGCTATATATTATTATTTGTCACATTTCGCCCATCATCCCTGCTGCTTTTTTTTCCGGTTCCAAAGCGGACCTCGGGCTTCTTCAGAGCACAGCCGGGAATAACGCTACGAGGACAAATTTATATGAAGTTTCTGGTTAGAAGTCTCACAGCCCAGCTCAGAGTTTTGGCGGGTTTTACTGCCGCTGTCTTTAGGTGCTGCATTAATTCATTAACTAATTTACAGGGTCACTGACTGTGTTAAAGGATTTTTGATTGTGTAAGCATAATATCTATATTGCATTGGATGACCGCATATTCTTCTAGTTCCCTTCCCAGTCCCGTAGTTATTTCTTTTTCCAACTATTATCAATATCTAGATCATTTCATACCATATTGATTGATTTGATAAATAATTGCATATAACAGAACAGAGTAAAAGGCAATGCTAATTCAAATTTATCAGCATTTCAGCATAATATTGATTGTATCTGTCTTTTATCAAGTTAGTAATTATATCAAGCATAATAAAGTATACATCTTTTGCCTGATTCACGTTAATAAACAAGCATAAAAAGCTCAAAACTGTATCCTAACTTCGGAAAACTGTCTGAAAAAAAAAACCTATGCCTAGCCTATGTCACCCGGAGCAGGCGAAATGATTAATACCTCATTCATCAACGTCGGTTCAGTATCTTAAACACTATGGTGGAACTTACGTACCTAAATACAAACATACTTCTTAAATCATAACCCTTCCTTTCGCGTCTGGGAAGTCAGGTAAAAAGCTCGTAAGTCCACTCCGCTCTCTTGCATTGCCAAATATATGAAAACACATCTACGTACATGTGTGGTGGATATTTACCCTAAGCCTAATGTTTAACTGGGACAAGGCTTGTAACGAGCCAGGTGCACTAGGGGAGACATCAAAGGATGTCCCCTGGCCTTCCTGGAGTTAAAGAGTCCCCAGTGGTCCCAGGACGCTGGACTCTCCATACAAACATATCCATTTTAAAACGGCCTGCTGGAATAACATGAAAGTTTCCTTAAAATAAAATTTGAGAAATGAAGGTACTAATAGAAATCCTGTCTCTATTTTTAACCCCCGACGCAAAGAGAGGGGTGTTATAAGTTTAATGTGTCTGTGGTATGATAGCTCCCAAACGGATGGACCGATTTGAATGCGGCTTTTTTTATTCGAAAGCTGTTGTGAGCCCGAGTGTTCTTAGCCATGTTTCATGAAAATCTGTTTAGCCGTTTTTGAGATATTGGACTTTGAAATGAAAATGTCGGGGGTTTTTCAACTTTTCTAAGTTGTTTTTTTATTATAATTTCTAGAAACTAACTAGTTTCCATAAATATGCCGGAACTCATCATGTATGCAGTCTCATGTTATTCCTGTTGAATTTGCTGTCTGCTTATTGATTTAAAACGCCATGATATAACTTGACGACAGCCACAGTAGCCTAGTTGGTAGTGACCCTGCCAAAACGCAAAAGGTCCCGACTCCCGGACATTTACTTGTGTGATGAGCGCGACTATTTGTTTGAGCATAGATGTTTTCTATACATACATACCTAGGTACATACATTCACGCCTTTATCCCTAAAAGGGGTAGGCAGAGCACATGAAACTTGTGTTCCAGTACCACTTTTAGCATAAATGTGGTTATAAAAGATCGACAACATGTGATATTGTAGTGACAGGTTGCTAGCCTATCGCCCACAAGTCCCACAACACACTTCAACCCTGTTCCCTTAGTTAACTCGTACGACACCCACAGGAAGAAAGGGGGTGGTGCTATTCTAACCCGACACCACACGGGGCAATGTTTTCTATGTATTTATCTATATGTATAAGTATGTTCTATCGTCGTCTAGTGGCCATAGTATACAAGCTTTGCTTAGTTTGGGACCAGGACGATGTTTAAGATTGTCCCCGAATATAAAAAAAAATTTAATCACATAGCACTTGCCTAATCCTGTTTAAAATGTATCCATCAGTGTTTCAAATATATTCACTGATAGTGATAACAGCTTTATCGTACAGTATATATAGTATGGCTGTGGAAACTCAAAAATTCTAGAATTATAGGCATTCCATTAGACTGAGTCAGTTTCTGTGGTGGTAACGTGGTACGGGAGGGGTGACTGCGCCAGCGGCAACCAGACCCCGTAGCATGGACGGCCTTATCACACGATAAGTGACAAGCAAGATAGAGCGTCCGACACTGGCTGACACCGTTCAATAGAACGAGACGGACGCTCTATCTTGTCACTTATCGCGTGATAAAGTGTCTGCTACACGGTTGCCAACACTCCCGTCCGACCGAGCGACCTTGGTCGGCACCGACCGCTGTAGTATGAAATTTGGTTGCATGTACGCAAATCATCAAATGAATAAAGCCTGGTTTCCACTTTGATTAGTGCGAGTGCAGGTGGTTAGTGCGAGTGCAGGTGATTAGTGCGAGTGCAGGTGTGTAGTGCGAGTAGTGTCTAATTCACTGCGAGTGCAAGTGATTAGTGCGAGTGCAGGTGTGTAGTGCGAGTAGTGTCCAATTCACTGCGAGTGTTTAGTGGCAGGCACGCTGCGAGTGAGGGGGAAGGGAGTGCGCGCGGGACGTGGCTACTCGCAGTCCACTCACAAAAAAATAGAACACGCTTCTATTCACTTTACTACACAGCCAACTAATCACTTGCACTAATCAGTCGCTGTCCACACCTAGTCACTAATCACCTGCACTCGCACTAATCAAAGTGGAAACCAGGCTTTACGGTTCGGCAACCCGCTGACGGCTCCGCTGGAGTAGCAGGCGTCCATAGGCTGCGGTAGCTTACCGTCAGACAGTCCGTATGCTTCATTGCCACTGTCGTGATATGAAATAATGGTAGGCTTATGGTGTCTTATATTCTGGTCCTGTACAATTTAATTGAAATATTCATATTCTTCATTTGTCTTTCCTTTATTGAAGGAATGGTTTATTCATAATGAATATATGGTACATAAGGTCTTAAATATATATACATGTTTCTTCCCATAATATACTCAGTCTCTAGACCGGGATAAAATTACATTTAAATTAAGTACATCACATAATTATAGCATACTAGTGATCTAATAGTAAATATTAAACATTATTTTATCGCATGCTTCACATTATTAGCTACACTAAATTAGATTGATTTATATAAATAACATTGATAAAATTCTAATTAAATTAAATAATAATAACAGTCCAATATTATTCTATGTCACATGCTTCGTCAAATTTATAATTAAAAAAATCCCTAATACTATAGAAACACTTTTCAGCTAACATGTTGTACAATTTTGTTTTAAACTCATCCTTTTCAGTATTCGGCATGAGTCATATCGTATCATATGTACTTGAATTTATTTTTATCGTTGCTATAGACTATGAAAGATAACAAGTGATTTTGGATACTTGGAGAAATAAACTATTTCTCAACGCGTAAAAACCGTAAGGCTTCGTTCACACGGCATTTTCCTGCACGTTTTTTTGACAAAACCGTGTGAACCCAGCCTAACAGTTACAGGCATTTTAGATCTCCCCAATCCACATCCCCTCATGTCACGTAACTAAGTAGTACTTGTCAGATATACTTGCTTAACCTTGCACAGCACTTGGTTATTCCGTCTGTTAGGAGACAATATATAACAGTTTAGTTTTTTCATTACAATATGCACTTTTATATGCTTAGAATAAGGTCCAATAAGAGGGCTTTAACATTAAAAATTACCCAGTGGACGTAACCATAGCAACTAGTGGCATAAAATAATTGATTCACTCAAATATATTAATACTAGCTTCCGCCCGCGACTTCGTCCGCGTGGACCCGGGATAAAAAGTATCCTATATTTTAATCCAGGCTATAAACTATCTTCGTGCAAAATTTCATTCAAATCGGTTCAGCCGTTTAAGCGTGATTGAGTAACAAACATCCAAACATCTAAACTTTCGCATTTATAATATTAGTAGGATTAATTGTCAGTCATGTAGTCACTTCGAACAATACCTACATACTAAATCAGTTAATATGCTAACGATTAAGGATGTATGTATATAATTATTTATCAAAAAATATCTACTTATTCATGAACATGCGCCTTTGCATCGATATTACGTGCTGATATGATTATAAATGTTTTTTTTTAAATAAAAGACTCCAGTGATTAGCCCGTCTCACCTGGGCTGTTATTCGCTAAGCGCTAATACGGCTCACCCCGCCGGTCACCCGTCACGAAACTAGACCTCTGCCGACGCTTAGTTACTACGCATCGCGGTGTCAAGATATATTTGTGGGTGAGCTTTGAGGTGAACTTAAAACAAGTTAGAGAAAAGGGGGGCAGATGGTAAGTGACGACAGAGCCTAAGATGAAACTCACTGGTTCAGGAATAGCCTATTCTCTCTTGTTTTGAAGGCATCTAAATCGATATTCTGGACAATTCTGTGAATATATAGGTACCTAGTTAGTAGGTAGGTACTTTAAGAAATACAGGAAAGTAATAAACCTATACTGTTTTACAACGAGCTCTACTAAAAAGGAACATATTAGTGGATCAGATGACAAGCGATCTTTTCAGTCTTGACGACCTATGTGATAAAGTTATCATTTTCCGTAACTCCGCGATTTTTGTTGGTTAAGTACGACCGCTTTAGCCTAGTTGGTATTGGTAGTGACCCTGCCTATGAAGCAAGATGTCCTCGGTTCGAATCCCTGTAAGGGCATTTATTTCTGTGATGAGCACGAATATTTGTTCCTGAGTCATGGATGTTTTCTATATATTTAAGTATTTATTTATCTATATAAGTATGTTTATCGTCGTCTTGTACCCATAGTGCAAGCTTTGCTTAATTTGGGACTAGGTAGATTTGTGTAAGATTGTCCGCAAATATTTATTTATTATTATTATTATTAAAATTAAAAGTATTTACGTCAGTCTGGGCAGTAAGTGAGATATACCACCCACGGGCGCAGCGGCAAATCTCACTTCACACCCAGGAGAAGACGTAAAATAGTGTACGCACCACGGGCGGTAATTCGTAAAGCCCCAGATCGCAGGTTTTTGTGACCCGAACCGAAGGTGTATAATGTAAAGACTGTACACGATAAAATCCGGCCATGTATGTTATGGTAAATCTTTTGAATCTTGTATATCTTTGGAGCAGCTCTTCATTAAAATAGTTTTGTCGTTATCAAACTACATAATAAACATCCAAACATTATATAAAGTTAGGTCATCTATGACTTAGAGAATTTTATATTCCACGGTACCTATATTTTCTTGCACACGGTATTCTGACAAGCTTTACCAATTTTCCTGGTTTTTATTTTCTCGTGCTTTGAATTTTATAAGCTTAAATATACCTCATTACATTTTATTTTTACAATAGTTAACATTTTTACAATTACATTTAGATCAAGATAGATCTGAGGTGTTTTAACTTTGGTCAATTTGGCTTTTTGACAAATTATTGCCTCCCATACAAAAACAACTTTAAGTGCTTGGACTAGAAAGCCTCTCCGACTACCTAAGATGGAAAATAGTTTCAAAACGTACTTTTTTGGTAAGATAGCATTCTAATGAGCATATTAATGATTATGAAAATATAATGACCTTTTTGGCATTGTAGTAGGAAGTGAGTATAGATTATCAAAAAACGATGCTCAAACATTTAAAGGTATTTGGAGTATTTTCGACGAAAACTCACAGAAGCTAATACATTGTAATTTGAATTTATTTGAATTATATTTGCCAGTAGTTACAGATTATTAAAATAAAATAAGTGCTTGAATATGTGCATTCGGTGAAAATGTATACCATATCATGCATGGCCGGATTTTATCGTGTACAGTCTTTACTATTTTGTATGTCTGAAATCAGTTTTCGCTAGCATTGTGTAGGTCTTAAAATTTCCCCAGTCATGTGATACGTACTCGTACACGGATGACTTCATATCTGCAGTGTATCACTATCACTTCGACTTTACGGTTTACTAGCATCGATCATATAATTATACGTATTAGCATCATTTAACACCGTTATCAATATCGCCGCAGTAATAAAACGACAAGAAGTCGTGAAACAAGTGATAATCGTTATCGACCATATCGCCCCGATATCGGGATATCGTAAGGAGGCTCAGTGGAACCTTGTCTGTAAAACCAACAACACATCATGGCCGAATACCGCGCGGGGAAAGCTGGCATCAACGCCGAGGCCCAGGCCAGGATCAACAGCAAGTACAGCGATGACATCGCCCGGGAGACGCTCGAATGGGTGAGGACCCTCACCGGAGAACCCGCCAACACCTCCGGCGACGTCGAGAACCTCTACAACGTCCTCAAGGACGGCACCCTACTCTGTAAGTTGGTCAACGCTATCCAAGAAGGCTCCGTCAAGAAGATCAACCAGACCACCATGGCTTTCAAGTGCATGGAGAATATAAACGCGTTCCTGGAAGCGGCGAAGAAGTTGGGAGTGCCTGCTCAAGAGACCTTCCAGACTATCGACTTGTGGGAGAAGCAGAACCTGTACTCGGTCGTGATCTGCTTGCAGTCGCTCGGGAGGAAGGCTGGGAACTTTGGGAAGCCGTCGATCGGGCCGAAGGAAGCCGATAGGAACGTTCGAGAATTCAGCGAGGAGCAACTGAAGGCTGGGCAGAACGTCATTTCCCTGCAATACGGGACCAACAAGGGTCAGCAGACGGGGATCTCCTTTGGTGGCAGGCGGCAGATGTAAATTCCTATTCTTGTATATATTAATACATTTGTAACACGTTTCTAATATAGTATTTTTATTTAATAGGTGTGGCGTGTTGATTGTAAAGATGGCGGAATGCGTAACCGCTGATTAGATAAGGTCTGCGCTAAATGTTTTAGTTTTCGATTTATGGCTTTAGAATTGAGATAGCATGCAATTTTAATTAGTTTGTTGCACCGCCCGTAGTCTTTTTAAGTGCTATAACTAAGCCTAGAGGATACAGTTCGGCACTCGATGAGTGATAAACATTGATAAGATAGTCGATTGCATTGCCATTATGTACTTGCAAATGAATAACGGATCGTAGAATGCTTAGCAACGAGGTCAAATCACTTCAAACTAGCTTTGTAGACAAAGTTGACTTACGTTCGTATTGCATTTAGAAAGCGTCAGACTTAACTACTTAGATAAACAATAATGTTTTATAACACTTTAGCTAAGGGTTCTAAATCTGAAATGTTCTGACGATTGAGTATTATGGCGAACGTGTTAGGAGACATCATCCTCTTATTAATATAGATCTGCCTTTATCCACCGACATAAGGACCATGTGACATATTTATGAGTATAAGTTGTATGCACCTATATTTTTACACTGGTCTGTACTGGAAGACGATATCTTTAATACGTACATTGATAATAACGACTCAGAAACATATATGCACGTTAATCTCAAACATATTTACCTTTACCAATTTGAACCCAGCATCAGCACATCAGCAGTACCGCAGCACGGCTATCACAAGACGGTGCGGGAGGTCTCTTGCACTATCCGTCTCTTTCTACGTTTTCTAATAAGGGAGAGACGGATAGTGCGAGAGAGCTCGAGAGAGCACCCGGGCCTTTTGATAGCCGTGCAGTTTGTATATAAATTCCGCACGGTACTTCCCACACACTGCACCGCACCTCCGTCCGGCGAAATTTGTACGCACAGCGGGAGGCGGCGGCAGTGTGTGATGCGCTTAATGTAATTATTTTTTTAACAGTAGATGCATGTTGCTTTTATCGGCACTAACTAAAACAACCGACACCTGGATATAAGTGTTCCGTTCACCCAACCTTGACTGTAACGAGATAGCATGCCCATTTCCCCGTGAACATCACCTTTAGCAAATGTCGAGGGGGAACTTCCGAACATTGTGACGTCATATCCTAAATATTGATCTAGCGTTGGCTAGCGCAGATATCGGCGGTATCAGCTGCCGGCAGGTACTAAACGACCGAGAATTTATGATTAGGTAGTGAACAATGCAAGTATGCGTTCATGGTTTTATGTGTTTTATATGTAAGCAGCCGGGTAGGAGATGAGACTGTAGGGTTCTTTAACTCTTTGTTATCAGACGATTTCCCAATGATGGGTTGAGGGAAGGGAAGGAATACGTATTTGGGCATTGTCTGTCAAGTTTTATTTGCAATATTAAGCCTAATAAGAAATAAACTTTGTTACCTACTTATATTATTTTCCCTTTCCCCAAACACAAATGTTCAAATGAGGAGTAAATGCCAATGAATTTTAACGCCTTTTTAACTAAAATAGGTTTGATACATCCTACTGATATTATAAATGCGAATGTTTGGATGTTTGTTACTCAATCACGCTTAAACAGCTCAACCGACTTTGACGAAATTTTGCACGAAGATGTTTTATAGCCTGGATTAAAATAAAGGATATTTATTTATTTATTAAGAAACAAACAGTCTCATATGGTTACATTTGACACAGTAAAAAGTAGTAAATTATGGACTTACAGTTTCCTTAATCGGAATATTTAAACCTAAACATTAAAAACATTAAAAGTTTTGAGTTAAATTGAGATGCATCGTTAGTAGTACAAACATTGCCAGGAAACTTACAGTTATGATAGAGTTGTATTACAGTTGTTGAATACGTTGTAAAGATAATCGTTTGAAGGAAGGATAGTTTTTATCCCGGGTCCACGCAGACGGAAGTCGCGGGCGGAAGCTAGTGTATAATATGAGAAAGGGTCTAAGAATTCACATTGATTTGTTTGGTATTGGTACCTGAACTTAGTTCCGACCAATAAGTCCAGGTATTGATCAGCATATACGAGTACAATCCAGTACCGGGCACAAGTCTTCCATAAACGAGAGGGAATCTAATCTTCACAATCAGAGCGTACACTTCGCAGACCCGTATGTGTAGACGGCTGAGGGCGTCTACATATAAACACTTCTGAGTCAGAATTATAGAATACTAGCTTCCGCCCGCGACTTCGTTCGCGTGGACCCGGGATAAAAACTAATCTATATTTTAATCCAGGCTATAAACTATCTTCGTGCAAAATTTCATTCAAATCGGTTCAGCCGTTTAAGAGCGTTTCTCAAAAAAAATGCCACTACATTTTTTCGGAGATTTTCTGCAACTTTTATGTTATTTCTACTCAAAATCACGATGTCCTTCCATCCCACTAGGAGAAAAAAGTGTCCCAAAATGTTCATACATTTTTGAACTTTCCTATTATGTTACCACCATACAAAGTGTATGGTAAATGGTAACACAATAGGAAAAATATCTTTGGGACAGTTTTTTGTCCTACCAGGGTCGAAAGAGCTCCTAATTCTGAGTGGAAATAGTTAACATAAAATTCCTAGAAGTACAATTAATAATAGTGGCATTTTTTTTGAGAAACGCTCTTAAGCGTGATTGAGTAACAAACATTCAAACATCTAAACTTTCGCATTTATAATATTATATATATATAGTAGGATGATAATTATATGATAATTATATGAATATCAGAATTATATGTATTGATGCTATGCTGATAATGAAATCTTATACCACGAAATTTTGGGAATTATAATTGAACTAATGTGCATAATATTTATGTAACATATTCGTAATAATCTGTTGTGTATTTCTGATGAAGCTATAACAGCTAAGACCTAAAAAAAGGGCCTCCCTTACGAAAAACGTATTTTTTGGCGTTTTTTTTTGCCGGTTTCAAAATAAAATGGTCTTAATTCAATAATTAATGAGATAAACATACTCGAGTCTTTAATTTTATTTAAAACACCACACCAAAAAAGCGTCGCATGTATTAAATATTTTTTATAAACTCAAAAATATTTTAGCCTCCGGGCCTAATTAAGCTTGGAGGCTAAAATATTTTCGTCTCAATATTATAACAAAGACTTTTAGCCTTTTAATAAGGTTACGAGCTCCGAGAGTCTAAAGCTGCTGAATACAACTAAGCTTCGGGGCTAAAGAGCTTTATAGGCTTTTAGCCCTATAGGCGTCAAAATCGAAGCCAGCCTCGAAAAAAAGAGCTAAAAGGCTCGAGTCCTATGGAACACTACTTCTGACCAAGCCCGCTAGGAAAAATTCACGAATAGCATTGCTAGCCTCACGCATCTCTACCTACTGGTGGATTTTTCCTCGCACACCGCTCCGCTACCTAGCACAGCTCTGGTGGATACTCAATTACTCACCCTAAATACGTTCTAAAAAAAATGTAGCATAAGTGACTCGATAAAAATATTCTAATATAATTAACGAACCTACTCGCAAAATTTCACGAGAATCGGTTGAGAAATGCGACTTGTAAAGGGGAACAGCGGGAAAGCGGGACATCCGGACATCTGGACATACAAACGACTTGCGGCCCAAGCTGAAGCATAGAATTTCGTTCGCTTCGCTCGCTCGTTCGAAAAGTGTAATAAAGCTGAAAAGAGACAAGTTATAAAATGACAAAGGTTGGCGTTGCGTGGTAACCTAGGGTGCAAATAAAGACTTAATATCAGAGCTGCAAATGCAGGTGAAATGATTTACTTCATAATTTCAAAACTCTTCACACTGACTCACAGGATAATTGGAACAATTACACTGACATTCTCTTAGCAAATAAATGAACACGTTCACTGCCAGTTAGCTTCAATTTAGCACTACGACGAACTGTGCTATTTGTTGTATCATGCTTAATAATCCCCCGGCCTCTCGTTCATCCGGATGGATGAACGAGAGGCCGGGGGCCGGAGTATGGATATACTATCTATACTAATATTATAAAATTCGAAAGTGTGTCTGTCTTTTTGTCTGTTTGTCTGTCAGCTGTCTGGACCTCTTCACGCTTAAACCACTGAACCGATTGAGATGACTTTAGTATGGAGATAGTTTGAATCCGGGGAAGGACATAGGATAGTTTTTATCCCGGAAATCATCCCATAAGGAGGTGAAATGGGGGGTGAAAGTTTGTATGGAGCTACGATATAAACGAGTTCCGCGCGGACGGAGTCGCGCGCAGAAGCTAGTAATACATAAAAGTGAAAAACTATACGTCTGTTTCTTGTCTGCCTGTTTTTTACCTTTTCACGCTCAACCTTTTAACGGGCATAAAGACTTAAGTAAGTTTTTATCATCGAATTTAATCCGGAAATCAGAGAAAGAAAGAAAGCAAGAAAGAAGTTACATTTATTCACAAACACACAGGACACATACATATTAAACCATGAAATAAACAAAAGACAGATAAAACATGAAACAAGTATGTCTGTGCGGCAGTGAACCGGACACTCATTATATCAGCCGAAAGACGTCTACTACTGGACATAGGCCTCCCCCAAAGAGTGCCAAAGTGACCGGCCCTGCGCCACTCGCATCCAGCGGACTCCAGCAACCTTTGCCAGGTCATCCACCTTGTGGGGGGCCTACCCACGCCGCGCCTTCCGGTACGTGGTCGCCACTCGAGAACCTTTCCGCCCCAACGGCCATCGGTTCTACGTGCTATGTGTTACGAACCGGACACTGGTTCAGCATTATGCCGAGGTGTCAGACACCTGCAGCGCTGATTTTCAGCCAGCACCGTCAGTGACTCACGGAAACGTCATACAAATGTAATCAGTCATACGTAGTCGGTCCCAAAGTTCTGTCACTGGCATATTATTTTTAAATTTAGAAGATGATTTTAAGAAAATCTTATTGCATTCCATTTTTGAATGTTTGACAATTATTTTAAAACAAAAAAAAGTCATTCGTTGCAATTTCTCACGATGGAGTGGACATTGAAAGAAAACCGAATAGCTGTTTTAGCATTGCACCGCTGTGGGCACTCGCCAAGTACCATTTTCAAGTTGCTCAAAAATTTAAAAATAACGCTTAGGTTTGTGTACCGTAATATTGATAGGTACAATGAAGTCTCCAGTGTTGAGGACAAGAAAAGAATTGGCCGGCCTCGCTCCGTACGAACACCAGCAGTGATCAAAGCGATCAAGGCGCGCATAGCAAGAAATCCTGTCCGAAAACAGAAATTGATGGCTTTGCAGATGGGTGTCAGTATAAAAACCGTCAAAAAGGTTTTAAACGAAGATCTTAGTCTACGAGCATACAAAAAAAGCGTGGGTACTTACTTAATGCCCGTCTAAAAACAATAAGGCTTAAAAGATCCCGGAAGTTGTTAAAGCGGTACGCGAAACATCGACACCGTGATATCCTCTTTACAGACGAAAAGATTTTCGATATTGAAGAGAAGTACAATAAACAGAATGATAGAGTGTACGCTAGGAGCTCTGAAGAAGCAGGAAAAAGAGTTCCGCGGGTGCAACATGGGCATCATCCATCATCAGTGATGGTCTGGTTGGGTGTATCTTATTACGGGCCAACTGAGGTTCATTTTTGCGAAAAAGGTGTCAAAACCAGTGCGAAAGTATACCAAGAGACAGTTTTGGATAAAGTTGTCAAAGATCTGCCCAACACGCTATTTTCGGGACATAATTTTGTGTTCCAGCAGGATTCTGCGCCAGCACACAAAGCCAAGACCACTCAAGCCTGGTTTGACCGTCAAAAAATCGACTTTATAAGACACGAAGATTGGCCTTCCTCTAGTCCGGACCTTAATCCTTTTGACTATAAAATTTGGCAGGTCTTAGAGGGGAAGGTCTGTGCTAAACCACATAAAAATTTGGAGAGCCTAAAGTCATCTTTAAGAAAAGCAGTCACTGAGATAGATATGAAAATGGTGCGTGCTGCGGTAGACGACTGGCCGCACCGATTAAGGGCCTTTATTAAAAACAAAGGAGGTCATTTTGAATAATTTTGAGTAATTTTAATTCTTTATTAAATGTACTTTAAATCGGTATATAATTTATTAAAAATTGATAGCTACTTTTGTTTTTATCATTATTTTCATTTGTGACAGAACTTTGGGACCGACTAGGTATATAACAAGGTGAAATGAGGGACAAATTTTTTATAGGAGTGCGATTAATGAATCTACGAGGACCATAAGTAAGACCTGGCAAAAGTCAAATGTCACGCAAGATTTGAAATAAGTAATAATCAGTTTATTGTTTGTTATTACTATTAGCCCCGCGGCTCTGCTTGCGTTCTCTGTAAAGCCCGTCACAGACTTGCTTGATTATAATATATAACGTAAGATACCGAAATATATTTTATACTAGCTTCTGCCAGCGACTCCGTCCGCGTGGAACTCGCTTAAGTATATCGTAGTTCCATACAAACTATTACCCCCCCCACTTCATCCCCTTGGGGGTGACTTCCGGGATAAAAACTATCCTATGTCCGTCCCCAGGACTCAAACTATCTCTATACCAAATTTCATCCAAATCGGTTCAGCGGTTTAAGCGTGAAGAGGTAACAGACACACTTTCGCATTTATAATATTAGTATGGATTTATCCCATCGTTAAACTCGTTGCTGTCCTAGCAAGCGCTCGATTTCAATACAATACATTCTAAGTGAAATACGGATACTTACGCTCTGTCTAACACTTAATTGTTCGAGAAACGGAGATATTACCTCATTTACGAAGTCACTTAGAAAGAAACTTCCTCTATATGCCCCGAAATATACAAAAATATGTACCTATATACATATAGCAATTAGATCCAGCTCAGCGGGCGTAGCACGGTTGCCATTTTATCACTTATCGTTATGGATAAGGCATCCGTCACTCTCGCACTCGCATACTTGTCAGAGCGTGATGGGCGTCTTTACCACAACGATAAGTGATAAAATGGCAACCATGCTACGCCCACAGTTATGATTATGAACTTCAAAACAAAAAGCGTAGGCTACAAGGTAAGTAGCCTAGGTAGTCCTAAGTCAATGGTTTAATTGCTTACCTCTCTTACGAATGCTCATGACTACCAGAGTAAAATTATGGAGACAAAACATTTTTATTGACTAATATCCACTTCGGCAGGGAGACGGTGTGCATGAGCAATATGAGCATACATCAAAGAGATTTCCGTCTGCCGCTTTTGACCTGTGAAAACGGTTACCGCATACGAACGCTATGCCATGCGATTTGGAAACATCCCTCGCCCAGCGTGCGGGCCCTTTTAAACAAAGAAAATGAGTCACAAGAACCGCGCAACGCGAGAAAAGCAACGACAACGGCACATTGCGTTGCCATGTCGAATACGGCTAAAATAGCATACCTTAATTATGCTCGTACCAATAATTAGTAATTTCTAAGTAGGGCAGTGTGATGACGATGACGTCACACGTAAACAAAGCACTAATTTTCCGTCACGGTCATGTCGGCACCCCGCCGGAAGCTATGGTCACGCGTCGCCTGTTGACGGAAGCACGGATATCCCCGCGTCTGTGGGGCAATTGCTTATGGTTGAGATTATTTCATGTGGCCGGCTTTTTATAAAACTGTCATTCGAATTGGAATCTAAAACGTTGGACGGTAGAGTTGCTTTTTGAATGGACTGCTTTGATTCAATTCGGCCAGTGGTTGTGAAGCGCTCATAGCCTAGCGGCGCCTGCGAGTTGGAAATGATGACGCAGGTTAAGCAAAGATGGCAGCGGGGTCAGTCTTTGGCCGCCTGTTTGAGTGGTTACTATAAATGAGCTCCTCTGTACTTTGGAAGGCACGCTAAGCAGTCGATTCCGGCTGCTGTCTATTTATATGACAGTAGTAGTCGTTAAGCCGAGTTTAGAGGCCTTCGGGCGGCTGAAGAACTCCTAACAGTCGAGTTGCCCACTCACTTGACAAAGGGGGGGGGTAACTGTTACTCGCGTCCGCAGGAGCTAATACCTACCACAACCCTGCACGTGTCCCGTGGGTGGTAGTAAAGATTGACAAACTTAAAAAAGCCCGAATAATGTATGCCATACGATTAAAATAAATCCAGTTGTTTTTTTACTAGTAGCATCGCAGAGGTGTCAGGGGTCGACGGGACTTGAAGTTGAGGCTAACTTCACACGCGAACGTATATGGTGCGTATCCATACTGATATTATAAATGCGAAAGTGTGTCTGTCTGTCTGTCTGACTGTTACCTCTTCACGCTTAAACCGCTGAACCGATTGAGATGAAATTTGGTATGGAAATAGTTTGAATCCCGGGGAAGGACATAGGATAGTTTTTATCCCGGAAATAATCCCCTGAGGGGGTGAAATGGGGGATGAAAGTTTGTATCGAGCTACGATATACACGAGTTCCACGCGGACGGAGTCGCGGGCAGAAGCTTGTTGTACATAAGCACCGGCTAGAAACAATCGTGTATATTCATTCATTTTTGTTATTTTCCTCAGCGTCTAGCATTCTTATTTAAATTGTCCATCATCATCCCCCTAGCGTTCCCGGTTGTGCCCTAAACGAGCCCGGGGTCCAACTTGACACCTAATCCCAAGATTTGGCAAAGGCACTAGATTTACGAAAGCGACTGCCATCTGACCTTCCGACCCAGAGGGAAAACTAGCCCTTATTGGGATTACACCGGTTTCTTTAGGATGTTTTCCTTCACCGAAAAGCTAACGGTAAATATTCAGTACCTAAGTTCCGAAAAACGAATTGGTACGAGCCGGGATTCCAACCCATGACCGCCGCTTGACAGCCTGAACCACTAGGCTTACTGTAGCTGACAGTTTTAAATTGTCCATGAACTATGGAAAGTATGGCAACCCCATTGAACTGGTTCGGGCATTGTAAAGTACGTAATGTTTTCTTCCTGTACGTTGTAGGAAACATTCTCAGTAATATTCTTAACAAATCTCATTTATAATATTCTTTTGTGTGTTGTCCTAGGGTTGGAATTACTAACCATGGATGAAATGCGTAGATACACTGATTTTTATACCGACGTTCGCCAGTTTCTGTGCACGGGCTAATATAATAAAATCATCATCATTGGCCTTTACATCTATGAAAAGATGATTTAAACAGCGTCCATATTAGAGGAGCGGCACTTACGTAAGTGGCTTGGCCGATACGGGAGCGACAGCCACGACCGCATAATTGGCAAGCAAATGTGCTGCCCGGAGATGAAAGCGGAAGAGCAGCGTGTTGGTATCTTAATTCGCGCCTAAAGGATATGGTGTCCTTTAGGATCGACCCCACAACTTGGGAAGAACATTCTCAAGATCGAGACCAATGGAGGGAGACCCTACGCAATGGAGTGGTGGAACATGATAAAGCTTGGTTCGATCTCTCTCTTATAATAAAATACTGCATGGCATATCGAGATAACATTTAGCAAGCGAGCGAGACCAGGTTTCCAGGGATACATGTGCCGCAAGACAATTATGTTGTCGCTCTGCGCTTGAATATATCTCTACGACGTGATCGTCTGTAGGATACAAAAGTCTCATAACAACCGGTTTGCGTCTAGCATTACCTTGAATGATAAAACGTTGCATTATATTCTACGTTTCTACGAGAGCATCTTCAAGTTCTTTATTAATTATTAGCTATAATTTCATGTGCTTATGAAGAACCTTTTGCTCTAATACATACCCTTGCACTTTCCAAATGAAATAGATACGCAACGTTTTCGGTATAATATTGAAAGGTTGTGTGACATATGTATGTAATTTGTATATCCTTACTAATATTATAAATGCGAAAGTGTGTGTGTTTGTTTGTCCTTCTTTCACGTCGCAACGGAGCGTCATATTGATGTGATTTTTTGTATGGGGATAGTTTAGAAGCTGGAGAGTGACATAAGCTACTTTCTGTAGCGGGAAAACATCTAATTCCCACGGGAAAATTCAATATTTTTCATTTTCCTAAAACCACGCGAGCGAAGCCGCGGGCATCAGCTAGTAAATATATACTTGCAATCACGTTCTCGAAAACGGCCCTAACGATTTCGATGGCATTTGGAATATAGGGGTTTACGGGTGCGAATTATCGATAGCTTTAGTACTCATGCCTATGAAAATACGTTTTCTCCGTATTTTCACCCGAGCAGAGCTCTGTCGCCCAGGCACTGATCTATTAAAAGAGCAATATTTGCGCGTCCGTTTATGGTGTTTTTGTAAATGAGTTCTTGAAAACGGCTTCAACGATTTCGACGAGTTTTACAGTAGGTTCGGAGGTTTACGGGGACGACACACCGATTTCTGTAACGGTAACTCGACGAAGACATAATAGCGATAAAACTGCTTTGTCATGGCCATGACTACTGTCATCTGTTGTTATTACACCCGCTTGTTAGTTCCAGTGAAAGTTGTTATATTCGCAATATCATTCGATCTGACACGTTTGACATATTGATGACAATGATGCGGCAATATTTAATTACAAGTATTATGTTATGACTCACATAATACTTGTAATTAAATAACTTATGGCTTAGAAAGTTGTAATGGCCGCTCCACACAATGGGCCATCTTGACCCATCATACAGGACGCAACTATTAAAGGGAGTAAGACATATTTATGTCTCGTTCTACCGCATAGCCGCGTTCTGTATGATGGGTCAGGATGGCCCATTGTGTGGAGCGGCCGTAATATTTCAGCGATTCGCCATTGCCAAGTTAAACGTCGCGTAAGTCTTAACAGTGGGTATTAAGCGGTAAGCATGCATAATGAGTGTCTGTAACTCGTTGCTTGAGCTACACGTGTTTGAGAAAGCCTTTGTTATGATGCTGGATTCCAGTTCTCTTAGCATCGGTTCCTTATTACTAAGGGTCGAGGTCATAAGATATAAGGTGATGTGGTATATAAGGTAGGGGGCAAGCAGGGGAGCAGCTCAAGAGCTCAAGAGTTGACGATAGGTCGTCGAGATGTCAAAGAGGTTGCCTGATGGGATCGGAGTAGATGGAGGGCCTGTTTTGAGCTACACCGACAAGAGCTTAGCTCTTAACACGTTCGCAACCAATAACCCGCCTAACGGGCACTCGTAATGTTTGCTCAGATGCCGGCTAAGCCCGCTAGGCGGGCAGGGCAGTAGTATGAACTAGCGAATTCTGTCGGTTTCTGGTGATTTTTTTCATTTTTAGTCCGGTTGCGAAAGTGTTTAATAAGAAGAACAGAAGAGAAGAGGTCATATCCTCGAGAGTCTCGTACCTGACGTGCCTAGGTACCTCTTACCGTCTGTCGACGAACGCTGATTAGGTACCTACTTAATTTTCTGATTCGTTTTGTTGATAGCTGGAGATAAATTAAGTATCTTGCTCTTAACACAGCGCAGAGCGAAAGCTCCGACGACTTAACCGACACCACGAGGACCACAACACCACACATCTACAGAGCAAGTAGTGTGTTAATATGGCTGCGTTCTTCTCCTGTCAGCTGGAGGTTCTTCTCCGTTCTCCAGACAGGCTGCTTCAAATATGAGCGAATCTCTCTAAAACAGATGAAGCTGGGTCGGTGTCAAAGGATCGTCCTTATCCTTAAGTTCGGTATGTGGATCCCTTTAATGAAGGCTTCCGTCAGATGGTCAACCGCCAGCTCCCTTGTATTCAATCAGTTTCTGTCTACCCGACTCGTGCCAAGGGCATGTGGCCCTCGCGCCGGTGTCAAAGGCTCCAGTCCACAGTTCGAGCATTGCTCCATTCCCACGTAACTAGATATCGATCGTCGTTGCGAGGCTTCCGACGCGGTTGGAGGGCTCCGTTACTCAATCCGAGATTAACGGGATGCCTTTATGACAGCCAGCCTCACGCCCTTCCTGTACGCCTGGCATACCTTGCTAGTCGCTCTGCACGGCTATCATGCGTCGCAAAATAGACGTGCTGATCGGTTTAAACTCGTCAACAGTCAACGGAATAAGATTGGGGATTTATAAGTAGTTTTTTTCTCAATTTCTTAATTAATACACTAGTTACTTTGTTATGCGTAATACCCAGTACAATATATGGCAAACCATAGGTGAACTCTAATGGTCCCCATCCACTATCAGTCCGCCGGATGTTATCAGCCTGTCAGTTAGAACAAAAATTTGACAGTTCCGAACAACTGACAGGCCAGGGACTGCAGGCGGACTGATAGTGGGTGGGCCCCAGTGGTTACACACGCAACCATTAGCAGCGATGAAAACGCGATACAGCATCGATCTAGGTGACTGTCTATGGCTAGTGTCGCGATACAGCGCGTTTGTATAACTGCAAAGGTCACCGCTCTTAATCATTGTGTACACCATGACAGCTCTTTGGTTGCCTAACATTTCCCTGTAGCTACAATCATCGCAGCCTTCGCATCAATTCCCGCGATCATTTTAAAATTATTCTTCATCTCGCTAAACACAACGTTACGTGTGAAATATATGTGCTTATGGTGGGTTTAAACAAAAAGAACGAACATACTAGAACTTACGGTGAAACATTGGCCAAGAACAGTTGACAGATTACGCAATACGAGTTCATTCGCTTTGTCTAAACCCGCTTAAATTATAAAAGGGCTACAGGTACCTAATACGTTGTATAATGGAATTAACAATACTAGCCCACACGCATACGCAAATCCCTTTGCATCAGTAAAGAGAAAGTGGATCTTAATGATTAAATGTGCGTAAATGACCTACATCCACTAATTGATACAGTTTAAGTTTCTCAGCTTCCCGTAATCAAATCAGCGTAGCGTGAACATTTGAGATTCGCGTGCTTCAAATATTTCTTATTTATAACGGTTACGTAAGGAATCGTCATTGTTTTTAGTTTTGAAAGCAACATTGTTTCGGATTATAGCACGGTGTAAGTGAACTCGGATTAAGGTGGGCTACATAATGCATTGTGCACTCGAAAAGTGGGCCACACGTAACTTAATTGTATTGTCTTAGCATGGTTTCTGATATAACTTTTAATTCATGTTTTGTAGTTAATTTCAAAGTCACGACTAGCTTAGAAGTGCAACAAACAAGTCGACCAAAAGTCTAGGTATATGAGTGGTATTCGTGGTGACATGTTCGGGAACCCATGGCGCCCCCATTAACGGTAAAGACGGAAACGCCGGAGTGGTTTTAGTGGGTAGACTCCCTCCCCCTTCTCTTTAAAAGGAAACACAACGGCCGTTTTTCCATAGAAACGGTGTCCCCTGTTTTCTCCCTGGATAATGGCAGTAGAGCAATCATTTTTTTTTCCATAAATCTATGGCTACTATTGACATGTTCCTATGTTTTCCTTTTTTTCATAAATTTATTCTTAAAAGAGATATTAACCTCCAAAAACCTAAAAAAATGCCAGATTTTCCGCTGTGTTCAAACATCCAGAAAACAGTTTTGACTAGATTATTTAAAAAAAGGAAAACATAGGAACACGGCCAAAGCCTTTCTTTGATTTTTAATTTAAAAAAAATAGTAAAATAGTTCAAGTTTTGGAGAAGAAATCAGGGGACTACGAAACGTTGATTTTATGTAATTTTAATAGGTATTTTCGGTCCAAGCTGGAGTTGTCTCTATCGCGCGCTGCGGCGGGAGGCTTGTGGTTGGCGCGACAGCAATACATTTTACAAATAACTAATTCTCAATTATCTTGACCTTAGTGTTTCCTCTTAAGAGTCCGCAGTAAGCTCGGCCGAATTTCACCTTCCCATACAAACGTAGTTACGCTCTCATTGTAAAACTACGTGGACTATGACGAAACTTTGCATATACATTGACATGAGGTATATCTATGTCTGTAATTAGTTTATATGGTTCCAGTTTATAAAACAAACGAAATACAACAAAAACAAGTTTTGTATGAAAAACTTAAATTCGCTGTTTTTTTTACTATGGTATCTGAAGCTACATAAAGTAATTACAGACATAGATATACCTCATATCATTGTATATGCAAAGTTTCGTTACAATCCAACACGTAGTTTTAAAATGAGAGCGTAACTACGTTTGTATGGAGAATCGAGCTTACTGCGGACTCTTAAATGGAGATGGCTAGAGGGTGTGAGTCCCACATACCTTCCATTGTTTTTATTTTTTATTTTTTTATTTATTAGGCTCACACAACAAATTACAGTCATACATTGAGTACATTAAAAGCTTAGTGTCTAGATCTGGACTACAATTCTAAACAGTGTGTGCACAGAAAGATTAATAACTTAGACAAACTATTCACTAGATGGAATTACATATGAGTATTGCCCAACTTACAGGGATAGGCAATGTGCATAACATTTTATTTACATTTAAAATTAATCAGAATAACAGAATATTGAGTTAATAAGCATTATACAAACGGCACATTCGGACAACGGGATTATAAAATGATGTGTTATTTTTGTACATTTCGAGTTGGAATAATCTGTGTGATGGATTACGAGCTTTGTACCTGGTGATAAAGTTCAAGAGAGAAAGAAAGGAAGGACAATCAATGTGTGAGTGTACAATTTTGTATAATGTAATCAATTCACTACATTTTCTACGAGATGAAAGAGATGGTATGTTGAATTGTTTCAGCCTGCTGAGGTATGACCTTAGATTGCGCCCTAGCTGAAGCCTGAAGCAAAGAATGTTAAGAAACTGCTTTTGGACTTTTTCTATCCTATCGATATGAACTTTGTAATATGGTGACCAAATAACGCAACCATACTCTAAAGAGCTTCTAATCAAGGCGTAATATAAATATTTGAAAGTGTTTGTATTCCTGAAGTCTCTTGTGGAGCGAGAAATGAAACCGACCAATTTAGTGCACTTGGATATTAATACGTCATAGTGATTATGAAAGGTTAATTTTTCATCAAAGTTAATACCAAGATCGCGAACAACAGACGTACGATTTAAGCTTAAACCGCTAAGAGAATAATTAAAAACTATTTTTTGCTTGGATGTTGTAAAAGAAATAATGTAGCATTTATCAGAATTTTAAAACATGCGGTTTGCAACACACCAATCAACAATAGCATTAAGGTTATCCTGCAAGATTACACAGTCCTCGGTTTTAGTTATACTAGAATATATCTTAAGATCGTCTGCGTATAATAGACAAGGGCATGACAATTGCTGAACCAGGTCGTTGATAAAAACGATAAAGAGGAGAGGATGCGATCCTTGCGGCACACCAGATGATGAATATAGCTTCCTTCTTCTTGCTTCATTATAGCTTCCCCGGCTGCGGGGGTGCGTAAAGTGCATTTCCACTTCTTAAAAAAAGGTATGCGTGGTATGACTAATCGGGTTTTTTCTAAACGCTTTGTAGTTGTCTCAGTTTAAATATGATGACGATACAATTCTGAACTTATTTTGCACTTCCAACTGCCAATTTCGGTGGTTGAAAGCTGACTTTCTCACTGGATCTGAATTAGCTTATAGTATCAAAACTAAGCTAACATTGATTTAATGGAAAACCATCTATGCAGAAAGTGTAACACTAGTTGAAGCGTTGGACCGACCAAGTCAAAAGTCAAAATGGCAGTCAATAATCCACGGCACGAAGGTACCCGAAGTACGGGGGCATTAGCGACGGAATGTGAAGCTTGCCACCACCCCTGACAAGGCCAAGACGATCACGACTACTCTTGCAAAGTGTGTGACGATTATAACTGCAGCTGGCCTCTTTAAGCTGACATATCCTGAAACCATATTAACCAAGTCTCTAGACAAATCGCAGAGACAAGTCGCAGTTACAAAAGTTTCTTTTGTAACTGCGATGTTGGTCCCATCACCATATTCGCACGTCACTCGCAGCAAGGGGAGCGAGCCAGATTGATACGGCCCTGATGCCGCGATTATTTATTCGTTAACCTGCGTTATTGATAAATGCAGGTTGACCCCATCTGTTGATCTGTAATTGTGACAATTAGCCTACTACACACGAGTTCATGATCAATCGTTGACATTATTGGATTGACTTAGGATTGCCGTGGACGTCATATCGATTAGTTAAGGCTACTAAATAAACCTACGGCGACTCGATTTTGCTAAGTAGTTAGATTAGTTTCTTCAGTTGGAATCTATTTTTATTGGATAATACAGATTCCATAATTTCTATTCTTTACCATACTCGTCACACCCTAGTACTCTTATGTATTTCGTTGTTACTCGTATATACACCTATTTTATTGAGATTATATCTTTGTTTTATTTATTTGATCTGCATACCTCATACCTCATACACACACGTAATTTATAATGTTATCTTATATTATGAGTAAATAAATCCGAATCTGAATCACGAAGATACGCAGACCTAAAATTTGTCAAACTAGTTATAAATTATGGAGATGATCAGACGATCACCTTAATGAGTTTTGCCACACACACATTGGCAGCTCTTTCACATAGGATATCTCTTTTCCTTCTACGTGTAAACGCATCTTACGAATAGTTGTCTCTGGAAAGTCACATAGCAACTATTTCCGTTCGCTATCCTTCCTTTTCCGCTGTTTCTATTGACTTTATGCTAATGCGCATGCGCTCGTAATCGCCCATACGCAGCGCTTGTGATTCCACTCAGGTTTCCCCGCCGCCAGGTCGTCTCGTTACTGTCTGATTTATTGTCATATTGTGTAATATGAATCTCATCTGTTTTATAACAGGTATATTGTTGATCTATTCTTTAGATCGAATTTAAATTTTCGTGAGACATGTTGAAATAATGCTAATAGTTATACGGTTCAACTCACGTATTAAATGTCACTACGGCGACATGTTTCGAACTCTTCGGAAGTTCTTATTCGGTGTCGAATGCACGGGCCGTTACGTAAGTTGAACCGTGTAATTGTTAGCAGTATTCTTTCGATTTTTGCTGGGGAGGCACGGAGATAGTATTTGAACAACGGTTATACGATTAAGGTAATGCTCAAAATACCTGGAATATTGAAACCACCAAATGCTCACATCGCGTGTTAAAGAAATCCCTATAGTTATCCAGAGGAACGCTGTGAGGGTTTGAAAAGTCGGCGATACGCTTCAAGAAAAGAGAGGCCTAAGAGTGGCCTTTGTCTTGTCTTGTCTATTAGTATAATACTGTCATTCCTTTGTTCTTCAACGTTGAAAAGTTGAAATGATGTCATTATTACTGATAGTGTCTGGACCGCATTAGACACCATATTCTATATAGCCGTTAGCTGCAAATTTTGCAACGTCTTTCGTACTCGGAGTGCGGCGTGACATTTGAATTAGCACAAATTAGCTAAAACTAGCCACAATGTCAGTGTCCTTGACAAATAAACGGTTATTAAAATGGTCACTTGCGTTGGAATGTTACGTTTTAGCCGAATAACTAATACCCTGGACAGTCAAGGCTAGGATTTTGGTCGACCAAATGCATTCAACAAGTTTTTATGCAACATCAGCACGTCTATCATGAGACGGCCGCGACATGTCGATGGGTATAACAATAAGTTTACTTTTTTTTATGCAAGCGTCTGATTAAATACTTCATTCTCATTCAATATCCCAGTATACATACTCTCGATTTTTCTCGCACTATACCTCTTAAGTTTTCTAATAGAGAGAGACGAATAGTGCGAGAAAAATCGAGAGAACTCGCGCGTCGTCGCATGATAGCCGCGCAGCCAGATAAAAGTTAGGTACCAACACCGTACTTACGTTCAAATTCGTATATAACTTTGCTTATAAAAGGACCCCTTATAGATTCAGTCACGAATACATCGTGGATAGTGATATTTGGCAGTGATAGCTTCCTGCACGAATAGAATATAGCAAAATAAATAAATAGGCTTTCTACTGTAACAATGTAATTTTATAATTCTGTTATACGTCAACCTTACGGGGTTACTTTAGAAAGAAATGGGGATACTTTGATCATTTGGAATGTATAAAAGCAGAACTATTTGAAATTAAGAAGATTTAATCGAGTAAACAGCGAGATATAATACTAATAAATATAATCACTGCCACGGTTCACCACAAGTAAAACTAATGATTTCGGAGAAAAAAATAATGGGACAAAGTCGCCCCCCAAATCAAAGTAACCATTCCAAGGTATCTATCTACTGAAATTATGTATTGTACTTATACTGTTTTGAATAAATGATACCTCGTCGAGTTTTTTACGCCGGTTCTTCTCGTGGCAGAGGTTTCTTTTCCGACCTGGTGGTATAGTATAGTTTATCGTCATTCATAGGTGCATGTAATATGCCTAAATTGAAGAATACATAACTTTGACTTTGACTTTTTAAGATGTTTTTTTTTGTTACTGCAAAGTACTAGCCAATGAAATCCCGATCATCGGACATATAATATTCTTGTATTCAAATATCCACGAGCCCACCCATCAGAAACTGCAAGTTATAGTCAGCAAGTTGAGTTCTTGCATGCTAGCCTCAATGACTCCTTGACATATAAACGCTCATTATACTAGTGTTAAAAAGCGTACAACCTAAGTACCTGTTTCGGTCTGCGGAATCGGAAGCTAATCCGTTCCATGTCGCCGGTCCGCTATCAGTTGTATCTTGTATCGCTGGCATCAGCTTTGTTATGTTTTGCCTTTTTATTTTGTACGCCGGTTACTGCACTGCTGGTTGTAATGGTTACGTGTTGTGAATGACATCTCAATTATGGGGCGGGGTTCCTGACTACGTTTCTCATTCTAGAAAGAGCTGAAAAGCTGGCCGTGTCAAGGTTGAAACCATAAATCCAAAACTTGCCATAGGTACTTAATGTTTGTAAAAGCATTCCTACATTTCCTACGTTGCAATGGAATCCATCGAGTATTTTGGTTATAGAGCGTGCTAGAAAATGACATAAATACACCATGCAAAACATGACTCCTGCAACAGCTGGATAAAGCAGCAATTGATATCGATATTACCGTCAAACACGCACGTGTACCGACCGAAATGAAACTGACTGATATGAATATTGCTGCTACACCCTATTTGTCATGAAAATTTCAATAAGCTAATCTTGTTACTATGTTATAAGGAGGGTTTTTGAATAGCTGACCGACTAAACATTATTTAAAATGGGGCATGCCGCAAGGGTTCATTTCGAGCACAATATCAGTAGCTAATAGTAAACAGTTAAGCTCTATTAAAAAAATCAATGTTTATCATTTTTCAAACTTCGCAACACTAGCACAATCCGTTGGGGGTAATTGGAACCAGCCCGCTAGAGTTGCTAGAGTGACGTCTAAAATATTGGAAAAAATTGCGAGTTCGAAGGAAACTATTTAATTCGGTCTACAGAAACAATTCTATTCTCATATTGCAGCAAATTTAATCTACTTTAAAAATATCCTGAGCAGGCACTATCAAAAATTTGTCCTTTAGGGTTTTCGGGGTATTTTAGATTTTTGACAAAGTTGCGTTCGGCGCTCGAGGTCACAACCTTGGATACTTCATTGGGCCAACATCATAAACAAATCTGCAAAAAATCAGAACTACCGGATTTGTAGTTTTTCATACAAACTTGTTTTTGCTGTATTTCGTTTGTTTTATAAGCTGGAACCATATAAACTAATTACAGACATAGATATACCACATGTCATTGTATATGCAAAGTTTCGTCACAATCCAACACGTAGTTGTAAAATGAGAGCGTAACTACGTTTGTATGGGAAGGTGAAATTCGGCCGAGCTTACTGCGGACTCTTAACATCTTGGAAGAAATGTTGGAAAGGGTTTTTAGAACAAATTAACTTATTTCGGAAAAAAACAGTTTTTTATTAATCATCCACCTGTGAGAATTTTGGCCAACCTTCTAATTAATAATCTAAACTGTCAATCATTGTTATTCCTGTCACATTACAATAAAATAGTAACTGAACAATATCAAACTTCAAACCTAAAATGCACATCGTGTGCGAACATTTGATTTAACCAACTTTAAACAACATTCGTTATTAGTATTAGTGACAACGCATTTTGTATTTACATAAGAATAGAGACTTCGTCACTTATAAACGGAAGGACTCAAGTCATGCTTGGGGCTGACTCACGCTTCAAATTTAATTTGGTAACTTAAAGACCAGATGCGAGTCATAAAATACAGATAGATGCAGAGTGTGCTGACTGGGTGGTCAATATTACATTGATTGTAGAATGGTGAAATTAGAGGAAAATATTACGACCGTAAGACATCAACCAGCATTTAAGAGTCCGCAGTAAGTTCGGCCGAATTTGACCTTCCCATACAAACGTAGTTAGGCTCTTATTTTAAAACTACCTTTTGGATTGTGACGAAATTTTGCATATACAATGACGTGAGATATAGATATGTCTGTAATTAGTTTATATAGTTCCAGTTTATAAAACAAACGAAATACAGCAAAAACAAGTTTTGTATGAAAAACTTAAATCGTTGTATTTTTTACTATGGTACTGAAGCTACATAAACTAATTACAGACATAGATATACCTCATGATGTCATGATATTGTACATGCAGTTTCGTTACAATCCAATAAGTACTTTAAAATGAGATCGTAACTACGTTTGTATGGAGAATCGAGCTAACTGCGGACTCTTAAGTGTTTGCGTGAAAATGACGGTAAATTAAAAAAAAAATTGTCGTTTCCCCAACCTTATTACTTTTGTTTCGGCACACGTCTCAAATGTCTCAATTAGCTTATATAGCAATGAATCCGGGTCTTAGAATCAGTATCTATGAAGCCACTGATTCCGGGTTTGATGCTCAAAGGGAGAAACAATAGCACATGTTACAGGATTAGCAGTTAGCACCCATATGGCTCACAATAAGCTGAGCATGAATGTGGTTCAGTCGGCGTCTGTAATATTTATTTGCAAAGTCAAGACCCGACTGCAACTTGCAAAATGTACCGTTAAAAAACTGTTGAAATAGCCGCTGAGACACTAAGCTTGACAGTTCCGTATGAACGGTGAGCACTGAGCAGTCTCTCAATTGTACCGTTGCTGCACGGGTCACTGCAGCGGCCGTGTTTACTGCACTACCTCAATACGGAACGTAATAACTATACATCACTTGGTACACGCTCTTAATTCCTTTTAGAATGGGGACAGCAACAGTTTACCGGTTGGAAATTGTGCCCAGAAAACCAGTTCCCTTATCATTCACCTTGCCATTGAAGACGATGACTAACGTGTTACGTCAAATAGGGTCATACGCGGCATCTGTAGTTCGGTAGAAAAAAAGCTTAAGCATCTATAACCTTTATAATGTACTTAAACCGTTCTGACATGACGACCATTTGTTTAGTTGCTTATGATGTATAGCGCGCTGCATCGCGTGACGATAATACATAATGAATATGGTGCTATCTTTATGAGTTACGCCGTTTTAAATTTGCTCCCGCGTTTGTAATAAAGCAAATTGATTCTTGACTTGAGTCGGGCACCGCTAACCTAGTTGGGATTTTTTTACGCTTGAAGGTTTGCGAAAACTTGGTGTGGTAATTTTAGAAGTTTATTGAATTGCATCACGCAATTTAACCCAAAATAAAGTTTCTACAAGAAGTTTATTGGATAGTTATGTTAGGGCCAGCAAATGTTGTCAATTTGATTACCTAACCGTCAGCGGGCGTAGCACAGTTACCATTTTATCACTTATCGTTGTGGATAAGGCATCCGTCACTCTCGCACTCGCATACTTGTCAGAGCGTGATGGACGTCTTTACCACAACGATAAGTGATAAAATGGCAACCGTGCTACGCCCGCAAGTCATAATGGCCTATTTTATACAGTACATATGTAAACACTGTCAAAGGATTAATTATACATTATTGGAATAAGGAATATCATTATATCAGTATCTTTTATCGTTCAAGTTGTAGAAAAACGGCATCTTCTTATAATTGGAGAACTTAACTGAATATGTATGTCATCGCTACAGTCTGGATAATCTTTAGAATTTTCTGAGATTGATATCTCAAATTGTATATGGTCCAAAATCTCTATAGTTTTTCTTTGAACATTAAGCTAAGTAGGTATAATTAAACCATCTGTTTAATACGCCCGCAAGTTCAAGGTTTAATTGGATCAATAAGAACTGGATTCTCGCCGATGCCTGTATAAGTCAAGACAGGTGCCCAACTCCTACGTTCGAATAATGTTCAGCCTACAATTATTTACTTATTTCAATGGAGTAGAGTGCATAATTGCGCACATATATATATGTGTGTATGCTAGACTGTGATATCTAAAAACGTCTTTATTGCGATTGTAATAAGGATCCGTACACACATAATTAAATTCTTTCTTTTATTCAGTCTGATACTGATTCCCGCATCGCGGTTCGCGCATGCTTTTGTTGATTTTATCAATACCAGTAAACTGCTCGCGTTCTTTAAAATATTGCTCCAGGAAGGAAGAGTGTTAGTTATTTAGTAAATGTCATACATTCTAAGATATCTGTACGTGGTGGTGACTGTGGTGTTAAACATACTATCACCCCATTTTTGACGTGGGGGTATGTAGTGTAGGTTGTAGGTACACACGCCAACACAGCTAACTGACCATATAACCTGTCGATAATACTGGTGTACCAAAAAGGATGTGGCTATTTACGTATTGGTACAAACGACAACACTGTTAACTGACCATCCTGTGTTTATATAGAACCTTATTACAATGCACTTAAGGTGCACCGATGGTCACTTAGCTGTGTTGTCGATAGTACTTAAAATAAAATTAAATATATATATATATATATAGAAAGAAAGAATGAACTCAGCATGTGCTGTGACAGTGGCATGCTGTACAGCGCTAGTTTTCAGTTCGTATAGTACCTTGGGTTTAAACAATAAAGCGACGTGTCGAACTAGACTAAGTATAATTTGCAACTTATTTTTATCCTATTATAAGTCTTCCTGCAGACAAACTGTCCAAAACAGTTTAGCAAGACTTGTTTGAAGTCTCTGTTGATGGATTAATAAATAAGAGTATAAGTATACTTTTAGCGGCACTCGCTTCATTTAGCGTCATCGTGATTACTGATTACGTTCTCTCATCTAATTAAGAACAATAGTATTTGCAAGGAATCCTTATAACTATTTAACATTGGACACCGGTTAACCTTTTCTCTCAAACAGTTTCATCACGGTGTGTCGACATGGAAATAGAGCAAGAATTTTCATTGTGCTTCAAGCCTTGGAGATAAGATAAAAGACCGGCTAATTGTACACTATTGTCTTACATTCCTATTGGTTTTTTGCTGCATTTTCAGTTGAAACATGGACCAAGGTAACGTGGATTGACTTATTACATACATGACGCTTATGACGTACTCGATTTGTTTCATTTCTTTATTGGTGTCAATGAAAGGAAGTAGCAGCCAGTAATGTTTTATGTACCTACACACTAATCAATTCACTTTGAATCGCTATAGGTAATTAGTTAAGGGCCCCTTCGGGGCCCAACTTGGATAGAAAGGTAGGAAAAAAAACTTTAAATCGTTCTGTACTTCCTCGCGAGTCCCTGTGGACAGATAACCATACAAAAATGCGTTTCTACGCAATGAGAAACATTTACCTGAAGACATCAAGGTAAATTGACCAGCTTACGACAATTTAGCTCTCATGAATCATTGTGGTAGAGAGAGTCTTGACACTGTATTTATAATAAATCTGGTGATTATTCAACTTACAAGTAACGTTCCAATTGGACACATATATCAAATATCTCTTTACTCATGACATTCTCACCAATTCACAGTTTTACCCAATTTTACGTTTATTGTCCCTTGTTTATCGGAGGTTCCCTACATTTGGAGTCTTATTTGAGTTTATGATTCACGGACGTGCATTGCGACTTATATTTACGTATTTACACACGGACCATCTGTATCCACACTATAATGCGGGGTTTAATGGTTGCCTATATAATATACAAGGTAACCGACCATTAAAATACCGGAGCAACTTTCGAAATCATTAAATTGCATTAGTATTAACTTCCAACATCAAGAACTAACGTTTTATTTGTGTTCACTTATACCAGTCATCTCATCTGATTCTTCGAATCTCCGTTCTTTTTAATGTGTCCATCTGAACTGAACAAATTCCGAGCAATTGCGTGAGAATGTGAAGATGTCTGTCGTGTCAATGAATGTGAATCATCGGCTTTCCGGCGTTTACTCAGATTTGCTTCATTAAATGAGCATAAAAATACACAAATTGTTTTACCACGAGGGAATTCAGACCTTGTGCTACAAACCAAAGGATGACTTCAAGAACTAGCCCGGGTTTCTATTTAACTACATCCAATTACTGAGTAGAAAACCTGCTAACAGAACCCGTTCGCTGTTGAGATCGCCTGCGTCTAATATATTACCTGTATTAATTTACCTATATTGTAGGACGTATGGCAAAATTGTTCTAGGTAGTCTTCAGAATTTATGATCAATTTATAAATGCCAGCGATGCTATAAAAACTGTGTGCTGGCACTAGATACGATCTGAAGAGGATGCCTTTTATGCAAACTGTCTCGGCTATACTGACAGGTTTATTTATTGTCATCATGATGGCCTAAGCTAGAAAATAATAAATATAAAAATGATTAATAAGGGCAAGTCGTGCGGCGAGACATCCAAGAATAGCAGTAATGATGGGACAATGAAAATTGACACGGTAAAAGCGAAGAGGTGCGGTCACTTGGACCTATTCGCTGAAATGGCACGGTTCGAGGCCGCGGGGTCAGCCTTAATGTAGTCGACCAGATTTGACCAACCTTACGAATCTAAACTCTAGACGAACCAGGTTAGGGTTTACTTTCGATGGTCTTTAAGTTTAAGGAATAATTGTCGAACACAGTCTAAAAATGGCAGAGGTCGCTGACATGATTTATTGGATTGTTCGTGATACTTCGTGTGTTGGTTTTGTTCGTGTGAACTCCGAATCGGTGTGACTCATCAATGTTATGGTCGAAACCGCTAGGTTATTACACGATTGAAGTGAAGTTGTTGGGTTGATGTATTATTTTGTGTAGTTGTTTGTACAGACAAACGGTCAGGAGTAATTATCTTTCCCGAAGTCTTTATAATTCAGGTGATCTGAGGGTCCACATACACCTTCTCTATCGCACTAGGCCATTGTGGCAGTCCTTGCATCTATGAGAGGAGGCTTAAGAGTCCGGAAAAGTAGGTTCAGCAGAGGTATGATCAGGATGATGTGATACTTATCATTATGCCTGAAGTTAAGGTCGGGTCATATCAGAAAGTAAAGGATCTGGCAGAGGCATATGGCGGCCGATCGATCTAACCACAAGAGTGCTACTATTAAGTTGTAGAGGTGTAAAATTTTCTGGGAAAAGTTCTATCTACGGTTATGTTAAGAACCTGTCTTAAACATAAAAAAGTCTCCAATTAATATATTACCTTTACTACTGGACACGCGAATACAGGGAAAAACTGAGTTTCAAGTGCAGTTTTGCAGTTCTGAAAGGTAGCACGCGACTGAGAACGTAAACTATACAAGCGCTCTAAGTTCATGCAAATGCACCATGCATTTACTTAACCAGTTTCAGTTGCATCACCCTTTTGCCAACACTGCTAATACTTAGTAACGGCTTTTAGTATCTAATCTCAGTTATCAGGAGCAAGCCTGTTCGGTTGTCTTATTAATCAAGGACGGTGTTTGAGAATGGATTCTATTCTATTCATATTCGCAAGATGTGCTTTGCAAAAACAATAAAAATTAAAATAGCTTTTACGCCACACTTGACAGTAAAGTGATCGCATAATTATCGCTGTTGTTGCCTTCACCTCGGGCGACTAATGTCTACTTTGTTTTCCGCTCTAGGTATGGTGTATAAAGTACTGATCACTGCCCACTTGTTCTCGGCTAGATGACGTGTACATTGTTTATGAATGACACTATAATACGGGTCATTTCATGTAAGTATGCAAATAAAAGTAACAGGGGGTGTACATAATTCTTCTATTGTACTTCCTTTTCCCATATGAAGTTTTGGAGACGAGGAAAGAAAGAAACAGTTGTTCGTAATATGGTCTGCTTTAATATGAAATTGCACCGTAATGTCAGATTTTGGGGGTAATTGATACGCTATTGTTGATTTTAAATTGATTTGCCGTTGGGGTCAGTGATCTTCAAATACAAGCGATTTAGGTTGGAACTGGTATTTGATATTGTGAATGCAATAGGCAATATTATATGGTTGAATACAAAATCAATTATCTTAATATAATCTACACTTGTCTTTTAGCACTCTTGTGGTTGGATCGATCGGCCGCCATATGCCTCTGCCAGATCATTTACTTTCTGATATGACCCGACCTTAACTTCAGGCATAATGATACATTAAGTATCACAGCATCCTGATCATCATCTATCTCTTATTCTATTCTTTCCAAAAAAAAATACAACGTTGTAAAATTTGTTATGCTATTATTATAACTATTATAAGGTGCTCTGGCGAGATTGTAGACAATGTCACTGTTGTGTCACTCAAAGAGAATATAACCAAACCTTTGCTAAAATGTCGTGACGTACCGTGGTACAGTTTATTTTGTACACAAAATGTTCACACTATTACTTGGTCCCATTATATAAATATTATAAATAACAAACAAATGTTAAAATGGACTTAATAATTCAATTGAAACTTTAAATCCTCTCAGTATCAGCGTATTACAAAAATCGCAGGCGGACCCGCGGGTTAACACAGCATATGGCCATCCTGAAGTCCCAATAAGGAGTTGAATCAGTGTTTGCAAAGCTATAAACAAGAAAAAGAGGTAGGTATAATTTATAATTTTAATAAATAGTACAGAAAACCAGTCGCAACGTTGCATTACTAAACAAGGACTACTCTCATTGTACTCATCATCATAAACACGTAAACATTCTAGGTGGTTCTAGGATCATAAGATAGAGCAATAATGCTTAGAGATAGATCGGCATGTTTATGACTGACTGCTAATTTTTATTCACATATTCTATAGCAGGGGTCGGCAGCAGGCGGCCCGGGAGACCCTTGCTTGCGGCCCGCGAGCTTCCCTGGCTGTTTTGTATATAAAGATCTTTGAATTAATTAATTATGGAATTGCCTGATAAAGTCACAAATAATTAAGAAGTGCGGCCCGCGTCATTTTTGTTAGCTCCTATGTGGCCCTTGGTTGCTAAAAGGTTGCCGACCTTTTGCATATTATCTGAAGCCGATTTCAATCATAATGTATCTAGTCTATGGACTATTCATAATATACTCATTTTTCAATATTCGATACTGTTCTTTGAATGAGAAGGCTATCCTATAGGCTGTCTACAAAGAGCACTAATTACCTTTTCGCATGTACCAATTATTCAAGATTTTTTACTTTTAACACGAGCCAGTTAGCTTAGCTTTATGATTGGCTATTATTAAGTAATGTCTTGTCAAACAAACCTAGTAATTCGTTACAAGGTTATATATTTTATGACTTGTTTGATTTACTAATTGATTTTCGACATTGCTTTAATAGATATTTCCGTGATAATTGATACTCGCACTATCTATTGATTGCTATCGATCCGTCCAATAATATCGTTTTAAAATTAGTGTCAACTGTGATTCAATAAGGGGCACTTAGTCTGTACTGTAACAAGTGTTTTCTCATCGTCTAAGGACCTGGTAATCTTCTTCCGTAAACTGCAATGTAGATTGTGTGTGTGGTAAGTTTATAAGCAATTATTTAACCTGCATATCAAAATATTCCTTTGCTAACCCACTAAATACGTCTCAGGATGAATCCGTCCGCATTCCTATTTTATCTGTATGTACCTTATGATTGATGATTATGATAACTGACTACCTTACATTTGAACCTACATTATTTCACATCGAATTGATGTCATCCGTTATTTTCACCATAATATCATACCCGTGTTTGTTATTAACGCGGGCCCGACTCGCTCGCAGTCACTGTGATGACGGCGCTGTGATTAGGAGGGTAGTTTTGAATTAAATCGCTGTCGATATACCCTCTAATCACACCAGGGAGACATTAAACCCATAACTACTAAGTTACTAGTGGCTCTGTGAGATATAGAACTCGCAAGCCTGTCTTAAAAAAGTAGAATTTCGTCGAAGTCGAAAAAGTGACTATACAAAAAATTTTCCATATTGATCTATATGTAAAATTACTGCTCACAAAATTTCACGAGAATCGGTTGAGAAATGCGACATGCGAAGAGACGCGCCGAACAGCGGGACAGACACCGGGAACCGGACATACGAACGATTTTCGGCCCAAGCCGAGATCATAGAACTTCGTACGCTTCAGTAACTCGTTCGATTAACTTAATGGCCAATAGGTACTTCACCGTGAACCGCTATTACCAAATGTACTGACAAATTTTAAAATGGCTTGCAATTTGTCTCTACTTCCAGTGCTACGGCAGGCTTTGTCGCTGAATGAAAGTGCTCCTTTCCCGGCCGTTTCTTCTCGCTGCATCTCGTAATTCCCTTCGTTTATCTACGCCAGTGCGCATTTATATTTGCTTGTGCTTTTCTCCATAATGTTCTCGACAATTTTCTCGGCTTTGTCCCGGAAGGAGGTCGTTCGGAATCGTGTCGTTATGGTGGAAGTCATATAGTTACGCTTAATTTGTAGGGCGAGGCTGATAGGGAATAATCCTGTATCATATTACTGCTTTGTGTATAAACAGTTTTACAAATCACTACGCTTTCAGTTTTTAGTCGTAAAAGATTTTTGTCGTTTTTCATGTTAACAAGAAGTTTAGACTCAGACATACTTTCCGATATTCATTCATTGTCTTGGATTCTACAGTCGTTATCATAGTTTTCAAACTGTAAACGGCCACTGCTAAGCAAAGATCTCTTTTCGAGTACGCCTCTCGCTGCTCTAATCTTATCCAGAAATATATTCAATAAAATTACTGTTGTATGCAAACATTACGAGTTTTAACTCTTGACTATAAATTATATCCCTCTTTGTTTACATGCTCGAACTGATTTGCTTCTAGTCTGTTCGCTCATTTTATTCAAGTGCCTACCTGTAAGAATGCTTGTTGTTTACTTGTTCACAGTCCGTTCCTTCATTATTGTTGTTCTCACGTTTACCGCATTAGCTATGTCTAATCTTGTGTGCTTCACGAATTGCGTCGATGCTGCTTTGTGGACAATGATTATGTTATCTTTTACATTTTTCCTTTTTCACTGGCAACAGTCAATTGTTTCAGTATATTTATAAGCCTTCAAATATTATCTTCACCCGTATCTTAATGTATATTTTGCAATATTATAAAATCTTGCAGATGAAATTTCAGCTACGTCCTGTCTTTACCGATTTTAAATTTTGCAAGTAACTGCATATGTACAATATAAATTGCATTATAATAATTGGTATCTCCAGTCAATTGATCTGGGGTTGGTGCCAGAAGGTGGATAACGGAACTCTTCAATGTCTAATATTAACCCTCGTATAAAAAACCTCGAATGAGCAGATAAGAACGGATGCATACAAATGTCGATGACGCAAACTTTGAAAGCTTTCGTTTTTGGGCTTCTATGTTCTAGGACGTAGCTTACATACAATTTTGAAGGGAGCTCGCTGTTTTTCTTTTGGATGAGAAAATAATTAAAGATCGAACCGTTACATTTTATCGATGCAACAGTTTTTTCTTGTTTCGACAAACTCGACGTCACAGTGAACATTAATTGTATTCGGTGTAACCCGAAATGCCACCGGCAGTTTTTGTTTCCGTCGGCCCGTCTAGCGGAACGACCGTTTTTACGGGCCCACCTTACGTCATTTTGAAAGTGTAGGTTATGCTCGCTCGGCTCGAAAGCGAGTTGAATAGTACGTTAATACTAGCGGACTTCGTGCTCTTAAGTTGTGGCTGCACAAATTACATATTTTTTGTCAGTGTAATTGCAACTTT
Source organism: Epinotia bilunana (assembly GCA_947049275.1). NCBI lineage: Eukaryota > Metazoa > Arthropoda > Insecta > Lepidoptera > Tortricidae > Epinotia > Epinotia bilunana. Next base: position 22,090,810 of record OX346257.1, read on the forward strand.
ATTCGCCGTAAAGTTACTTACACCTATGCGTTAGTGCGATTGCGCGCCATTGTGCTCGCCACAGTACCTATTTCCCATTAGCTAAAGGATGGACATTCATTCTAAGAACTTCAACTACTTATGGACGTTCTCAGTTCTTTAGGAGAAATGAGAACCCTGTTACTTTGTCTACCTACACTTTTCTTGATACCTAACACCACGAAACCACGATCTGTAGCTAATGAGCCTGAGCTGCTACCGCGAACGCCCAAAAATGACAGTTCGTAAATCTATCTTTTTCTTTCGGATAATTCAAGTGCAATAAAGACTGAGTTATAAGGAAGACTTCGCGGCTATAATACCTACCCCCTAATCGTTGTCGCGTGTATTCGGCGTAGAAGATAGTGGACACCTGGCTTCTACATCTTATACTAAGCTATATCAACGTGGTTACAACTATATATCTTGTGTGAGTGGAAAACTCATTATCATCCTCCTAACGCAGGGGTTCCCAAACTCTTTTGAGGCACGCCCCCCTGCTGCCTAAAATGAAGTTCCCACGCCCCCCTTCGCTTCGATGCAAGGAAAGGAAGTGAATGGGTTAGCTAGCCAAATCATCATCATCTTCCTAGCGTGTTCAAATTTCCCGAGGCCCCGCGCCCCCCTTAAAATGTGGTCACGCCCCCCTAGAGGGGCGCGCCTCCCACTTTGAAAACCCCTGTCCTAACGTTATCCCGGTTGTACCCTAAAGGAGCCCAGCGTCCGCTTTGGCACCTCATCCCACAGACGTTGGCACTAGTTTTACGAAAGCGATCATCTCATATCTAGACCTCGTCGAGATTAGACCGGTCGCTTCACGATGTTATCCACTGAAAACTGCCCATTATAAAACTCAATGTTACTACGAAAAGGGGGCGATAACATCAACCATTCTTCATTCAAACTTTGTTTAGTAATCTCTATGTTGCAAAATACCGGTACTGAATACGGATATCTTCACCATGAAGATATGTATCATCAAATTACGTTTCAAGTGTTATAACACGTGTTTTTTGGGCTGTTATTAATGCACTTCCTACGTCGTCTTCATACTGTATTCATCTTGATACATCACGCGCGTGATATAAGTTTAATTATGAACTCTGAATATGAATGATGCATTTGGGCCAGTGAAGTCAAGATCTACTTACGTTTGGATGAAAGACAGAGATTACTTACTAGTTGCAGTAACTCATTTATCTTACTGAATTGTTCGTGTGTTTTTTAAGGGTTCTGCACACTTTTCACCATTTTGCATTTATTTTAAGAACTTTTATTTGCACTTAACTGCGTGACCGTCGTTTGAGCCGACCATTTTATAAACACACCACACCATCATTCGCTTGTCCACTTGTCAGTACTTGGGGTCCCCAACAGCATGTTTTTTTCTTCCATATACCCCTCTATTGCCCGTCAACTCAACAGATACTTCCTTCCTATTCATATCGTCTCCTCACGCAGTCCATCCACCTTTTTCTTTGTCTACCTCTTCTCTTACAACCCTCCACATTCATACTTGATGACCTTCTAATAACATGACTATCATCCCATGTCCAATTGTCCATACCACAGTAGGCGATTTGCTGTCAGCTTTTCAGTTATGGGTGCTACTTTCAGGCTTCCTCTTATATACTCATTCCTTATTCGATCCATTCTCGTCACGCCACACATCCATCACTATTGTAGACTCACCACAAACTTTATTGCACAAATATAAGAATAAAGGAACTGTATGCCTTTAGGCATTCTCTACCAGTCAACCATTAGGCTAAACAGAAACTTTAGTGCTGCAGGCAGTGGATAAAGGTTAATGTTAAGGAATGGATTTCGCTCCAATTATCTAGCACAACTTGTCACTTCTCGCGCGACTGAGAGTCTCCTGTCTCATTTGCACCGTGCACATTCGAAAGAGGAGGGTAGATCTTTCTCGACTCGCGTCGCGGCGCGGCGTCAGTTGTGCTAGCCCCCCAGTATGCCCTGTCAAGCACGATCTGGATTCCGTAATAAACCTAGTACCTACACAAATACTAGGGTTTACGTGGCGGGCGGACCCCGGGTTTCTCAAGTATGCAACCGGAATAAAGCCAAGATGAAGAGTTTTTAATAGACTATGAAAACGGTAATACCAATGTGAATGTAAAATTTCACTTTATAGCCCTTTCAAGTCTGTTCCATTTTCGAAATCGTAACTTCGCACGATCAAATTAGGGACGGTCCTTAGACTAGCTTTAATCGATTTTTATCATGCGATGGATGCAATAATACGAGTAGCTTAATTCGTGAACGTGATGGCGTCTTCGATACGATTTATTGATACAGGGCCTAGACGAGGTTACAATCGACAAGGGCTAACGCCAATAGAAAACTAATAAAATGTATGGGAATGACAGATGTTAACGAAAAGTGTTTCGTCGGCATCTGTCATTCCCCTACATTTTATTATTTTCTATTGGCGTTAGCGCTTGTCGATTGTAACCTTGTCTACGGCCCCTGATCTCTTCTCTATTGATGTCGGCACACACGGCATAAATGTCAGAGTATGTGATAGGTGTTTTACTTCATCATGACGGGTTGGTTAGAGTTGTATGAAAAGATGGCCATGCACGTTATCTGTGTGATGCTGAGTTTCAGAGCATATACGCACAGAGGCTCTATGTACGTACATGCAGTTAGATGCAAGCACTTCGCCTTCTTGAAATAACAACTATACCAATGTCACATTGCCGTCGTGACTAATAGTCGGTAACGTTCTAATTCCTACTTACTCAACTACTCAAAACGTCTCCAAAACCGAAGGCAAAGGTACCTACAAGTTGAAACCCGATCGCAGACAGCTGCAGCAGACGACATGTCGCGGCGACACGATTGGTTTCTATGCATTTCTGTCTTCGTCGCCGTCATACCTCGCCGTCGCCGTCTTACCTTTAGAGTATAAACTGACTACATTGTTTTTACCATCTTCAATGATATCATCAGCATCAAATCAGAATCAGAATCAAAATCAGAATCAGAAAAAAAAGAAAAGTGCCGAAAGTCGCTCAGTATCATTGGCCCCAAAATTTATAATAAGGTTCCGAGCCACATAATATCATCTGAAAGTGACATGATATTTACAAAAAAACTCAAATCAACTCACAAATGATGAAATAAATCTGTGCAGTGTCACGAAATCAACTCGAAACATCACTAGCACCCAGACTCATACTGCACTGCAGCAATCAGTGGCCTGTTTTACGAACCTACAAGTAAAAATTTTACAAGCCAAAACAGGCAACGCCGGTCGAATGGCCAGTCGTTATTGGTCAAGCGTTAGGCGCACGTATTGCCATTTTGGTATAGTTTAGATTATTTGAACTGAGCTCATGAATGGCCATTGTACTGAACTCATGAATAGCCTTTGTTTGCCATTTTTCCTTTGTAAAATAATGTTACCGCCACGCAAAATGTTCATTGAATATTGAACTATCACACAGCGCCTTGTACCTAGCTCGCTGGAAGCGGGATTTTTTATCTTTTAGTCCATTTTAAATCTATTGAATAAGACGATAGAGTTCATTATACAATGAACATTTATGTGGCGTTAACCTTTTTCTTGCAAAAAATGGCACGCGTCCGACCACACAGTCGTATTATTGGACTTGAAAGCTATTGTTCTGAAGATAAGAAGATCAGTCCAGTTCAGAAAATTTCAACTATAACTTGTGCTTCGTGAAATGGGCCCCAGATCATGAGCCCATTTTGTGAGGGTCGATTGGTAGGTTACTAATTGTACTCTCCATTGTCGCAGGGCACCATGATGGATAAGCAGCTGGTGTGGGTGCGCGACCCGGCGGACGGGTTCGTCCTCGCGCGCATCCAGGAGCTGATGGGCGAGGAGGCGGACGTGCTGCCGCTAGACAACAAGCACCCGCGTCGCGTGTGCAACTTCGAGGATGTCATGCCTGCTGGGGACCCGGCTAAAGATGTGGATGACAACTGTGAGTAGCCGTAGCAGTAGTGTGTTCGATGGACGCTTATCCAAGAGCTGATGGCAGGCCGTGTCACCGTTATACAACAAACCGCGCAGCTTGAGCAGTCAGATGGCTTTGGAATGAGCGTCTGTTTTGCTCCGTAAGAAGGTTTGTTCTTGATTCTTTACGCGCTGTTTTGTTGTAAACAAAAATATTGCAACTCAGCGCTCCTGCGAGTGTCATACGTTTGCCGCGCCATATTTTTCCACCCTCGGTAAAGTTTCCCACTGCTGGGATCGCTTGCTATCTATACCTCCCGGTTCCTAAGGAACAGTGTTTTCTATGACTATACGCACATCTGAGCTGCACGCGCATCGTCAGGTCTAGAATTTGTTGTAGAAAATTGGCGAACTATTGACTTGATGAAGAGCTAAACATCATCTTTCTCTTTCCAGGCGAACTAATGTTCCTGAATGAGGCAACTCTTCTTAACAACATGGTTGAACGCTACAAGAAGAACAAGATATACGTAAGCATTATCAGAATTACCATATTTATATGAAATCCTCCACTGCTAATTGGGTTTACGTACAGTTGAACTCATAAGTAGGTGAACATCTTGATACCTTGTCGCTTTCAGCCGTTTGACAGCTTCGCATAGCAGTTTAAACATGACGTTAAAGTGACACGGCACAAAGTTGTTCAGTCCCTAATGCGTTCATCCGTATTTGTATAAAAACAACTTGCAGAAGTGAGGACAACGTATGAGAGCAATCTTGCCTTGCCTCGTACTAGACTTTAAACTCAGTTTAAGAAAATAATATGTAAACAATACGAGTATTGACAATAGGTGTCATAATGCCACTTCAACATTCTCACCTTGGCCGTTACACTTGGGATTTATTGATAGCTGCAGCTGGTTGGCGTTTTTGCTTGAATATTTATTATTAATGTTGACTATGTTTCTATTGGTATTGGACTGCGTAGTTTGGATGTCTGTGTAAAGGTTGCGACTTACTATATAGTAATGCACAGTTCATTATGCTCTTTGTGTATGGGAGAATTCATTATCTTCATATATTACTAATAGCCCTTTACAGTTCTTCGTAGCACCTTACATTTTAGTACGTTGAAATATTTAAAAAGTGTTTGTGTTATTTGCGGCCTTAAATCTTATTTAATAATTATCTTGTTAGCTACCTGCATGACTATCCAACATTCGTATCGTCTGTCAGTTGTCTACAACTATACTGTAACTAATATTCCCACAGAAAAAATGTAAACAAAGTTATGTCACTGTCAAAGTGACATATCAGGGGTTCTTAAAGTACGGGTCGGTCATGCAATAATATTTAAAGTTCACTTTAACAGAAAAAATCAAAATAAATGTGAGAATTATTTATAAGTAGTAGGTACAGTCGAGTTCTCCAATATCTACACAGACAACCTTTCAAAAAATATCTATACAAATACTTTATTGCTACTGACATAAGACACGTGTAGATATTATTGAAAGGTTGTCTGTATAGATATTGGAGAACTCGACTGTACTAGTTACTAGTAAAACATTTAATTGTATTCTGTTGTTGACGACAAAGACATGTTTTCATTTTTCGCCTAATTACAATGGAATAAGGTCCAACAGTGTGACATATATTTGACTTCGACCGAGCATGAGTATTTGTTTCTAAGTCTTGGATGTTTTCTGTGTAAGTATTTAAGAACAACGCTAAACGTGGGAGCAACAAACATTCAGACGTTATTGTTTACATTTTGTAACTTATGTCTGTGGACTAAAGTCCTAATTCGTACGTATATAAATATTTAATTGCACAAATATCGTTTCCAGACGTACGTGGCGAACATACTGCTGGCAGTGAATCCGTACCGGGACTTGCCCGATATGTACGCGTCGGCAACCATTAAGCGCTACCAGGGCAAGTCGCTGGGCGAGTTGCCTCCTCATGTTTTTGCTATAGGTCAGTATTTACTATACATTATAATCTCTCTCAAAGCCCAAATCTTCCTCTTCAATGGATTGTATACGATATGAAATTGGACTGGAGTTGCATTTGTTTTGTATCGTTCGATTTTGATATAAAACAAATTGTACTCTACTTTCTACTATCGTTGATACAAGGGCCATAGTCGGGTTTCCATAGGAAGTCGGCCCTGATATCAAATGGGCTCGGGTTTTATTTTGTGAGTACCTCCTATAGTGAAAAATATTTATGATCAGTATGAACATTCTTCTTGTGACACTATAAGACTTCACTACGAGTATAAAAGGTAATAACAAATAACTACAACTTAGGAAAGTTGAAAAACCCCCGACATTTTCATTTCAAAGTCCAATATCTCTTAAACGGCTAAACAGATTTTCATAAAACATAGCTCGGGATCACATCAGCTTTCGAATTAAAAAAAAACGCATTCAAATCGGACCATCCGTTTGGGAGCTACGTTACCACAGACAGATACACAGACACACAGACACGTTAAACTTATAACACCCCTCTCTTTGCGTCGGGGGTTAAAAAAACCCGAACCCATTTAATATAAGGGCCGACTTACTATGGAATCCCGACTATGGCCTTTCTAGTGGTTATGCTCATATTTAAAGGACAGCTATTGGAAAAGCTAGGGCACAGCAGAATGCCATCTCGCTTTTATTTGAAGCAGCCTAACACCGACCGCCACTTTACAGGAAACTGCAGCCGCAATAAAGGTGCGACCACACCGCTGCTCAAAATAAGCTAACGCACCGTAAAACGCGGCAAAATATATGAAGAATTCGTGACGCATACGACACGTCAAAGCGTATACGCAGCGTTAAGCACCGGTGTGGTAGCTCCCTAACTTGCTCTACCGCATACTCACGGTGTACATGATGGTGATAGCGAGTAATGCCGCCAGCACCGCTAGCACGCGACGGCGCGCGAGCTCTCTCGATTTTTCTCGCACTATCCGTCTCTCTCTTATTAGAACACTTAGAACAACAGGTATAGTGCGATAAAAATCGAGAGTATGTCGCGGCCGTCCCATACTAGACGTGCAGAGTGCGCTGTGTTGAACGTGATTGTTGAAGTTTGCTCCAAAACTGACCGAAAATCCCTGTCAACTCAAGCACTCACTTATTTTGCCATATTTCAAGCAAATGTTCTCGGCTACTATGCCAAGGCAATATGCAATGACACGATTGTTTTAAAAACGACATAAAAAAAACTATGCACTTTAATAATCTCTATTTACGCTAAGTGATCTGCAAATCGGAAATTTAATTTCGTACTATTTATGAATAATGTATGAAGCGCAGCTCATTATGATTGATGTGCCAGCATCCATAATGCTATTGAGATGCATTATGACATTACAATGTTTAATTACAATTGCTAATCTTGTGCTGAATTGTTATTAAAGGCAATATGCCTGGTTAACTCATTTTAATATTTATGTTTAATTACAATAATGAAACCCTACACATATACGGCCGGATTCATAAACGTCCTACAAGCCTGTTTGAACTAAAATGGCGTTAAAATTTGTTTGTCCTTATCTGTCACTTTGACATTTGTGTTCGCAAGAAAGGGGCAAAGCACACTTTATTTAGCAGAGGCATTTTAAGTTTTATGAATAAGAGATAATGTTACTCAAGTCCTGCTTAAATACAGTTTTTGGTCAAACTGATCCAACTTTATTGTTAATGTATGTATAATTACTGTTGAATGTATCATGTATTTGAAGTATATATCCATCTCCTTGGCTCTGATTTGATTTAGCAAGTGCAATAGAGACGGAGTTATTCAATAATCGATTTTCGATTTTCATAACTGCGAATAGACATCAGTCGTAGTATAACTGTTATCAGAAGACCAACCTCCTGTGGGCGTAGCATGGTTCCCAATTTATCACTTATCGTTGTGGTAAAGACGCCCATCACGCTCTGACATGTATGCGAGTGCGAGAGTGACGGATGCTCTATCCACAACGATAATTGATAAAATGGCAACCGTGCTACGCCCGCTGGATGTCTATTTCGACAGTGCCACCATATAAAAGCGTAGAATTGCATTTTGATTTTTGTCTACCTATTTTAACTGCGCAGTGTTTTATAGTTTTGTTAGTGTACTTTTGCTACTATATTAGTGAGACTAACTTAATCTTCTTTTTTTTCTGTTCTTCTATTATTTAAGAGCTAGCTCGATGTAGCTCAAAGCCCTCCGTCTACTCCGACCCACGCAACCTCTTTCACATCTCGATACGACCTAACATCACATTTCTTTTTGAGCTGCTCCATGTAGTTTTTTCTAGGTCTTCCTTTTCCGCTTCCCCTCTATCTTTTCATCAATTATATAGTATGAAGTTGTCATGGCTTTGGCGTTGCTGTTAAGGTATAAATGTTACTATAAATAAATAAATAAATAAAAATAAAATAAAATGTCGTATGAGGTACCCCATCATTTTATTACAAGCTTTATATTAACTTGACTTGTTCGTATGTACGAGTAAGTATGTAAGTAAGTTGTCCGTCAAAATTTGCAATCCCTTTTTCAGTCACTTGCCGTTATCCGATTGAGTTGAAATTTTGGGTATTAGTATAGTTTGGATGACAATTCAATATTATGGTACCATGTAGCTGATCTGATGATGGAGACAGAAGGTGGCCATGGGAATTCAGTATTTAACCGAAGTAACCCCGTTGAGTTTGGGCTCGTTTGAATCGTGTCAATGAGTAGTTGATGATGGTATACAGAAAAGTACAGTCGGCAATAAAAGCTTGTACCAAAAATGAATTTTTGACAGAAACTTATTTTCTTTACTCTTCCAAAAATGATAGCCAAGCTACATGTATATATTTTTCATTTGTCCCTCCACGCACTCCTTCTCAAAATCTCTTTAGAGACAACAATATACTCTCCCTGCCCTGGCAGTACATATATGACGTTGCCAAATAAGTCGTAGAGAATATCAACACTTTTCCCCATAAAAAGATAACTCGGACAAGGCAGGGGTCCATGAACCAACTCCTCAAACACACCACTCGACTGACCAAGTCAACTTAAATCATCTCTCATGTGGGGCCAAAAGTATTCAACAAACTACCCGCGAACATAAAATGTGCGGATAGTATCTCATCTTTCTTAAGAAAATTAAAATCGTGGCTTCTCACCCACTCTTTTTATGACATCAAAGAATTTTACAAGTTACCACAATAATAACGAATATCCATAAATGTGTACAACTTAATTTAAGAATGATGACATGTAATATTTTGAATATATTAATAAATGACAAGACTTATTTTTTTATAATTTCAGCCGACAAAGCGTTCCGCGACATGAAGTCACTGAAGCAGTCCCAGTCCGTCATAGTGTCCGGCGAGTCCGGCGCGGGCAAGACGGAGTCGACCAAGTACATACTCAAGTATCTCTGCGACCTGTGGGCCAAGGGCGCCGGGCCCGTCGAACAGAAGATTCTAGACGGTGAGTGTTTTTACAATAGAAAGAAAAACCATTTATTCTATAAAGCACAACAACAGGACAGGATTAATAATCCTTACTAATATTATAAATGCGAAAGTGCGTGTGTTTGTTTGTCCTTCTTTGACGTCGCAACGGCGCGTCGTATTAATGTGTTTTTTTGTACGGAGATAGTTTAGAGGCTGGAGAGTAACATAGGCTACTTTTCCAGCGGGAAAACATCTAATTCATAGTTACATTTTCCTATCCTATAACCACGCGGGCGAAGTCGCAGGCATCAGCTAGTAATAACATAAACCTAGACCAATAGTAACGTAAGAGGCACAGAGGCGTGCACACCGCACAAATGGTCTCAGCATGTGTTGTTATTTTGCAAAGCATGCAAATTGCAACGCCGTTCCAATACAATATATAAACTTCGGTGCCCGCGAATATAACTCATTAACTAAAACGATTAGAACTTATTTTAACGTGTATTAAATGCTATAAGAACCCGTTTTCTCCATCCAATGAAACATTTGGCAATGCCATCCTGTCAGACCCCGTATCATGGTCGGCATTATCACGCGATAAGTGATAGGATAGGAGAGTCGTCTCGTTCTATCGAACGGTGTCAGCCAGTGGCGGACGCTCTATCCTGTCACTTATCGTGTGATAAAGCCGCCCATGCTACGGGGTCTGGGCTCATAAAAATAGTCTTGACGAGTAGTTGATGACTGTGTCATTAGTAGGCATAGAAACTTGTTTTTCTGATTATTTTCTGTCTAGCATAGGATATGCCAGTAAAGCCTTGTTTCTATTTCTTGAGCAGAGTTTAGGGCTTGGTACCTAGTATACTTACATACCCAAGTACCTAACTGATATTTGTGATGAGCACGAATATTTCGTTCCTGAGGCATGGATGTATTCTTTGTATTTAAGTATTTATTTATGTAATCGTCGTCTAGTGTAGTAATAGTATGATAGATTTTGCTTAGTTTAGGACTTGGTTGATTTGTGTAAGATTGCCAGCAACTATTTGTTTATTTATTTTTGTGGGTAAATCCTAAGAATTAAAGTTTACATAACGGTACAATTACAGTATCGATAGTTATATGAATATAATACATGGGACTTACATTGTTCTCTTTGCTGTATTTTCTTCACTGAATTAAGTTCCCACTCTGTCTTCTCAGCCAACCCAATCCTTGAGGCGTTCGGCAACGCGAAGACCACCCGCAACAACAACAGCTCCCGCTTCGGCAAGTTCATGGAGGTGCACTTCAGCAACAAATACCAGGTCGTGGGCGGACACATCTCCCACTACCTGCTGGAGAAGTCCAGGATCTGCACGCAGAGCGCGGAGGAGAGGAATTACCACGTGTTCTATCTGCTGTGCGCGGGCGCGCCGCAGGAGCTGAGAGCGGCGCTGAAGATCACGAAGCCTGATGATTACCATGTAAGTCTTATGAACGGTAGGCCTAAGATGGCTGCCGTTTTGCCAACTGTCGTTGTGGGTTGTGGATAAGACATCCATCTTACACTCGCATACTCACGGAAACGGGACGAATGCAGCTATAAGTGACAAAATGGCAACCGTGTTACGCTCGCAGTTTTTGACCTTCAAAGCTAACGAAAACGTAGTAAAATGGCCCGTGTTGCAGTTATGACTGACTTAATCGGTTCAATCTGAAACATAGAGGGAGAACACAGCTCAATGTCATCCCGTTCATAATCGAAGCAGTTCAATTGGTCTCCGATATGCTTTAATTTGTTATTGTGTACAATAAAGTGCCTAATACATACATATGACGACCGCTTTAGCCTAGTTGGTAGTGACCCTGCCTACGAAGCAAGAGGTCCTGGATTGGAATCCTGGTAAGGGTATTTATTTATCTATAATAAGTATGTTTATCGTCGTCTAGTACCCATAGTACACGCTTTGCTTAGTTTGGGACTAGGTTGATTTGTGTAAGATTGTCCCTTAATATTTATTTATATATACTTGAGAGGTGTTCATTGTTATGTTGTACATGTTTCAGTATCTGAAGAACGGCTGCACGCAATACTTCACGTCGCCGGAGTCGGACAAGAAACTCTCGGCCTCGCAGAAGTCTCAACAGCAACAGGCCAAGGGCGGCCTCCGGGACCCCATACTGGACGACGTCGAGCACTTCCAGTCTCTGCACCAGGTAAACAGAAAGCCGTATCTGAAGGACAGCTATAGTATGTCACGAGGCCGTCAGACAACAAGCTCTCGGCCTCACAATTCTCAGCAGGAATACTGAACGAAAGTTTTCCTGTGCATCGGTTGTTGTACTTGAGGCCAAAGTTCGACAAAAAGTCTTGCCGAAGTCTTAGCAAACACTATTTGATTGCAAGTGCAATTCCCTTCTATGGCAATGGAGTTGAGGGCTTCATTAGGTACAAACAAATATACGATGGATACACCTCAATGAAGATTCACGGTGGTAGCTATCTTCTAGCATAAATTCTTATGTAGATCCCAACTCATTCACTGTTACGCCTCCACTCGTAGCGTGGTGTTCAATGAGTTCAGATGCTAGCAGCCCAAGCTATCGGAGACCGAGCAACTAGTAATACTAGCGGGTAGCAGATTTTTTACGACTGGTATCGGAAATCGTTCGTAGAGGCATACCTGATATATGCGGCATTGAATGGGCTAAACTCAATTTGTAGCGAAAAACATACGTGTCTGTATGTTCAGCAAGCAATTGTCTACTCCCTGCTTTTGACGCCTCGACAATAATGCATTAGTAAGAATACCTTTCTCTCACAGGCTTTAACCCGCGTCGGTCTAACGGAGCCCGAGAAGAAGTCGGTGTACTCCGTGGTAGCGGCCGTCCTGCACCTCGGGAACATCCAGTTCGAGGAGGAAGGGGGCGCCCGCGGCGGCTGCCACGTGGCGGCCGCCGGCGAGCCCGCGCTCGCGGCCGCGGCCGCGCTGCTGGGCGTGGACGGCGCCGAGCTGAGGATGGCGCTGGTGTCGCGGCTCATGCAGAGCTCCAGGGGAGGAATCAAGGGGACCGCTATTATGTGAGTAACCGGTTTCACACTCGTCGCGAGTTCATCGCATTGATCGCCACTGTCAGTTTATGTTGGGGCGGAAAGCTTCTCGACTGGCGACCGCGTGCCGGGAGGCGCACGGCGCGGTAAACTACTTCTCAAACATGCAAAAAAATATCGACGTTGTGTGTTGCTTCGAAGTATCACGTTGCGGGCGTGGCGAGACGAGAGATCTGTAATGGAATTTCGCCGGCAGCCTCGTATCCCTAACCGGCGTACGCTCGTCCGTCTATATGAAGTTGGCCGGCAATCCTTGTTTTCCCGGCGTGTGCAGTAACGTAGTATTGCGTCGCAGGGTGCCGCTGAAGACGTACGAGGCGGTGTCGGCTCGCGACGCGCTGGCCAAGGCCGTGTACAGCCGCGTGTTCGACTACATCGTGCACCGCATCAACGCCAGCATCCCCTTCCAGGCCTCCGCCTACTACATCGGCGTGCTGGACATTGCCGGCTTCGGTAACACAATGCTTTTCTCATAAATGATCGGCAAAGTTGACTTTGTTGGTAAAAAATCAGGACGTGAAGTGCATAGTTGGTTAGTCAAAAACTAAAAACCTTGCCGGCTCGATTTTGCTCCACAACAATGTTGCATACAAACTCCATTATTTGTCGTTGTACAAACTTTAAAAAAAGTTAAAACGGCCATATACATTAAAGGCATAGGTCCTGAACAGCCATACGGAAAATCAGTAGCTGTGACTTACCGCGACTTTTTAGTTGTCTCAATTAACTTATGGCGTTTTCGGAAAAAATACATTTCCAAATTATTATTTAAAAAAATGAATAGGCGGCAATGTTGTTTTTTCGAAAATTAAAGAAAATGGACGTGAAAATGATTCCAGATTTAAAAGAAGCTGTAAGCTCAGTTATTGATAATTTGTTCCCTGCAAAGCCAAAAGACAAATATCTAAAGGTGTACGACAATTTCATGAAATGGCGAGAAGAAAAGCATGACTTATCATTTTCAAAGAGTATATTTTGTTTTTTTTGCACACTTTTTGAAAAAAGCACTATATTTGTCTCAGCCGAAAAAGCAATTGCTGGCTTCGTATTAAATTAGAAGTTTAAAATTAATACTCAGCCAGCAATTGCCTACTTCCCTTGCTTCGACAATAATGTACTATTGTATAAGAGCGGTTACACGTCACACACGACGACTACTTTCAAAGATTAACACGACTGCATCGTGACACTAACGATTGACAGGCGTTTTTATCTATTTGACCTTTATATCAGATTGAATATATATTCTTGTCTACACTAATACTGTTGAGCGGTAGAACTCGCAAGCCTGTAAAAAAAATATTAAAGGGGCTAAACTGAAGCCAATACAGAAGCTTAACCCGTCAGGTGTCAGACCTCCCGTAGCAAAATATATCCGAAATGTCCTATACAAACAAGAAACGGCCGAATTTTCGCTGGAGATGGGAATTTTACCTACCCTAGAATAATCTATATGTGATGCCTTATATATCGTTAGAGAGCTAGATAAATTTGGAATTCGGCACAATATGTTATAATAGCTGCACTTACTTGTAGTGAGAGGTATATTTATTTATATTTCAAGATGTTCGTTTTCCGTCACATCCGTCACAGAGCATTCCCAATTTTCACTCAATTTATAACCACATATCACATTTTACATACACTAAAATGATACTGGCTAGTTTATGCGTCAATTTTACGTAAATTCACTACTAAACACCTAATAATTACTTAACAACAAATATTTATTTACGCGCACGTGCGCGCACGTTAAAAACTTGTGCCGCGGCAAAATGCAACTGTCATGGCGGATAGTCGTAAGTACTGAGCACTGGTTGAACAAAATCACAAATTTATCTAAATTCACAAGACCTTACACCAATCTAATATATGAAATGAAATCCTGATAAAATGTGCTATAAAACTATTATTTGTTCGTAAGGTTTCGAACAATTGAACATTAGGAAACAAATGAATTACGACGGCCATCATTGCAAAATTATTGCGTCATTCAAACTTGAGGACTTTTTTCACTAGGAAACAATGTCGTACGGCTAAATTTGACATTAAAAACAAAAACCTTATTTAATTGCCAGTAATTTGATATAAAATACATGATATCGTTTAAAATATTTCGACATATTTATGCCCGGTTCACACACAGCACTTTCTCACCAAATGCAAGTGATTTTCGACATGGAGGGCGAATGCCGCTAATGCAGGGAATAAAATTATTTACACGTCACTGTTGAGGATTTTGATTGGTTACAAATCAAATTTGTGTGCTCTGATAGCTGTTATTGGCTAGTAAAATATCTATCAAGCTGACACCATAACGAATCGATGTACAGAAATTGGACTAATCAGCGATTTGGGCTTTAGACTAGCGTGTGTCTACGTGTGTCTGGACACTACCGGTACAAAATTGCTGTAGATTAACGTTCGTCTACAGGACGCTTGACGGGTTAAGAGTCCGCAGTAAGCTCGATTCTCCATACACACGCAGTTACGCTCTCATTTTAAAACTACGTGTTGGATTGTAACGAAACTTTGCATATACAATGACATGAGGTATATCTATGTCTGTAATTAGTTTATGTAGCTTCAGATACCATAGTAAAAAAATACAGCGAATTTAAGTTTTTCATACAAAACTTGTTTTTGCTGTATTTCGTTTGTTTTATAAACTGGAATCATATAAACTAATTACAGACATAGATATACCTCATGTCATTGTATATGCAAAGTTGCGTCACAATCCAACACGTAGTTTTAAAATGAGAGCGTAACTACGTCTGTATGGGAAGGTGAAATTCGGCCGAGCTTACTTCAGACTCTTAACCAACTAACCTAACCTACTACTGCTGTTTTATAATGAACCACGAATAGATATGTTTCTTTCTGTCGACTCATCCTATCTTTCTAATTTCCCTGTCGTCTATTCCAGAGTACTTCCAGATGAACAGCTTCGAACAGTTCTGCATCAACTACTGCAACGAGAAGCTGCAGCAGTTCTTCAACGAGCGCATCCTCAAGAACGAGCAGGAACTGTACAAGAGAGAGGGCCTGGTTGTGCCTGAGGTGCGCTTCGTCGACAACCAGGATTGCATAGGTCAGTCATGTTTTTAGCATCATCATGGGGGCTAGTACGCTAAGTTTTATGTCGGACATAAAGCATTCGTCCCATTCTGGCAAATATGCGAGTGCAAGAGGGACGAATGCTTTACGTCGGACATAAAATCTAGTGTGCTAGGGGGGTATGTAGGTACTAAAAAGGCCGACACTTAGTGCGCACCTGCCATGCCGTTTTGAACTTTCAGTCTGTGAGTCACGGTACTCATTCTCATTCTTTTTGAATGGATTTGCCCGTGGTTCCATAAAGATTCTAAATGCGCATATTTTGAACTTTTTAGTCGCTCTCCTGGTAGCTATCGAAATCGTTACCTGAAATGTTTGATTGAATCGTCACAAGTATTAGGCAGTGTCGTTTGAAGCCGCCGGTAATCTTACGTTACGTCTGTTAAAATGTGTTCGTATGGGAAGTGACAGTTCTCTATGAGATGATTGCTGCCGGCGCCCTGTGCAACCCGAATTGAGCCAACTCGGACTGTGACGGAAATAGAAAAAATGTATGAAAATCTTTTTTTTTCCGCGAGCCAGCCCATTGAAACTGCCGTTGCCTGAAAGTGTGCGCTGTTTATATAATGAAATGCTTTTTCAATCGAATACCTGGCGATAATTTGTTTTTCACCCCATTTCTAATTTTCGGCCTTGCCCAAGTTGGCTCAGTTCGGGTTGCACAGGGCGGTTCCTCGACACTTCGGGAGCTCAAATACCGCGAGCCATCCGGTTGCCTCTCGGACACTGAAACTACGCGTCATTGCTTTTGCTTTTAAGGAGGTGCATTGGAAATTATCGCGTGCTTTGAAACGCCGTTCTGACTAGATTAAGAAATAAAGTCTGATTTTCAGATATATGATTCTTGACTATATGTTTTTTTTTTCATTTTACCTGATACAGTCAGCATCATATAGTTAGTAACAACCAAAGTAGCCAAATATATCGGAACACGTCTTTATTACTAAAGGAGTAAGGACGTGTCACGATATATTTGTCTACTTTGACTGCTACTAACTATATGACGCTGACTGTACATGATTGCTTAAAATTTCCTCGATAGAAAATAAAACCAAAGTTGGGTCTGTATTTTCCTTTTTTTACTCAGCCTACTCAAACGATACATTATTTTATGACTATCTAAAATCTCACTTTATGAAATTTAAATGAAACGTCTCTAAGTTAGGTATTTATCGAAATTTGTCCAAAAAAGCCATTCCCGAAGTGTTCCATCTCTTTTTCTCGTGCGCGGAAGGCAAAAGCGTGTCTTTGTCTAGGGGGCGTGTTCGACTCGAATCAAGGCATCCCCTTAAATATGAAGTTACGCAACATTGCGCAAATAAGTTCATTTCTAAATGTAATTTTCCATTTGCAGATTTAATCGAAAGCAAGAACCACGGCGTTTTCCACCTTCTGGACGAAGAATCCAAGTTGCCGAAACCAGAGTTTGGCCACTTCACCCACTCCCTGCACAAGCAGCTAGGCGCCAACAACGCTAGGTAAGTCCTTAAATTTTAGCAGCATCCCTATAATCTACAGTCGGCAGCAGAAGTTGCTAAGCAGTTCTAGTGCTCAAAGTGATCTACACACGAACTATAATGTCAAGAGAATAAGGATCTGTGTAGGTCATTTTGAGCGTGTTATTTTGCTGAGCTACTTCTTAAAGTGTGGGACGTTCAGGGTAGATAATGACTACACAAGACTTGGGTTGTAACTGATTTATTTATATAAAATACATCGCTTTTTATACTAACAGGTTCCTTTGTCTCGAAGCTAACAGATGGGTTGGAAAAGCAGAATGGAAATCATGCGTGGGCGCACGGCGCAAGGTTGTGACTCAGATATGTTATCGCAATGCGCTCTTTACATTGTCGTGATTTATTAATTAGTTACATATGGAAAATAGATATTCATTGTCTATCAGCTGTGCCTTCCTTCTCCACTACTGTACAACCCAATAACACAGCCTTATACCGGTAATAAAGACGTGTTGCGAAATATTTGGCAGCTTTAGCTGCTACTAACTATATGATGCAGACTGTACTAATAGCCATAGATAAAAATGCGTCAAGTGATAAGTCTTGACATGACATACTTTACTGTACTATCGACAACACAGCTGACTGACCATCGGTGCACCTTAAGTGCATTGTAATAAGGTTCTATATAAACACAGGATGGTCAGTTAACAGTGTTGTCGTTTGTACCTATTTTAATATGCTAGATTTCTGATTCCAACGAATTAATTCGCACGATGAACTCTTATATTCGTTGGCATAAAATACGTAGGTAACGAGAAAAAAAATGCATGAAAAATAAAAGTTTAGTTGATCTATATATTACTATGACACACGCTCTAGCTTCGAACTTGCTCTCAAATCCAGGCGAAATTTAATCTTATACGAACGTCTCAAAGACTCACGCCCTACTCATGCATACATACATTCACGCCTTAATTGCCAAAAGGGGTAGGCATAGGCAGAGCACATGAAACTTATGTTCCAGTACTTTTAGCATAAATGGTGGGTATATAAGATAGAAAAAATGTTGTAACGCAGTGATATGTTGCTTGCCAACACTCTTCGCCCCTAATAAACATTCAATAAACCTATTTTAGCCAAAATGCCGTTAAAATTCTTTGTCTGTCACTTCGACATTTGTGTTTATGAGACAAACAAACACATTTTAGACGATATGATACAGAGAGAAAGAATATAATGGAAAAATAAACCATCTGACCATTTCTCAAAAAAAATGCCACTATTATTAATTGTACTTCTAGGATTTTTTTGTTAACTATTTCCACTCAGAATCAGGAGCTTTTTCGACCCAGGTAGGATAAAAATTTGTCCCAAAGATATTTTCCCTATTGTGTTACCATTTACCTTATACTTTGTATGGTGGTAACACAATAGGAAAGTTCAAAAATGTATGGACATTTTAGGACACTTTTTTCTCCTATTGGGATGGAAAGACATCGTGATTTTGAGTAGAAATAACATAAAAGTTGCAGAAAATCTCGGAAAAAATGTAGTGGCATTTTTTTTGAGAAACGCTCATCTACGTCTGTAGCCTCCGACAGGAGCTAACAAGGGGCAAGGGCTACAGGCGAAGATGGCTTATTTTTCCATTATATTCTTTCTCTCTGTATCATATTGTCTAAAAAAGGATTGGGGTAACTTCCTCGTTAAAGTAATACGAAACAAAATATTTAATTAAAATTATTATTTATAACAGAGGTTTTGTAAAACTGTATGAATAAGTGGGTTATAGTGTTACTCACTTCGCCTGAAGTGACTAAGCCATACGAGAAGAAACACAATGAACCTTGTTTCCAGATTGCAGCTGCCTCGCTCTTCCCGGCTGAAGGCGCACCGGAGTCTGCGCGACGACGAGGGTTTCCTGCTGAGGCATTTTGCTGGCGCCGTCTGTTATAATACTGTGAGTATACATCATCATCATCATCATATCAGCCGAAAGACGTCCACTGCTGGACATAGGCCTCCCCCAAAGAGTGCCAAAGTGACCGGTCCTGCGCCACCCGCATCCAGCGGACTCCAGCAACCTTTACCAGATCATCAGTCCACCTTGCGGGGGGCCTACCCACGCCGCGCCTTCCGGTTCGTGGTCGCCACCCGAGAACCTTTCCGCCCCAACGGCCATCGATTCTACGCGCTATGTGCCCCGCCCACTGCCACTTAAGTTTAGCGATTCGGAGGGCTATATTGGTTACCTTGCGAATCTTCGAAAGTGTGAGTATACATACATACATAGAATCACGCCTTAATTCCCATAAGGGGTAGGCAGAGCACTTGAAACTTATGTTCTTGTGCCACTTAAGCATAAATATGGGTATAAAAGATGGAAAATGTGATATCGCAGTGATAGGTTGCTAGCCCACCGCCCACAACACACTTCAACCCTGCTCCCTTAGTACGACCCTTGCGACACCCGCGGGCGGACTATTCGGGAATGGCGGCGGGGTGTCAAAACGATGCCAGGCAGCCGTTTAGTTCGAACACGCGCATACCGGGTTTTAGGCACGTTTGTAAGGAGCACTGCATATTACCATTTGTTTGAGATTTATTTTTATGAAACGGTTATAAGAATTAACCTTTGTACATAGAATATTTGAGATACTATATTAGATTGTGATATAAGACAATAGCCTTTGCAAAAAAAATCTGCAGAGGAGAAATTTGTATTGTATTTAGCACAACAATACGTAGTCGGTCCCAAAGTTCTGTCACAAATGAAAATAATGATAAAAACAAAAGTAGCAATCATTTTTTAATAAATTATATACCGATTTAAAGTACATTTAATAAAGAATTAAAATTACTCAAAATTATTCAAAATGACCTCTTTTGTTTTTAATACAGGCCCTTAATCGGTGCGGCCAGTCGTCTATCGCAGCACGCACCATTTTCATATCTATCTCAGTAACTGCTTTTCTTAAAGATGACTTTAGGCTCTCCAAATTTTTATGTGGTTTAGCACAGACCTTCCCCTCTAAGACCTGCCAAATTTTATAGTCCAAAGGATTAAGGTCCGGACTAGAGGAAGGCCAATCTTCGTGTCTTATAAAGTCGATTTTTTGACGGTCAAACCAGGCTTGAGTGGTCTTGGCTTTGTGTGCTGGTGCAGAATCCTGCTGGAACACAAAATTATGTCCCGAAAATAGCGTGTTGGGCAGATCTTTGACAACCTTATCCAAAACTGTCTCTTGGTATACTTTCGCACTGATTTTGACACCTTTTTCGCAAAAATGAACCTCAGTTGGCCCGTAATAAGATACACCCAACCAGACCATCACTGATGATGGATGATGTCCATGTTGCACTCGCGGAACTCTTTTTCCTGCTTCTTCAGAACTCCTAGCGTACACTCTATCATTCTGTTTATTGTACTTCTCTTCAATATCGAAAATCTTTTCGTCTGTAAAGAGGATATCACGGTGTCGATTTTTCGCGTACCGCTTTAACAACTTCCGGGATCTTTTAAGCCTTATTGTTTTTAGACGGGCATTAAGTAAGTGCCCACGCTTTTTTTTTGTATGCTCGTAGACTAAGATCTTCGTTTAAAACCTTTTTGACGGTTTTTCTACTGACACCCATCTGCAAAGCCATCAATTTCTGTTTTCGGACAGGATTTCTTGCTATGCGCGCCTTGATCGCTTTGATCACTGCTGGTGTTCGTACGGAGCGAGGCCGGCCAATTCTTTTCTTGTACTCAACACTGGAGACTTCATTGTACCTATCAATAGTACGATACACAAACCTAAGCGTTATTTTTAAATTTTTGAGCAACTTGAAAATGGTACTTGGCGAGTGCCCACAGCGGTGCAATGCTAAAACAGCTATTCGGTTTTCTTTCAATGTCCACTCCATCATGAGAAATTGCAACGAATGACTGTTTTTTGTTTTAAAATAATTATCAAACATTCAAAAATGGAATGCAATAAAATTTTCTTAAAATCATCTTCTAAATTTAAAAATAATATGCCAGTGACAGAACTTTGGGACCGACTAAGTATCATGGTGGCCCATGAGGGGAAATATATGTGTTGACAAACTTTTTCAAAGAACATGAAAAGGAATACTCTAAATCAGGGGTTTTGAAAACCCCTGATTTAGGTTATTGTACGTATTGTATTGTACTGGGGGGCGCGACCACATTTTAAGGGGGGCGCGGGGCCTCGGGAAATTTGAACACGCTAGGAAGATGATGATGATTTGGCTAGCTAACCCATTCACTTCCGTTTCCTTGCATCGAAGCGAAGGGGGGCATGGGAACTTCATTTTAGGCAGCAGGAGGGCGTGCCTAAAAAAAGTTTGGGAACCCCTGCTCTAAATGTTTTTTAGAATGCATTACCAATTACATTCACGAATCATGTCTAATGTCATAGAGCCATTTCAGGACATAATAAACCTTTCAAACATTGTCAAAATTATTTTGAGGTTTTAGGATTTCTGCTATTCTGATTTGTGAGGAATAATACATTTTCCCATCTCTAAATTAAAGTGAAACAAACCCTTCCAGAGACAATTCATAGAGAAGAACAACGACGCCCTCCACGCGTCCCTCGAGTTCCTGGTGCAGGAGTCCGGCAGCGCGCTCGTGCAGCAGCTGTTCCGGACCACAGACAACAGCAACGCCAAGGGCAAGCTCAACTTCATCTCCGTCGGCGCCAAGTTCCAGGCGCAGCTGTCGCAGCTCATGGACAAGCTGAAGCAGAACGTCAGTATTTCTTGTCCCTTTAAAGCTGCGTACGAATTTGAGCGGCTCAGCCTGAGGCATGCTCGCGAGCTAAATACTTGCACATAAACATGCGCGGGCGAGGCAGCGCGCGAGCCGCGAGCCGACGTTGTGCGGCGTTCCAAATGGCGTCGGAAAAGATGACAGCCGCGGTTGCCTTTTATCATATTTCACCGAATTATAGTAATAAATTTACGAACAAACTCGATTACACATACACGGTTCGTCCACTTGCTGCTGGCTGCTCGCGCACTGCGCGTGGGCGCGTACGAATTTGAGCGAAATAGGTGAGCCGTGCGTGCCTCAACCCGAGGCTGCTCTGATTCGTACGCAGCGTTATATTATCACGATCAGTTAGGATGGCTCTTAAAAAAATCATTGAAGGACCCTCTTGTGTTATTCTAATGCGTGAAAAAATAACGTATGTTTTTATTTTTGTTTTTGATAAGATTTAGGGGTCACCACCGAATTTTTAAACCAAGGTTTTTTATTTTTTTCATTTTTCTACTTTGAGCTACATTTGATAACAAGGAATAAACAATCCAGAAAATACGAATTTCGTTCACTAAATGTTTGACGCGAATCTTCAAAAGTGTTTGATATATATACAATAATAATATCATCTAAATGGGCATTTTCAATAAAACGTGTACCCAATTAGCGTGAGTTGTTAAATAAAAATTAACTCAGTGTCAGTTTTGTAACGAAAATGAAGCATTCAGTTTGTAAAAATATTCACTTTTTCTGTTTAATGTATAAATTATATGCATGTACACGTTAATTAAATGTGATAGAAGTTAATTTTCACATCATTTGTATGCTTAATTGTCGTCACAAAACTGACACTGAGTTAATTTTTATTTAACAACTTACGCTAATTGGGTACACGTTTTATTGAAAATGCCTAAATACCAGAAAACGCGGTTTTCTAACTCGGGCGTGAATAAAAGAACCAGCAAAGGCTACTGCGTAGCTGGAGCATTTGTTAAATCGAACGGAGTGATCTTAAAGCGGAACAGGCCACGAAAATTTACGTAAAAAGCACTTTATCTCTGTCCTCTTCGCGTAACGTTACTTTCCAAAATGCCTTGGCGATATCAATACTAGACAAATACTAAGCATCGCGTAGATTGTCAAGAATCTCACTAATATACGGTAATTTATACGCGTCCTTTTTAGTAATAGCATTTAGTTTTCTACTATCTAAACAAAATCTCCAGCTACCGCCTTTTTTAGGATTAACAAGTACAGGACTCAACCACGGGCTTTCGCACGGCTCTATAATATCCAAAGCAAGCATTTTGTCCACCTCTTCTACTAATACCTTTTGTTTTTCGGGCGAGAGTCTGTTACTATGGAGCTCCCAACTCAACATTTCATAACTGTTGAGACAACTAAAATGAAATGGACCAATCACGTGGCGCCTTTACTGAACTATAACGTATTTGACCAATAGGACGCCGTCATGAGAAAGTCAAAAGGTAAATAGACATCAACGCACAAAAAAGAAAAAGCCGTTGGTTGCACTTCGTTTTCCATAGATACCAAGTTTGTTTTATTAGTTTAGTTGACTCGTAGAAAAAGTATTGTATACAATAGTTATATAATTCGCTTTTTACAAGCTTTTATTTACTTTCACCTGTCCCGTTGTCTGTCTGTCTGTAATCAAATCTTGCAAGTTAAATTGGACCCACTTCCCGGTGACCGATTGAGCTGAAATTTTGGGTATAGCTATAGTTTGGATGACAATTCAATATTATGGTACCATCGAGCTGATCTGATGATGGAGACAAAAGGTGGCCATGGGAATTCAGTATTTAACCGACGTAACCCCGTTGAGTTTGGGCTCGTTAGAATCGTCTCAATGAGTAATTGATGATGGTATACAAAAAAGTACAGTAGGCAATAAAAGCTTCTGTCAAAAATTAAATTTTTGACAGAAGCTTTTAAGTCTCGCACCTTAATTAGGCCACTCAGCAAGCTTCGTGGCCTAAACGTGGTGAAAAAGCATGCATTATATAACGGTTGCATAAAATACTATTACTTGAGCCTGCTGTTCCTCAGACAAGTCTTCAAAAGGAAGTACGTGCTTAGGGCATTGAGTAGTTAATGATGTGCAATTTGAGGGACGTTTTAGTTCGAAGTTTTTAAGGGAACTAGACAAGAGCATTAATCTTTCAGACGTCAATACCAAGTAATAAATGTGAAAAAATGACCGGGATAACGTGTGCGGTAATGTTAAGATACTGTTCATTAAAATGTACAGGAAGGTCTATAAAACCAATAGCTTGCACAGACTACGACTACTTTATACGATGAGTTCAGAACGAATCCTTGTTCAAGCAAAGCTCTATGAGAGTTATTGCCAAAATAGTAATATTACTGCCATTATCCAGAAGCCCACAAGGATTCAGATTATTTTCATTAATATTTACATAAGGACGTTCATTATCATTTTGGTCGTCAAAGAGGATCAAAGAGGTTTGGCTTGACAACATAAAAAGAGGATCAAAAAAGTTTGGCTTGACAACACAAGAAGAGGATCAAAGAAGTTTGGCTTGACAACACAAACAGAGGATCAAAGAAGTTTGGCTTGACAACATAAAAAGAGGATCAAAGAAGTTTGGCTTGACAACACAAAAAGAGGATCAAAAAAGTTTGGCTTGACAACACAAAAAGAGGATCAAAGAAGTTGGGCTTGACAACATAAAAAGAGGATAAAAGAAGTTTGGCTTGACAACACAAAAAGAGGATCAAAGAAGTTTGGCTTGACAACACCAAAAGAGGATCAAAGAAGTTTGGCTTGACAACATAAAAAGAGGATCAAAGAAGTTTGGCTTGTCAACACAAAAAGAGGATCAAAGAAGTTTGGCTTGACAATATAAAAAGAGGATCAAAGAAGTTTGCCTTGACAACATAAAAAGAGGATCAAAGAAGTTTGGCTTGACAACACAAAAAGAGGATCAAAGAAGTTTGGCTTGACAACATAAAAAGAGGATCAAAGAAGTTTGGCTTGACAACATTAAAAGAGGATCAAATAAGTTTGGCTTGACAACACAAAAAGAGGATCAAAGCACAAAAACTCACGGAACTCAGTAAGGCTGTGAGGAAAGCCAAAAGGAGAGCCTGGAGGAACCACTGCGATCAGATTGAGTCAATACCGGAAGGAATGAGACTAACAAAGGCATTAGCAACCACAAAGTCGGTACCGCTCACATCCATCAGGGACTATGACGGTAGAATGACGAAAACGGGGCTTGAGACCCTTAAGGTAATGTGTAACACACACTTCCCAGGCTCAGTAATACACGACAGCGTAACAGACGACGGTGCAATTAGTGCGTTGGAACAAACCACAAGTACAACGAGACACAATTGGGACACGTCTAAAAAGGTAGTAGATCATAAAAAGATAAAGTGGGCACTTTCAACATTTCAACCTTTCAAAGCCCCGGGGCCAGATGGAATCTACCCCATTCTACTACAAGAAGGCGCTAATGTACTAATCCCGCACCTTAGCAGATTGTACAGGGCGTGCTTGGCCTTCGCACACGTGCCGCGTGTGTGGAGGATGGTAAAAGTAACCTATCTACCCAAACCAGGTAAGGCGGATTACAGTGAAGCCAAATCGTATAGGCCGATAAGTTTATCGTCGTTTTTCCTCAAAACACTGGAGAAATTGGTAGATAGACACATAAGGGATGGCCCATTCAGGAGACATCCGCTGCACGAACTGCAATGTGCATACCAGCCAGGGAAGTCAACGGAAACCGCACTTCACCTGGTAACAACCAAGGCTGAACAGGCTATAGAGAATAAAGAACTATGTCTGGCAGCTTTCTTAGACGTGGAGGGAGCGTTCGATCGCACCACGTATAAAGCTATCAGCGAAGCGGCTGCAAAACATGGTGTAGAGCCGACCATTTGTAAATGGATAGGCAACATGCTAAATGGCAGACTAATAAAGTCATCTCTCTTGGGGGATGAGATAATGGCCACGGCCACAAAGGGATGTCCGCAAGGAGGGGTACTCTCACCAACTCTCTGGAGTTTGGTGGTGAACTCACTCCTGGTGGAACTCAATAAAGGTGGGAACCCACACGGTAGGATATGCTGATGATTTAGTGATACTGGTGAGTGGGAAGTTCCCAGGCACGGTATCAGAAATCATGAACAAGGCACTGCAGACAGTGGAGAGATGGTGCGACCGGCACCAATTATCCATTAATCCAGGCAAAACTGTAGTGATACCCTTTACTAGGAAAAGGACCCTTCGCGGCGTACAGCAGTTAAAACTGTACGGGAGGGTACTAGAACTGTCCAATGATGTGAAATATCTAGGTGTCACTGGATAAGGAACTGAATTGGAAGAAGCATACAGATCTCACCATTACAAAGGCACTCAGGGTATTCGGAATGTGTAGATCAGCGTATGGCAAAACATGGGGACTGAACCCAAAGGTACTGAAGTGGATCTACACCATGATGGTGAGGCCCATACTATTGTACGGTAGCCTGGTATGGTGGCCAAGGACTTTAATGAGCACATGCAGAGATGCCCTGACGTAGGTACAGAGATTGGCATGCATGGCTATAACAGGGGCGTTTCGTACCACGCCTACAGCGGCGCTAGAATTCCTTCTGGACCTACCGCCACTTCACATGGTGATTAAGTCAGAGGCGCGCAAATCGCTCTACAGACTTAGAACTCTTGGACTGTGGAGCGACAGCAAGCCAAAGACTAAGCACACAAACATGGAGACTGACGGTTTCTTAGACAGAATAACAAACATGGGATGTGACAAAATGCTACCCAAATATGTATTCCACAGGAACTACACAACAAAAGTTCTATCCAGGGCCGAATGGGCCGAAGGTCTAGAACCACCGAGGTCTGGTGTCGAAGACAGTATATGGTACACGGACGGATGTAAAATGGGATCCGGTACGGGAGCAGGCATTTATGCGATTGACTACAGTAGTAGTGTAAGCATGGGTAGTTTGGCAACCGTCTTCCAGGCGGAGACATACGCCATAATTGCCTGTGCACAGGAAAATATAGACAGGCAAACCAGAGGGCAGACCATCTATATCCTCAGCGACAGTCAAGCGGCCCTTAAAGCGCTTACGGCGCCGAAAGTGGATTCTAGACTAGTCTATAATGGCGTCCAGGCACTGAACAAGCTTGGAAGGCACAATAAGGTGCAACTAGTTTGGATACCGGGGCACGAGGGCTACATCGGCAAAGAAAGAGCGGATGAGCTTGCAAGAGGGGGGTCTACAAATCACTTTGTAGGTCCAGAACCATTTGTGGGACTCTCACAGAGAACCATAACTTCGGCTTTTAAAGCATACGCCAAAACCAAACACCAACACGAGTGAAGGAATGAGGCGGGCTTAAGGCACTCTAAGCTCTTCATAGAAGGAGTGGACTCGGGCTGGACTAACAAGCTCTGGAAATCCAGCAGGAAGCAACTCAGAATCATATCTGGGGTGTTCACAGGTCACTTCGGGGTCAAGGATCTCTTGGCCAAGATGGGACGGTCGGACAGTTTAGACTGTAGAATGTGTCGCGAGGAGGACGAGACCATGGAACACTTACTGTGTGAATGTCATGCCCTTGCCAGACAAAGAATGAGTTACTTTGGTAGCGACTATCCGCAACCAAAGGAATTCAAGGTGCTTCCGCTGAGCTGCATCATCCGCTTTGTGGAAATGATGGAGCGAGCTTGGGAGTAGGCATAAAGGAGAGGGCAAATGCACAAAAGATCCCGACGGGTCGAAGTGCATCCGAAAGGGCCCTCATCTAGATAAGATAAGATAACAACCTTGTTACAATGAGGGCAGTCAGTGCTACGGTAGCCCACTAAACCGCACTTGAAGCACACAGGCTTTCGTGGTTCCTTGCACGTACGCAAAGAGTGGCCATTGACTCTACAGCGCACACAAAATTGCTTAGTAGAGTTAACTATATTTACAGAGAGACTATTTACAGATTTATATACGAACTCATCTGTTAAAGAAGATGGGCTATTCGTCGGAGGCTCCTTAAAGTTCCTTGAGCGATCAGAATACGCCTCATATCTCTTGCATATAGATTTTAAGACCCCAATAGTTTTAATGCCCGCCTGAGCTACCATACAATCAAACTCGGGACGAATATTTCTTAAAAAAATCTGTAATTTGTCAGCCTCAGGCATAGTATAGCTAAGCTTGGCTAGTAGACCACACATAATGGTGAAGTACGCTACAACCGACTCATCTCTGCCTTGAGTACGGTCCTGAATTTCCCGCAGTAACTTGTAGTCATAATTAACTCGCACGCGGCCACTCAAGCGCTCAGTATGCGACGATGCTATAAAAAACGGTTCACTAATGTTAGACCAAACAACTTTTGGCCAAATGTTTCATTTGACCTAATGCGTTATCCTAAATAGAAAGCTTTATAGGATTATTATAAAACAAACCTAACCTAACCTAATGACTTCTATTTGATGATATTCAAAGAATACCCGAAATTACCACTGGTTTGACGAAAAATGCATTAGGTCAAACGAAACATTTGTCGAATGATACATTTAAAAAGTTGTTTGGTCAAGAGACAAGACCCCATACAAAATATGAAAAAAACTCATCCGCGGTCAGTGCTCCTACCGTGGCGGCTGCTATTGGCTCAATGCGCCGAGCCAAGTAAAGCGGTTACACACGCCGACTTTTTGCAGAGTTACACACGCGCGTTTCACGAACTTGCGACACTAGCCTTGCATCACCTGTCAAAATCACCATCGATACTGTAGGGCTGCACAAAGTCTCCGTATGCAACCGCTCTACGTACCAGTAGTTCAACCTGATAATAAAATGTTGCGTGTCCCCCCAGGGCACCAATTTCGTCCGCTGCATCAAGCCCAACTCGCGCATGGCGGGCCTCTCCGTCGAGGGTTCTTTAGTCCTCACGCAGCTGGAGTGCAGCGGCACCATCTCCGTGCTCGAGCTGATGGAGCACGGGTTCCCGTCCCGCGCGCCCTTCCAGGACCTGCACCAGATGTACAGCCGCTTCCTGCCGCCCAGGCTGCAGGGACTGTCTCCGAAGCTGTTCGCTGAGGTAATGATTGTTTAAGATTCCTCTCGCGTCGATGGTTTCAGACTGTGCGGGACCAGAGAAGATAACAAGTAGTGGTTCGCCCCGAACGGAACACGCGAAGTACTCGGATTTCAACGTATTACAACCCCCTATATCTAAAAATATTATTGGATAAAAGCTTTTTCAATCTATCTATGTCTTGCAATCCCTTAACCGTTTTGAAAAAAAAAGCGCCTTAATACACGCACGAATAACAGTATTTAGAAACAGCCATTGTTTTTCTCATATGAGGGATTCAATTCTTCCCTGATATACCCGTTTTTTTGACACTTGACAAGATAATTATTTCCGTATTGGCCGTAAACACTTGAATCCCTCGTTACGCTCAAGATTCACTACTACTTTAGTTACCTTCGCTACGGTGTGTCAATATACAGTCTTCGCCATGAATAACCCTTACCTCCCCACACAATCTACTTCGGATTACGATATTTTTTCCGCCAAAAATCAGAAGCAATAAGGTTGTGCCGTCGATGAATAAATAAAGAAAGATAGAAAATAAGTTTATTTCGCAAATGTACCCAATACACAATAACATACATTTTTACCTTTCGTGAAATGCGAAAAAGGAGTCCACTCAGCACAATGCCGAGCCACAGAAGATGGCTCGACGCTGATGTTATGTGGATCTTTGAGTTGCATGTCACAGGACTGCACTTCCATCGTGACACGTTACAGAACAAGTTAAATCAAAAGATATTTCGAAAAACCCCAACTGCTTTTATACAATTACTAGCTGATACCCGCGGCTTCGCCCGCGATGGTTATAGGAAAATGTAACATATTAAATTTTCCCGTGGGAATTAGATGTTTTCCCGCTGGAAAAAGTAGCCTATGTCACTCTCCAGCTTCTAAACTATCTCCATACAAAAAATTACATCAATACGACGCTCCGTTGCGACGTGAAAGCAGGACAAACAAACACACTTTCGCATTTATAATATAAGTAAGGATATATAGCCTATGTCCCTCCGCGAGTGCAGGTGATTAGTGCAGGTGATTAGTGACTAGGTGTGGACAGCGACTGATTAGTGCAAGTGATTAGTTGGCCGTGTAGTAAAGTGAATAGAAGCGTGTTCTTTTTTTTTGCGAGTGGACTGCGAGTAGCCACGTGCCGCGCGCCCTCCCTTCCCCCTCACTCGCAGCGTGCCTGCCACTAAACACTCGCAGTGAATTGGACACTACTCGCACTACACACCTGCACTCGCACTAATCACCTGCACTCGCACTAATCAAAGTGGAAACCAGGCTTATATGTCGAAATCCAAGTCGTCTGTGTCGAATAATTTGGTCGAATAATGGTCTCCCTCGTCCCGCAGGCCATGGTGCACAGCATGGGGCTGGCGGCGGCGGACTACAAGTTCGGGCTGACGCGCGTGTTCTTCCGGCCCGGCAAGTACTCCGAGTTCGACGCCATGATGCGCTCGGAGCCCGACAGCCTGCGCGCGGCCATCGACAAGGTGCTCGCGTGGCTGGTCAAGTCGCGCTGGAGACGGTCCATCTTCGCCGTGCTCTCTATTATCAAACGTGAGTCTGTTCGGACTAAGGGCGGGTTGCCTTACGATCATACACGGTTGTACAGTACGATTATATTATAGTTAACCACTGACGGATGGATTCATGGAGAGGGCTATGTTGGGAGTTTCTCTGCGCGATCGCATCAGAAATGAAGCTATCCGCAGCAGAACCAAGGTAACCGATATAGCCCTCCGAATCGCTAAACTTAAGTGGCAGTGGGCGGGGCACATTGCACGTAGAACCGATGGCCGTTGGGGCGGAAAGGTTCTCGAGTGGCGACCACGTATCGGAAGGCGCAGCGTGGGTAGGCCCCCCACAAGGTGGACTGATGACCTGGTAAAGGTCGCGGGAGTCCGCTGGATGCGGGTGGCGCAGGACCGGTCATTGTGGCACTCTTTGGGGGAGGCCTATGTCCAGCAGTGGACGTCTTTCGGCTGATATGATGATGATGATGACGGATGGATTCATCATCATCATCATATCAGCCGAAAAACGTCCACTGCTGGACATAGGCCTCCCCCAAATAGTGCCAAAGTGACCGGTCCTGCGCCACCCGCATCCAGCGGACTCCAGCAACCTTTACCAGGTCATCAGTCCACTTTGCGGGGGGCCTACCCACGCCGCGCCTTCCGGTTCGTGGTCGCCACTCGAGAACCTTTCCGCCCCAACGGCCATCGGTTCTACGTGCTATTATCGGCCCCGCCCGACAGATGGATTGCCTTCATTTAATTTTCAACTTTAATCTTATACATATAAGATAGTTATTACTAAATCAGTAGATGTGGGTAACAGTATTCTGAAAAATGCTTTATCTGTATGAAATTAAAGTTAAAAATTAAATGAAGGCAATCCATCTATCAGTGGTTAACTAACAATAATCGTACTGTTCTGGATTGTTCCATCGAATGTATGATTCGCAGAATTTTCATTTCATAGAAGACCATTTTTTAGGGTTTCGTACCCAAAGGGCCCAAGGGCTATTACTACTTAAGACTCCGCTGTCCGTCTGTCTGTCACCAGGCTGTATCTCAAGAACCGCGAGAGCTAGACAGTTGAAATTTTCACAGATGATGTATTTCTGTTGCCGCTCTAACAACAAGTACTAAAAACAAAATAAAATAAGTATTTAAGGGGGCTCCCATATAACAAACGTGATTTTATTGCCACCTTCGTGCGCGATTCTGACTCGCACTTGTTTATTTAATGTTGATCGGTTTGTAATCGTAAGTTGGTACAACCCGCCCTTAAGTAATGAGAAAACTAATTGATTTTTTTTTATTCGTATGTACATTATTAACGTATTATTCAAAAATTAATGGAATTCATCCATTAATTAGTTGACTTCATAATTATCGTAGTATTTCTGTAAGACGTAGCCAGCAACTATGACATCACATCTACTTAATATAAAATCAAATCAAAACATTTATTCGTGACAAACACAACACAGATAATAATAGAAATAAAATAAAAAGCACATTTTTCTTTGCCACGAAATGGACCCAGCTCAGCATATCATACAAAGGTTTCTTTATATTGTTATGTTCCTCCATAACTAGTTTTCCATTGTCCCTTTTAAACATGAACACAGTAGTGCAGCCTATTATCACTCTTATTCCTTTTGCAGTAAAGAACAAGATCGTGTACCGGCGGCAGTGCCTTATAACGATCCAGACGGCCATCCGCGGGTACCTCGTGCGGCGGCGCCACCAGCCAAGACTCAAGGGACTCGCCAAGATCCGCGCCCTCGAACACAGCCTTCAGGTATTATCGTCCTTATCGCTTAGGGTGTAAGGAACAAGATCGCGTACCGGCGGCAGTGTCTCGTCACGATCCAGACGGCCATCCGCGGTTCCAAGGCCTCGAGAAATAACCGCGCTCTCTAACATAGCCTTAAGGTATTATCGTCTTTATTGATTATGCCATAAAGATCAAGATTCCGATGGCAGGGGCTCGGCGTCATGCTAGCCAGTAAAAACTAGACATTTTCGAACGCTATAGGCCGAGGATTGTATAGTGCTTTTCTCAAAAGATGTGAGGAAATATTTAAATTAAAATAAATACAAGGTAATCAATTAAGTAATAGATAATTTGCCGCCTTTTTAATTTTTTAAACATGCCATTTAAACAAGCCGTTCGAGCACCATGTTTAACCGCACATAAGTATAATACCATAGATTTTGTTTTTTTTTTATGTCGCAAGTATGCTTACAGAGTAGTGGTGGTTGGCAGTATGTAATTTTTCCTTTGTCAGTTTAATATTAGTAAGCAAATTTAAAAAGTTAGAGTAGCGGACAATAATGGTTTTACTTAGGGTTTTCATACATTACTTCCTAAGGCCAAGAAAAAATGTAGGGAGCCTTAAACTAGAAACTTCATGTCTTCATTTCGTGATATTAACGCATACATTTCCGAGTATGTTTGAGAAAAACATATATGTATTACGAAACTGGTCGCGCCTACTTCAGAAAACCAAATACTTGTTCAAACAATGGTTTCTACAAGTTTGATTGACAGCAACTAATAGAAAAAGCAAAGCTTGAAATAAGTTGAATCAATTCTTCTGTCCATGTTTGACTGTCCCGAATAATAGTCTAACTTTAAGTAACCTTACGTTATTTTTAAAAGGAAATGGAGGCGGTCAGCCAACAGCTGAAGACAGAAAAGGAGCAAGCTCTCAAGAACATCGACGTGTTGAGAAACAGTATTAGGAGCGCTTGTGGAACTATCAAGGTAAGCTCAATACTATAATTGCAGCATAAATTACATGTACAATCAGCGTCATTTAGTTAGTAGCAGCCAAGGTGGGCGGGGCACATAGCACGTAGAACCGATGGCCATTGGGGCGGAAAGGTTCGCGGACGGCGACCGCGTACCGGAAGGCGCACAGGTGGACTGATGACCTGGTGAAGGTCGCGGGAGTCCGCTGCATGCGGGTGGCGCAGGACCGGTCACTGTGGCACTCTTTG
Source organism: Epinotia bilunana (assembly GCA_947049275.1). Taxonomy (NCBI): domain Eukaryota; kingdom Metazoa; phylum Arthropoda; class Insecta; order Lepidoptera; family Tortricidae; genus Epinotia; species Epinotia bilunana. The sequence continues at coordinate 22,124,309 of OX346257.1, forward strand.
GGGGAGGCCTATGTCCAGCCGTCTTTCGGCTGATATGATGATGATGATGAAGGAAGCCAAATATTTCGGTACACGTCTTTATTACTGCAAGAATAAGGGCGTGTTACGAAATATTTGGCTACTCTGGCTGCTACTAACTATATGACGCTGACTGTACATAATGAAAAGCCCCAATTTGGACCTTAACATCATTAAAATAAAGTCGAAAAGCTACGACGCCTTTCAATACTCGATTATACGTAGAGATGCCAAAAACAGCCAGCCTTGTCAGGCGTATTTCATTTTCTCTTCCAGACAACCTTTGGTTAGTAACCTGCGGTGGTTTCAAACCGCCGGTGTTATAAATTGCATCCATCATCAATGTTTTTCTAGAAACTTACCAAACACCTGTTAGCTAAAATGTTTTATTCCTTTCGCGCCAATACAAACGCCGAAGTAATTGATAAAGTTAAACATTTAAAACGCTATTTTAACTAAAAGTTTGATGGACGTTCATAAATAGGGCCATAAGTCTTTAGCACGATGTATATTGCATATCCTTTTTGTACCACTAGTTCACACTCCAACAATCCTCAAACATATCAAGGGTCGGCAACGCCCATGTTACTCCTTTGGAGTTGCATGCGTCTATAGGCTGCGGTGTCCGCTTACCATCAGGCGGGCCGTACGCCTGTTTGCTACCGTCGTTGTATAAAAAAACACTGAAAATTCAACCAAATGTCTATAAAATCCTGCTTCCTCAGCGGAGCCACGGGTTTCGAAAGGTTAGAATCATCGGTTTATCGTATGTCTTATCCTCCGGAGTCCCAGGTTCTTTTAGAAAGAACAAAATGTTTTCAACCAATGTAATTGTTTTTTAGAAGCCTCTTTAGTGCTGGGTGAAGGCCTCCCCCCTCGACTTCCAATCTTTCCCGATTTGAGCAATCTCTGGCCAATCGTTAGAAAATGCGTCCAGGACCCTACCACCAACTTGACAATTGTCACCTGACAACGACAATTCTCCGTAGATTGCTGGTTCCACAAGTAACCTAGCAAACACCTTAACTTCTAGAACAAGCAATGTATGGCGAAATGTAAGTGTCAGGTTATAATTGTCAAGTTGGTGAAATAGGGGCCAGGTTATCCCACCAGCTCCCTCCAATATTAAAGGAAAATGTTCATTAGCTTTGTTTCGTTCCATTTTACAACGAATTAAAATTGACTACTATTGTCCGAACTGCTTGGTTAAAATTCGATTGTATTCATTTTTGCATGATGTCTCGATTAGGAGAGCGGAGTTGAAGTGACGAACGAAGAACTATTCGCGACGGGCTAGCAACCTATCACTGCGATATCACATTTTGTTGGTCTTTTATACCCACATTTATGCTAAAAGTGGCGCTCGGACACAATTTCCATGTGCTCTGCCTACCCCTTGAAGGAAATTGTATTGTTTTCCCAAATAAAAAAGGAGATTCTTCACGTATTTTATTTATTTCGTTTCGCAAGTATTTTTAAGCAATGCGTCGAAGCATTGCGTCGAAATCGAACACATGAACGAAGCGTCGAGCGAAATTTCCACTTTTAGGTCTGAAGTCCAACCGGTAACAGACTCCATTCCTCAGGGAAGTGTCATTGGATGCGCCCCGTTTATTATTTATATTAACGACTTCCCTTAAATATTCAAAGATCCATGCGTAATGTTTGCCGACGATTGCTCGCTATTGTGTATGCACAAATAATCAAATTCTACACGAAAAGCTACACGATATGATGCGCAACGCTATACTTTGGATGAACGACCACAATTTAGAGTTAAATTTTTCACAAACAAAAATAATTCAATTTAGACCTCGTCAGAAACTACAATTAGATATAATTTTTTCCTTCAATAACATTAAAATAGATTGCGTCCCATCATTCTCTTTACTCGGAATAAATATAGACACAAATATAAATTGGAAATGTCACATTCAAAAAATTAAAACTAAACTAAGCCAATTTGTATACGCCCTAAGGGAACTAAAAAAGTCAACCAACATCGAAACAGCAATGACGGCTTACTATGCTTTTGCACATGCATGGCTTTCCTACGGGGTGACTTTATGGGGAAACAGTACCAATGTACAGCAAATATCCATCCTACAAAAAAAATGCGTTCGGATCATAAGCAACATCAAGCAAACCGAGAGTTGCAAGCCCCACTTTCAAAAGTTAAAAATCTAAACCTTACCTTGTATTTACTTATTAGAATCGTGTAAATTTGTGAAAAAGCAGCCGGAACTATATACCACACTTGGAGACGGGCCTCGTCGGTACGAATCGCGCTATAAAAATAATATGATCCAAACATGGTAAAAAGTAAAACTCCACAGTAATGGGCCATATTCGATGTCGGTACGAATTTATAATAAATTACCGAATTACATCAAAGATGACCAAAATTATAATAAATTCATGAAAAGTTTAAAAACATTTTTAAAAGAAAAGTCGTTTTACAGTATAAACGAATATTTAAATCCTCCATCAGGTGTAAAATTGTAAAGATAAATATAGTAATAAGCTTTCAAAAAGAAAAAAATGTATATATATATATAATTATTATGAATTATAGTTCTAATGAATTATTCAATATTGCAATGTGTCTTTCATGAAATTGTTTTAGTTAATTATATACTGTTATTCTGCGATATTGTTATTTATACTCAAATATTAGTATCTTATTTTTTCTGGTTAGTAATGTAATGACCAATAATGTTTTAATTAAAATTACTGTTTTGCTGCGCCCTATCCGGGTCCTCGTACTGTATACCTAGCATTAAGTTGCATGTGTTTGTGTACTTGGTTGCAAATGAATAAATGAATAAGATGCTTGTTCCAGCCATGTTGAAATGTAATGGCCCATCCCCACTCTCGCGCGAGTCAACGCGAGGCCGAGATACACTGCCGTCTTTAAACACGAGACGGACTGTGAACGTCAATGTAATATCGTCAATGTATCTCGGCCTCGCGTTGACTCGCGCGAGAGTGGGGATGGGCTATAGGAGAGCGATCGACCCGCTGTACCGACGGAGCACTCCGTGGCAAAGCAGACCGATCCCGGCGCTGCCTATTGGCGACTAACCGAACCACCGACACCAGTGTGACGTAATTAAACTTCTACGCTATCGGGACCAACCGCCAACCATCGTGACCTTGGTCGGATCAGGCATTTTTTGTATTCGTTCTACACGATCGGTGGTTGACTCAACTTGTCAGTCCTTCACCGGTATTTGAACAGAGCTATAGCGATGGCGCCTTGCCTTTCAAAGCAACAGAAGATCGGTTTGGCAATAACTTTTTTATATTTGAGTTTTGTATCGGCCTCCGGGTCAATTGCTTTGAGCTTCTCTTTAATAAGCTCTCATGCTTACGTTTTTTTGGTTCTTATCTTTGTATAAATCGGATCCAATGTCCCAAAGACATGGTAAATCAAAATATAAAGATATAAATTCGGTCAGAACCTCTCGTTCTTTCTTTTTGCGAATCCATTGCACAACGTGCGCTCGCAACGACTGTGAAGCACACACTGAAGCTCCCGCCGGCCGCCGGCCGCCGGCCGCCATGCGACAGCGTTCCGGCTCCGGACGGTCGCGAGCAGCCGCGGGCGCGGCCACAGCCAGGGGTGCGCTCGCGCCCAAGCCCGTTGACATCAACCAAATATCGGTCGGGTCAACCGCTTTCTACGCGGCCCATTTTTATATCAACCCGACCAAGGACACGATGGTTGGCGGTTGGTCCCGATCGTGTAGAAGGCCTTGTATTGGTAAATCTCGGCTTGGCGCATCTAACACGCGCCACTAGGTGTCGCTTGTGACACCCCTTTTAAGTATAAAGGCGTGAATGTATGTAATGTCTCAGGAGGTTAATGGAATGTGCGTTTGCAGAGCAACGAGAAGATCAGCCGCGCGGACATAGACGCGCTGTACGCGAAGCTGACGAAGGACGCGGAGGCGCAGATGGCCACGCTGCACAGGGCCATGGCCGACCAGAAGAACAGGTATGGTCTGAACATTCCGTCAGAAAAACTGTTGACATGGTACTTATTAAAATGATTGCATTACAAATCACTACATAGTATAAAACAGTCACTTCCCACTGTCTGTCCCGATCTTTAAAACTACGTAACGGATTTTGATGCGGTTTTTGAAGTGAAAACTTCTTTAGCGGCGCTGTGCACTTTTTGTGATGGAGAAAAATTGTTAAACTCGCCACAGGTCACGTGACCGTAAGATGTGAATGTCACGTGACCGTAAGATGCCACGTGACCGTGACTTTCGAGAGATTAAAAATTCGTAAGACGGACCCGTGACCTGATCGAAAAACTGTTACAATGTCATTGAGTTTTCACTTCTGCCGGCACTCCCGGAGTGCAACCCGGTCTTTTTTTAGTAGATAGAGTGATTCAAGAGGAAGCCGGAGCGGGTCGCTATAGTTAATCGTACAAAGTAATCGTAATATCTATGTATGAATGTTCTCTCAAAGACTGACTAATTCTAATTGCATATACAAATACAGTATAATCTCACTAATCCGGGCACTATTAAAAACCTGAGGGTGCCGGATTATTGGAATGTTCGGATTAATGGATTATAGAGAAAAAAATCATAAAGAATATAATACATCTTTTTTAGCGTTCCGTACCCAAAGGGTAAAACGGGACCTTATTATTAAGACTCCGCTGTCCGTCCATCAATGTTTATTTCAACCTGCTGTTGGATTGCGCAACGCTCTCTACGTATACTTGTGATTATTTGAGTTGGCAGAATGACATCAAATTATTTCATTCAAAAAGCGTCTCTACCGTCCAAGGGAGAAGATTCCCGTTCCAACGACAGCTGTATAAAAAGTCGGCTACATTAAATAATCTCAACCATGCGTTATTAGGTAGATCAAAACGTAATATTTGCATAGTAAAATAACACTCGATTTGTGCTAACGCCCTACGAAATTAAGGTAACCTCTCTGATTTCCTGTTGGTTCCAGAGAGGAACAGGAGAGACTGCGTAAGATCGAGGCAGAGATGCGCGCCGCCGAGGAGGCCAAGCGGGAGGAACTCGAGCGAGCGAGGCAGGAGGAAGACCATCGACGGCTGTGAGTGCTAATAATAATAACACTGTTGGATTATGTACGACTCCCACCGAACGGGCCGGGCCGGAGCGCATTCTATTACATTCAAAGGAATTCGAACCGTCTATACAGCAGATACAATTCATATTTGATTACAATCTCCACCGACCGCGTCGGTAGCTGCTGCTCGCAGTGGATGCACGATTCGTTCAAATATGAAATGTAACTACTGTATAGACGGTTCAAATTCCTTTGCATGTTATAGAATGCGCTCCGGCCCGGCCCCGTTCGGTGGGAATCGTACATTAAAGTTTGGACCCATGGCGTTTTGGGAGTCAAGCCGCCTCCTGGGAAGCCAATCCTGTCAAGCTAAGTTGACAGACATTCAGATCTACTCTATGAGTAATGCCCTTCGGACGCCTACGAAACTAACGCCACGATTTTTCTTTTCCTACGAAACCGGGTACGACATTTTGTTTCGTATTTAACCAGTTTTGCCGGATCCCTGCTCCGCGGGGCTCCCATTTCTGGTCTGTCTGTTTGCCCTTCGGGCATCTGAAGCTACCTAACGAACTTAACCTACAGTTCGATTCAAGAGAGCTGCCGCGGAAAATGTATGAAACTGTCATTAATTTAATAGACATTACGCGCCAGCTCTTGTGAATCGACCTGTACCTAGTGCTTTGCGATCGTAACAGGTTTCCAACAAGGATGAAGAATTCTTTGTATGTAACTAGTTTCGTAGCAAATAAAATCATTCTTCACACGTAACTGGTTGCGTGGGGTCGGTTTCGAAGGCGGCTGAAGGGGAGTAATGATTCCAAGGATTACGTTCAAGTAATTCCGAGCTTTTTGGATTACAGGCTTTGCTTTCTAAGTGGCTTTCTAAACAAGTCATCGCTGGAAATGTAGGACCACAGAGAAGAGTTTAATGATACGTTTGTCCGACAGGAAATCGGAGATGGAGGCGCGGCGGAAGGCGGAGGAGGCCTCGCGGTTGCGGCAGGAGGAACAGGATCGGAGGCAGGCGGCGCTGATGCAGCAGGAGCTCGAGCTGGCCGCGCAGGCCGACCGGGACAGCAGGGAGAGGTGAGCGCGGGGACAGCGGGGAGAGGAAGAGGAGGGAGTTGCTACGAGCCCAAAAAGAGTTCGTCTCGCTCTCCAAGTCTGGCGCGCGAGCCCTTCTAATCCGGCCCGCGGAAAGAAAGCGGAGAGTCCGGCCCGCGATAGCGATGGGGCATGGCTGGTCATGACCAGCCGTGAAACCAAAGTCTTGGCCCACACGAATCCATACTAATATTATAAATGGGAAAGTGTATGTGTGTGTTTGTTTGTCCGTCTTTAACGGCAAAACGGAGCGACGAATTGACGTGATTTTTTAAATGGAGTTAGTTGAAGGGTTGAAGGGTGGTGAAAGTTTGTATGGAGCTACGATATAAACGAGTTCCATGCGGACGGAGTCGCGGGCCGAAGCTAGTTTATATATAAGTGCAGTGTGGCCCTCGAGTCAAAAAGTTTGAAGACCCCTGAGACCCCTGGTCTGGTCACTTGCATATCGACCATTTTTTTCAAATCTTTAATTACCGATGGAATGTTAATCTTTCAAAAATATATTTAGCATTAGTCACAATGTTGACGAACATAATTTTCCTTTATACATTAATATCGGGCTGATATTGAGCAAGAGAATTAATCATTTTTATTTTGCCGTCGCACAAGCAAAAAAGTTCGTTTCACACTAATCGGTGCAGAATAGTTCGCCAAAGAAGAATAATAAGTGTTTTTAGAATCAATTTAAAAATACATTTTGTTTGACAAAATAATTGTTTGATATTTTGGAAATGTCGCTTTGGCTATAAAAGGAGAAATTTTCTTAATTTCGTATTATTTTCCTAGTTTTCATATTCAGTATGGGTCGCGGTAAACCAATTTAGCAAGAAGTTCGAAAAGTTATAATTTCAAGCAGTAAATCAGGTAAATCTGCGTATAATATAGCTCAAGACCTTCACCTAGCGAGATCTACTATACGATCTATCGAGAAAACTGGATTTGTATCAAGCTTGAAGAAAACTGGTCGCCCACGCATCACGACACCAGCCGAAAACAGATCCTTGAAGAGCATAATTAAGCAAAATCGACCCGCTCGGGCAGGGGAACCCACGACTTAGAAGAACTCCTTTGCATTTGGACTCATCCAGGAGAGTACTCCCTTCTATTCTTCTTGCCATTATTCTTCGCATCCGCGCTGGGTTGCTGGAGTGGAAGAGAACTCGTCTTGGTTGCCTTTTTTGTCACGTTCTGACTAGTAAGCGAGTGCGAGAGTGACGGACGTTTTATCCGCAATGATGCAATAAAATAGCAATCGTCTTAGGCCCGCCGAGCACCTTTCCCTGTATAGTTTCGTTCACTGTAGAAAAATACACGTGAGGTCTCACTCACCCCCACCCCCTATCGAAACCCCTTATGTGTGATATTTGTCTGCAGGTTGGAGCAGGAGAGGCGCGACCACGAGATGGCGGTCCGCCTCGCCAAGGAGACCAACGGACACGTCGAGGGCTCCCCGCCGCAGCTGCGCAGGTACCGCGCGCGTCCTTCTGTACACACACACACGCACGCACACACACACACGCACGCACACACACACACACACACACACACACAAACATACTTATCTATGCATCTAGCCGCCCGCCAATTGCCAATCCATACTATCCATACTAATATTATAAATTCGAAAGTGTGTCTGTCTTAAACCGCTGAACCGATTTGGATGAAATTTGGTATAGAGATAGTTTAAGTCCTGGGGAAGGACATAGGATAGTTTTTATCCCGGAAATCATCCCCTGAGGACCTAAGGGGGTGAAATAGGGGATAAAAGTTTGACGATATACGATATAAACGAGTTCCACGTTAAATGAAATATAAACCTACTAAGGAAAATTGCCTATTACTGGCCACCCCACCGTATGTAGAAAGCAAATAATGTTAGTAGTATGAATTATTACACACATACTCACGCCATTAGATATGTCATACGCATTTACGTTGTATGGGCGTTGACGTGTGCCAAAAATAGGAAGTTAGATATCACCCACTGCAATAGGCCGGGGCGGCTAGACGATAATGCAGCGTTTACATCGATCCCATCTCCGCTAGCAACATAATTTACGTCACTCTGGGCGGTAAGTGAGATTCACCTCCCACGGGCGCAGCGGCAAATCTCACTTCACACCCAGGAGAAGAAGTAAAATTTGTGTGCGCACCACGGGCGGCAATTTGTAAAGCCCCAGATCGCACATTTATGGCCCTCACCTTCAGTCCGGAACACAGACACCTGCGATCTGGAGCATTCATGAATTCACCGCCCTAGGTACGTAATGTACTATAACACAGTTATATTCATTCAGGTAACCTCTCTATGTTTGTGTACGCTGATTCGGTCTCATTCGGCTGTATCGTCAAACTGGTCAACTAATGACGTCAATATGCGAATATCACACAAAATACTGTACTTACTTACGCGTCTTACGCATAAGGGTGGTCCACTTTTCCAAGTTCTTTGTACTATGTGCATTGCGTCTAGGGTTGCCATGTGGAAGAATTAAATGTCCGGATAAAAATCCTGACATCACGCTAAAAATCCTGACATTTCTTGTAACAGAGATTTGGTCCTTTCATTCATAAAAACTGTGTAAATTTCGTAATAAATATTTCACGTAAACTTTTTTTTTGAGCTCATTCCTTAAAATCCTGACACTTGCCAAGTCCTGCCGCAATCCGGACAAAGTGTCAAAATCCTGACATGTCCGGACAAATCCTGACGTATGGCAACCCTAATTGCGTCTCACTCACTCTTTAAGCAAAATGTGAGACGCAAATACACATTGGGCAAAGATCTTGGACAAGTGGAACACCACCCGTACGCATATTCAGATATTCATAAACAAAGTAGTTGTGGCAGTATCTTGTGTGCTGTGGTAGTTTATAGAGTCATATTTGCGTAGACTCTGATCCGTACATGATATTAGAACGGGTGTACAATTAAAATAAATACAGACATAAAATCGTACATTAAGGATTTTAACAGAAAGGATTTTGTACAGAAATTTATATTAAAATGCAATAGAATAGCAGATTTTTTTAATGTGCATTCAATAGAATTATACTGTGTGTGATAAGAATGATCAACTAGTACAAAACGACAATCTTTTATAAAAACAAATGTCAGTCGCACGTCGCGCCATTCTTCCTGTAAATAGCTTGACACGACATACGACGACACCACAATCAAGCTATCACGAGCAGTACATTGACTTCATACAAACGTCTGAATCGGCTTACATACTCATACAGTCACACGCGACACACGCTCCCTAGCACTCACTGTGCCTTAACTATATAAATAGTACAGTGGTATATATGAAATTATAAAATGTGTAGTCCTGCCTGTCTGTTTCTGTCTGTCTGTTTGTCACCTGAGCCAAAGGCAAAGACAGTAAATGTGCGATAGGAGTGTTTCTTTCTGTGAGTTCAAAATTATTCGCCCTCAAGAGTGAGATAACAAGGAGTGTTTAGATGTAAGGGGTCAGTCATTTGCCGTCTCAGCGCGCTTGTATACTCCCTAACCTCGTCGTACAAGAGAGCCTACAGCGAGTTATATCCATACTTAATATTATGAATGCGAAAGTGTGTCTGTCTATCTGTTACCTCTTCACGCTTAAACCGCTGAGCCGATTTAGATGAAATTTGGTATAGAGATAGTTCGAGTCCCGGGTAAGGACGTAGGATAGTTTTTATCCCGGAAATAATTCCCTAAGGGGGAGAAAGGGGGGGTCCAAATTTGTATGGAGCTAAGATATCAAACGAATTCCACGTGGACGTAGTGGCGGGCAGAAGCTGGTTTCCAATAAAGACATTAAAACTCTCGCTTAGGTCTCTCCATACAAATAGCATTCTCTGGACATATTTAATATAAAATCAGTTGAAGCTGCTTAAGCTTTTGACTTTAATCTAATAACTTTGAAATTTCATGACAAGCGATGTGAAATTCACCTCCAACGCCAGGCGTTTGTTAGGAGTGAATATACTGCGAATGACAACGGTATTGTGACGATAGTAAGTATTATTTGTTTGCACAGTTTCCCCACAATGGACACAGTGAATGGAGAGAATAAGTTGAACAGGTATTCAGTGAGACTAACGATTCCTTCTATGCACGCCCGCTATGTCTATCATTCGTTTTCAATCATTATATAGAGCAGACTTGTGGTATCATCTTCCGTAGGCGAAGTTACAGCTATTGGCGGAGGATACGAACGTATACGATACAACTCAATCAATGCAATAGGGAAGATGCAGCTATATTTTGTGACCAAAATGTTGAAAAAAAAACATAAAATAATAATAATACATTTTATTCATAATCCTTATTGCTAATGTTAACAATGTGCTTGCGTATTAAGACATAGCACATACAATATTACGTGCGTCTGAACTAGGGTGATCCTGTGTCTCGGACAAAGATAATAGTTACAAACTAATTAGTGCAATTTGTGCACGAGGAAGGTATATAATAGTATCGTACATGGAATATAGAACATAGTAACTTATATCTATTTAAAGGTATCAATAAATCGCCTATTAAAATTACGTTAGGTATAGATAATTAGTGTCAGCAACTGCAATTGCGTTAGACTAGATCAAACAAGTTTAAGTAAATTGAGTTCATTAAAATATGTGTAACAAATACATGCTTGTGTTGCGGCCTTCGCGTTTTGCAGGACGACGTTAAGGTATGCCGAGTTAGTAACTAAAATGGGTGAAATAAATCTATACATATAATCAAATCAAAACATTTATTCGTGACAAACACAACTCAGATAATAATAATTAAAAAAAAACACATTTCTTTTTTGTCACGAAATGGTCACAGCTCAGCATGTTGCTAGCTTTGCAGCCAGCGCTGGTTCTCCGCTGGGTCCATTCGGTGAGAGCACGGAGAGTAACAAACAAAACAATTAAAAGGAAATACCTATATACTTAACTAAAATACAAACGTAAAAAAATACACAAAAAGCAATGAACGGTATTTTTTTTTTATAATATTAAATAGTAAATGTTTGTTGGCCTGTCAATAGTTTCATCCCAACAAACCACTACGTGCGTATGACCCTTAATGGTAAAAATGAACGCAGCCCATACACGAACAGCACCACTAGCGCCAGTGAAGAGAAGACAAACTAAACTCTAAACGTCAAACAAAACAGCATGGACATGAAATTGGGCTTACAAAAACAATACTTAATTATAAACATACTACATTATAATTATATTATATTACATATAGTTAAAATAACTCGACACAAAAGTAATGTAAGCGGCGACCTTAAATTAGACCCCTTCGTAATCAATCGAGTTTATGTAACGTTGCTCGGCCATTTTTCTAGCAGGGCATTCAAGGTCACCCGTTTTATGGTCGTTGGGCTTTTTTTTAAATCTCCATGTTGCATATTTGGGCAGATCTCCTTTCTTTGAGCACTCCTTATCTGAATGCCCTGCGTCACTGCAATGTCCACACGTGAGGTCAGATTGCTTACATTTGGCGGTGTGACCAAACTGCTGGCATTCGAAGCACCTGGTGACGATAGTGAAGTCTCACTGGGCACGAAGACCAATTAATAAAAACTCGATTTTGGGATATTAGCGCTTTGCGTATAAGGTCTGGCACTTCTATGACGTCATTACAGGTCTCGGCATCTTTCTTGCCCGACTTGTGACTCAATCTAATGGAGGTCAAGAATTTCTCCCGAGATATCGGGATGCAGTTTATCGGCTAGATTCTCTTCAAAAATGCATTTATAAACTTCTTGTTCTTGTAGGGCTGGGGGTACGCCGACTATCACAATTCTGGGCTTGCGTTTGTAAGGTTCGTCGATCGTGAGGCTCGAGGCGGTATTTTAGAATGTTTGCTTGAGTTTCTCGATGTCACTTGGAGTCTGTGCTGATAATGATACCGCCATTTTTGACCTTTCTCAGCGCTCTTACATGTAATTTCATTTGCTCGGGATTTATCATTTTTTGAACTAAGTTTTTTGTGTCCTCACTTGATTTTAGTTTATCGGTGGGATAAATTGCAACTGAACTCAAGTTGCTGGGCCGAATTACATTATTACCGCTAGTTTTAACTATATCGGCGAAAGAAAGCGCATTTGAGGTAGGCGGAACATTATCGATGGAGTCTTTAAGGGCTTGGAGACGTTCTGATAGATCTTGCCTTCCCTGTAGAGCTTGAAGGGTGCATTTGTTGACAACAGCTGTTTTTTTAAGTGCCTGGTTGTGAAGAGCCATACTTGCAGAGACTTCGCGGCAAAGGTTCAATTTGTGTTCGGTATTCAGCTTTCCTTCTGTGGAGATGCTGCAAATTTCGTTGAGATACTTTTCTATAAAGGTCATCCATTTATCAATTTCTGCTGTAGATACGGCTTCAATTTGGTCTGGTTCTTGGCCTCTCACATGTTCTTTCACGGCGGAAGGTATGGGTGTTGATGGAGGGCGCAATTTTACCACTTCGGCCAAATGGGCTCCGACTACTTTCATCACCCATTATTAAAAAGTTAGAAAAGTATACACAATTGACATAGCACAGCACAAACAAAATTACACGCGTACGTGATATCGTCGAGATATAAGGTCAATATTTTGCACACGATTTTAATCTAATTATAACACGTCCTCTCGCATTGGCAGCTACTGCTAACTCTAAAATAATAACAACTGACACGTTTTTACTTTAGTTTATACTAATTTCAAACAATCATTACGGTTTGAAGTAATGTGAAACGGTTTTAATCCAACAATCAACGTCTGGTGACGTCACTCCTATCAAAAGTTAAGACTTAGGCAACTGTATGTAATCTACGGACGAACCACGGACCAACAAATATGGCGAGCGACACTTGAGTGACGTCACAGGACCTGTAGCTGCGTTTAGGCGCGAAAGTTAAAATTGTCAGATTGTAACAGGATTTTTTGACTATTTATAGTATTTTAATTTTTTAATACTTTTTGGTCTATTTCTACATATGATTCTTTCAAATGAAAGCAAAAATGAAAATATTGCATCTTCCCTATTTGGCGTAAATTTAAATGTGAATAATGCTGTGTAAATCCTTGTCTTGGTACAACAACAAAAAAGACGCTGGTGGCTTATGACGTCTGCAAGGCAAAGATTACGTTGCGCAGCGCGCACGTCACATGAAAATGTGCACGAAAATTTGACATAGGCGCTGACCTCAGCATTGTTTAGCAACGTAGCATCGAAAGAGGTTTTCCAATGGACTCGTGTATTTTCTATTTTCTTTACACTATGATATTGTCTATGGACGCTGATATCGGTATAAGTCTACTGTATTATTGACTATAGTGTGTGTTCCTGTACTGTTAAATATTAATGATTGATGAGCTAAAAACAGAGCCAAATTAAAAAAAACAGCGAGTTGCAACACTGTCAAAACAGCGAGTTGCAACGCTGTCAAAACAGCGAGTTGCAACACTGTCTATAACGCGATAACACAATAATGATAACACTAAATGTTTATTAAGCAGAAACGTCCACTAACGAAATCCCAAATTTCGATAATAGTGGAACATACGAGCCTCCCTAAGGTGTAAATACAATAGTGGAAGGGATTGAAAGATTCGTCGCCATTAGCGGACCCACGGTAGCTCAATTGGCAGAGCGATGGACGGATTCCAGATGTTGTGGGTTCAAATTCCGCTCGTGGCGAATAATTTTTCAATGTTCCACTATTATCGAAATTTACAATAATGATACTTGAACAATTATTATTTTTCTTCAATTCACACAATGCAACTGATCAAGCAAAATGAGGTAAACTTGTATGAAATATAAAACTTTAACTTCATTCTACTTTATATTTTAGAATAATAATCAAAACCACTCACCAAAAATTTATTTTGACGAGACATAATTACTGAAGTTTTTATGATACTCGTATTCTTCAATGTGAATAATATTGGCAGTGAGCCACCCTCTCTCAAAAAGCAAAAGAGTCCAATTTATGATTACATTATTGGAACAGTTACTTTCTTAGTTACCATATCAAGTGCCAAGATTAGGCCATCATACTAATTTAAGACGTTTGACACATTTGACAATCATATTACTGTTGCTATATAAATCTCATGCTCATCTTTCCCAGGTCAGACTCTAGTATCATACACATATGGGTAGAAAATAATATTCGTGCTCATCACACAAAAAATGCCCTAATCGGGATTCGAACCTAGGACATGAATAAGGTAATGGTTTGACACTAAAATGTTTAGCAAGACCAAACAATTACTTTGGCGTTCTTTAGCGAGATTATACAGATCTTTCTGGCCCAACCGACGAATTAAGATCGGTTCACTAATGTTAGACCAAACAACTTTTGGCCAAATGTTTCATTTGACAAAAGTTTAATTTGACCTAAATAGAAAGCTTTATAGGATTATTATAAAACAAACCTAACCTAACGACTTCTATTTGATGATATTCAAGGAATACCCGAAAATACCACTGTTTTGACGAAAAATGCATTAGGTCAAATGAAACATTTGTCAAATGATACATTTGTCAAATGATACATTTGGCTAAAAGTTGTTTGGTCAAGAGACAGGACCCCATTCAGATCACATTATCTATGTCGAATAAAGGCACTATGCAGTGTATGAATCAGATATTTTTTGTGTCAAATAACTGGGGCAATATTTAATAGTAAAACCATGGTTCGGACTACTGCTAAAATATGACGATGAATTTACTTCAAGATAATTCTTTTTTTTAATATTCTTGATGCACTTGCTTTTATGTTGTCAAGGTTAAATAAAAATTGTGACTGGCCTTCTGACTGCAAATACTCAAGTTTGTTCTTGTCAACTCATTTAATTTTTTATGCATACCTTTTTACTTTTGTTTGTGTACTTGAAATAAATCATAAGTTCAATCATAAGTAATAACTAATAAGTTAATGAAAATACAGGGTGTACCAAAAATGGGGTGTGAACCGATCAAGGGCATAACAGGTATCGTGTTCTGATAAGAAAAAAACTAATATAATTTTATTTTGGCGCGATTTTTTTTTACATTTGTATGGAGCGTTGGTCGATTGGGGCGACCTGCTCCATACAAATGTAAAAAAAACGCGCACTGTATACTTATATTGATTTAAACTCTCACGATTCTCACGCATTATTATTACAAAACGGGACTTAGCCGTTTATAATTTAAATTATTTACCTCTCTAAGGTCTCTCGACGTTTCGGATGTGTCGCAAAATCCACGGTCAGGGGACATGGATTTTAAATTTCATAGTCTTTGAGGGAACGCACCTATAGCGAAATGATTGAAAACGAAATATTCTCTACTGATACCTACTAACTCACTGCTAACTTTATACCGCTTGTTTCTACTATTTGGCATGGACTGTACGTAACTTACCTAAGTTAAGTAGATTATTTGAAAATGTAACTAAAACTGTAATCCAATTAACATTGAATTCCTAATATCTACTTGACATTATTCTCAAAGTACAAAATACAAGCATAAGAGGAATTACCGTGTCTTATTACAGTACAATCAAAAACATTATTATATAAAACATTTGTGCATAAAGTTGATATTGCAGATATTAATATTTTTGTTGACTGTACAACTGTACAACTGTCACCAACTGGTGACAGATATAAAAAATCACTGTCCTTTTTCGTCCAGTTTGCGATGGTTTTTTTTTAAATATGTTTGGATTGTTTTTTGCCGTGCTACGTGAAGTATACTTAGTTTATCTTATAATTTATTGCATGCGTCTTGATTTGCATCTTGCTTCTACTTTGAATTCGTTTTGCACTGCGGGAGTGGGATTTTCCCCCATCTTTTACCACTAAAGTACTCGGTTGGTAACTACTGGGAATATTTTTCCCATTTGTTACCACTAAAGTATTTGGTGGTAACAGCTGGGGAAAAAACCCAGTAGTTAACGTAAATTTTTATTCCCTTTAGTTCCCACGGGTAAAATATGGGGAAAAAAAACCCAACTCTTACCACTGGTAACAAATTGGTGGTAACAGGTGGGAATAACCCCGCCGAAAGTCATGACGGAGCCCCATGAGCGTTGACGCAAAACTGAATATGTAGTTTACTACCTAATATAGTTTAATTTGTAGTGTATTCAGACGATATGTTGTAGGTATCTTATTTTATCTTTAATTAATTACTTTAATAGCAATTATCCAAGTTTTCCTTGGATTATAATTAAAATTGAAAGTAATTCACGACTGTAAACGAAAGTTTATAATTTATGACCATGAACCTAGAATACTCTGGACAGGCTGTACGTGGTGCCACGGTGAGGGACGGAAAGGCTCCTATGCAGCTAAATTAAGAACTGTTCTTAAAATGGCTGATGACTTGCCATAAACAACCTACTTAATTTGGACGGGTAGTGTTTTAGTGTTTTAGTGAAAGAGGGGAAAGAGACGCGATTATATGTATGTATGTATGTATGTATGTTTTATGTGCCACAACTTCGTACTAAATCAGTTGTAGCAAATAAAAAAACTGGAATTATGACAAGGACAATGAATGATATTTCCCTTTCTGTCACACTTATCGAGATTTGTATGCTACCAGCACGTTAGCACACGACGGCCGCGACATACTCTCGATTTTTATCGCACTATACCTCTTCGTCTAAGTGTTCTAATAAGAGAGAGATGGATAGTGCGAGAAAAATCGAGAGAGCTCGCGCGCCGTCGCGTGCTAGCCGTGCTGGTCGCTCGCAATAACCTGACCAGAGTATTCTAGGTTCATGTTTATAACATTCAATATATTGATGTAGAGAATGACAATATTGATGATGTACAGTCAGGTTTATTAATATACGTAAATAAATATCTGTATAGGACTATTGTCAATGTAATAAAGGCGTGTACAGATATTTATGTACGTACGAGTATATTAATACCCCTGACTATAATAGTAATTCTCCTACCAATCAATTTGTTGTTTGCGAGTGAGACTGCAGTCTATACTGTTACCAGTAGAATAGTCAAAATGACACATTGTCCTCGTAGATTTCCGCAGCTAATCAAAGTAATAATGCATGAAATCTCATGTCAGCTTTATTCCAACGCGATACGGTTCAGTTTCGTATAGCATTCCCTTCAAATTGTAGATCAGAGCGAGTTAGAATGCAGCAAGCGATGCAAGGCAAGCAGAAACACGACCTCTCCAAGTGGAAGTATTCGGAGCTCAGGGACACTATCAACACGTCGTGTGATATCGAGCTTCTAGAGGTGAGTGACCTGTGGACAGTCAGCCAAGAAGCCTAGCCACATTGGTACAGTCAACAGCAAATATAGATGATCATTTTAGTACTTTGTCGCACTTAACGTAACAATACCGCGACAGTTGGCATGAAGTGACTAGGTACTAAAATGATCATCTACTTTTGCTCTTGACAAACACCCAGTTCCTGTATTTATATATAAGTAGAACCTTATTGGCCCGTGTGGTGTCGGGTTAGAATATCAGCACCCCCTTTCTTCCCGTGGGTGTCGTAAAAGTCGACTAAGGGAGCAGGGTTGAAGTGTGTTGTGGGCGATGGGCTAGCAACCTATCACTGCAATATCGCATTTTGTCGATCTTTTTTATATCCTATTTATTATATCCTTTATTTATGCTAAAAGTGGCGCTGGAACATAAGTCTCTTGTGCCATGCCTACCCCTTTTGGGAATAAAGGCGTGAATGTATGTATGTATGTGTATGTAGAACCTTATTACAATGCACATAAAGTGCACGGATGCTCAGTTAGCTGTTTTGTCGATAGTACCTCCTAAATATACTGAGGTAAGTGCAAAATTACGATATTACAGGAGAGGCGTAAAATGTCTCGTAACTAATACAGCCTCGTGGCGCCCACTCGCCTTTTGATGAACCAAAATAAACATGGCGACTCCAGCCCAGAACTTCTTTCAACTAACTCTCAATCACTGCTCATGCGCCTTTCAGAAGGCCATATTAATAAACTCATAATTATACCCTAAAAGTTTCACTTCAAACCGGTAACTCGAACACATACAAATTTCAAAGTCTTGGGCGGATATGACTATAACTATTATGTCCTATAAGAAGGACGGTCGGGTCATAGTTAAATAAGAGCCAAACAATCTTTGGACGCCACGAGGATATGTGAAAGAAACATTTCATAATATTGTAGATTAAGTGTTGTGCAGAATTACCCAATTTTTATGTATTTACCCTTTTTATCCTTTTTATACTTTCTAACATATGTTTAATTTTAAGTTCTCATAATAAGTGAATTGTAAAATTCTTAATGAGAATAAATGATCTTAACATGAAAGTAAGAAAATATGTTTATTTAGCATATAAGAAATAAAAGACACAAGATATAACAGACATAATCAAAACATGCTAAAATGGTCGCCATCGCCACTCAGCTTTGTGCCACGAAATAAGCCGTAAGGTTATATTTGGCAGCGCTGATTTTCAGTGGCGCCTGGCTACCGGGGTAATTGTCACTTTCTGGTTTGTGTTGATTTCATCTACAAATGCAGTAAAATAAAACATTAGGGTGTGGTGTGTGTGTGTGTGTGTGTGTGTGTGTGTGTGTGTGTGTGTGTGTGTGTGTGTGTGTGTGTGTGTGTGTGTGTGTGTGTGTGTGTGTGTGTGTGTGTGTGTGTGTGTGTGTGTGTGTGTGTGTTCGTGCGAGCGTTTGAACCGTGATGCGAAAATTTAAATTAAAGATTTTTAGATATAATTTTTAATCATTATTAATCCTTAAAAACTGACTATGGATTTAGCGCTGAATTGGCCGACTAGTCACCGACTATTCGCCGACTATAAATGTGGCCGGATAGTGGACAATTAGTAATACTTTCTCAGAAAATCGTAGACAAACATGCCCTAGTTTACGTGTTGACAACATGAGTCCATATATGATTATGTAATTTTACATAATCAAACAATTTGACAGATGTAAAATTACATAAATGTATAGTTACATAATTATGTAAATAGGTCGATATGTAAAATTACATTTGCCCTGTACAATTACATAATTATGTAAAAATACAGAAACGTTAGGGCAACGAAAGTTGCCCTCAAAATTATGTAAAATTCCCCGAATTTTTTTAACAGTGTACATAATTTGAGTGTACAACCCCATTGTGTGTTGGGTCGTAGGCATGTCGGCACGAGTTCCACAGGCGCCTGAAGGTGTACCACGCGTGGAAGGCCAAGAACGCCCGCAAGACCACCATGAACGAGCAGGAGCGAGCGCCGCAAAGCATCATGGACGCAGGTGGGTGAGACTCGGGCGGTTTGAAACGCTCGTCTCTAAAATCATTATCATCTAACGATTTATTTAGATTTTATTTCATTTATTTTAGGTGGTTCGATGAGCATACAAAACGTCTTTTGCCATTCGCAGGCGAACGGCGAGATATTTTAAGAAACTTATGTAACACACTTTAATAAATTGGCTTTCCATTTGCGCGAAATTCCCCATTACCTAGAATAAACTTGTATAAACTATAATAATTTGGGAAATCAGTTTGTTACGTGATACTTTGGGAAAACGATTATTATCAAATTATTCTAGTTTATTCTAGGAAATGGAAAATTTAGCGCATATGTACAAATGTATATCATCATTTCTTTTAAAAATATTCTCTGTGATGATAAAGACGGAAAAAACGCTGCATAAACGCTGAATATTTACCCATGTAAAGTTGGGTGGATCAGCTTTTTTTAGTCGGTGTTTGGTATTATTGTCACATAAGACCGGCGAAAACTGCTTGTTGCTTTATAACATGAATTCCTGGCATTATTGGTTTAAATCCCAATTAGGAAGTTAATAATTATCACAAAAACGCACTTTTATAGGTTTTATATACTCTAAAATCACAGTTTAGAAAGCGAAGCAGCGGGCGTAACTTGGTTGCTATTTTATCACTTATTGTTGTGAATTAGATATCCGTCCCTCTCGCACTCACATACTTGTTAGGGCGTAGACACGATTTGTGATGAAATGGCAACCAACTTAGCCTTGCAGCACGGCTATCACAAGACGGCGCGCGAGCTCTCTTGATTTTTCTCGCACTATCCGTCTCTCTCTTATTAGAACACTTAGAGTATGTCGCGGCCGTCTCATGATAGATTTACTGGAAACGTAATTATGTCAACTAATACACTACAGTACCTACAGTAGTACCGCAAATATAAGTTACAACGATGTACCTGCGCAGAAAGCATTTTTAGGGTTCCGTAGCCAAATGGCAAAAAACGGAACCCTTATGGATTCGTCATGTCTGTCTGTCTGTCCGTCCGTATATCACAGCCACTTTTTTCCGAAACTATAAGAACTATACTGTTGAAACTTGGTAAGTAGATGTATTCTGTGAACCGCATTAAGTTTTTCACTTAAAACTGATACTCATTTTTTTTTCATCAAACCCGTGTGGTGTATCTGATAGGTCTTCAAAAATGATATTGAGGTTTCTAATAGGTATCATTTTTTTCTAAACACAATAGTTTGCGCGAGAGACACTTCCAAAGTGGTAAAATGTCCCCCCCCCCCCCTGTAACTTCTAAAATATGAGAATGATAAAACTTAAAAAAATATATGATGTACATTACCATGCAAACTTCCACCGAAAATTGGTTTTAACGAGATCTAGTAAGTAGTTTTTTTTAATACGTCATAAATCATAAACCGCAATTTACCTTTCATTCAGCGGATAATGGTACGGAAGCCTTTGTGCGTGACTCCGACTCGCACTTGGCCGGTTTTTTGAAAACATTTTATCGAATCAAAAGGCAGCGTGTTTGCGCCGGTAAAATCTTCAACGCGCATTGGCCAAAATTTTGCGCGCGACGCCGGCAGCTCCGGCGCCCGCCATTTTGTCTGGCGCCATGAGCGGGAAAGCACGAATTCACCTGTCATTGCATATTGTACCTTACGTATAGTGCAACAAGGTCTTTATTGAAATGGTCATACGTTCGATTTCATTCGGTACTTGTCTGCACCCGTCGGCGCGGACGTAGATTGCCGATGTAACTTATATTTGTGGTACTACTAGGCTTAACAAAAAGTAGATTTCCCCATTCCCTCAATCTTCCCTGGTCACTGCGGGTGTTGAACAAGGTATTAAATCCTTGTACTTGCAGCCAAGGCCCCGCGGCTGCCCTCGAAGGGCGACGTGCTCGGCGCGCGGCACCGCTACTTCCGCATCCCGTTCGTGCGGCCCGCCGCCGCCGCCGCCGACCGGCGCGGCTGGTGGTACGCCCACTTCGACGGACAGTACGTCGCGCGCCAGATGGAGCTGCATCCCGACAAGGCGCCCGTACTACTGCAGAGCGGTGAGACACACACGCACACACACACACACAGACAAACAGTACGTCGCGCGCCAGATGGAGCTATCCTATACAAAATAATGATAAAAAATACTGCAAAATAGACAAATACAAAAAAAAACGCAGTACCGTATAATCTTGATCTTGATGCACATCGATACTAATCCATACTATGTATATAATATTACTAGCTTCTGCCCGCGACTCCGACCACGTGAAACTCGTTTATATCATAGCTCGATACAAACTTTCATCCCTCGTTTCACCCCCTCAGGGGATTGTTTCCGAGATAAAAACTATCCTATGCTTCCCCGGGATTCAAACTATATCCATACCAAATTTCATCTCAATCGGTTCAGCGGTTTAAGCGTGAAGAGGTAACAGCTTACTTAGGTAGAACTTAGTAAATATAGGATACTATATTGCTTAAAGCCGTTGTTGTTAATATAATAAGCTTCAAAAACATTAGAAAACTAAGGGATTCAGATCGAAGGTCATTGGCGTATGGGATCTCTTTAAGTAATTATTTCTCCTTACTTGGCGACCGTGACAGGACCTTCGTATGAAACTGAAAAGATAGGTAGACCCCTTTATTCGTAAAACTTAAAATCGAACTTAAGATAAAGACAAACGATTTTTAACGCCATTTTAGTTGAAATTAGCTTTTAGAACGTTTATAAATGCGGCCGCTAGATTCTTGGTTGGCTACGACTTCGACTGGTGCGCTATATACGGGAGTGACAGTTTAGTTAGACTGCTACCCCTGCGTGTATCCTCGCTCAAAACACCTTTTCTCTACGAACATTACATTTTATTGACGATATTCTAGAATTTCCCGTGGGTTAAATTTCACCACCCCCTTGCTTCCCGTGGCGTGGATGTCGTAAAAGTAGACTAAGGGAGCAGGGTGAAGTGTTATGGACGATGGGCTAGAAACCTATCACTGCGATAACACATTTTGTAGATATTTTATACCCACATTTATGCTGAAAGTTGCACTGGAACATAAGTTTAATGTGCCATGCCTACCCCTGTTGGGAATAAAGGCGTGAATCTATGTATGAATGTACTCTAGAATTTCCCGCCTCCCCTCGATGGAAAACCTCAATTATTTAATCTAATGTGTCACGAAACCTTATGTCTGTTCAGGCGTGGACGACATGCAAATGTGCGAGCTGAGCCTAGACGAGACTGGGCTCACGCGCAAGCGTGGCGCCGAGATCCTCGAGCACGAGTTCGAGCGAGAGTGGGCGCGGCACGGCGGCGCGCCTTACAACAACAGATAGGTATGTGCGCCTGACAACAACAGAGGTATGTGCGCCTTACAACGACAGAGATATGTGCGCCTTACAACAACAGATAGGTATGTGATCCTTACAGCAACAGAGGCATATGCGCCTTACAATAATAGAGGTATGTGCGCTTTATAACAACAGAGGTATGTGATCCTTATAACGACAGAGGTATGAGCGCCTTACAACAGCAGAGGTATGTGCGCCTTACAGCAAGAGAGGTATATGCGCCTTACAAAAACAGATAGATATGTGCGCTTTACAACAACAGATAGGTACGTGCGCTTTACAACAACAGATAGGTACGTGCGCTTTACAACAACAGGGGTATGTGCGCCTTACAGCAAGAGAGGTATATGCGCCTTACAAAAACAGATAGATATGTGCGCTTTACAACAACAGATAGGTACGTGCGCTTTACAACAACAGAGGTATGTGCGCCTTACAGCAAAAGAGGTATATGCGCCTTACAAAAACAGATAGATATGTGCGCTTTACAACAACAGATAGGTACGTGCGCTTTACAACAACAGATAGGTACGTGAGCTTTACAACAACAGAGGTATGTGCGCCTTACAGCAAGAGAGGTATATGCGCCTTACAAAAACAGATAGGTATGTGCGCTTTACAACAACAGATAGGTACGTGCGCTTTACAACAACAGATAGGTACTTGCGCTTTACAACAACAGAGGTATGTGCGCCTTACAGCAAGAGAGGTATATGCGCCTTACAAAAACAGATAGGTATGTGCACTTTACAACAACAGATAGGTACGTGCGCTTTACAAAAACAGATAGGTTATACAACAGCAATGGCTTGAGTGGCGGCGGCAGCGGTGCGGATTACGTGGGAGCGAGAGGTTGGAGTGCGGCCTCTCGCTCCCGCGCATAGCGCACCGCTGCCTCCGCCGTCGCCGCTGGACCTACCTGAGACTATTAGACTTGACACGCAAATTTTCTAGGAATGATAAAGAGGAATGTATCGTTTGTTGTCTTTGCCATAGTTTCTTATTTTTGTAATATAGCTCGAAATCGAACCTTAATGTTTGAATGATTTGACTTGGTACACCAAACTTAACCAATCACGTGGCGCATTTACTGAACTATAATGTATTTGACCAATAGGACGCCATCATGAGAAAGTCAAAAGGTAAATAGACATCAACGCACAGAAAAGAAAAAGCCGATGGTAGCACTTCGTTTTCAATAGATACCAAGTTTGTTTAATTAGTTCAGTTGACTCGTATAAAAAGTATGGTATACAATAGTTATATAATTAGCTTTTTAAGTCTCGTACCTTAATTAGGCCACTTAGCAAGCTTCGTGGCCTTAACTTGGTACCGACTGAAAAAGCATACATTATATAACGACTGCATAAAATACTATTGTTTACCTTATACTGACTGAAAACTGTCTGTTATATAATTTTCTGTGTTCCAGGTACCCAGCATAAGTCGAGGCTTCGAGAAATTGTGACATGAACAGCGAAACGCAACGCTATATCATAATAATGTAATTAATAACTTTAATTCTATAGTCGTACACTATAGATGACACGAAAGTTAGTGCTTTTCGATGTGCCTTCACAGGTTCCTAATATCGTAGTGCAATAATTAGGGGTAAGAATTTTGGTAGGATTTTAGTTCTGAAGTTACATGGAGTCATTATTTGTCGTAGTGTTTACATTTTAACAGTATTCAAAATAGTGTAAGTGTATAAAATTTGATTGTGAATAAAAGAGAATGTACGCTGTAAAATCCCATTCCAACAGTGTTTTTTTTTATTTTGTTCAACGGGCGTCCTTTCATTACTTGAGGCGTTGTTAGTTTTACAGAGCCCTTCTCCCCCTGGTGAGATTAGGCTCCCCCCCCCGTGTAGCGTTCGCAAAATCTCGTTAAATATTATTGCGTATGATTTGGCCATATTTTTGTGGAGAAACATGTTTTACTTAGTTTAATATATTTTTCTGGCAATTTTACTGTTTCTTTCGGAAAAAAATTACGTCGCATTTGTCGAAACCAGGGTAAGATTAGATGAGATTCGGCTGGAACCCCTCCCCCTTTGAACGTCTCACGTAATTTATGGACGTGCCCTAATTTGAGTGGCTTTAGTACTATCGACAACAAAGCTAACTGACCATCGGTGCACCTTAAGTGCATTGTAATAAGGTTCTATATAAACACAGGACGGTCAGTTAACAGTGTTGTCGTTTGTACAATCATTTTGCCTGTTGCGTCAACACGCAGGAATAATAAATCATGCCTACTACTCAATATTAATAAATATGTAAGACATAAGAAATAAAACTTGTTTGCGTATGCCATATAAAACTTGTTTGTATAAATTTTATTTGCGTATGCCACGCAAATAAAATACTATTCAATAATATAGAAAAATAGAGACTCTTATGGTAATTTACAAGAACCTGCTACCAAAATTCGTATCCTAGTATTTTTATTCAAATTAAGAGGTGGTCCAACCATTCATTCAAAAACGATAAACTAGACATTTGTAAATAGCAAAGTCGATGTATTAGATTTTTAAATGTTTTGTTTTACTTAACTTTGAAGTACAATGAAATTAATATTTATGCTTCTGTGTTCCTTAGATAATGAATTTTCGCGTTTGGATGAATACAGAAACGTCAACACAAGATGTTGACGAGATTCACCGCTTCTATACGATTCGGCTGTCGTATTAATTTGTAGTTATTATCTATAAAGTACAATAATTGTAATTTAATCCTAGGCAAATTTATCCAAATTATTAAAAAAAAACAAAGATAATTAGGTGCTGGAAAGGAAATAAGCAGCTATATATTAATATATATATATATATTTGAATGGGTGATGATTTTTTAAATTTCTACTTACATATACTTGTAAAGTTTAAACTACATTGTGTTGGTGATCAATGCATGTATAATTGAAGCTGAATAAAGTATTTTAACAGTATTTATATTTGCATGTATACATTCCGATTTAAAGACGTTTAAGTATAACTTTTTCGACAATATTTTTTTAATTCTTTTAATTATGAAGTACAATTGTACATAGATAATCATACAGAGTGCCTTTTAAGTGTTTAGCCAGAATACATGCTATGTATTTATTTAATGTCTATGCTTTACCAAATAAAAGTAAGATGTGAATTTATATACGTTTTTTATTCCCCGTGCACCGCCCTCTTTATTTTTTGCCGTGGCTGTTATAATAAATACATACATACATAGATACATTCACGCCTTTATTCCCAAAAGGGGTAGGCAGAGCACATGAAACTTATGTTCCAGCGCCACTTTTAGCATAACTGTGGGTATAGAAGATCGACAAAATGTGATGTTGCAGTAATAGGTTGCTAGCCCATCGCCCACAACACACTTCAACCCTGCTCCCTTAGTCGACTTTTACGACACCCACGGGAAGAAAGAGGGTGGTGAAATTCTAACCCGACACCACACGGTATTATATAATAAATAAATCAATATTAGGGGACAATCTTACACAAAACGACCGAGCCCCACGGTAAGTTCAATAAGGCTTGTGTTGTGGGTAGACGACGACATATTTATTGGATATAAATTCATCCATTCATTCGAAATGCCGTCGACGCGAAATCACGTCATCATATGAAAAAAATCGGCCAAGTACGAGTCGGAACTCGGCAATTAGTGTTCCGTAGGTACATTCAATTATTTTAAATGATTCATACTTTATCTCCTGATTTTGAAGCTAACCACTACTAACTAAACTGCTTGATTTATTGAATGGAGTTCAACAAACATATATTTCTATTATTGCAAAAACTCCACAATAGTATGTGTTCGTTTGTTGATGCACGACTGCTCCTGTACTGGCGACAAATCTGTGTACAAACTATCATATATTTTTAATTCACCATTTACAAAATGAATACAAGTCCAGTGTACAACGTCATTAAATTGTCGGTTCCCGGGAGCTTCTCGGAAAATGACTTGTAAATGGTCTTCTCCCCGAGGCACAGGCTCAACCAAGTGGAGAGCGTGCATTAAAAGCACGTCGCGCGGACGGTAGCTTGAATTTTCTGAAAGTATCCTGTGAAATGCAGTTACGCATTCGTCTTCAATATATTCATTTCCCAGTACATACGAGAAACGAGTCATTTTAATGTTTAAGGTCCTCGCCTTTTTTTTAGGTGTCGGGTTCAAAATTTTCGCAGCAAGCTCTCAAACTTGAATGCAACAATACGATTCACCACTACAGCTCGATATTCCAATTTTAAATCAAATAAAAAACCTCGTACTTTGATGCTATTTTGTTTCTAGATTTTAACTACATAGTCAACAATATGTAGAACTGTTAAAATATAGAACACCAAAAGCTGCTTGTAGTGTTGAAATCTGAAGCCATTATTAAGCATAGTATTATTTGTGTGTTTTAGTAACCCAAACAAAACCGCATATAAGAAGATTCAATAGGAGTTTTTTTTTAGTTCTCTACTGAATCGTTTTATTACAAAATCCAAAATATTCATCGATATTGGTGCATCATCATTATATCAGCCGAAAGACGTCCACTGCAGTCTCATAACAATATAGATCTTTCCATAAATTTGGAGCACTAAGGGATCCTAAACATTTAAGGACATCAGACGACGTCAAGTTTTCGAACGGCGACAGTTGTCTCACTGGAGGCAGTTGGAGCAGATCGCCAAACAACACTATGAATCTTGCCGAACCATCCGTCGTCAGCGTCACCGGTATCATATATTTATGTTAAGCGAAGATGGATGTACATTAATGTTATATTGGAAATCATAGACACTTCATCAATTATTAAAAGTACTACATCTTTTAAGTCACATCTTAAAACTTTTAGTACTTGGTCTGATAAGGAAGTGTACTTGGGACAATTTCCGTGCTCTACAGGCAGCTGTAGGAGCCTATGTATTGTTAGACCGTTTACATTAAAAGCGGCAATACCAGTGGGTGCAGCTACTGCAACTAACTTGTTCATTCGCTTCTTAATCCATTTTTAATTGTATTGATTAAATAACTTTTTCCCGTGCCGCCTGTAGCACTAACGCCACCCACCTGTAATTCTATTGTACGACTCATTGTACAATACAAGAAGTAATAAGATATTTATTTAAGACGATTACGTAACGAATTACCTATTATCTAGTGAATTCCCAACAAAAAAAAGCTTCTGTCAAAAAAATCATTTTTGATAAAAGCTTTTATTGCCGACTGTACTCTTTTGTATACCATCATCAACTACTCATTGAGACGATTCTAACGAGCCCAAACTCAACGGGGTTACGTCGGTTAAGTACTGCATTCCCATGGCCACCTTCTATCTCCATCATCAGATCAGCTCGATGGTACCATAATATTAAATTGTCATCCAAACTATATTTATACAGAAAATTTCAGCTCAATCGGTCACCGGGAAGTGGGACTTTAACTTGCAAGATTTGATCACAGACAGACAGACAGACAACGGGACAGGTGAAAGTAAATAAAAGCTTGTATTATAGTGTTATGACGGCGGGGTATTAACAGTCTCGTTGCTATAGTGACACGCCGTCAAGGTATTTCAAAATTCGCCGTGTTGACGTAACGTCATCGTAGCATCCATTTTTAATAAATATTAAGTAAGTTACGAGTAAGTGTTCCTAATAGAATCAATTAATTGAAAAAATATAATAAAATGGTTAAAATTTACTAGTTTCTGATTTTGTACTTTGTATTCACCCAACTACCTGTCTGGCTGCCAAATTTGAAATTTCTAGGTCATCTGGAACTGGGTTAGAGTTTTGATCTATCCCAGTTTTGATCTATAGGTAGGTCAGTGATAAAAATGTCTTCGTACGCGTATAAATTCTTGGTGATCGAGACTCTTCCAATGGCTTATAAGATGGATTAATCCGCATGTAGAAAATTAAATCGTACTTAAATCCTGACAAGTGTCTCAATACTTTTGGGTGCTTTCAGTGCCAGTGCTTAGCTCTTAGGCACTTTTCACTACAAAGCAGAAAAACCGCGATGTCGGTTGATCGCTACATTCGCTACGAAACCTTTGGCACAGTAGAGTATGGGATGGAATAGTCAGTTCTCTTGCTTATACTTATATGGCATAACTGCCACCTCCAACCAATCCTATTCTAATCGCGGTTTGATATATTTAAGTATTTGGCTCTGTTAAATATATCGTCGTCTATAGTAGTTCTAGTACCCATAAGGCCGCCTTTACACCTGTAAGTTACTTGCGTAATATTTACATAATTTACTTACAGTTGCATTTACACTTGCAATAAATACTTACGTAAATAATGCTTACGTAAGTTGTGTAAGTTTAAACTTGCAGAAATTATTACACGCCCATTTACATTATGCTTCCCAAATCAGTAATAAAAATGCCTTCTCACAGTCGTCACGTTCAAGCAGCTGCTGCATACATAATTTTATCAAATAGTCGAGAGCAAAAGAAAAGAAAATGCTGGATAAAACCATGGCTAGAAAGAAGAATGGCAAAAGGTGCATTTGAAAATCTTTTAACGGAGTTAAGAATGGAAGAACGAGACCAATTTTTTAACTTTATAAGAATGGATTCTACGACTTGAATATCTTTTGGAAAAAGTCGCACTAATTAATTTTGTCACTTCTTGGCTAAATTGTGCTTTCAAGTTATGCAATTTTCTAACTATTTCCTCTGGAGTGGTGCTAAATATCTCACTAAGTTCAATATGTAACAAATTTGTTTTTACGCGGTTTTTGTACTCCTTATTTTTGTAGTCCCATAGTATGGGACGTGCCTCAAGAGCAGTAATGAAAGTTTCCACCTCGTCAGGTGACCAGCTTTTACTTTGTTTTTGTTTTGAACCGGACATTGTAGCGTAATTTCTCAACTCATCAATTTAGTTCGATAAGCTGTGAGTCGCTTCCGTAAACAAACTCGAACGTGTTTAGACCTGTAATTTTCCAACTTACGTAAGCTGTGAGAAATTACAATAAGTCACTTACAAAAACTATTTACACTTGAAAAATTATCGTAAGTCGCTTACGTAAGTGACTCCCGTAAGTAAAACTTACAGGTGTAAAGGCGGCCTAACACAAGCTTTATAGAGCTTACAATGGGACTGTCGATTTGTGTAAGGTTCTAAGGTTGTCCCTTAATAATATTAATAATAGTAATAGTTTATTGAAGAAATCTTATTGCTAGCTTCTGCCCGCGACTTCGTACGCGTATAAATTATGGTTTATGTACATGCTATCCTTATTTTAACCATACATCTGACAAATTTGAAAATAAAGATTTTACTTCACTGTGCGGTGTGCGTGTAAGTTCATTTTGAACACCCTCGTAAACTTGTTCGTCAATAATAATATTATTACTTCCATTAAAAATCCGCAACATGGTTAAGGTCAAAGAGAAACATGTCAGGCTATACCCCCGATTCATTTTATCATCAATTTATAGGTAATCCAATATTATGACGAAAAAAGTGAGTGAGAAAAAGACGTGTGCTCGTTTCGAAGATTCCCGCCCTTTTCTCCGTTTGATTTGACAGATGAGGTGAATCAACAGCACAACTTGCATGCGAGAAACATTCAGCTTGTTTGCTTGGATTGAAATCATATTGAAATAGCTGTCAGGTCATAAAATCTTTCACGCTCCAATCCTTTGTCAGCTCCAATCCAATCCCATTAATCGCGGATTGGTAATAAATTGCACGGTGATAAATCATTACATCTTCTATAGATCCAGTTCATTTCCCGTAGATTTAAGTTATATAACGTATCGACTCGCATGTGTAACGGAACGCGCGCGCCGTAAGATTAGCCAGTGTCGGCAAAATGTCACTGGCACGTTGCGCGGTAGCTCGCGGTCCGCGACTTCTGTCACTCGCTACGCTGCTGCTCGCGCCGGGTGTCACAGTTGCGTGTCGTAGTATCAGTGTATTCGGTCCTCAGACTCGAAGTGCTACAGTCCCACCAAGTCCCCTTGCTAAGATGTACACCGCCGAGGAACGCGGTTCCGCATACGCGCCCGACTACCGGGTCTTCTTCCGTAAGTTCCAGGGATGCCCGATAGCCCGATAACGATAACATTATCTCGAGTGGCCACGTAGAAGTGGTTCCGGGTTCCGGTGTGACATTGACGTAATTTCTACGCTTCCTAATCGAATAAAAAAAGTACTGCTTGCGGGAACCCATACTCGGCCTTGGAAATAATGTTAACAGCTGGTGCAATATTTATGAAAGTCGAAGCACTTACGTCAATGAGTGAATGCTAAGCGAAAGGTTGTATTTAAGGAATTTATTGATTCATTGCGTGTGGCTGTGGCCTTGATAGGAGTCAAGAAGACTGAAGGTTCAGTAATAAAGTTCTACCATGTCCCATTCTATTGGATTAAATCATAGAATGTTCAAAAACAATTTTAAGATTAGATAGTATTTTAGTGTAATTAACAGACATAGGATTCCAGAGGGCATAATTTTATGACATGTAGGGAGTTCCTATATTGATAAACTAACTCAATTATCGATGCTTTTTTCATATACAAGTGAGCACTCCAGGTTTTGTTAGAATAGACGAAGTACAGTAGATCGCTTCACACAATTTTGTTATGTCCCTATGACCTACACAGAAATTGAAGTCATCTAGCCACCTGAAATGGATTTATCAGCCTAGACGGAGACATGTCTCACAGAATGGGTGCCATTGCCATTATGCGGGGATGGGGGCGGGGTGTCAAGAGAATGCCAGGCAGCTGTTTAGTTTGAACATGTGCATACTGGGTTTTGGGCACGTTTTTAGGTGATTTTTGCAAGGAGATCGCATTCTATGGTTTTTTCGATCGCTGTTATTAGCAGACTTGCTGTGAGCCATTATGTTGAGATCCTTTTTATTAAGTATTAATACTTAAGACTAGCATAATAGCAGTATCACAAAAGTTGGTAGGGTTATGATAATAACGATAATAAAACTCATATCTGTGTAAGATACTAAATACTATTGATTACTATGTCTTCATGGAAGGATATTTTAATCTCTATGAATATTGAATATCAATTTCACAAACCATATAACTGTTGCATCAGATTGCTCCATGACAATCCATACTAATTAGTAATTATAATTCATTTATACAGGATGAAAATGAACATTAACTAAATAAAATTAAAAAGTTAAAATCTAAAAAAAGCCCCCAGGCATTGTACCAAGGATGCTGGCGGCATTTCCTCTCTGAATTGCAATGTTGATACGTTGCGCAGACAAATCCGCCAGCTCTTCGGTTACCAGTTACGAAAGTAACTATGTCATGTTACCTTTTCACACTGAAGCTGGTGAACAGATTTAGATGAAATTTGGTAGGGAGACAGCTTGAGATTGGAGTGTGATATTTGATGCTGAGCCCGTGGGATCTCTAATAGCATATTTGCTGTCAAATTGATGTAGGCAAGTGCTGGATGATGATGACGATGATGATAATAAAATTGATGACATTGATGACAGGCATAATATTATTCCTATCATAAGGGGCTACCCAAAGTTTTCATCGATTTTGGACAAGTTTTGAATTGTATCTCCTACTTTTGCACTACAGATAGAATTATGAATCAAACGGCTATCGGTTCTTCAACCTTTTATCTCCATTTTCATCTATTGGATTTTGAAACAAATGAATACTTGATTTTTTTTAACATTGTCCAAAAAAAGGACTTATTTCGTATCTCTATTGACATGAAAGATCTAACATATACGAAATCTACATATTTGGGTTCGTCTGTGACGTCTCTAAAAACTGGTCTAGGGTTTTCATTTTAAACCAATTAACACAAAAGTTATGGCCAGAAAACCAGTTTTTTGGCCTTAAATTGTTCAACTTTGATGCCAAATATCTCGAAAACAATGAACTTTGAAGTAAATATGGGATACCATTTTGCTTAAAGCCGTTGTTGTTAATACAATAAGCTACAAAAAACATGAGAAAACTAAGGGATTCAGATCGAAGGTCATTGGCCTATGGGAGCCCGTTAAAGCGATGATATATTATGTAGACGAATTTGCAGGCTACTTTTGAATATAGTATATAATTTTATTGCATTACAATGCTCATTTATTATCTAAGCTAGTAAATTTTGATGGTGAAGATGTGACTACCTAATAATATGTGTACTTGGGTCAAATTATCTCCCCCACAGACCAAATGACCAGAGAAATAAACAAAAGATAAGCTCTAGGATGGGGAAAGTACTGGTCACTAAAGGAAATAATGAAAAGTAAGGACTTAGGTATATGTATAAGAAGAAAGACATTCAACACTTGTATTCTCCCATGCATCACATATGGGTGCGAGACCTGGTCACTCACAGCAGAACACAGGGATAGACTCGCAAAATGCCAACGAGCTATTTAAAGGAGTATGCTGGGAGTGAAAGTTAAGGACAGATTCCGGAACCAAGAAATAAGATCAAGGACCAAAGTCACCGATATACTCACACGCATTGACCAGCTGAAGTGGAGGTGGACAGGCCACATGCTGCGTGATCAAAAGGAAAAATGGAGCAAACAAGCGACCCACTGGCACCCAATTGATTGCAAGCGCAAAAAAGGTCAACATAAAACAAGATGGGAAGACGACATAAAGAGAACACTAGGACCACGCTGGACCAGGGTGGCCTTGGACAGAAACCAATGGAAGGAGATGGAGGAGGCCTATGCCGACAGGCACATCACTAAGAGAAATGAACATGTTACTATAACAAAGAAAACGAGCTACGAAGAAAACAATCTCTTAGCGAAATAAAGGCTTACTGATTGATTGATTGATTGATTGAGTAATATATGTATTATGTTGTACAGTAATTTCTTGTTTTTTCTTGCTCTACACGTCTTATCTTGTTCCAGTATTAACAAAAACGCCATCAAAGAGTATAATAAGTAAATAACGCCATGTTCCAAAATTGAGCTTTCTATAACAGTGTTTAGAGGTCGCTATTATTTGCAATTTAAATAATCTACTACTAAAGTCTATTCATTCTTACGTGTCCTATCATGGAAACAAACGGGACGTTAAATATGATCATAGACAACGACTAGTGTTTGGAAATTTAAGTGTGATTCATAGACAATCTAGACATTGCATCATTGTCTGATATTTTTGAGTTCAATTGTTAGAAAATCTTACAATAGTTTTCAGTGGTTACTTGGTTTATTTCAATACTTTGTGAGTTTCTTTAAGTATACACAAGAACATTTTAGGTGATGATCATTGTGCAATTCCAGAGAAAAGTTTGATAATGTCTTCGAGAAGTGTTTGTTTACATGCTAAGACACGTAAGGTGGCGTCTCTAGCCCATGTAGCGCCCGTGTGCGAACATTACTCGAGAGCCCCATAGCAAGCGCGCGGTCAAAATGGAATGGTAGCGGGAGGCGCTCGGCGCCCCCTAGGACCGCTGCGCCCGTGTGCAACGCACACCCTGCACCATAGCGTCGCTATACTTACTCAACCTCGTATCTGAATTTATGACCTATTTTTGTTTTTTAAATAAATATAAACACAAAAAAATATCACGTGACGTCGTTGGACATACACAAATGGAATGTGACTCTGTTCATTCAACAATAGAAAGAAGAAAAAACATAGAGAGCTTTATGTCCCAGCAGATTTCATTCAGATTATAAAAGATGCTAGAGCAAAATAGCCATACCAATTAAAATACGTTGACCACAATTTTTTCAAAGATCTTTCAAGTCTGGGATATTACAAATCCATAAGACCAGGCAACAAGTCTGGTGATCCCTGTGTTATCAATATAAGAGCACTACTATATTCCCACCCGGGAGTAAATTATATACTGCACTTTGATAACCACTGGAAACTGTTACCTCAACGCTTGAACCGACGGTCGCCTTCGTCCCATGACCTCCGAAAACTGTACCGCGGATCTTTGACGATCAGAAAGAAAGTACAATGATCTGCAAAGCTTGAAAGCAGTGATTCCTCAAGATTACCATAGTTTCTATGACCTTTTGCGCCATAGTAAAAAAAAATGTTTTCGTTGTATCAGGAATTCATTTTTGTTTAGTTTTACTTCGTTTTTACGAATTAAGGATATTTGAAATAAAAACTTTAAACTCGTAAGCAACTCTTTCAGTAACCTAATAACATGTTCACTTTAGTACTGTAATCTCGTATCTCCAAAATTATACATAACTTCTAAGGTTCAAGGATAAACTATGATTATATTGCTACCAAACAATCATTTGGTATTGTTTATAAGATAATATGATTACAGTAAAACTTTGTTAATGAATAATTTATGAAATCTACTGAAAACATCGGTTTTTGCAGATACGAGTTTGAGTAAGTATAGCGACGATAGGTAAAGACGCCTCTGGAGGAATAGACTACCCAAGATAGTTAACATTTGTTTGTCTGTGTAGGAGATGCAAGCGGGCCTATTTCACCACTGCATGACATCCCTCTGTGGGCAAACAAGGCTGAGCGACTCGTCAACATGGTTGTGGAGGTAAGGCTTTATATGTCACACTTTTATTGTATACCATAATGCCGGCTGTACACACTCGTCGACACAGACCGAGAACTAGTCTTTGTCTCGTCCGCTCGGGTCTCGCCTCGGCACGCCTCGGTCGCGTGTCGGTTTTTGCGGCCGAGTCAAAGGGTTGTTCCGCTGTTCTAATGACGCAACGAGTGTGTACGTGGTGTGCTCTCGACAGTGTGTACAGCCGGCATTGCATGTTAAAACATATACATGCAAACAGTAAAGGGCAGTCACCGCATTTGTGACTCCTCTGCCCAGCTAGCACGATAGGTTTTATCGACACGCTTTACGGCGAAAATGTACTGAACCGTCATGTAAATCGTGACGATAAAACTTACCGTGCTAGGGTCTCTGGAGTAGTAAGCATCCATAGGCTATGGCGTCTGTTTACCATCAGTTATGGTTGAGATAATTTAATGTGGCCGACCTATTATAATATTTACATTTTTAACTTAAGTTATAAATATGTCACAGTAGACCGTTTAACACGCTCTTCGCCTCCTTGTGAGCAAGCAAAGGCGAAGCGGTCTACCTATACTTACAAGAGGAGGCTTAGGGCGCTTTCACATTAGGCGTTTTTGTCGCGCGACTGTAGCGCTTCTAAGTCGCGCTGCAGTAGCGACAGAAGCGCTCCGAGCTAGCGGTGACAGATACGCCGCATAGTCGCGTGCGACCAGTCGGCTTTACATCAGTGTTGCGAGCGCATGCGTAAGTTCAACACGCGACGGTGTCGCGACTTAGCCGCGGTACAGCCGCTGTAATGTGAAGTGATTCGCTGTGCAACGCTTCAGTCGCGCTGCGACCGGCAGCTGTCATTCCATAGAAACTTGTCAAACTTTCCATACATTCAGATTTTAACGAACGCCGCTTACGATTACAGCCAACAACCCGTCCCTACTAAGTTTTTAAGGCTTCGTACCCAAAGGGTAAAAAGGGGACCCTATTACTAAGGCTCCGCTGTCCGTCCGTCTGTCTGTCACCAGGCTGTATCTCATGAACCGTGATAGACAGGTGAAATTTTCATAGATGATGTATTTCTGTTGCCGCTATAATAACAAATACTAAAAAACAGAATAAAATAAATATTTAAGGGAGCCATACAACAAACGTAATTTTTTTGCCGCTTTTATGGATAATGGTACGCGAACCCCTCGTGCGCGAGTCCGACTCGCACTTGGCCGGTTTTTATTATTGCTGCTTGATACAAAACAAATGAATCTCGTTTTGCAGGTTCCTCGCTGGAGCAACGCCAAGATGGAGTTGTCGCTGGGCGAGGCCCTGAACCCCATCAAGCAGGATGTGAAGAAGGGCGCCCTCCGCTTCGTGGCCAACGTGTTCCCTCATCATGGATACATCTGGAACTATGGCGCGCTGCCCCAGGTCATTATACTCACCATCATCATCTTAGTCCACTGCATAGGCCGCTGCATCCAGGGGGGGCTAAGGGTAGCTATCCACCGGAGCTGTGTGAGGTCGCGAGGAGACGAACAGGGAAAAAAATGCATGGATAGGAAGCCATGCGTGAGCGCGCGCAGCAAATAGCGTTGCTGGATTTTTAACATTGAGGTGGTTTGACGACCATACAAAAAGATTTTTGACATTGGCAGGGTAACGGCGTGATATTTTAAGGAACTTTACAAGCTTTACAGTTTCTAGCGTTCAAAACTATTATTCTCATATTATTCTAGTTTATACACGTTTGTTCTAGGAAATGGGGAATTTAAATGGAGATGGGGGTAATGACATTGAAAGTGTTAGGAAGTGCACTAGACTAGTGACAATTAAACCTGAATTATTGAATGCCACCCCCCCGGGGATGATTTCCGGGATAAAACTATCCTATGACCTTCATCAGGATTCAAACTATCTCCATACGAAATTTCATCTCAATCCGTTCAGCGGTTTAAGCATGAAGAGGTAACAGACAGACCGACAAACAGACACACTTTCGCATTTATAATATTAGTATGCATATTGTTTTCAGACATGGGAAAACCCGTCGCACATAGACCCCGCGACGCAGGCGCGAGGCGACAACGACCCCATCGACGTCATCGAGATCGGGACCCGGGTCGCTAACAGGGGAGACGTGGTACCGGTCAAGATAATCGGCACATTAGCGCTCATTGATGAGGGCGAGACCGACTGGAAACTCATCGCCATTGGTAAGTGCTACTACTACTTGGTCGGGACCCGAGTCGCTAACGGGGGAGACGTGGTACCGGTCAAGATAATCGGCACATTAGCGCTCATTGATGAGGGCGAGACCGACTGGAAACTCATCGCCATTGGTAAGTGCTACTACTTGGTCGGGACCCGAGTCGCTAACAGGGGAGACGTGGTACCGGTGCATTTACTCGGCACACTGGCCCTAATAGATGAGGATGAGACCAATTGGAAGCTCGTCGCTGTTGGTATTGTGCTATCCTACTACCCGATCGGGACGCGAGTCGCTAACAGAGACGTTGTACCGGTCAAGATACTCGGCCAACTGGCTCCTGTAGACGAGGGCGAGGCCGACTGGAAGCTCAAGCTCATCGTTATTGATATGTGCTATGCCACTACCCGATCGGGACCTAAGTCGCTAACAGAGTATACATGATAGCGGTGAAGATTCTCTCCACATTGGAAGCTCATCGCTATCGTACATACCAATGTGCTATTCTACGACTCGATCGGGACGCGAGTCGCTAACAGAGGAGTCGTGGTACCAGTCAAGATACACGTCGCGCGGCTTAACCGATTTAGATGAAATTTCGCACGAAGATATTTTATAGCCTGCATTAAAATATAGGATAGCTCTTATCCCGGGTCCACGCAGACGAAGTCGCTGGCGGAAGCTGGTACTAAATATAATTATTTCAATAGTATGTATAAAGTTATTAAAGCATGACTAAAATTATAAATAGCTGTGAACCTGGCTTGAGCCCTTATCCCCAATTATCTATCTCCAGTGTTATCGCTAAGTAGCGATCTCGTCGAGACAACCTTTGGGTATCAACATGTCATTGATGCGCAGATTCGCGGGACCCGCTGGCCAGCTCACTCCAAGACGTGGGCGACGTGGAGAAGGTGTACCCTGGTCTGCTGAAGGCAACCGTGGAGTGGTTCAAACTGTACAAGGTCCCAGACGGCAAGCCGCAGAACCAGGTACTTTCCATTATTTATGTGTGTATGTAAGCACTTTATTTATTGTACACAATGACATGTTAAAAAAATATACATGTCACACAATTGATCAAAGTACAAAGTCGAACTTATCCCTATAAGGGATCTCTTCCAGCTAACCTTTGAGCAATTGAGAGGAAGGTAGGTAAAACGAGATAGGCAAACTTATACCGTGCACATAAATATACAGATAATTAAATCAAAACCTAATACGTTTCAAGACAAATAAAAACATGTATATATAATACACACTAAAATATATAATATCGCAAATATACAATAAATAAATAAATACTATATTCAACCAATTCACAAGTCATTGGAGTCATTGGAAAGCTTCTTCAAACGAATCTCAAGTGACGACAGACCGTTACGTCCGTTTCATTGTATTGTCAATAACGTACTAAAAATAATTAAGATTGGAAAATATTTAGAAGTGAAAAAACATTTTCTCTTTTTGTATGGACGAGTACGTAGTATTCTTCCCTCTTAAGCGTTTTCTTTTGTTTTTATTTAATTGTGCGTGTGACTAGATAAATATTCTCTTTCTTTCTTTCCAGTTCGCGTTCGACGGCGAGGCCAAGGATAGGGAGTTCGCGTACAAGGTCATAGATGAGGTATAACCGCTGTCTGATAATGTGAGACACTCCATATTTCACTTTGTCATCTGACAATGAGAAAACTCTCGATTTCCGACGTTATCTGACAAATCATCATCATCATCGTATCAATTAGTCCACCTTAACCGCCGCGCCTACCGTACTATCGACAACACAGCTTACTGACCATCGGTGCACCTTAAGTGCATTGTAATAAGGTTCTATATAAACACAGGATGGTTAGTTAACAGTGTTGTGGTTTGTACGTGGTCGTCACTCCGTGCAATGTGCCCCGCCCACTCTCACTTAAAAGGAAACACTGAGCTCGAGATAATTGAGAAATTGGTATTTATAAAATGTATTGATGTAGCGCCAACCACAAGCCTCCCGCCGCAGAGCGCGATAGAGACAACTGCAGCTTGGACCGAAAATACCTATTAAAATTACACAAAATCAACGTTTCGTAGTCCCCTGATTTCTTCTCCAAAACTTGACCTGTTTAACTATTTATTTAAATTAAAAATCAAAGAACGGCTTTGGCCGTGTTCCTATGTTTTCCTTTTTTTTAAATAATCTAGTCAAAATTGTTTTCTGGATGTTTGAACGCAGCGGAAAATCTGGTTTTTTTTTAGGTTTTTGATGGTTAATATCTCTTTTAAGAATAAATTTATGAAAAAAGGAAAACATAGGAACATGTCAATAGTAGCCATAGATTTATGGAAAAAAAATATTGCTCTACTGCCATTATCCAGGGAGAAAACAGGGAAACCGTTTTTCCATAGAAACCTAGTCACGTTTCTATGGAAAAACGGCCCTTGTGTTTCATCTTAAGTTTAGCGATTCAGACTATAAATAATATCTGACAATACCAGACACTCGATTTCTAACGTTTGTCAATACCAAGCACTCGATATCTGACATTATCTGAGAATACTAGACGCCCAATATCTGACAGGATCTGACTATACTTGACACTCATATTCAATATCGGACATTATCTGAGAATATTTCTTACTCAATATCTGTCATTATTTAGTAAGGAGTAGACATTCAATATCTGACATTATCTAACAATATATGACTTGATATCTGTCATTTTCAGTTTTTTTTGATACAAGCTGTTATTGCCGACTGTGGTTTTCTGTATACCGTCATCAACTACACATGGAGACGATTCTAACGAGCCCAAACTCAACGTCGTACGTCGATTAAGTACTGAATTGTCATGGCCACCTCCTGTCTCCATCATGTCAGATCAGGTCGATGGTACCATGATATTGAATTGTCATCCAAACTATACCTTTACCCAAAATTTCAGCTCAATCGGTTGATGATATCTGCTTCAAAATTCAGTTGCAAGATTCCACCCGGACGAACATACATTGCAAGTAAAAAAAAAACTTGTAAAAACGTCCAATCTGGAAAAGACTGATTCTCGGCTAAGTCTGAAATCTCGCGAGGTAAAAACAATTGAGCTACTCACACTGAACTGGTTTGTTTTAGTCCTAATTTTGGTTTTTGATTGTGCCCAGGTACACGAGTTCTGGCGCGAGCTGGTCGCCGGCAATGTTTCAGACGCCAACGATATTAACAAGTAAGTGTACATTTATTCGCTGTAAAACATTCTTATGACGCCGCAAACTATCCATTTCAAGTCATTCGTGGCGCATATTTTGGTTTACCAGTCCTTATACCCCTGCCACACACTCGTCGAGTGCCGTGGGTAATAGCGAGGAAAGGAGGCAGACACACAGTGTGGCAACGCCTTGCTCCTCGTCATGCACAGCTCCCTGTTTTGTCGTTTTTTCGCGAGCGAGTCAAAGGAGCAACAATAAAGGCAAGCAACCTAGTGTGGAGCGTCGCTATATATCGCGTGAGTAGAGAAGTGTGTCGCCAGAGGGCCACATCGCGGCAGCGAGGAGCAGAGCGAGGACCGTAGTGTGGCCGAGGTTTGAGATACACGGACGGTCTGCCGCGGCGACTGGCAGGTTCGCCATGTAGGGATATCGCCAGTGGACAAACCGAGTCGTTGGATAGTATTTATTTATTTATTTAAAGGTTCACCAACAGTTATTACATTGATACTTACAGATACAGATAGTTTATAGTTAAGTGTCTTATGCTTAATGTATAACTACTTACGGGTAAACACAGCATGCCAATATAAACAAGGACTTAATAAAAAAAATTAAGAAAGCAATTGACGTTAATTAACTAAATGAATAAATTTCTAATCTTGGATATTGAGTCAAAGTTTATGTCGATAGAATCGCTATATTTGTTGAGTAATTTGCTCAATCGTGGTAGAGGGGAGGAAGAGTTTATCTAATAAGGAAAGTTACACAATTATCTAGCCTCTTACTGTTAGTTACAGTCGGCCTCATAAGTTGCTGAACACCTAAGGACCTTGTCGTTTTCACTCGTTTGACAACTTCATATGGCAGTTTACCATGACCTTTAATGCGACATAGTACAAAGGTGTTCAGTCCCTTGTGAGGCTGACCGTACTGACTATACACACTATAATCGTATAATTAAAGGATATATTTATTCAGTTTAATTTGAAGATGAAAAATAATCTAAAAAAAAACGAAAGAAAAAAATAAAAAATAAATATTATTAAAAAGTTCATTACATGCAATTCTATTGCTTCCTTAAGGTGAGTATCTATATCTACTGTGCGAAATAACGGAGCGGTGTGCGAGAAAAAATCAACTAATAGCATTACTACACTGAGAGAAATTTACCTAGGGTGCATACGGAAAATACGTAGAAAAATGATACAGCATGCCGCTTATAGCCTGCACCATGTTGCGTACGTAGCTAAGCGTAAGTAGCCGCCCTACTGATAAAAGTCATTGGTCGGGCTACGTAATTTCCTGCTGTATCATTTTCCTACGTAAATTAAGTAGGTGTGTCGTTTGCTACTTATGTAAGTAGCTGTCATACACACTAAATTTCCCATTAAATCATGGTGTATGTGTACGTATGTATAGCTGTGGTTAGGGACAGGTCCAGTATATAATTATGCGTCCTACGTATGTACGTATGTGGTACAGGTATCGCACTGGCCTAGGGCCAGTACATAATGGGCTAGCCTACGTACGTACATCTGTCGGACAGGTACCATACTTGCTTAGGGCCAGTACATAATGGGCCCGCCTACGTAGGTACGTATGTCGGGCAGGTACCATACTTGCTTAGGGCCAGTACATAATGGGCCCGCCTACGTAGGTACGTATGTCGGACAGGTACCATACTTGCGTAGGGCCTGTACATAATGGGCCTGCCTACGTACGTGCATATGTCGGACAGGTACCATACTTGCTTAGGGCCAGTACATAATGGGCCCGCCTACGTAGGTACGTATGTCGGACAGGTACCATACTTACATAGGACCTGTACATAATGGGCCTGCCTACGTACGTACATATGTCGGACAGGTACCTTACTTGCGTAGGGCCAGTACATAATGGGCCAGCCTACGTACGTACATATGTCGGACAGGTACCATACTTGCTTAGGGCCAGTACATAATGGGCCCGCCTACGTAGGTACGTATGTCGGACAGGTACCATACTTGCGTAGGGCCTGTACATAATGGGCCCGCCTACGTAGGTACGTATGTCGGACAGGTACCATACTTGCGTAGGGCCTGTACATAATGGGCCTGCCTACGTACGTACATATGTCGGACAGGTACCATACTTGCTTAGGGCCAGTACATAATGGGCCCGCCTACGTAGGTACGTATGTCGGACAGGTACCATACTTGCGTAGGACCTGTACATAATGGGCCTGCCTACGTACGTACATATGTCGGACAGGTACCTTACTTGCGTAGGGCCAGTACATAATGGGCCAGCCTACGTACGTACATACGTCGGACAGGTACCATACTTGCTTAGGGCCAGTACATAATGGGCCCGCCTACGTAGGTACGTATGTCGGACAGGTACCATACTTGCGTAGGGCCAGTACATAATGGGCCCGCCTACGTAGGTACGTATGTCGGACAGGTACCATACTTGCGTAGGGTCTGTACATAATGGGCCCGCCTACGTAGGTACGTATGTC
Source organism: Epinotia bilunana (assembly GCA_947049275.1). Taxonomy (NCBI): domain Eukaryota; kingdom Metazoa; phylum Arthropoda; class Insecta; order Lepidoptera; family Tortricidae; genus Epinotia; species Epinotia bilunana. Next base: position 22,167,526 of record OX346257.1, read on the forward strand.
GGACAGGTACCATACTTGCTTAGGGCCAGTACATAATGGGCCCGCCTACGTAGGTACGTATGTCGGACAGGTACCATACTTGCGTAGGGCCTGTACATAATGGGCCTGCCTACGTACGTACGTAAACCGGACAGGTACCGTACTTGCTCAGGTCCAGTATATAATTGTGCGTCCTAGGTATGTACATATGCTGGACAGGTACCGTACTTGCTCAGGTCCAGTATATAATTGTGCGTCCTACGTATGGACGTATGCTAGACAGGTAGCCTACTAGCCCAGGTGCAGTACATAATTGTGCGTCCTAGGTATGTACGTATGCTGGACAGGTACCGTACTTGCTTAGCGCCAGTATATAATGGCAAATTCTACGTATATAAGTATGTCGGACAGGTAGCGTACTATCTCAGGGCTAGTATATAATCGTGCGTCCTACGTATGTACGTTGGCCGGACAGGTGGCGTACTAGCCCAGGTCTAGTATATAATTGTGCATCCTACGTACGTACGTACGCCGGACAAGTACCATACTAGCTCAGGGCTAGCATATAATGGAATATCCCACTTACGTAGATATGCAGGACATGTACCGTCCTGGCGCAGGTCCAATGCGGTATATCTACGTACGTATGATAAACCATTATTTACAGAGCAAGTGCGCTCACTTGCTCTTTAAATAATGGTTTATCATACGTACGTAGATATACCGCATTGGACCTGCGCCAGGACAGTACATGTCCTGCATATCTACGTACGGCGTGGGATATTCCTTTATATACTAGTCCTGAGCTAGTATGGTAATTATCCGGCATACCTGTGGAGCATAATTATGTACTATCAGCAAAATGGAACCCTGACCCACCACGGATCAGTTTCATTTTATGGATTGTACATACGTAGGATAGCAATTATTTACAGAACCTGAAGCCAGTACGATACCTGTCACAGCGTATCTACAATGCGTAAAACACAATTATATATAGTCCCTGAGTCAGTATGACACTGGCCCGGCCTATTACATACGTATAATTATAAACCATTATTTACAAAGTGAGCAATTGAGCATGGTACTTGTTCAGCATAGTAATTATCTACACACCTAGGATATACAATTATTTACTTATTTTGAGTCAGTGCGCCACCTGGCCAACTTATGTACATACGAAGGAAGACAATTATTTACTGGACCTGAGCCAGTAGGTATTGCACCTGTCCAGCCATGTAATTCCCTAATCAACATCATCGCTAACCAATTTAAGGTTTTGCCTCAATGCGAGCATGATCGATTTCAGCAACAACGTTGCTTAGAGATCCACATGGCAGCTTACATACACGTATAAGTATACACAATTATTATTGTTACAATTTAATGTAAGCAGTGAACCGTTGTTAAGAGATTTACAAATATTAAGTACATAAGCAAACCTGTCAAGTACGATACCGTCTAATTAGGTATAGGGTTTGTATTGAAACGAACTGATATACAAAAAATGTATTGTTTCCATTATGTAAATACTTAATTGTACACAAGACAATAAATCAAACGAACCCGAACTCGATAGCCGAACGATTTCCATATACAATTAAACCGCTTGAAAACGTTAAATTTTCTTCAAACTTGTTGTATTGTGTAGCTTGATATATGTATCCCATTTGCGCAATACGACACATGAGCAGTCTCGAAAGAAGCATAAACAGTGCTCTGACTCATAAAAAGAACTTATTTACTTTTTTCGAGACTGCACATGTGTCGTATTGCGCTAATAGGATATGTCAACCTACACAATTAAACAAGTTTCAACCAACCTATTTAAGCGATTTCTTTATATGGAAATCGTTCGACTCGATTCGCCTTAAAAGTTTAACTTAGCCTTAACTATGTGCGAGTAACTGTATTTCCAGATCCCGACTTTACAATGCTCTTTAAGAGAGACAATACAAACAATAATTGCGTTGTTTTATTGTGTAGCTTGATATATCACATTTGCGCAAAACGACACATGAGCAGTCTCGAAAGAAGCATTTAAACAGTGCTCTGACTATTTACTTTTTTCGAGACTGCACATGTGTCGTATTGCGCAAATAGGACATGTCATCCTACACAATTAAACTAGTTTTAACCAACCTCGAACAACGAATCGTTCGACTCGATTCGCCTTAAAAGTTTAACTTAGCCTTAACTATGTGCGAGCAACTGTATTTCAAGATCCCGACTTTACAATGCTCTTTAAGAGAGACAATACAAACAATGATTGCGTAATAGGTAGTTGGCATGACTTTAGCCTTTTCATGACAACGCCAACGCAATGACTGGTACATGATATAATACTTAATGCAGAACACATTTATGAAGGTGAGTATCCAGCTTTAAGACAACTCAAGTTACACACTTTGGTATGCACGAAGAAGTTAAACGCACTTATGTGTTATTCTCATCTGTTATTTGATTTACGTTTAGATATTGCAGTCAGTCAGTCAATCAGTACCAGTTTCCATCTCTTTATAAACACGCCCTATCTTAAAGAAATTACTTGCTTTGAACATTATATTGGACGAATATGTCCAGTGAGATCACCCTGGTGATCCTATTGGACGCCATGTCCAGCACAATCCCCTGGGTGGCAAGGTTTTTTACAATAGTAACAAGTAAATGACATTTTTTTAGTCACTAACAAGTCCCAGATCAGTCAACAGAGTGTTCACTACCTGTGAGCGTCTATCTAATTGCGTTCTTATGCTATAGAATCCCAATTGGATAAACAGCCACAGATCTTCACACTTTTCTGGGTAACACGCCCCGGTTGATTGGTATATTTTAAAAACACAATCTACGGCTGTTAACAATTTTTTGAAACTGTATATTGTGTCGTTGACGACAACGTATGCAGATTTTACCTCGGCGCTGATCGATGCGACACAAACAACAAATGGCTGCAGAGTCCGCTTTTGCTGCAAAATCTGTTCTTTCTTCTCGATTATATAGGTAGTGACTTCTGCTTCTGAGGAGACTTGCTTGATAAACCCGTCGCATATTTCCGCGCGAGAAAATTTCAGAGCAGCTTTTCCTTGCAGTTTTCTCGCCGGCGACACGTTTATGACATAAGCCAGAAGCATTAGACAAACGTTGTTAACAGTCTCAGTGTCGGCCTCTGAAAAAAAAGGAATGGTTATTGAACAAAAAAACAAAAAAATATATTACCGCCCGTGGGTTGTACAAAATTATGAGACTCGCCCATGCAGTTTCCGAACGCAAGCGCGGCGCCCCACCCCTTTTCAAAAATTGCGCGCTCAATCAATTCAATTTGCCAATGACATTCTTTAAATTTAGAACACAAATAACTGCAACTCACCATGTATCCTTCCAGTTAAGTTTTGTATTTCAGTCTTGAATGTATTGTTGCGAGAATGTTCTGCTTTACCCTTGGAGTAAGCAAGAATATCTTCTTGTTTTAAATTGAGCATGGAAAACAAATTGTTCTCTTTTCCAGGGTACATCTGATTGAAGTCGTTCAGAAGCTGCAAGTAAACAAATTGTTTTAGCAAATGAGCTCTTGTATAATTTGTTTCTACACATTATGATTGGGACAAAGCGATTAAAATGTCACATTAAATAAAGTATAGGAATACATGCGTGAATTTAACTTCTTAGTACGTACCAACGTGTAACCTAGAGGCTGTCTTAAAGCTGGATACTTATAAAAATACTCGGTAATACTATTACCGCTATCATAAATGTGTTTGATTCGGTAATCAGCAGTGTCAGTCCACTTTTTCTCCACCGTTTTCCATGGATCTACATTATTCTTCAACCATGTAAAATGTTCGTCATCGTCATCTGTAAATTGATCCAGTGCTGAAATTCAGATGAATGAACACATTAAGGTGGTTCGCCGACCATACAAAACGTTATTTGACATTCGCAGGCTAACGGCGCGATATTTTAAGAAAGTAATGGCTTGGTCTGACAGCGGGCGCGGCGTGACGTCGGCGCGGCGCGTCGCGCTCGGCGGTATGGACGGCGCTCATGTATAATTTAGAAACAAGATGTCAAGTGAGTCGGACATAGAAGCAGTGGTGACGTCCCGCCGAACGCGACGTGCTCACGTCCCGCCGCCTGTTCGTCCCGCGCTCACGCCCCGCCCCGCCCGGCCGCACTCCCCGTTGTATTCCCGTCCGGCGTGGCGGCGGCGCAACGGCGCTGTTTGACATCGTAATGTACCATATTAACTATAGTACATTACAACTGCTGCCGTCGCGCCAGCACCGCCCCGACGTCACGCCGCGCCCGCTGTCAGACCAAGCCATTAGACCATCTTTATAAATGGGGAATTCCGTCCAAATGGAAAGCCGATTAATGAAACTTTGTTACCTAAGTTTCTTATAATATCACGCCGTTAGCCTGCGAATGGCAAATAACGTTTTGTATGGTCGGCGAACCACCTTAACCAACGTGCGGCCCTCAGACACCTTCTTACTATGAATGCCGCTGCCATGCCGGTCTGAATCGGTCCTAAAGGATAATTTCCATCAAACGGCACGCATCGCATCGGATCGGAACGGATTTTATAATCTGCGATGTTAAAGTCTATATTACCAAGCCGCGCACAGAGGCTAGACAGCGGGCGTCTTGCAATATCGCTTAAAGATTGTAAAATAAAATCCGTTCCGATCCGATGCGATGCGTGCCGTTTGGTGGGAATTATCCTTAATTCGCGGAATGAAACGGTTGGCCACTTTAAATATGAATAAATGTTTGAAGTTTGAAATCTTCGTTGGTGTACCTAGCTACTTTTGATGCTGTCTGTACTACACGAACCCAGAATGCTTCATAAGAAAGCTATGTCTTAACCAACTTAAGCCAGTCAGGCCGTCAAACTTTTCCTTATAAATACTAAACGATTATTTGTTAATAAAATGAACTATAAAGTTAATAATAAATTACTTTAATAAGAAATATAACACTTTATAAGTTAATTGTAACCTTTATAGATAATTAAGCTTCTTCGTCTACGACAAAATAATTCCATATCGTACATAATTATACATTTTTAACACTAAAACTTTAAACCTTAATAATTAAATCTTTCTGTTTTTATCACGTCGCACGTCCTTCTTGCACGTCGCAACGGAGCGTCATATTGATGTGATTTGTATGGAGATAGTTTAGAGGCTGGAGAGTGACATAGGCAACTTTTTTCAGCGGGAAAACATCTAATTCCCACGGGAAAATTCAATATGTTACATTTTCCTCTAACCACGCGGGCGAAGCCGCGGGCATCAGCTAGTTTTATAAATAAAAGCGTGTTATGTAACAAAATTCAATGATAGATCCGCTTGCTATCATAATGTAACACGCTTTTATTTATGAAATTGGGACTGTGATAAAGACGGGGAGATTTAATAATTAAGGTGTAAAGTTTTAGTGTTAAAAATGTAATAATTATGTACAATATGGAATTATTTTGTCGTAGACGAAGAAGCTTAATTATCGTCAAAGGTTACAATGAACTTATAAAGTGTTATATTTCTTATTAGAGTAATTTATTTTAAACTTTTTAGTTAATTTTATTAACAAATAATAAAAGCTTGTTTTTAAAAAGGTTTTTTTCTTTAATTTTATTTTTAACTTTCTAGTATTTTTAATTCGAGATATACTACGACGTAGTTCGTAGCGCGTAGCTGCGTTTATCCGTTATATTGCTTTGAGCACTTAAAGTTTATGTATGGGGGTTGCGTCGTGTAATTACAAAGTTCCTATGGCCACCTTCCAGCTCCATTATCAGACCCTGGTTACCACATAGTATCAAAGTACTCGTCAAGACGAATTAAACGAGCCCAAACTCGACGGGGCTGCGTCGTTTAATTACGGAGTTCCTATGGCCACCTTCCAGCTCCATCAACAGACCCTGGTTACCATATAGTATCAAAGTACTCGTCAACACGAATTATACGAGCCCAAACTCGACGGGGCTGCGTCGTTTAATTACGGAGTTCCTATGACCACCTTCCAGCTCCATCATCAGACTCTGGTTACCATATAGTATCAAAGTACTCGTCAAGACGAATTAAACGAGCCCAAACTCGATGGGGTTGCGTCGTTTAATTACGGAGTTCCTATGGCCACCTTCTTTTGTAGAACCGATGGCCGTTGGGGCGGAAAGGTTCTCGAGTGGCGACCACGTACCGGAAGGCGCGGCATCGGTAGCCCCTCACAAGGTGAACTGATGACCTGGTAAAGATCGCGGGAGTCCGTTGGATGCGGGTGACGCAGGACCGGTAACATTGGCACTCTTTGGGGGAGGCCTATGTCCAGCAGTGGACGTCTTTCGGCTTAAATGATGATGTCTTAATAGGAGATGCGGTGCAGTGTGACATCCGCCTTAAAACTCACTAGTAAAATGTAAACTTACAGTATTTTTTGAATTATCCACAATTTCTACTGCTGTTGTGTGTCCTGGGGTGTCACATGTCTGGGATGGGATGTCTGGGATGTCTTCTAAAATTTCAGATCCACTCGGTGTGTTAGATCTAAAAGATTGTGTAGCTGGAATTATAACGTCATCCAGCACCTGAAACAAAAACAAACCACTTTATATATTGAAATATACCATTTTGGGCACATAAACAAATCCTTCATTTGAAATTCAAAAAAACCGAAATGGATACATGAATTCTACCTAGCCTGACATATGGGAGCCAATCCTGGACATACCTACACAAAGGAAATCAAACATAGAATTAGGTCTAAACTGAGGTTGCCGGACCTAGCTGGTTGCATTTGGCCAAAGACCGAGAAAAGTGGCATGAGATGGAGGCGGCTTTTACCGAAATGGGGTCCATATAACAAAATATACATATATGTATATGTACATTTGTATAAAAACATTAACACCACTTTTAGATTAGAGAACACTAACAATATGAAATAAAACCAATTATACATTGTATTTTATTCTACAACTGTGGCAAACAAGCTCAAGGCCTGCCTGATGATTAGGAGACACCGTAGCCTAAGGACGGTGGCGAATCAAGAAGTGGCGATAGATAGGAAACATTGGAGGAGGCCTTTGCCAATAGGCACACCAAACTAAGACACATACAAAAGATATAAACAAGAATTGTGTGTGTTTAGCTAGAGAAAAATTAGCATTCCTACATTGTGAGACAAAATATGTAGGAGATTGTATTAATACTTACTAAAGATGATTTTTTTGATGAATTGGTGGTGTGACTCGGAGACAGATCGACACCAGCTGTATCTTGCAGTTGTTTTAAACGGTTTATGTAATTCTTCAGTTTTAATCTTGGCCCAATTTTTGGTATTAATTCTCTCAGTTCGGCGTCTTCTAAAAGCAGGAGAGCTTGGTCATCAATATTATTTTCTGAAAGGGTTACGAATTGTCAATATAATATTAAAACTTATGTAAAATACAGCCGAATTCATTTACATATTAAGTTTATGTCAAAAACTATTTTTTGTGTACCGCCATCAACTACTCATTGAGACGATTCTAACTGGCCCAAACTCAACGGGGTTATGTCAGTTAAGTACTGAATTCCCATGGCCACCTTCTGTCACCACCATCAGATCAGCTCAATGGTACCATAGTATTGAATTGTCATCCAAACTATAATTACACCAAAATTTCAGCTCAATCGGTTGAAGATGCTGCTTCAAAATTGAGTTGCAAGATTCCACCCGAACAAACATACTAGTTACATTGCGAGTTATTGATATCAATTATAACACTAATACCATACCTACATACCATTAAATACTGCAACGATGTCTTCCCCTAGTCCCAACGAAAGGAGTGCTTCCTCCATAGTAAGGAGCGTTAAATGGGTTTACCTGGAATTTAGTTTGTATTAGTAGTAAGTAGTGCTGGCCACAGCTCCGGCTTTAGAGGAGGTCGCTTGGAGATGGGACCGGGCTAGCGTATCAACGCAGGTAGCGTCCCACACAAGAGTCCTCTCCTCCCCAGCTTACATGGAATGAGCGTCATGCCATCGTCACGTGTGGTACTGTTCGGCTCTATATAAAATGGCCGGCACGCTATTATGTGAGAAATGGCAGCCTGGAGGGCCTTTGCCACAGTTAGGAAGCGAAATAACCACTTGAATTACGATTTTTGTACAAATATGGCGAATGAATTAAAAAATGTAGTTTCCTTTTACATAGCAATGCCCGGCCCCGTTCCGAACACATAGTAAATAATATAGAATTGAACTGTGCGAGTTAATTGTGAATATTGTAGTGTTATTTTGTTTTATATTCACGCATAGAATGGATAATGCAAAAGATATGATTGTTGGTATAGATGTACCAACAAAATAAATTCGCTCGATATTGGGACGGCTTTAAACATGAAAACAACAACTATTATAGTTAATAATGCATGAAAACCATACCTTTTTACACGACTGCCCACGGAAAGGATATATAAGTATTATTTTTCAGACAAAAACTCTGCAATCACTTCACCGACGCTAGCGCACAATAAAAAAATGGTTGCGAATGAATGTTGCCACATGCAGAATTACAAAGCGGAAAGTCAGTTTTGAAAGCGCGGATTTTTTTATGAAAATGCCGATGTACGTTTCTGCCGTGGTTACGATAACAGCAGTAATTCTATTCGGAATATTATTCAATTGTTTACTTTATAAATTTGAATTAGAATCAGATAGACATTGAATTACATTTCGAACGAAGTTACTACTATTTTATCGTAAGCACGGCAGAATATCACAGCTGTGTTTTTAGGGTTCCGTAGCCAAATGGCAAAAAACGGAACCCTTATGGATTCGTCATATATGTCTGTCTATCTGTCTGTCTCTCTGTCTGTCTGTCCGTCCGTATGTCACAGGCATTTTACTCGAAAACTATAAGGTGTATTTGAATAAAATTTTGAGGAAACGTGTATTTTATTAGCCGCTACATAGTTTTGTTATTAAATTACAAAAAAATAAATTTTTAGGGGTGCACTCCATACATAAAACTGAAAGTAACAAAAAAAATCATTGCAAGCCCACGTGTGGCACATCAATCGATAGGCCTTTCAAAATAAATATAAGGTTTCCCAGCATTTTTTTTTCATTGAGTGAATAGAGTCGGAGATAATAACCCCGAAAGTCACTAAAATTGTGTCCCCCCCACCCCTCTAATTTTTGAACCGTGTATTTTAAAAATATGATTTCTTTCAGCGAAAATTGTTTTGAACAAGATAGGTTGAAAGGTTTTCGAGATATTTAAAAAAAACTGCCTTCGTTAAAGAAAAGGACGTAAGTGCCATAAGATTTCAATAACGATACGACCTTTTTAATAGGCACGGAACCCTTCTTGTGGGTGGTATTTTTAGGGAAACGCTATTCTATTAAATTGTTAATAGAGACACAGCTGTAGTTAGAGCGAGAATCCAAGGTCTCATTCTAGCAACTGCTGCGTCTATTAGTTGACAGATTGCAACGAGTAGCCTTTAGGTATTGTTTCAATTAAAACTAGCAATCACCCGTGTCACTAAGAGTAGCTGAATGACTCGTTCTATATTTTTTTCATGGCCAGCACTGTTGCTACAAGGAAAGGGTAATCTCTTTTTTATTGTGTGTAGTATTTCAGCTTCACTGCTACTGACACGGTTGGTGATCAGACTATATAATAACATTTCGTAGTTGGACTAAGTATTCTTGAATAATCCACCTACATTTAATACCTATATGAAAAGTATAATCTATATTAATTCCGTAAAAATTAGGCGAAAATGGTATATAAACTTTCTTTACTTTATAATTTATTACTTCAATATAAGTTCTTTGGGATACGCGCATAATCCACGTAATTTTATTAATGAAAAGACCTTTTTTCATAGTCCAGATGAAATTCAATATTATCTCAAGGTCGTAAATATTTCATTAAAATACTGTCATCTCATTTCCTGATGCATACCAATAGTTTTTGGTATCTTGCTCAGGCAACTACTTTAATCCGTTAGATCTGAAGGGAAATTCATTAAGTTGGCAACACTCACCTAGATGACGCGTCATTTACAAGCTACGTAATTTACGTATGCAAGTTCTTTAAAATACGTATACCTAGAGATTATTTGAGTTGGCCGAATTGCAACAAAGTAGTCCATTCGAAAAGCAACTCTACGGTCCAAGGTAGAAGATTCCAATTCCAATGGAAGTTATATAAAAAGTCGGCCACATTCAATAATCTCAACCACGTGGATGATGAAATTTGCTCAGTGTGTAATTTTAACTGTATTATACTGTTCGTTAGTTAAGTACTCAGTTTATTAGTTGGAACTGAATTTTGAACCAGTTAACCGATTGAGATAAAAGGGGCAACCTTGAATGAAAAAAAATAGGTTTTTTTGCAGCGGCCAAGGTCGTTTTTTTATAGGAATTATAGGTGATCGTTCAGAGGACCTGACCTTCGCATAGATATATTAAATTAAAAGAATTATAAAATTATAGATTAGTCCCTTGGAAATCGAAATCTTTGTGATCTCCGTCGGAATGCCTATCGCTCTCAGTTACCTACTTACTGCGTTGTAAAAATTGCCAAAACGGATGGTCATAGAGAAAAGTTTATTTGTCATTTTATGCTTATTTTAGCATGTTCTGTAGGATAGGTACATTAATAAAAATGAGATGTTATCAATTTCACGATACCAAAATTTCTCTGTAAATATCGATCGGAGAGAAAGTTTATACCTAGAATTAAATATGCTTATTTTAGCGTATAATCTACATGATTCAATCTAATTTTATAACCAACCCGTCTCCAGTCTAGCTCGCCATCATTGCATCTTCTGATTGCACAAGACAGAAAACTAGAAGCTAATGAGATACTGTTGAATACGAGTAGGAACTATAAGAAAAAAATATATAATAAAAACGATCTAGTTTGTGCATTGGTGTGCCGATGAGCTAAATAAATATTCCCAAAGTCAAAGTCGTCCTTTTATTTATTGTGGAGCTAGATATAGATAGTAATATCTGGGGGCACGGCAGTGACTCCGCCAAGTCGAGCAAAACAGCGGCACGGCCGTACCATCCTTTTCTCGAAGCAGTTTAGGCCATTTTCGTCGCCCCATAAATTCGTGGTGTTATGTGTATAAACCAAGGGAAAACTCAAATATTTTGCAATTTCGGTCCAGTTTTCTATATACACCAACTGCATAAATAACTTTGTAATGTACATGCAGTGAGACAAAAATTAAAAAGCACGAATGGGACTCCATTCATAATTTGTATGTATTGATAACACAATAACCTAAAAAAAGAAATGAGGTCCCATAAGACAAATTCCTTGTCAAAAAGAGGCCAAGTCTCGAAACTCTTCGCCCATAAAAAGTTGAGATATTTCGTAGTACCAAGTCTCAGGCATTCTTATTATTCTTTACTAGCTTCTGCCCGCGACTTGGTACACGTATAAATTATGGTTAACATGATATTCTTATGTTTAACTATACTACTGTCAATTTTGAAAATAAATATTTAATTTCCATGTGCGTGTGCGTGTAACAGTTCAAATTCTCTTCGAATCTAAATAATAACTGTTGAAGTGTGTTCTGACTTCTGTTATCGATTCTAAGAGCCCGCAATTAGGAATTTTAATAATATCTTCAATGTAAGTCTTTCGATTTGTTTCGATCACACAATACTTAGTTACTAGGTACCTACATAGTTTTAGGTATGCAAAAATCCATAAATGCCGTAAAGTTGTGTGATTGCCTAGTTGCAGAATTTTATTTAGCTAGCAAATAAAGAATAATAAGAATGCCTAAGACTTGTTACTAAGACTTGTTAGTGCGACCGGAGCCGAGTAAGCGAGCAAATTACTTTTTTTTCTTTTCTCGCTTACTCGGCTCCGGTCGCACTAGGAGGGATGGCATAAAAAAAATCTAAATGTAAACAGCGTACACACTTTCAGGCTACCGCGTTTCAATCGTTTGCCTCGCGACAGTTTTTTTTTTTACACTTCCCTCCTATTTCCGAACCGGTCACAGTTGGGCCAATTCGGGTTGCACAGGGCGATTCCACAACACTTCAGGAGCTTAAATACCGCGAGCCATCCGGTTGCCTCTCCGACAAAAAATTACGCGTCATTGCTTTAACTAATAGGATAGATTTTATCCAGGAAATCATCCCCTAAGGGAGTGGAATGGGGGGGGGGGGGGGGTGAAAGTATGTATGAAGCTATGATATAAACGAGTTCTACGCAGACGGAGTCGCGGGCAGAAGTTAGTAAAACAAATGTAATAAACAAGCCAAACTGCAGGTATGAATTAAATTAGGTAACGGGTATCAGACTGGTATCAGAGACAAGCTAAGATGTTGTATTTAACTCTATATTCATTCACGCCAGTTTAGGCTATTTCGCCTATTGTAATTCTAAAAGTGCAATCAACGTATACATCTAAGTCAAAAAAATTAGCTACGTAGAACGTGAACAAGCTGAGCGCCATCTGCCAGCAGATGCGCGCGAAATTTTTGTGAAGCGATAACGCGCTAGTGGTTATAGTTCATGAGATAACACGTAGATGGCGCGCACATCAATTCTATTAACTCCAGAGCCTTAAGCCCAATCCTAGCTAGCGTCCTTGGGTACGGCGACTGGGTCCTTATGTAATGGTGTGGACTATGTATGAGACGTAGTTGCTTTATCTAAAATAGTAGGTCACGTACGTATAATGAGTCTGCATACTTAATCATCATGGAGCTGTCTACGTATTGTACGTAGCTAGCGCCCTTGGGTATGGCGACTGGGTCCTTATGTAAAGGTGTGGACTATGTATGAGACGTAGCTGCGTTATCTAAAACAGTAGGTCACGCACGTATAATGAGTCTGCATACTTACTCATCATGGAGCTGTCTACGTATCGTACGTAGCTAGCGTCCTTGGGTACGGCGACTGGGTCCTTATGTAATGGTGTGGACTATGTATGGGACGTAGCTGCGTTATCTAAAACAGTAGGTCACGTACGTATAATGAGTCTGCATACTTACTCATCATGGAGCTGTCTACGTATCGTACGTAGCTAGCGTACTTGGGTACGGCGACTGGGTCCTTATGTAATGGTGTGGACTATGTATGGGACTTAGCTGCGTTATCTAAAACAGTAGGTCACGTACGTATAATAAGTCTGCATACTTACTCATCATGGAGCTGTCTACGTATCGTACGTAGCTAGCGTACTTGGGTACGGCGACTGGGTCTTTATGTAATGGTGTGGACTATGTATGAGACGTAGCTGCGTTATCTAAAACAGTAGGTCACGTACGTATAATGAGTCTGCATACTTACTCATCATGGAGCTGTCTACGTATCGTACGTAGCTAGCGTCCTTGGGTACGGAGACTGGGTCCTTATGTAATGGTGTGGACTATGTATGAGACGTAGCTGCGTTATCTAAAACAGTAGGTCACGCACGTATAATGAGTCTGCTTACTTACTCATCATGTAGCTGTCTACGTATCGTACGTAGCTAGCGTCCTTGGGTACGGCGACTGGGTCCTTATGTAATGGTGTGGACTATGTATGAGACGTAGTTGCGTTATCTAAAACAGTAGGTCACGTACGTATAATGAGTCTGCATACTTACTCATCATGGAGCTGTCTACGTATCGTACGTAGCTAGCGTCCTTGGGTACGGCGACTGGGTCCTTATGTAATGGTGTGGACTATGTATGAGACGTAGTTGCGTTATCTAAAACAGTAGGTCACGTACGTATAATGAGTCTGCATACTTACTCATCATGGAGCTGTCTACGTATCGTACGTAGCTAGCGTCCTTGGGTACGGCGACTGGGTCCTTATGTAATGGTGTGGACTATGTATGAGACGTAGCTGCGTTATCTAAAACAGTAGGTCACGCACGTATAATGAGTCTGCATACTTACTCATCATGGAGCTGTCTACGTATCGTACGTAGCTAGCGTCCTTGGGTACGGCGACTGGGTCCTTATGTAATGGTGTGGACTATGTATGAAACGTAGCTGCGTTATCTAAAACAGTAGGTCACGTACGTATAATGAGTCTGCATACTTACTCATCATGGAGCTGTCTACGTATCGTACGTAGCTAGCGTACTTGGGTACGGCGACTGGGTCCTTATGTAATGGTGTTGACTATGTATGAGACGTAGCTGCGTTATCTAAAATAGTAGGTCACGTACGTATAATGAGTCTGCATACTTAATCATCATGGAGCTGTCTACGTATTGTACGTAGCTAGCGTCCTTGGGTACGGCGACTGGGTCCTTATGTAATGGTATGTGTTAGGTAAGAGGCGTAGCCGCTGCATCTATAACTGTAGGTTGCTTACGTATAATGAGTCTGGTGACTGGGTCCTTATGACCTTGTAACTATGGTGTTATCAATAAAGTATTGTATTGTATTGTATTGTATGTAATGGTACAATGGGCTACCCTCTAACTGAATAATTGTACCAGTACATGTATGGATAACGGTGTTTTCTACTTACTTTCATGTTCTTTTAACAGCTACTTATTATAAAGGTATAACTTACTTATAAGTAGAAGGCGTACGTATATAGAACTTAATATGGTACCAGAACATGTATCGATAATGGTGTTTGCTACTTACGTTCATGTTCTATTAACAACTACTTATTATAAAGGCATAACTTACTTATAAGTAGGAGGCGTACGTATAACGAACTTGAATATGGTACCAAAACATGTATCGATAATGGTGTTAGCTACGTACGTTCAAGCTCCTTACACAACTACTTATTTTACTGGTATAACATACTTCTTACGTAGGCGCTGCCATTATACGTAGCAAACTGCAATGTCCGTACGCAACATTGTGTATCTCCTAAACGCGTACGTAGCTTACACCATTAAGCAGTATGCGGGAGCAGTATTAAGTAGTCTGCACCCGTAGTAAGTAGTAAATTGCAAGCTACGTACGATTTTGGGTTTCATAAGGAGCTTATTTTTCTCAGTGTAGCTTCGCTTACGCATCTCTTCCTATTGGTGGGCATTTTCCTCGCACAGCGCTCCGCACCCTCATACAGCTCTGGTAGACTTAAACTTAGGCTGTGATGACCGCTTACCAACTGGCGATTTGCCACCATCAGGGTATTAAAAGGTTTTCACTCCTGAGGGTCGTTTCTTGGTGACTAATGCCAGAGTGCCACTTTATGAAGCTATAAGTTATCATTTTAAAGGTTTAAACTGGCAACTATCCTACTAATATTATAAATGCGAAAGTTTAGATGTTTGGATGTTTGTTACTCAATCACGCTTAAACGGCTTAACCGATTTGGACGAAATTTTGCAAGAAGATAGTTTATAGCCTGGATTAAAATATAGGATAGTTTTTATCCCGGGTCCACGCAGACGAAGTCGCGGACAGAAGCTAGTGACCAATAAGGCCACAGCATTGGGCAAAGCGTCGTAATGTTGCCAATTTAGACTTGTAACAGATACAACTAATACTATTACAAAAAGGTTGATTTCCAAAAAACAAAACATACATTCGACTTTGTTCCATCAGAGACCAACTAGGCTGAGCCTGTATCTCGGCCTTCTGCTAGTGTAACCGCAATAATATTAATTAAATCTAGATACATACAAGACTATCGTCATTTAAAAAAAAACTAACACTACTGCTACTACTATTTAAACAAGCAACATTTGTATATGAGTTATTTGTTTGGTCTCGGAAAAAATGAGCCCTCCCAAATACTAGATATTAGAGCCTCATCAAAACAGCATGTTGACATGTGTTTCTCTGTCCAGGATGAATGTCTCGGTGGCGGGCAGTCCGGGACAGGTGGACCGCTCGGAGGCGGCCGCCGTGCTCGCCAAGGCTCCGCCGAAAGCGCTGCCCCAAGCAGAGCCGCGCAGTGGTAAGTCACTTGTTAGCTAACTTCCCGCGCGGATTCGCCCGGGCCATCATCCTCCTAGCGTTATTCCCGGTTGCGCCCTAAACGAGCCCGAAGTCCGCTTTGACACCTAATCCCAAGATTTGGCGTGGCACTAGTTTTTACGAAAGCTACTGCCATCCGACCTTCCAACCCAGGTGGAAAACTAGACCTTATCGGCTTCCACACGATGTGTTCCTTCATCGAAAAGCTAACGGTAAGTATTCCGTGCATACGTTTCGAAAAACTCATTGGTACGAGCCGGGATTCGAACCCACGGCCGCCGCTTGACAGCCGCATGCCTGGGTATTCCAATGAAATGCACATTGGGCCTTATCAGGATAAACACTGGAGAAATATTTTTTGCAATCAGATAAGTGGTTCCGGAGATGAGCACTGTCTTACAAAGTTACAACAGACTTTTCCTCATTAAAATGTATCATCGCTTCACTGTCGACCGTAGCTTTGGCCTGTGCCGTGTATTGGGCGCCACACGCACATATTTTAGGCCTCCTTCGGCCTCACTGTACAGGCCACGGCCTGGCGACTTTCAAGTTGCGCAGATATAGTAACGGCCGATTTTATTTTTAACGGACAGTTCTCCCTTTCGGACCCGCCAATACAATTGTGCGGGTTGATAATATTTTACATTAGCAGGGCCTTGTTTTTCCGGTCTGAAAGGGATAAGTCTATGAAGGTACATCATTGGTGCGCAATGTTTCTTTTGAAGAGCTCTTCATTTGACAGGTTTCATTTTAGTTTCCTACCGTTCAGTAATCACACGAATGGTCAGAGTACCTACATGATAACATATTCAGCTGCCTCTTCAATGAAATGTAGACGATTCTAAATTTAAAACTTTATTTTTATAAACAAAAAACACAAGTAGATATTGACTTATAACACATCTAGCTTAAGCCTAGTCAAATAAGCTCCCGCGAGGTTTACCCGGTGCAAAGGTGCCCATCACACTTGCAGCGTTACCACGTTGGATGGCGATGGACAATCTTTGCACCAGGGGCGAACGCTCTATCCTGTCACTTATCGTGTGATAAGGCCGACCATGATACGGGGTCAGACCTTCGGGCTTTTATTCGACGTCCTTTATGAAGGCTAACTCCGACCCCAGCCCAGCCCCAGCCAAACCTGTTGTCTCAAAAGCTAGAGGTACAAAATAATAATTATTTTGAAGGGCTGAGTATAGTGATGTGCTGTTCCCAGGAATATTCCCCAGGTGGGAATATTCCCGGGAACATTCCCAGGAATATTCCCAACCAAGGGAACATACGGGAATATTGAAATTGTATATGTTTATATATCTTGCTATTAGGGATTCCATGATAACTTGGGCCCTTGATTTTTTTACCAAAACATATAGTATAATTTACCCGCAAAAGTAAATTCCCAATGTTCCCGGGAATATTCTCCGGAACAATGGGAATATTCCCGGGAACAATGGGAATATTCCCAGTTATTGGGAATATTCACCCATCAGAAAAAAAACAAATTTAACAAAAGTACTTCTGAAAGTAACAAAAAAGATACAAAGTTAATAAAAAACCACAATAAAATATTATACGAATACAAAATATGAAAATATTTACATATTAAATGGTAATTCAGATAAAAAGTCAGAATTAGTACAATAATGCAGCTTTTGACGAATGGCACTTTATTTGTCGGGGCACTATTCATTTTATTTGCTTTTATTACAACTTTAATTTTCCTAATTTGTTTTTCAATATTCCCCTGTTTGGGGAATATTCCCGGGAACAAGGGAATATTCCCGGGAAATTCCCATACGGGAATATTCCCCGGCACATCACTAGCTGAGTATTTACCCCTTTTTCCAGCAGCAGCAAATTTGGAACAGACTTGCATTTGTTTTCTTTCGTTCGATTTGAAAACAAGACAAAATCTACCCTATTTCCTATCAGAGTTGAGTCCATATACATTGGCAATTTTCCTCGTACGGTGGGCGGTATAGGGGACGAAGTAATGACCTATTGTTTCTCTTGCAGTGGACAAGTGGCACTTCCTCGCCAACCTGTAGAAGGGTCAAGGTCACCGGTCGGCACGGGAGCACCTCTGTGAATTTGTCGTTGTGATTGCGCGGTTGCGCTTAGATGTAAGCGAAACTGTGGTGGGGTGTTATGTTAATGGATATTTATTATAAACTTAATGTTTTGTACTTGATGTTTTCTTTCTCAAACTAAAACCTGAAATTCCTGGGTATTTTAAAGGAGCCTTTAGGCGTGAAAATAAAAATGATGAGTTGATGACATTTCACGGCTGTGTGACTGGCAACTTCGGGTGTTCTTCTCTAGTCTGCGAGAACGAGACAAGAGTAGTTGAGTCAGTCAACTATTTATTGTTCTTATTCTGTCTCGTGAGCCTGGAGACAATTTGACAGAGTTTCTAAAAAATATGTTACAAATTGGATTTTAAACGTGCTGCGTGCACGTTTAAAATCGCTCTTTGAGGTTGAACGTGACAAGGAAATTCCACATTTGGTGAATTTAAACCCACATAATCACAGTTTTGAACAGTGGCCCAGGAGACGTTACCATGGCAACTAGTGACAATAAAAAGTTGATTTCATCCGGTTGCCGGGGACACATTGGCATTGAACTTGAAACTGTTGAGTGTCTACGTCACGAGGGCTTTTAAACCTGCATTAATTGTATGTTCTCTGATGGCAGACCCAGCAATGCTGCTGAGTGGAATGTTTCTCCCTATCTCATTCAGAATCCTTTCTGGAAAGTGTGATTACTTTTTAACCTCCTCCGAGGATGAAATAATAAAAATGAAATAACGAAAAACAAAAATGACAATCGATTGCCAGTCTTAGGGTCAACGCAGTTAGGGGGAGTTCAATGAATAATTTATCCTAACCTATAAAAAGGTTTAGATTTGGATACTCACAAAAAAACTCAGTGTGCATACGGATACGTACCGTATAGTCTAAAATCAAAATTCTCGTCCTAAAGACGACAGTTCGATAATCAAGTTTACCGCTGTAAGAGTGTTCTACGTTCAGCATAACTTCAAAATTACCTACTAATGTATGTAAATCTTAGAAATATATATACTTATATCTTGCATTCAGTAGTAAAACTACAAAATGTATATAACAGTCCTATTAGAAGATCAGTCAGCTTAGCGTCATATAGTAGCAGCCAAGGTATTATTTATTTTATTTATTTATTTAAGGATCACCAACAGATAATATATATACCTATACATCAATATGCTAAAAACCTAACCTAGTACAACAATCATTGTAAGATGCTTACCCACTTACAGGTGACCACAGCTCACACACGCGTTTAATCCTACTAATATTATAAATGCGAAAGTTTAGATGTTTGGATGTTTGTTACTCAATCACGCTTAAGCAGCTGAACCGATTTGAATGAAATTCTGCACGAAGATAGTTTATAGCCTGATTGAAAATATAGGATAGTTTTTATCCCGGATCCACGAGAACGAAGTCGCGGGCGGAAGCTAGTAAAGAATAAATACCAAAAAGAGCAATATAAGCAATATGTATAGGTAGCCAAATATTTCGGTAAACGTCTTTATTACTGTAAGAATAAGGGTGGGTTACGAAATATTTGGTTCATGAACTAGGTATTGGTCAATCGAATCTAAGAGAACTTTCGAAAAACAATCTTCCTAAATAAATGGGGATCATATTTCATTGAAAACTACCTATACTCATAAAATGTCAAACTCCTTGGTTAGAGCAATACTTTATTGCCCGAGCTGCATAGTTAGGTAGATAATATACTAATATACTTAGTATACAAGTTGGAGAATCCTAGGGGATCTATTTCGGGACACGTACGTCGTACCTCATCGAGATTAGATTGTTATCATATTGCTTGGCGCGCTTTCGCTGCACATTTGTCGATGCCGTTTACTGCGCCCCAGCTAAGCTCTAAGTATTTGTGTTGGTACAAAACATTTATTTACTCTATAAAAGCATAGAACAATGTTGAGGGTACACATGATAAATCAGAGCTAGACTCGGGCAAGGGCACGTGTCTGGTACTATTAGATTTCTCCCGAGCTTTTGACAGTATTAATATTCCTCTGCTTCTTTCTAAATTGACATTCTATGGTATCGATGCAAAGTCACTTTTTTGGTTTAATAATTACCTAAGTAATCGAACACAATCGGTTAAAATAGCAGGTAGAGATGGCACCTTGTTGGAATCAGCGGCAAAACCCTTACTTCGTGGCGTTCCTCAGGGCTCTATACTCGGACCGTTACTTTTTATTATATATACTTAGTGCTGATATAGTCAACGCCATTAGGCACTGTAAATTTCATTTATACGCAGATGATGTTCAATTGTACCTGTCAGCTGCTCCACGAGATTTTGCAGAGTCTGTCTGCAAGATAAATGACAATTTGAACAGTATTGCTACGTGGGCTGATAAAAACGGGTTACTGCTGAATCCACAGAAATCCAAATTTATGATCCTTGGTTCCAAAACTCAAATTTCAAGAATTTTGAACGGTAACCCAGCAGTAGCTATTGGTGGTACACAAATTGAACGAGTAGAGGAAGCTAGGAATCTGGGGATCATAATGGACAGTCAGTTACGCTTGCCGTTACAGTACGTTGCAGTTACGCCACGTAAAAAATCTGGTAAAATCTTGTTTTTTCCGGCTCAAGGTCTTGTACCAAATCCGAAATCTTTTGAGCGAACAGGTACGAGTAGCTCTGTGTGAATCTCTGATTCTATCCAGATTAAATTACGGAGACATCATCTATGGACCACGTTTACTGGCTAAAACGCGTCGTCTCGTTCAGCGTGTACAAAACGCACGTTGTCGTTTTTGCTATAGTATCCCACCCAGAAGTCATATTACACCATACCTTAATAGAAGTTCCATTTTAAATATGTCATCACGTCGACACTTACACCTCGCCTGCCTGTTGTTTGATGTTTTTAAATACCAAAAACCTGACTATCTGTTCAGAAAAATAAGGGTCTCGTCTTTTCACTCACATTATGGCACTAGGTCAACACGGCGATGTATCTTAGAAGTACACCCCTACAGGACGGTTACTGGCAGTTTTCGTTATCTTGCAACCAAATGCTGGAATAACATTCCTCCGCCACTTCGACAATTACCATCCAAGAAATCTTTTAAATTAAAATTTAAAAGATTTCTCTTGGACAAGCAAGTGGCAGGAATTCCTCATGGCTATTTGGTTGCAGATTTTGTACTATAGGCGTGCTTCTAAGGGACATCATACATCTCACCACACGTTTTTTCATAATATATACACTCCTTGTCGACACATAGTTACACCTTATATTTTGTAATTTTTAGTACTCACCTATCACACAGATCTATTTTATTTATTCGATATTATTTGCAAGCTTTATTTATTTATTATTATTTTTCTTGTAATATTTCACCTGCACCGTGACCCGAGGTACTGGCAGAATATCAGTGCTAGCTCACACGAGCAAAGCAAAACCGAGCCAGTACCTTTTGGCATTATTGCAACGCACAAGTATGCCGTAATTTTAATTTATAATTCTAGTTCCGTACCACAATTGTTTTACTTGTTCTTTTATTGTTGTTTGTTTTTTTTCTGTGGTTCTTTTTTTTTCTGTATTTTTTGTTTTTATTTTGTTACATAATGCCATATAATGATAAGATAGATAAATGATTTATCTATCTATCTATCATAAATGTGTGTTTATATCTGTAGTTGCACCGCCCACTATTTGTCGGCTTTGAAGGTTGACTGGTAGAGAATGCTTACGGCATTAAGTCCGCCTTTTGTACGATTAGTTGTTCTTTTGTGCAATAAAGATTAAATAAATAAATAAATAAATAATATAGTACAGTCAAGAAATCAATTAGGAATACCGTCATTATCTTGAATGAAACAGAAATCATCTTGAATTAACTCTCGCATCAAGAGAATATATTATTGGCTCAGGATAATTTCGCTTCATTAATAATTGAACATGTTCCTAATAAATTTCTTAGTTCAAGTATATTTATTTACCTCGGATTGAGTACTTATAGTCTTTTCCGTGTAGGGATTCACCTAAATAAAAATCAAATTAGACCGGTAAATAACATCAGCATCATCAGCCTATAGAGGGTGTTTGGGATAACGATCTAGGAACTTAGGGAGGTGATAGACTGGACTATTAGAAAGTTTGGACCTTACATGCCTTGGTCTAATCTGCGATAGATTTTCTAAATCGAGTTTATAAAATATTTTATGTTTTTACCAAAACTTGATTGGGAGGGTAATTTTTTTTTTGGTGGGTCAATTAATTGCGATGTTAATTAAGCATAAATAAATTTGATTAACATATTTTTTTCATGACAATTGATTAATTAATTTATGGTACGAATTTAAAAAATATTTCAATACTTACTAGTCTAAAAAAAAAACGATCACAGAGTGGAATAAGACATGTATGTAAGGCTCAAACTCTTCCTAAAAGTCCAGTCTATCACCTCCGTTCCTATCCTTACTAATATTATAAATGCGAAAGTGTGTGTGTTTGTTTGTTCTTCTTTCACGTCGCAACGGAGCGTCGTATTGATGTGATTTTTTGTATGGAGATAGTTTAGAAGCTGGAGAGTAACATAGGCTACTTTTTCCAGAGGGAAAACATCTTCCCACGGGAAATTCAATATGTTACATTTTCCTATAACCACGCGGGCGAAGCCGCGGGCATCAGCTAGTATCCTATAAGTATATCGTTATCGTACACCCTAAATATATAGGTACTTACAAGTCCAACTGCTGGGCCCGGGCCTCCTCCCATGGATGAGAGGGAGCGTTAATACTCGTAGCAATCATTTCGAAAGTCCCAAGACGTCCGGAATGGAACCCTGTTTGTTTTGGTGGTGTGTGTTTGCGAGCGGAGCCCGGGCGCCGGCGGGGCGGTGGCACTGTACCCGCCCACGTTAGTAGCATAGCAGTAAATATTACCGCTGTTTTGCTCGACTTGGCGGGGGCACTGCCGTGCCCGCAGACAGCACCTAATAGTAACTGAAATAGTGTGTTTACTACGATATTTCATTTAATTAATTATAGTTCCTGCTACGACTTAAATGTTTTAAAACTTTAAAGAAATGTATTTTATGTTTCAATGCATGCATTAAGTAGGGGATATTTTTTCCCAAATAGTTTCACCTAAGTGTTATTTCCCATTACCTCGTTTTAGAGGCTTTTATTTAACTTGAAATGTATGTTTGTTCGGGTGGAATCTTGCAACTGAATTTTGAAGCAGACATTTTCAACCGATTGAGCTGTAATTATGAGTTTAAGTGCCTATATAGTTTGGATGAGAATTCAATATTATGGTACCATCGAGCAGCGAGCTGATCTGATGATGGAGACAGAAGGTAGTCATGGGAATTAAGGACTTAGCAGACGTAAATTCTTAGCCAGTAGTTAGCCTGGTTAATCGGTAGTAGTTAAAAGGTTCCATTGTGACACAAAAATTAGCCATACAATTCTATGGTTGTCGCAACGGATTTTTTTTTTATTGCGTTGGCTTAGAAGTTTGATTTTTTTACACTCTAAAAGACAGTCCTGAAGTAAAATGAAGACCTGAGTATTTGGTATAAGTTATGTTTGCGCACCACTTTCACGCGCACCAAACTAAATTGTTACAACGAGCGAGCAAAACAAATTGATATCAAATTGTAATGCGAAATCTAAGTGTCAGAATGACCCACCGACAAGGTATACAATTAAAATAAGTTTGTAGGTTTATGGTTGATCGTTTTTTTTGTAAAGTACCTACCTATGTAATTAAGAAAATCATCCTAATATTCTCCTTTTTTGCCGGTATAGTGCCCTAGTAAATTAAGAAAATAAATACTTAGCTAATAGTCCCTAGGAAGCACGACTCTCCATACAAACGTAGTTTTGGTTTACATGTTATTGCAGCACGCCGTTTTAAAGTGCGAGCCACACTACGTTTGTATGGGTAGCCGAATTTTGTCGAGCTTCATGGGGACTATAATATATATACCTACTTATAGTAAGTTCTCATCCTCAAATAACTACAACTTAGAAAAGTTGAAAACCCCCGACATTTTCATTTCAAAGTCCAATATCTCAAACGGCTGAACAGATTTTCATGAAACATGGCTAAGAACACTCGAGATCACATCAGCATTCGAATAAAAAAAAATCGGTCCATCCATTTGGGAGCTACGATACCACAGACAGATACACAGATACACAGACACGTTAAAGTTGTAACACCCCTCTGCGTCAGGGGTTAAAAGTGATAAATAATTAAAATAAAAATATTACGTAAGTTACCAAAATGTAGAGAGCGATGGATGTTTTAACCGCCAGACATCTCAAGGTGATTCACGAAGTCCTACAGCACTGCGGCACGGCATAGCCACACCAATATTATACCCCACTGACCATGTCTGGCCCTATGTCAATGATATAATATAAATAATAGGTATCTAGGTTACAATCGCTCCAACAGTGGCACACTAGAACTGAGTCAATTGCACCAATTTTCCTCAGTTTCGCGTCGACAATGGAAACGTATACTGTCAGATTAGGTGGCCATTTTTAAACATGTTACTAGCGCTCCAAAAGTGGCACACTAAAACTGAGTCAATTGCACCAACATGCGTCAGTTTCAAGTCGACAATGGAAACGTATGTATGCTGTCAGATTAGGTGGCAATTTTTAACCACGGAATTTCGTATAGACAACGTATCTATATCTACCTACCTCTTTTTATATTACACTACTAGCTTCTGCCCGCGACTCCGTCCGCGTGGAACTCCGTCCTTGTCCTCCAGGACTCAAACTATCTCTATACCAAATTTCATACAAATCGGTTCAACGGTTTAAGCGTAAATTGGTAACAGACAGACAGAGAGACACACTTTCGCATTTATAATATTAGTATGGATAGCTAACGCCCGCGACTTCTTCTGCGTGGACCCGGGATAAAAAATATTAAATTTTAATCCATGCTTTAAACTAGATAGTTTCGTCGCACGAAGATTCGTGCTATTTCATTCAAATCTGTTGAGCCAAGTACACCTAACAAACATCTAAACATCCAAACTTTCGCATTTATAATATTAGTAGGATCATTGCCTATAGTGCACTATATGACCCCTACGCATAGTAGCACTCAAATTTATACCCAACGCGAGACGCGCAGTCGAAACCGGTTTAAGAATACCCACAATGTATGGCGGCAGATGCGAACTGCGGATCGATCGCGCGGCGCCGTAGCGGCTGCCTCGATTACATTCTCTCTATGAGCTTCATCCATTATATATAGACCCCTACGCGCATACCAACGCCACGTTAGTGACTAGGGTTATACTGGTAATTTGTATTCCGGATTCATTCTGTAATACATCTGCAACTGTGCTTGATCCCTTTTAATTCCTCTGCGCCACACATCGATTGTTTCGCATTCGTCCAGTGGGTTCTCATTGGGGGCTGTGAGATATCGCAGAGCAGGAGGCTCGGAGGGAGGGAGGAAAACAGGATGCCTTGGGACGCGGATGGGATTAGGTAGGGTTACAGAAGCGACACTGGGAAAACTGGGATGTGCTTTGTCTAAGCTGTCATTTACTTTTATGCGACGTACAGGAAGGAAAATGTTAATCTTCCTAATTCACATCTGGGTTCTAGAATATAATTATACCGAATGAAGTATTTTTTTGATCTCTCGATATTATTAATTATCACGAACGAAGCGAAATAATCTTGAGCCAAGTTTTTTTTTCTTGGATCGCGAGAATCTTTTTAGTTCAAGACGATTTTTGTTTCATTCAAGGTACTTAATGGCTGCCTGGCTTCCTAATTAGTTTGCTTCATTTTAGTGTAGAAAATCCTGTTTTCGTATAAGGAAAAGAGATAGGGGCTGCATGAGCTACCTCTTTAATAGAAACAAGGTTAAAAGGGAAACGGATCTCGAGAATATTACATTTCAGGAAAATTAAGCGCCTAAAATGCTAATGTACCTACAGTATTGTAGTGTACAAATAGATAGGTAATTCAAGTAACGCACTCAATTAGCGTTGAAAATTAAGTCCCTATATTTAGTTCCAGTTCGAATATTCATGCCTAGAAATCGATAAAAAAAACATAACTACTAATTATACCTACTCAAGAGCAAGGAAAACGGGCACAGAAGCTATAGAACTTCTACGCGAGTTAAGTGTCACTTTGAAATGCAAGGAGTCGTGAGGGCAGTCTCTTGGAGGCTGTGTGTATGCAGGCAATGCTGGTTTGCGCCGCGCTCGTCCTAGCTTGCTATTCACCACGCTCCGCGGTTGCGCTGTAAAACAACCAGCATAACTCACCTCCGACCACGCATGATTGTTGCAAACGCACAGGTCAAATTACGGTAGAGAGTCGATGTTAGACTTAGTGAATGCGCTGCGCGCGTCGCCGCGGCAGTATGCGCCGCGCCTCCACGCCGAGCACGCGACTTCACTAGTTTCACGTACACAACACGAGCCATGCGCGGCGATCTGCTCGCGCTCGTGCTCGGGCTCGCGCTGGCGCTGGCCGTGCCCGCCGCTGCCCGCCGTGCCGACCAGGACTTCGAGTTCGACGATGATATGGTGATTAGGGCTATAGCCAAGCCTAGCTGGTTCAGGGTCGGGGAAACAATTAGGCCTAATGGCTGCCCGGGGACGCCCCACAGGAGCATGCCTGATTTTAATCGTCGCGAAAATACCGAAGAGAAAGCCTGTATTGTATCGACTTTCAAGTGTTTGCCGCGAGCGTTAATTAGCGGCTTTTGTTTACCCCCGCCACCCCCGAAGTCGACGCCGGATTAAGGGGGCAATGGGAATAAAATCAGCAGCATTAGGGCTCTTCAATTATGAACGCAGAGATGCTCATTCACTATACACACTGAGTCCGCTGTCTGATCTAGTTTGCTAGAATGAATGATGGAGCCTGAATAAAGGAGGAGTTAATGCATATTCTAGTCGTCCTACTAATTTTTGCTCGGCAAAAAGTAACGTCTACCACCACGAAATAAACGGCCTAAGGGGTAGATGATAGTACCCACGGATAATAAATAACTAAGTACCTACTTCGGTTATTGTCAATCAAACACACAAAAATCGTCTTTTATGTGGTCAATTAGTTGATGGCTTATGTTTATATACAGTTCCATTCCATATTCCATACGATAAATACATATTATAAATGGTTATAATATGTTTTTATCGCATAGAATTATAAAAAAGGCGATGCCGTTTATGCGGATTCTGAGTTCAACCAAAAATTTAGCTTTATAGCCCTTTTTGGCAATGTCTAAAAGAAACGCGAACCTAAATCTGACAATGACACACTTAGATACTAGTTTTGGATCGCGACTTCGTCTGAGTCCCTAAGACTTTTTAATCACGCTCTCATACATATACTTCCACCCTCAATTTCATCCCCTAACGGGATGAATTTTGGCATAAAACCTCTCAATCTCTCTAATTTTCTTGTAATTTGGTTCAGCGGATTAATAAGTGTTAAAGGGAACAGACATACAACATTGATTTCATCTAGGATTTGAAGTAGCCTTTCGTATGTGGTGGTAAAAAACACCGTAAGTTCTAGTCTCGGTTGCGCCGTAGAGCAAATAATTGATTAAAAAAAACAAAAGGGTGACACAAAAATGTGTGTACGATCCTAAACATACACAGACGAAAGGCTAGAGGGCCAAGCGAAGGTTATTCTGAAAGTGACGTTTAGCACTGTCTACATATTCTAATGTGTTTCGCAATCTCGTTTCCACGCGCAGCAAGCTAATATCAGATAAAGCATGAAACACAAAACCAAAACTTGAATGCGAAACGTTAGTTTCAAATTGAACCCTTGTGTTGATCGTCAATTATGCGTTGCAGGAGGGAGCGGTGCGGCGGCCGCGACGCTACCTCTATGACCCGAACAGTACGTATTTTTCATACTAATGGTGATAAACAAGCGCCCGGTCGCCCTGATGTCGGAGTCCGTAGCTTACGGGCGCTAGCAGCCTGAACCAAGCACCATCGACATAGCATAGCATATTATTATATTTTCCACTGGTGTCACCCTATGTCACAGACAGAAATTTCATAGAATTTCGTTTCTCCGAAATTATTTCATAAATTATTTGGTTCATATACTTTTAGTTCCAATACTATTGTTTCATAGACTATTCACTTGGTTGAAACATATTTCACAGAAATTCAGTTCAATGTATATTACCTACTATCAAACTTTTTAACTTTAGAAACTTATCAAACAGTACCTAAGAATTATGTTTCGTGTACTTATTCTTGTTTCGTAGACACAAATTTCATAGATTGTTGTTTCATTGGAACCGTTTCATATTATATAAATATAATATAAAACGAACTAAATTTGGTTCCAGTATTTTCTTATCAAAAATTCTTGTTTCTGTGGCAAAACCGACTCGGATCGCGGATAGGTTAGAAGACGGAAGCGGGAGCTTTCGTCTCGAGGTTATTTTTTTATAAAAGGGCGGAAAAACTTGTTATTAAAACTCCCACTTCAGCAATCATCTATGATTTAATTTTTGACAAAGAAAGTATTGAGTTACTGAGCCTTCTATGAAACGAAAATATTAAGCTTAATAAAATGACAGACAAAATTCTATGAATATACAGGCTTTGAAGAAACGATTATATTAACTAAATATTATAAGGAACAATAATATATGACCTAAAACTCTATGACATGAATTTCGAAACATTAGTTATCTCAACTATAATAATGAGAAACATTTTCTATGAAGCAAAGTTATTCGAAAATGTAGTATATGAAACAACTTACAACCTTTTCCACTGCCAGGCGAGGTGAGGAAGAACGGGAAATTTTATACTTTCGATACCACTATCGGTGAGGTGATAAAAACCGCAACATTTCGTTTATAGGAACACAACATCACATAAGTCTACATAGCAAATAGTGGTGTTATTATGGCTGCAGTCTTCTGTTAAGTGGAGGTACTACCCCAGTTGGGCTGGTCGTAGATCTAGATGACATTCCCATGTTCCGATGTCCCCTAAACTCTCGATCTATTACAGTTCTGAGTTTGGCGGACTCAGGATTTTGGTTTGAGCCAACTGAGGTTAGGTTTTTTTAAGGAGTCCTTACCTAGGGGCAAGTTGTATGGCATACTAATCCAGCGTGTTGTGTGTAGGCCCGCTGTGCCACGCGTTGGTGTGCGCGCGCCGCGAGCAGTGCGTCCTGCGCGACGAGCGCACCGCGCTATGCGCAGACCGCGCGCGTCTTATGCGTAACGGGTACGTAATAACATTATCTTATCTTGAGGGTGCTTTTGGATGTGCCTTGACCTATTGGAATCTTGTGTTGCCCTGTTAGCTGTGCCTGCTACAAAGCTCGCTCCACCATTAAAAAAAAAGCCGGATGATGGAGCTCAGCAGGAGTACCTACCTACAGCAAAAGCAATTTTAAAAGCCACACCACGACGTCAGAATACCGACCTTAAGGGACTGTTCACACTGCGCCGCATCTCCGGACGGAGATGCGGTACCTCAGTTTGTATATAAATTCCGTGTGGTACGACACACTGCACCGCAAATCCGTCCGGCGAAATTTGTATGCAGCTCCGCACCTCCGTCCGGAGATGCGGCGTAGTGTGACATCCACCTACGTCACGTCACGCTTATGTGACTAGCTTACTCTCGTGAGTCCCAACGCGATTATTTAAGGTATGACAACGGGGCGAACCCAACTGACGTTGCGATGCTACATAAGAAAATCTGCTCTTTTTCAAAGACTTTCTGGGCAAGCATACATTTGGCGGCACTCAGAAATCGCTAATAGACAAACATACGGCGTTGTCTAGCCCATTCACCGCCATGCTGCGCTTATAGTCGCCATAGTAGTAGAGATGTAGCGAAAAGCTCTCGTAGCGCTTTAACTCATGTGTAGGTGTAGATATCGTGATTGGCGCTAATGGTTAAGGAACTTAAGAATGCATAGATGAGAGTGTTTTCGTGCTCGCCAAACCGCCCGCTTCTATCGACGTCACACGCATCTCTTGTCCTCAAAAATTTAGAGTCGGATACTCACGCGATACGCGATGTGGAAATTAGCCAGTTCTTGCTACCCAGATCATCGTACTGAATAACGATAAAGCTCCAATCACCCCAATCTGTCACCGATCTCCGCAGTAGCACTAGGTACAACCCAAACTTCAAGCATGTTATTGATTTTATTAACGCAACAAGCTCTATTGCAGGGACGTGGTGGTGAACGCAGACGAAAGCGCGCGTGAAGACGACGTGTTCTACGACGCGGCGGCGCCCGTGCCCGCCGCCAGCGCAAGCGACGCGCAGCGCTGCGTTGGGTGTGGTTCAGTGCCGCGAGCCCAGGTACTTGTATGCACTAACAGGTCCGCACAGGAGAGCCTCTGAAGTCGAGGGGTAACGCACACGGCTTTCAATCTTTTCGGTGAAAGAAACATGAGAAAAGCGGGCTAATCCCAAAAGGGGCCAGTTTTCCCTCTCGGTTTGGAAGAGCTGATACCTGCTCTTCCGCAGCAAACGTCGTTTTTGTAAAAAATAAGTACCTATAGTGGTCCTACTCGAACGCTACCAAGGATTGGTTGCCAAAGCGGACTGTGGGTTTCGCGGTTTATTTTTCTTAAACACCGATGGATGAACTTTTTCATTGCTTATTTTCTGCTGTTTCTTGCGTCGCTTCCCTTCTCTCTGATGGTGCCCTCACCAACCTATTCTGTGCAGTTCCTCTGCGGGTCAGACAACCGCACATATTCGTCGCTGTGCCGGCTGGACCTACACAACTGCGTGCGCCGCCCGGCGCCGCCCGTGGCGCTCGCCTGTCGCGGCTTCTGTCCCTGCCGCCGCGACCGACAGGACTCCGCTGAACATGACGTAAGTATACTTAGTATAATTGTGACGGTAAATTACCAATGTAGGTACGTTAGCCATGTTTGCGCAACGCGTCTTGCGTCACATGTGATGAGCAGGCCGCTATTTCGCCAACATGATAATTTGAATGAGAATTATCAGTAGGTACCTACATAAATGGGTCGACCACTAACAAGTAACGATGGCCGTTAAGGGTCTTTCATGTAAGTAGATGTAGGTATATCATTGTCATCCTGCTAGCTGGGCAGGTGACAATTGTAGGTAAGTTGGTAAATAGGGGGCCCGAAAAGACCTTGGTTTAAATTGCCTGCCATCGAGACTAGAGAGAATTTGTGTTCAATTCAGGACCTTGCACCGCTGTCAAAAAACGTAGGTATTGATTACATGTGCTATCATTCACATACCTAATCCATATTCTGCTGCATCCAGCCGCCAATCTACTTTCTAAATTTAAATTCAACCGGTGCCCCAGGAATGGCACCGCCGAGGCCGTCGCCGCGGTCGCCGTCCCGCCAGCCGCGAGAACGCGATCCCCGTCCGGCGTCGGACGGACCGACCAGCGGCGGACGGCGAGGGTTGTGCGCCAGACAAGATGGCCGATCGGCTGCTGGACTGGTTCTCTGTGCTGATGGACGAGGCTGGCGAGTCGCCGCCTGACCGCCACGGTACGAACTATTGAATGCCTACTAAATCACAGTGTATTTACAAAATACTTGCATGAGTTTCCTACCTAATAACCAACTGTTTCTACTACCTAAGACTCTACCTACACGACGTTAAGGCTAAAGCCACGCACACGGTGCTTCCAGGGGCTCATTTTATAAAACTACAATAGTGTAATCAGCAACACTGACCAAAAGGCTCAATGTTGCCAGTTCCGAGTTGTAAAGTTGTAATGTCGTGAAATACCCATGGAAAAATAATAATCGTCGGATTTGTCGGCTATGGCTACATGCATCAATCATTGCCAAACAAACTCCTAGCACCGCAAGTTTTATCAATGAGGTCATTACGGGCGTTTACGGCCTACAGGATTCCCTCGTGACTGCAAACCGGAGACCCGCTGGATGTTCACGCACCTCGACACTGATGGCGACGCCCTGCTGTCTTCCACTGAACTGTACGCACTCAGTGAGTATACTATTATCGTGTTACTACATCTTCATCGTTACCTCATTCCTTAGGATTAGATAAGACAGTTTAGGTAACCTAACCTATTAGGTACCTTAAGAATCATAATATGGACCATATGAAAGAAAAAGTGGTCGCGTCTCGTATCACAGGCTATCAAAGCGACGAAGAAGAAGAGTTGAACAGACAAGAAGAGCCGCTCTTAAATGCACGGTGATGATGATGGTGAAGGACAGGCAGAACACTCCATTGCCAGCTCTTAAAACTTACAAAATACGGGGATTTCTCTCAATACCATTTTTGGCCGTCGGACGGCGAGAGTCATGGGAAGCGCATTTTGGCTTGTTTACAGGTGACCAAAGGGTTCTCAGTTTCCTCGCACGGCTGCGGTTTATTCAGAGGAAAAACTGTCAGCGTCGTTGGTACGAACATCGTTGTTATTGAAAATATAGTTACGTTTATCGTACGTTACGTTCTCTTAACTTGGTGTGAACATCCGCAGGACACGACTCTCGCGAGCGCTGCCTGCGCCCGTTCCTGGCGGGCTGCGGCGCGGCGGCGGGGCGCGTGCCGCGCGCGGCGTGGTGCGGCTGCCTGCGCCGCGCCGCGCGGCCCTGCACGGCGCTCGCGCGCGCGCACCGACCCGCTGCCGGCGGGTGCGTACAATACATCCGCAGGACACGACTCTCGCGAGCGCTGCCTGCGCCCGTTCCTGGCGGGCTGCGGCGCGGCGGCGGGGCGAGTGCCGCGCGCGGCGTGGTGCGGCTGCCTGCGCCGCGCCGCGCGGCCCTGCACGGCGCTCGCGCGCGCGCACCGACCCGCTGCCGGCGGGTGCGTACAATACATCCGCAGGACACGACTCTCGCGAGCGCTGCCTGCGCCCGTTCCTGGCGGGCTGCGGCGCGGCGGCGGGGCGAGTGCCGCGCGCGGCGTGGTGCGGCTGCCTGCGCCGCGCCGCGCGGCCCTGCACGGCGCTCGCGCGCGCGCACCGACCCGCTGCCGGCGGGTGCGTACAATACATCCGCAGGACACGACTCTCGCGAGCGCTGCCTGCGCCCGTTCCTGGCGGGCTGCGGCGCGGCGGCGGGGCGAGTGCCGCGCGCGGCGTGGTGCGGCTGCCTGCGCCGCGCCGCGCGGCCCTGCACGGCGCTCGCGCGCGCGCACCGACCCGCTGCCGGCGGGTGCGTACAATACATCCGCAGGACACGACTCTCGCGAGCGCTGCCTGCGCCCGTTCCTGGCGGGCTGCGGCGCGGCGGCGGGGCGAGTGCCGCGCGCGGCGTGGTGCGGCTGCCTGCGCCGCGCCGCGCGGCCCTGCACGGCGCTCGCGCGCGCGCACCGACCCGCTGCCGGCGGGTGCGTACAATACATCCGCAGGACACGACTCTCGCGAGCGCTGCCTGCGCCCGTTCCTGGCGGGCTGCGGCGCGGCGGCGGGGCGCGTGCCGCGCGCGGCGTGGTGCGGCTGCCTGCGCCGCGCCGCGCGGCCCTGCACGGCGCTCGCGCGCGCGCACCGACCCGCTGCCGGCGGGTGCGTACAATACATCCGCAGGACACGACTCTCGCGAGCGCTGCCTGCGCCCGTTCCTGGCGGGCTGCGGCGCGGCGGCGGGGCGAGTGCCGCGCGCGGCGTGGTGCGGCTGCCTGCGCCGCGCCGCGCGGCCCTGCACGGCGCTCGCGCGCGCGCACCGACCCGCTGCCGGCGGGTGCGTACAATACATCCGCAGGACACGACTCTCGCGAGCGCTGCCTGCGCCCGTTCCTGGCGGGCTGCGGCGCGGCGGCGGGGCGAGTGCCGCGCGCGGCGTGGTGCGGCTGCCTGCGCCGCGCCGCGCGGCCCTGCACGGCGCTCGCGCGCGCGCACCGACCCGCTGCCGGCGGGTGCGTACAATACATCCGCAGGACACGACTCTCGCGAGCGCTGCCTGCGCCCGTTCCTGGCGGGCTGCGGCGCGGCGGCGGGGCGAGTGCCGCGCGCGGCGTGGTGCGGCTGCCTGCGCCGCGCCGCGCGGCCCTGCACGGCGCTCGCGCGCGCGCACCGACCCGCTGCCGGCGGGTGCGTACAATACATCCGCAGGACACGACTCTCGCGAGCGCTGCCTGCGCCCGTTCCTGGCGGGCTGCGGCGCGGCGGCGGGTGCGTACATAGCTTATCATCAGATCCGTAGAACGACGTCCACTGTTTATTATAGTGAGCGACCATAGGTGCGTAACCTATGGTTGCTCACTATGGACCCTATAAGAAGGCTCAAAGTCACCCAAAGGGCAATGGAGAGGGCTATGTTGGGAGTTTCTCTGCGCGATCGCATCAGAAATACGGTTATCCGCAGCAGAACCAAGATAACTGATATAGCCCTCCGAATCGCTAAACTTAAGTGGCAGTTGGCGGGGCACATTGCACGTATAACCAATGGCCGTTGGGGCGGAAAGGTTCTCGGGTGGCAACCACGTACCGGAGGGCGCAGCGTGGGTAGACCTCCCCTCCCACAAGGTAAAGATCGCGGGAGTCCGCTGGATGCGGGTGGCGCGGAACCGGTCATTGTGGCACTCTTTGGGGGAGGCCTATGTCCAGCAGTGGACGTCTATCGGCTGATATGATGTAGATTACTACGTATAGACTGGAAACCAATTTTTTTTTACGTCTTCCATCAGGCCGCCATCTTGGAATTTAGTACAAGCACCCGCCACGGACTATGCAAAGGTATGCCTATTAAAAACCTATTTAAGGCTACTTAAGGTATTAAAGTAGGTAGGGGCAGAAGCGCAAACGAATGCTAGGCGATGTCTGCTCTATGCTGGACTCGTGTCTCCCCCAAAAAGTGCCAGTGAAAGATCAAGGATCGGTTACCTTAGTTCAGCAGCCTCATTTCTGATGCGATCTGGCGGGGTCCTGTCTCTTGACCAAACAACTTTTAGCCAAATGTATCATTTGACAAATGTTTCATTTGACCTTATGCATTTTTCGTCAAAACAGTGGTATTATCGGGTATTCTTTGAATATCATCAAATAGAAGTCATTAGGTAAGTTAGGTTTGTTTTATAATAATCCTATCAAGCTTTCTATTTAAGAAAAAAATGCATTAGGTCAAATGAAACTTTTGTCAAATGAAACATTTGGCCAAAAGTTGTTTGGTCTAACATTAGTGAACCGATCTGGCGGGACGACGGGCGTTGATTGAACTCGATCGAATACATGAGCTGCCTCTACAGTGTCCAACGCTACACCTGAGGAACATAAAGAATGAACAAATTACCTCAGCTCTTCTGTCATTTCACTTCCTTCTTCTGTTTTTTGTTCCAGATACGTCCCTGCGTGTGACGCCGCCGGCTACTACCGGCCGCGGCAGTGCCACGCCGCGCTGGGCGTGTGTTGGTGCGTGGACGCGCACGGCCAGGAGCGGCCCGGCAGCCGCGGCAAGGGCGCGCCGGCCTGCCCAGGTATAGTCAGGCACATATAGTGACAGAGGCATCATTCTTATACCTCCTATAAGGACGCGTCTCCGCCTCATAGTTTTTTTCATACGACGGCACACATCAATCATACCTACGGCCTCGCTGTTGAACCTGGATCTAGCGATCATCCTTTTAGCGTTTTTCTTAGTAGTGCCCGAAAGGACCCCATCACGATTTCGCACCTAATCCCTAGGTTTGGCGTAAGAACTAGTCTTACTTACGATCACGACTGCCAAATTTTCTGACCTTACAAACCAGAGAACAAACTATAGACCTTGTTCGGATTTAACCAGTTTCCTCATGATGTTATCAAGCCACAGAACTGTTCTGTGCCCTAAGCTATTGTTAAATATCAAATGACCTCACCATCTGGGTTAAATAGGTACTTACTCTGTAAACTATTCCAGGTGAAAAGCTGTCAGCAAACGCAATCAGCCTAAGCAACGAGACGGGCGAGGACGCCCAGGAGGCCGCCGATCGCGTGCACGACAAGCACGAGCAGGAGCACGACGCGCGCGGCGCGCCCGCTGATGACGAGGACGCGTTGGCAGCGGGGAGCGGGGATGCTGAGCTGCGGTTTTAGATGCAGTTACGTTTTTAAGGCTGGGTTTTGTGCCACGTTGATAGAGTTGATAAAGTACAAAATGTACCTACTTACCCCCCGTTCCCACTATGTCGTCTGTCGGAATGATTTTTTTTTTCGTGTGTCGTCGCCTCATAGAAATTGGGGCCCGACAAGTGTGACCAGCTTCATATAAAATTTTCTGCCACTACGGAACACCATGAAAAACCGTCCCGACAGACGACATAGTCGGAACCAGCTTAGAAGCGGGTTTGGGAGTACAGAGTGTGTCCAGCATCAGCGCGCTTAACCATTATTTTGGTTAGGAAGGCTTGACTTCGTTTGGGGGATCTTGACCCCGCTGAGCCTAGATATTGGTAAGGACACAGATGCTATTATAGTTCTCCTCTGGATCAGCTGAGCATTGTCGGCGTTTTGGCCGAGAACAAAGGAGCCGCAGCCGTGCGGCCGAGCATGCGTGCCATTTAGACGGTCGATTTTAGCCGCGCGGCAAGAATCGTGCAGCTTTAGTCACCCGTGTAAACCCCACTTTAGACACGGCTATCGACCTGTCGGAGGGCTTAGCTTGCGCGTTCAGACTATTCTGAGAGTAGATACTTACCTACAGCTATGCTGGTAGCATGATCGCGTTTAACTCCGTTATGCATTTGTCCCTCTTACACTTGCTAGTGATGACGAATGTTTTACGTAGACGCAGAGCGACCAAAACGCCTCAATTTGAAGTCAGTTATGAAAAGCTACCGATTTATCGGCACTGGCGGTCTTTGTGACACGAAAGCCAGCCTAAACACGGGTCTATCCAGACGTACGTCCATTGAAGGTCATAATGGCCGAAGCTACATAATAAAATGGGATAGCAATACGTATTTTATATACAAAGCTGCGTTTTTTTGCCTTGTTGGACGTACGTTTTAGGCCTTCTAAAATACTTATGACTTATGAAGTTAAAACCGGACATAATATTTATCTTTAAATGTCTATTTCGGCCACTACAAAAGATTACCGAAATGTGCGAATTTATTTTGATCCAACGATCCAAGCACATGTTACGATGTTCTGGCGATATTTTCAACTGATTTACTTACCTACTTGAATTCTGTCTATAGCGAAGCAAAATCTAAGCGTAGCTGCGGTTTTTAGTTCGTTTCTTCGGATGCCATTCAGGTCATAAAATTAAGTAGGTACTCTATGAAACTTAAGTATAGGTTCTTTGAGTAGGTCGTTTAGGTTTAATTTAGACCCCGTAATCGCCGCAGCAACCTTTATATGATTCACAACCTGTTTCAAGTCGCCTCACTCATTCCTTGTGCATTTGACCCCACGGTTGCTAACAACTATGCGTTATCAGAGGTTCACTTTAAACTGGTTGTGAACAGCCCTGACATTATCGCGGACCAGTAGCTAGCGCAGGTAGACCTAGTTAGTGGCAGGTTATACTGTCACACTGATCGTCGGCAGCGCAGCGAGGCGCGTCGTGTACCGTTCTCTCGTCAGTGCAGTATTATTTTGACCTGTGTCAGTGCTGAGAGATTGCCGATACCTACTCTTAAGGCTTGAATCACACTGGCATGGCCTGCGGCAACCTTAAAAGCCCCGACAGATCGGCCGCGTAAGGGGAACGGAGCACTATGCTATTTGTCGCACCAACTTGATATAATTATAATGAGTGGTATTGCAGTATACCAAGTTGTTGTGACAAATTGCTAGGTGTGTAGGTAATGGCCTAAAAGACAGAACTCTGTGCCGCGGCGGGCCCGCTCATAACGTTCCGCGCGCTAACTGCTCCGTCCCGCTATCGCGGCCGATCTGAAGGGGCCTTTAAACGCTTCTAAAGGGTCGCCGATGGTCAGCGTGCCTCTAAAACCAGTCAATGTGCTTAGAAACTTTCCTATAAATAATTAGGTCGAGAGTAGAAGTAATTTCTGTCGAGGGAACGAATTTTGCAAACCTTCAGTTTGTAGCAGGACCTACCATGTCTGGCCTAACCGTTTGCTCTTTCGAAACTTACCGTCCAAAGAACAAACAAAAGATAATTATAAATATAGTAAGTACTTTTAGTTTGAGAAACTTGAACAATGGCGTGGCGCCCAGGCAATTATGTAAGAGGGAATTTCTTTAACCACTGAAATGGGCCGAAATATCACGGGATACCACTACTTACTACTTACTAACTTGCTCTGCTAGTGAAGTCTTGTTTCTGGTGGTGACTAGACTGAGGATGCATGGTTAGTAGTAAGGGACAAAATGGATCTCGATGGTGACACTGGGAGTCCTTAAATGATAAATAGGTCGGCAACGCGTTCGTGACTCCTCCGGAGTGAGCGAGGTCGCCAGAGCTCCCGAGGATGAGTTGTGTTGAGAGCGAGGGAATTTGTTCCTTCAGCTGTCAAACATATCAAGGTCGGCAACGCCCATGTTGCTCCTTTGGAGTTGCATGCGTCTATAGGCTGCGGTGTCCGCTTACCATCAGGCGGGCCGTACGCCTGTTGGCCACCGTCGTTATATAAAAAAAAAGATGCCCGTAAGCTACGGTGTCTGAACTCGTCCTTAGACGTGGTATTAAAAAACGAAACGTGCTAAAGCATCATAGAATAGCCAAGCCAGTGAAATCAAGTTCTATGGGCGCCAAGGCACTATTGGATACAGAATCCAGAGAATCGGAACAATACAAAATAATTAAAAAAACACAAAACTCTTAATTTGAGTATCTTTGTTTTCATGTAGGGGCTTTTATAGAGTTAGTGTTGCCAATATGTCAAATTTAACTATATTTAAACTGGCTGATTCAAGCAATTTTACGGGCTATTTCATGAACTATATGTATTTATAGGATACAATGTTAATGTTGAACCATTAAATGTTTTGGAGGTTTCAGACCAGAAACAGTCTGGCTGTCAATGGGGAGCTTTCATACTTCCAAATTACTGTTTCTTTGAATGAATCTTTGGCTGTACATTCATTTATCAGTTTTTTTTGTGAAACATAACTTTTCAGGATTACTTTAAAACAAGCCTTCATCAAATCAATATATGGATAGGAACTTGGTTATGTCTTTGGAGCTGCAATAATGTCCATTGGCTATGGTATCTGCTTTTCTTTAGGCAGGCTGTAAAATATCTGATGGGTTCTCCATGTGATTATAACATTTGAAAAGTTAAAGGTTTCAGAAAATTACTTTATATTATTGAAACTTTGACAAACACATTTTTAGAAACATAATATATTTGGATTTGATAGCTCCCATCTGTAAACATGTAGAATTAAAGATAGCATGTAAGCTTATGAATGTTTGATATTAATAGTTGAGGCCCCAAGGCTATAGGACCGAGGTGGGGCCTCGGTAAAGTCACATTAGGTAGACAATTATTTGCACTTTTTTAAATCTCACTGTATGTAATGTAACAAAATAAATAAAGTTTAGCCGGTACAGTACTTAATAACTAAGTGCTTGTTTAATTTCCTTATACTCCACTACCTAATCCAACACAGAATACATTATGTAGCTCTTACTATTGTATGGTAATACAAATTGACAACAGTAAATATCAATTATTCTAGCGTCACCGTTAAACAAAACTCAAAAGAAGTTTTGAGAATATCATACTTTTAAAGATTTTCTAATACATAATGTATAAAAAAAGATGCTTTTAGACTTCCATATTTCTGTATAAACTTCATACCTTCTAACAGTCTTTGATGTTACATAAAAAGTAGCTAATTTGACTATTAGACCTCATCCCTATCGCGAGAAGACTTACCTTTAGCCAAGACCAGATAGAGCAATGGTTTCATCAAACCTCTTGCACGAGTTTGTGCATAAGGTATTAAAAAGGATGTGGTGTGAAGATATTATGTGATAGCAGATCTTGTCTATACTTTACAGATCTCTGCTGGCAGTGAGCTTGAAAGTAATGAATGTGGAGGATTTGTTACACTGCGCATTGAGCTGTGTTCATATTCAATAGGTACTTACATAAGGTCTGCAAATAAAACAACGTAGTTAGCGACAGCTAATGCTTATAATAACAATTTACATTACACTAGACAATAAGTTACGATCCGTGCACGGGTTACTCCTGTTTTTCGGCAGCGAATTTGCCGCCGTAGTAGGGGATGTAGGTGACGAACACGCGCCAATCAGTCATGTACAGCAGCCCGAGGAAAGCTGCTCCGCCAAATCCAGCGCCCGACGTCGCGAACGACGCCGCCATCTCAGCGTGCCTCTTGCCCAGGCGACCCAGCATCTTTTTGCTTCTTTTTACAGGATTTTGCGAACCCTCGATACGAGGTACGGAAAGTGGGTTACGTAAACGTCAATGTAGTTTTTATTCGCAAAAGTGACATCTGACTTTTGCGAACTGCCCCAAACGTTAGTTTTTTTGAGTCGGTACATTACAATGGTAAAAAAAAATTCCAACGTCTGACTGGAAGTTCCATTGTGTTTATACAATTCAGCTATTTAGGGTTATTATGATTGCAGCACGAAGTTATAAAGTCTTTGAATTTGAATATGGTAGTTATATGTAGAACGAAGTGAATGTAAATTATAATTCCCTGCCACTGCGCTGCTACTGCAAATTAAAAAGTAAATGTGTCAAAATTGACAATTGATAAAGTATTTTTCTCATGTTTTCTCTGTTAAAAAATCGTTACCGTCAACCAATTACAGACGAGTGGCATAAAGTGGTTGCAGTATTCTCGAATATGGTTGGTTGGTATCCAACCCAACTATAAAGAGAAGAAAAACACTCCCGGCTGTGTGTTGATTGTTGGATTTAGCAAACTGCACTCTTTTGCGTAAAAATTATAAAAATATAGAAATGCTTCATTGAAATGAGACGAGTGAGCCACCAAAGTTAAGTGTTGTGCTGTGTATAACTCAGCCTTGTTCGCCCCGACCGATCGGTCGATCGTCACAATGTGGGACTCCTCCACATTCTTGTCGGCATTAACACCGAAGTTCTACGTGGCTCTGACTGGAACTTCGTCCCTGATCTCGGGCCTGATCCTGATCTTCGAGTGGTGGTACTACCGAAAGTATGGGGCGTCGTTTATTGAGCAAGTTTCGTTGGCGCACCTCGGGCCGTGGTTTGCTGCCGAGGAGCCGCCCGGCACGCCACCGCCGCAGCCGCAGGAATGCAAGGTGCTTTTCTAAATATGTCCCGAGATTGCTGAGTAGCCTCAGTTATGCAAGCTCTGTTTGCAGTCTAATGTCTAACTTGCCTTGCCTGAGTTCTGAAACTGCTTCAAGGCCTCTAACCTGGAACTGTTACGGCATAAATTAAAATTGAAATATCTTATTGAATCGACTATCTATTTCTCTTAATATAATTTATTTGAAAATCTATATTTGTGTCATTCGCGGGCAAAAAAAACTGGTATCACTTCGCCAATTAGGCACTCCTAACTGGCAGGCAGAAATAACTGGAAAGAAGGGATTCTAATAAGATTATAATTTTACTACCTATTGATAAATCAATATGATTCCTTTGGAACAATTATTTATTTATTTTTGATTATATTACTTTAAAATTTTGCTCCAATAGCCGTGTCTACACCAGACGAGCGGCTCGCCCGAACACCGTTCGCCCAAACGTGCTCGCCCGGTGTGGACGTGATTCGGGCAAACGGTGGCTCGCCCGAGCCGTTCGGGCGAGCCCCCGAATGCTTGCCGCGAGCGGCTCAGTCTATGTGGACGGTGGTTTTGTTCGGCCGAATGACAGAAGGCGAGGGCGATTTTTGCCCTACGTATTATTATTCTAATTTGTACTTTATTGTTAACAGTATAAGGTCGTAACACATTTTTCGTAAATGCAAATTCCATTTTGTTTTATCACACTTTTATATTTTGCCGATTTTAGTTAGCCGATTTGACTTCATTCAAAATTGAACGCTATTCGTAAGAGTATAAAGCCGTTAAACAATTGCATATTCTGCAAATAAAGTAATTTTGTCCACACATCCTTTACCGTTTTGCTATTGAGCAAATTCGAGTAGTTCCAATTTGGACGTTATTTCTAAAGAGATAAAGCTTTGAAAAATATTTGGCAATGGCAAACACAAATTGGTATTTTATTTCTTCCTCTCCTTCATCAATTTTGCTGAGTTAGG
This sequence comes from Epinotia bilunana, assembly GCA_947049275.1. Lineage (NCBI taxonomy): Eukaryota > Metazoa > Arthropoda > Insecta > Lepidoptera > Tortricidae > Epinotia > Epinotia bilunana. The sequence continues at coordinate 22,209,636 of OX346257.1, forward strand.
TTGAACTATAGCGTACTACTAATAAGGTTGTTATTAGATATATTGGCACGCAGGGGGAGAGGGGGGAGGAAGGGATTTTTTTTTTGCAAAATTAAAATTAATCTAGTTTCACTTCTGCCGGCACTCCCGGAGTGCAACCCGGTCTTTTTTTTATCAAGGTAATTTATTAAAGTTCATTCGAAGTCGCTGCGTTGGAAAAGGTCAAAACTAGCTTGACTCCTGGATACCTACATTACATATTGATATTGGGAAATTAGGGATCAAGTTATACCTACTGGCGGTTGGTAACTTCGTAGTGAGGCGAGTTGAGGCGGATTTGGGAATTGCGTAACTGAGTTCGACACGCATGGGTTTGTTTATCAGCTGGAAGGATTGGTAGATTGAGTAGTACCTACCTAGTAGGAATTTCAATAGGTAGGCGTCTTCACTCTGATCATAACACAATTGATCAAATAATTTTATCCCAGCCTCTTTTCGGTTCTCAAAAATTTTGACATCCACGTTTTTTTTAAAATGTATTTAATTTAATGTATTTAAAAAAAAAAATCTTCCGATTTCGAATTCGATCAAGCAAAAGCAAAATTAACGTTGTCGCAGCGACAGCTGTGCGCACGTGCGGCTTCATCGTGATCGTGAGCTCAACTATCGGTAGGTAAATTTACGGCTCGTAAAATAAACGGCTCGCCCGAGCCAGGTCGGCTCGGGCGAGCCGCGCGCGTTTGCCCGGACGCCCGTCCACACCGACCGAGCGCTTGCGGCCGACCCTTTTGACGGCTCGCCCGAACCGTTCGGGCGAGCGTTTTTGATGTCTCGGGCGAGTCGCTCGGCCGGTGTGGACACGGCTATTGAAATTAAAATCATAATCCTTGTACAGTACAACCAGTTTAAACTAGAGGTTGGGTCCCTGCCTGCAAAGCTGACTCCTGACGGTCCTAGGTTCAAATCCGCCTCCAATATTTCCGTGATGAGCTTGAATATTTGTCTCCAAGCCATGGAAGGTTTCTTCTTCTTCCTTGTCATACCCTCACAGCAGAGAGAGGTGACAGCTGTAGGCGCTGTTCACCATCACTCTCCAAGCTGCTTGTTCCTGGGCTTGATGCATGCTCTTCTGGAGTGTAGGAGATTCTATGTATTTGTATTTATTTCAATTATTATATGATAATCTAGTACCCTAACCTTAATGCATTTGTCAGCTTATTGAACTTGGAAGCTCTGTAGTTTATTCAAAAGGATGAAATCTTTCATAATTTTAATTTTAAATTATTATTATTCATAATCATCATATCAGCCGAAAGATCCACTTCTAGACATAGGAATCCCCAAAGAGTGCCAATGTAACTGGTCCTGCGCCACCCGCATCCAGCAACGTTTACCTCATAACTGATTATTATCAATCATTAAGTTTTAAAGAGGCTTCTCGAATTCGAAAGTCAGTGATAGAAGGTAGAGAGGAGGTCTGTGAGATTGTAGCTTTGTAAGTTTGTATGTTGTGGGCAACGAATATTTGTTCCTGAGTCATGGATGTTTTCTATGTATTTAAGTATTTATTTATCTATATAAGTATGTTTATCGTCGTCTGGTACCCATAGTACAAGCTTTGCTTAGTTTGGGACTAGGTCGATTTGTGTAAGATTGTCCCCTAATATATAATAATATATATATATTCCTGGAACTAGTCATTCAATTTCAATTTATTATAAGTGGGGCCACGGGTAGCTAGTAGATTATAATCTATGTATCTAACAGGTGTGGCGCAACCCAATGGCCTTGCTTCGCGGCGCAGAATACGCTCGTCTCTGGGCGGCAGCCCGTCGCGCGCCACTCACCTACTACGACATGAATCTGTCCGCGCAAGAGCATCAAGCGTGGTTCGGGATAGCCGGTGCTGCCGCCGACTCGCCATGCGAGGCCGCGCTGGCACGAGCGTGGAGGGAGCGGGAACCCTCGGCGCGGGTCGCTGCTGCTCGCGCGGCGTTAGCTATTAGGCCGGACTGCGCGGCTGCGCTGCTGCTACTAGCTGAAGAGGTAGGCACAAGAGCAGCAGGCGTGGCTCCGAGTGGCCGGCATGGGCGCATATATGGGGGAGCTGGGTGGGCCCTGTCCTCCCCAAAAGGGTAAGATCCAGCGTCGACTCGCCGTGCGAGGCTGGTCAGAGTGTGGAGAAGAGGTAGTTACTGCAGTATATATTTAGTTTATGGTTTAGCTGTAGGTATGTTGCCTAAGCTTGAAAACAAAAATAACATTCTTAGACCAAATTAGTAATGGTTACTGTTTAACTTCATATGAACACGCATGGCGCAGTCGGTAGGATACGAAGCCAAATACAGCATGGCAGGAGCGGCCACCGACTAGCCGTGCTATAAAGCATACCTACGTTTGCATCTTACCCATTACTTGCGACTTACCTAGGGCAACTTGCAGAGTAATGGTCATTATATTCACAAACGTCCGTACAACTCATTATAGCTAAAATTCTTTTAATATAAGTTAGTCTTTATCTGTCTTTTGTATTTTGTGAGAAAGGGTGTAGGAGTACATAGCGCGTGCGTCATAGCACTCATTTGCACCATCAGCATTTGCTTTGTATAATATTTCGTAATTAGCCAATGAATCATTTTACTTCACTTCACGTTCGACATACATTAAGTGTCTATCAAATTAAATCAAGAATTCGTCTTTCGTGTTCTACCATCAAGAAACCTATCAAGTAAACACATTTTAGTTATAGAGGTCTGCTAAGTTTAATGAATACGAAGGTAAATATGTTGAATTTAAAGGACGCGCCGACCGTCGCGGAAGCAGAGCGTGTGTTGAAGCGGGCATGGCGTTGCGCGGAGGCAGCTTGGCGCGTCTCTGGCGGCGCTGGGGCTGCGAACGCGGCGGGTGCCGCGGCGCGGGCGAGGAGGTAACTGGAGTTTTAGCTTTGCTGCTAAATAAGGGACGATCGATATATCTGAAGTGTCCCAAGCCCTGCAAAACCAATATGACCACGCGTATTCCAGGGACGCAGCAGTCCTGGCGCACGTGAAGCGCCGCGCCGGCATGTGCGCGCGCCGCCTGGGCCGGCTGCGCGACGCGGCGCGCGTGTTCCGCGAGCTGGCGCGCGAGGCGGGGCCCGCGCCGCTGCACGCGCACGAGAACCTGCTGGAAGTGCTGCTGGAGCAGCGGCTGTATCTAGATGCACAGGTATATACACGGGAAGCGCCGCGCCGGCATGTGCGCGTGTTCCGCGAGCTGGCGCGCGAGGCGGGGCCCGCGCCGCTGCACGCGCACGAGAACCTGCTGGAAGTGCTGCTGGAGCAGCGGCTGTATCTAGATGCACAGGTATATACACGGGAAGCGCCGCGCCGGCATGTGCGCGTGTTCCGCGAGCTGGCGCGCGAGGCGGGGCCCGCGCCGCTGCACGCGCACGAGAACCTGCTGGAAGTGCTGCTGGAGCAGCGGCTGTATCTAGATGCACAGGTATATACACGGGAAGCGCCGCGCCGGCATGTGCGCGTGTTCCGCGAGCTGGCGCGCGAGGCGGGGCCCGCGCCGCTGCACGCGCACGAGAACCTGCTGGAAGTGCTGCTGGAGCAGCGGCTGTATCTAGATGCACAGGTATATACACGGGAAGCGCCGCGCCGGCATGTGCGCGCGCCGCCTGGGCCGGCTGCGCGACGCGGCGCGCGTGTTCCGCGAGCTGGCGCGCGAGGCGGGGCCCGCGCCGCTGCACGCGCACGAGAACCTGCTGGAAGTGCTGCTGGAGCAGCGGCTGTATCTAGATGCACAGGTATATACACGGGAAGCGCCGCGCCGGCATGTGCGCGTGTTCCGCGAGCTGGCGCGCGAGGCGGGGCCCGCGCCGCTGCACGCGCACGAGAACCTGCTGGAAGTGCTGCTGGAGCAGCGGCTGTATCTAGATGCACAGGTATATACACGGGAAGCGCCGCGCCGGCATGTGCGCGTGTTCCGCGAGCTGGCGCGCGAGGCGGGGCCCGCGCCGCTGCACGCGCACGAGAACCTGCTGGAAGTGCTGCTGGAGCAGCGGCTGTATCTAGATGCACAGGTATATACACGGGAAGCGCCGCGCCGGCATGTGCGCGCGCCGCCTGGGCCGGCTGCGCGACGCGGCGCGCGTGTTCCGCGAGCTGGCGCGCGAGGCGGGGCCCGCGCCGCTGCACGCGCACGAGAACCTGCTGGAAGTGCTGCTGGAGCAGCGGCTGTATCTAGATGCACAGGTATATACACGGGAAGCGCCGCGCCGGCATGTGCGCGTGTTCCGCGAGCTGGCGCGCGAGGCGGGGCCCGCGCCGCTGCACGCGCACGAGAACCTGCTGGAAGTGCTGCTGGAGCAGCGGCTGTATCTAGATGCACAGGTATATACACGGGAAGCGCCGCGCCGGCATGTGCGCGTGTTCCGCGAGCTGGCGCGCGAGGCGGGGCCCGCGCCGCTGCACGCGCACGAGAACCTGCTGGAAGTGCTGCTGGAGCAGCGGCTGTATCTAGATGCACAGGTATATACACGGGAAGCGCCGCGCCGGCATGTGCGCGCGCCGCCTGGGCCGGCTGCGCGACGCGGCGCGCGTGTTCCGCGAGCTGGCGCGCGAGGCGGGGCCCGCGCCGCTGCACGCGCACGAGAACCTGCTGGAAGTGCTGCTGGAGCAGCGGCTGTATCTAGATGCACAGGTATATACACGGGAAGCGCCGCGCCGGCATGTGCGCGTGTTCCGCGAGCTGGCGCGCGAGGCGGGGCCCGCGCCGCTGCACGCGCACGAGAACCTGCTGGAAGTGCTGCTGGAGCAGCGGCTGTATCTAGATGCACAGGTATATACACGGGAAGCGCCGCGCCGGCATGTGCGCGTGTTCCGCGAGCTGGCGCGCGAGGCGGGGCCCGCGCCGCTGCACGCGCACGAGAACCTGCTGGAAGTGCTGCTGGAGCAGCGGCTGTATCTAGATGCACAGGTATATACACGGGAAGCGCCGCGCCGGCATGTGCGCGTGTTCCGCGAGCTGGCGCGCGAGGCGGGGCCCGCGCCGCTGCACGCGCACGAGAACCTGCTGGAAGTGCTGCTGGAGCAGCGGCTGTATCTAGATGCACAGGTATATACACGGGAAGCGCCGCGCCGGCATGTGCGCGTGTTCCGCGAGCTGGCGCGCGAGGCGGGGCCCGCGCCGCTGCACGCGCACGAGAACCTGCTGGAAGTGCTGCTGGAGCAGCGGCTGTATCTAGATGCACAGGTATATACACGGGAAGCGCCGCGCCGGCATGTGCGCGTGTTCCGCGAGCTGGCGCGCGAGGCGGGGCCCGCGCCGCTGCACGCGCACGAGAACCTGCTGGAAGTGCTGCTGGAGCAGCGGCTGTATCTAGATGCACAGGTATATACACGGGAAGCGCCGCGCCGGCATGTGCGCGTGTTCCGCGAGCTGGCGCGCGAGGCGGGGCCCGCGCCGCTGCACGCGCACGAGAACCTGCTGGAAGTGCTGCTGGAGCAGCGGCTGTATCTAGATGCACAGGTATATACACGGGAAGCGCCGCGCCGGCATGTGCGCGTGTTCCGCGAGCTGGCGCGCGAGGCGGGGCCCGCGCCGCTGCACGCGCACGAGAACCTGCTGGAAGTGCTGCTGGAGCAGCGGCTGTATCTAGATGCACAGGTATATACACGGGAAGCGCCGCGCCGGCATGTGCGCGTGTTCCGCGAGCTGGCGCGCGAGGCGGGGCCCGCGCCGCTGCACGCGCACGAGAACCTGCTGGAAGTGCTGCTGGAGCAGCGGCTGTATCTAGATGCACAGGTATATACACGGGAAGCGCCGCGCCGGCATGTGCGCGTGTTCCGCGAGCTGGCGCGCGAGGCGGGGCCCGCGCCGCTGCACGCGCACGAGAACCTGCTGGAAGTGCTGCTGGAGCAGCGGCTGTATCTAGATGCACAGGTATATACACGGGAAGCGCCGCGCCGGCATGTGCGCGTGTTCCGCGAGCTGGCGCGCGAGGCGGGGCCCGCGCCGCTGCACGCGCACGAGAACCTGCTGGAAGTGCTGCTGGAGCAGCGGCTGTATCTAGATGCACAGGTATATACACGGGAAGCGCCGCGCCGGCATGTGCGCGTGTTCCGCGAGCTGGCGCGCGAGGCGGGGCCCGCGCCGCTGCACGCGCACGAGAACCTGCTGGAAGTGCTGCTGGAGCAGCGGCTGTATCTAGATGCACAGGTATATACACGGGAAGCGCCGCGCCGGCATGTGCGCGTGTTCCGCGAGCTGGCGCGCGAGGCGGGGCCCGCGCCGCTGCACGCGCACGAGAACCTGCTGGAAGTGCTGCTGGAGCAGCGGCTGTATCTAGATGCACAGGTATATACACGGGAAGCGCCGCGCCGGCATGTGCGCGTGTTCCGCGAGCTGGCGCGCGAGGCGGGGCCCGCGCCGCTGCACGCGCACGAGAACCTGCTGGAAGTGCTGCTGGAGCAGCGGCTGTATCTAGATGCACAGGTATATACACGGGAAGCGCCGCGCCGGCATGTGCGCGTGTTCCGCGAGCTGGCGCGCGAGGCGGGGCCCGCGCCGCTGCACGCGCACGAGAACCTGCTGGAAGTGCTGCTGGAGCAGCGGCTGTATCTAGATGCACAGGTATATACACGGGAAGCGCCGCGCCGGCATGTGCGCGTGTTCCGCGAGCTGGCGCGCGAGGCGGGGCCCGCGCCGCTGCACGCGCACGAGAACCTGCTGGAAGTGCTGCTGGAGCAGCGGCTGTATCTAGATGCACAGGTATATACACGGGAAGCGCCGCGCCGGCATGTGCGCGTGTTCCGCGAGCTGGCGCGCGAGGCGGGGCCCGCGCCGCTGCACGCGCACGAGAACCTGCTGGAAGTGCTGCTGGAGCAGCGGCTGTATCTAGATGCACAGGTATATACACGGGAAGCGCCGCGCCGGCATGTGCGCGTGTTCCGCGAGCTGGCGCGCACAGTGTTAAATGTAAGCACTTTGCACTAACTACACAGTAATAGCCCACCGTTGTTACAGGCGGTGGTGGCCCGCTACGACGACCCTGCGCTGCCCCCGTCGGCCACGATACTCTACACGGCAGCGCTGCTCCGCGCCCGAGCCGCTGTGCTCGCTCCTAGACCGAACGCAGAGCTACATGCCATTGAGGTATTTTTGACCAAAAGGGGTGTCACACTAAATAAAATAATCAATAATGTATTTTTTTGTTAAAGGATTAAAAATGTAGTCAAATGGAGAAAAATGCAACGCAAGAGGTTAAAGTTATAAGTGTCCAAAGTTTTAAGAAGGAGTATGTTCTGTCCGTTTTCCGCAAAACGGAACTTCATATGAAACGATTGTCATTTACTATGACCAGTGATCGGAATTAGGTGAGCCAAAATACCTATTATTCGCAACAGGACATAATGTAGAGTGGATACAACCGGGTAGAAAAATATATTTTTTCTTTAATACCGGGTAATCGATATTTGTCCGGGTACTATAAGTAGTCGTAATGTTAAACATACATATTTTTACTAATAGTACGGGATTGTTTATGTTAGTTTGCAGTAAAAAGGGAAGGAAAAAGTATGAAATGGTTATAACTTTTAGATTAACATTAAACATCCCGTTCTATAAGTAAAAACATATATGTTGAACATTACGACTGGTACCCGGAAAAATAACGAATACCCGGTATTTAAGAGAAAATTCTGTTTTTCTACCCGGTTGCAACCACTTTACATTATGTCCTCTTGCGAAGAATAGGTATTTTGGCTCACCTAATTCCGATCACTGACTATGACGCTCGCAGATTGTGACGTCACTATCTGCGAGCGTTTTGTCACTCTAACATGCAATATTAAAACGGTTGTAGCTTTGTAATTCTTTGAGATATCTGAATGGGATTTTCATTATTTTCGTTATATTTTTTTGTTGTGGCGATCTTATTGCGAAATTATTATTCATTATTTTTTCACCTATACACATATCAATATCAAATATTTGAATAATAATAATAAAATTAATAAATTACTTAAGATTATGTTTTTAACTGACGATTTAAAAGTGTTTGTCACCCTACTTGAATAAAGATTGTTTTGAGTTTAACATTGTTTTGTCACAGGCCATCCGGCGAGCTGTGGACTTCAACCCTCATGTGCCAGCGTACCTGCTGGAGCTGCGGCCGCTGACCCTGCCCCCGGAGCACGTGCTCCGCCGCGGCGACAGCGAAGCCCTGGCCTACGCCTTCTGCCACCTGCGCCACTGGCGCGCCTCCGAGGGAGCGCTCAAGCTACTTGCTCAAGTGCACTCCGCAGGTATTGCATATGGTTTATCAATAAGGTGTACATCGCCGCACAATCCACAAAACGCGCCCTCTATACGGACGAACAAAAAAAAAACTTAAGCCGGCTCCGCTGCGCCGTGTTTTCGATGTTTTTAAACATCTAACATGTTTTGCCAATCAAAACAATACCCTATTTGTTTGCCGAAACTGACGGATGATATGTTAAATGTTTAAAAACATCGAAAACACGGCGCAGCGGACCCGGCTTTAGCCACTTGACAGTCCAGCCAGCGAGACCATTATCCCTTCAACCATCCGGGTTTTTAACCGACGCACGCCCCGAGCCGCGCATCCACAACTTTCTAACAAAAACGCCTGTATCTTCTAAACTACAAAAGCTATATCAAAGATTAGGGACTACAATCAAGGTTTAAACTTATGAACTCGGTAAAAATTGCTAAAAGTTTCACTGCACTGCACTGGCAAATCTTTTATTTAATCACATATGCTGCGAGCAAACATTGCCATCTATATTTTTAAGAGCAAACAATTTGGTTAGGCTACGTTTGTGTAGCAGTAGAATTTGTAAATTATGCCGGCATATTTTATTAGATGGCACTTTAATCGACGGTTCCTTCTACGCCTTGGGATAGTATGGTATCCGCGGATGGTTTAGAACATATTGGTTTTGGATACTATGCTATCATCGGACTGTCAAGTGGTTAGAATGACTTAGGCAAGTTACAGGAAACAAACTATAGCGCCATCTAACTTACGCTCAGCGCCATCTATTGTCGAATTGGGGTACTAATGTTCGTGACATAGCCGTTTCTAACGTAAACAATAGGCACGCACGAACTGCCAGCGTATGTCGGCCATCTTGGAAAAGCAACAGCTGTCAAATTTGGCGGGAATATATAATTAATCGTGACATTTCATCGTGGAACGCTATACACTTGAACAACGCGTGGAAATTGATAACTGCAGACACATTAAATTCATTGGATGAGAAGTTCGAGGGTTTCGTCATATCGCGTAGTGGCAAAATAACCTGGCCCCCGAGATCGTGTGACGACTACTTTCTGTGGGGCTACGTCAAATCTCTTGTCTATGCAGACAAACCATAGACAATTGCTGCTCTGGAGGCAAACATGACCCGCGTTCTTCACGAAATTGAGCCCCATTTACGCCAATATTGGTCCACTAGGCTACACTACCTACAGCGGAGCCGACGCGGCCGTTTGGCTGAGATTATATTTCAAAAATAATGTCATCAAATGTACATTGAAATAATATAAAAATTGTTGTAATATCACCCACACAGGTTATTTTATTACATTTCAAAGTTTTAGCGCTCTTAATAAAATACCCTTATAGTAGTTGATTCTGCCCGAGCAAGATTCAAGTTAAGATTATGCATTTGCCAGCTGACCATACTTGCCTGTAAGTATATTTACCACCGTATCTGTTAATACGAATCCGTTTGGATTCATATGAAGAACCCCCTCGGACCCGCAGATATCGATCTTGAACAAAATCGGACCGTATTTAAGGATATTCAAGATGGATCCACTCTTAGGTCGGGTTGCACCAACTTGCGATTACAGGCTGATCAACGTTAAATATGGCGCCGGCTGCTGTCATTATATAGGAACTTATTAAACTTTCCATTCATTCAGATTTTAATGAACACCGGTTACGATTACGGACGGTTTGGTGCAACCCACCCTTAGAATGTGTTAGTACACAATTTTTTCCTACTCAACGGAACAGAACACTACGGGCAGAATTGCAGAAAGTGCTTAATAGTGCGATGTAGGATTCCGCTCGTAGGGATCAGCGCCATCTAGCGCAACATTGGTACACTAATATTCTGGTCATATGGAAGATCCGCGTGCGGGCTCACTATGCCCGGACTGCGATCCAACCTTAGAGGTTGCCTATAGAAACACAGAACAATCCCAATAGCGTGATGTCGGATTCCGCTCGTAGGGATCAGCGCCACCTAGCGCAACATTGGTACACTAATATTCTGGTCATATGGGAGATCCGCGTGCGGGCTTGCTATGCCCGGACTGCGATCCAACATTAGAGGTTACCTATAGAAACACAGAACAATCCCAATAGCGTGATGTCGGATTCCGCTCGTAGGGATCAGCGCCACCTAGCGCAACATTGGTACACTAATATTCTGGTCATATGGGAGATCCGCGTGCGGGCTTGCTATGCCCGGACTGCGATCCAACATTAGAGGTTACCTATAGAAACACAGAACAATCCCAATAGCGTGATGTCGGATTCCGCTCGTAGGGATCAGCGCCACCTAGCGCAACATTGGTACACTAATATTCTGGTCATATGGGAGATCCGCGTGCGGGTTTGCTATGCCCGGACTGCGATCCAACATTAGAGGTTGCCTATAGAAACACAGAACAATCCCAATAGCGTGATGTCGGATTCCGCTCGTAGGGATCAGCGCCACCTAGCGCAACATTGGTACACTAATATTCTGGTCATATGGGAGATCCGCGTGCGGGCTTGCTATGCCCGGACTGCGATCCAACATTAGAGGTTACCTATAGAAACACAGAACAATCCCAATAGCGTGATGTCGGATTCCGCTCGTAGGGATCAGCGCCACCTAGCGCAACATTGGTACACTAATATTCTGGTCATATGGGAGATCCGCGTGCGGGCTTGCTATGCCCGGACTGCGATCCAACCTTAGAGGTTGCCTATAGAAACACAGAACAATCCCAATAGCGTGATGTCGGATTCCGCTCGTAGGGATCAGCGCCACCTAGCGCAACATTGGTACACTAATATTCTGGTCATATGGGAGATCCGCGTGCGGGCTTGCTATGCCCGGACTGCGATCCAACATTAGAGGTTACCTATAGAAACACAGAACAATCCCAATAGCGTGATGTCGGATTCCGCTCGTAGGGATCAGCGCCACCTAGCGCAACATTGGTACACTAATATTCTGGTCATATGGGAGATCCGCGTGCGGGCTTGCTATGCCCGGACTGCGATCCAACATTAGAGGTTACCTATAGAAACACAGAACAATCCCAATAGCGTGATGTCGGATTCCGCTCGTAGGGATCAGCGCCACCTAGCGCAACATTGGTACACTAATATTCTGGTCATATGGGAGATCCGCGTGCGGGTTTGCTATGCCCGGACTGCGATCCAACATTAGAGGTTGCCTATAGAAACACAGAACAATCCCAATAGCGTGCTGTCGGATTCCGCTCGTAGGGATCAGCGCCACCTAGCGCAACATTGGTACACTAATATTCTGGTCATATGGGAGATCCGCGTGCGGGCTTCCTATGCCCGGATCCAACATTAGAGGTTGCCTATAGAAACACAGAACAATCCCAATAACTTGATGTAGGATTCCGCTCGGAGGGATCAGCGCCATCTAGCGTGGCAGTAACAGTAGCGTACAGTAACGGATCCCGTACCCCTTTACCCGCCAGGTCCGCCGGCGGTGCTGTGCTCGCTGTGCCTGGACCGCGAGCTGCTGCCCGCGCACCACGCGGCCTGGCGCGCGGGCTGGGGCTCCGGCCGCGCGCGCGCGTTGCTCCCGCTCCTAGGTCAGTTACACATTTAAAAAAACCGGCCAAGTGCGAGTTGGACTCGCGTTGCAAGGGTTCCGTACATCACAAAATTTTAAACAATTTTTTTTTAGTAACGGAGCGTTTTTGACGTTTCATAAAAATAAGCCGATTTGATTTTTATCAAAAACCGTATTAAGTCCGACTCACGCTTGACTGCACATTTCTAATAGGTTTTCCTGTCATCTGTAGGTAAAGAACTATTTTGTGTATTTTTTTCAAAATTTTAGACAGTAGTGTCGGAGATGAGGGGGGGGGGGGGGGGGATGGTCATTTTTGGCTATTTTCTTAAATAATTTCTAAACTAATTATTTTAATATTAAAAAAAAAGGTATTTTAGATGCACACAATGAGCTCTTTCATTTCATATGTAACACGATAGTATATGCAAAACTTTATTTTTTAATTTTCTCATTTCCTCTCAAAAGTGGCCCCCATGTTTAAAATTCATTTGTTTGCGTTACATGTTCCTCTTTGGGTCACAAACTTACATATGTGTACCAAATTTCAACGTAATTGGTTCAGTAGTTTCGGAGAAAATAGGCTGTGAAGGACGGACAGACAGACGCCCGAGTGATCCTATAAGGGTTCCGTTTTTTCCTTTTGAGGTACGGAACCCTGAAAAGAAGTTACTGTCAAAAATTTATTGCCGACTGTACTTTTCTGTATACCATCATCAACTACTCATTGAGACGATTCTAACGAGCCCAAACTCAACGGGGTTACGTCTGTTAAGTACTGAATTCCCATGGCCACCTTCCGTCTCCACCATCAGATCAGCTCGATAATACCATAATATTGAATTGTCATCCAAACTATACTTATACCCAAAATTTCAGCTCAATCAGTCACCGGGAAGTGGGTCAAATTTAACTTGCAAGATTTGATTACAGACAGACAGACAACGGGACAGGTGAAAGTAAATAAAAGCTTGTAAAAAACCGGCCAAGTGCGAGTCCGGCAATGAGGAGTGCAAGTACAGGACCGGTCATTGTGGCACTCTTTGGGGGAGGCCTATGTCCAGCAGTGGGCGTCTTTTGGCTATTATGATGATGATGATGTTGAAAAGCGAGTCGGACTCGCGCACGATGGGTTCCGCACCATTATCTATAAAAACGGCAAAAAAAACACGTTTATTGTATGGGAGCCCCCTTAAATATTTATTTTATTCTGTTTTTGTTTTACTATCTGTTGTTATAGCGGCAACAGAAATACATCATCTGTGAAAATTTCAACTGTCTATCACGGTTCATGAGATACATCGTGGTGACAGACGGACAAACAGACAGACGGACCGACAGCGGAGTCTTAGCAATAGGGTACTGTTTGACCCTTTAGGTACGGAACCCTAAAAAATGCTATCAAGTATACGACCTTCTGGCCCCTATTTCACCAACTTGACAATTGTCACCTGCTAACGACAATTCTCCGTACATTGCTGATTCCACAAGTAACCTAGCAACCACCTTAACTTCTAGAACAAGGATTGTATGGTGAATTGTCAGTGTCAGGTGACAATTGTCAAGTTGGTGAAATAGGGGCCTGGTGGTAAGTGGACGTGGACTGCCTCACTGCTAGATGGCGCACAGCAGAGGCAAGAGCATTCTTATCATCATAGCCAATAAGGCAGATGGTCCTCTGATGTGGAAACTCGGCCAGAGTACCATAATCTATATTATCAATTATATACTAACGACACTAACGTAGGCTAAGAATAACTAACACCGATTGCATCATAGTCTAAGAGCCCACGACACTAAACCCAGTTCGAAAAAACTACCGGATGATATATATATAAATTAATCACGTCTTTAATGTATAAACACGAAATGGCGATGCTGAAATGCAAAAAAACCTGGCACGGTTATAAGAAAAAAACAAAAAAACCGATATCTAGTATGATAAGACTTACAAGTTTCGCTTGTGCCTCGAAACAGGGGAGGGGTGGGACTATACGAAAATGCAGACAATACACACACACACAAACTCAGCACAGCCAAACTCTGGAATGAATTGTCGCCTGCGGTATTTCCGGACCGTTACAACCTTCAAGCCTTCAAGAAAAGAGCGTACTCCCATCTTAAAGGCCGGCAACGCACCTACAACTCTTCTGAGGCTCTAGTATAAGTTTTACCGAAACAAAACTTTACGACCGCGTTCGCGTTTAGCTGTCAAATCCCATACAAATTGAGGGTAAAACGCAAACGCGATCGTACAGTTTTGTTTCGGTAAAACTTATACTAGAGCCTTTGGTGTTGTAAGTGTCCATGGGCGTCGATTATCGCTTACCATCAGGTGATTCGACTGCTCGTTTGCCTCCTATATTATATATATAAAAAAAAAATGCAGTGCTGCAAGCCTCCCTGTTTGGAATTATAAGTGGCAGCACCATGATAAGCGATGTCTCGTACTTAGGTATCTAGTAAACCAAAGCTCATCAGAAAGAGCATCAATTTCTGTGTAAGAAACAAAATACTGTTGCATTTTCTGAACAGTGAAGAAAGTGGTTGCCGCAGCGATTGAAAGTACTAGGTTAAGTGTCGTGGGCTGTGTTGTGATAGGTAAAAATACAAAGTGAATAAACAAACAAGTAAAAAAAAATATCTAAACATACACTTTTCCCGGGGTCCTATCTCTTGACCAAACAACTTTTAGCCAAATGTATCATTTGACAAATGTTTCATTTGACCTAATGCATTTTTCGTCAAAACAGTGGTATTTTCGGGTATTCTTTGAATATCATCAAATAGAAGTCATTAGGTTAGGTTAGGTTTGTTTTATAATAATCCTATAAAGCTTTCTATTTAAGAAAAAAATGCATTAGGTCAAATGAAACATTTGTTAAATGAAACTTTTGGCCAAAAGTTGTTTGGTCTAACATTAGTGAACCACTTTTCCCACTTGCAATTCAAAATGGGTTCAGGGTCGCCCGCCGCTGATGAGTATGTGTGTTGATGTGCAGGCGCGCTGTGCGTGTGCGCGGCGCTGCTGGCGCTGGGCGCGGCGCGCTGGCCGCACGCGGCGCGCGCGCTGGCGCCCGCGCAGCTGCTGCGCCTGCTGCACGCCGTCTGACCCCAGCCAGCTCGCTGAGGCGACCACCAGCTGCGAGGGGTCGGGGCGGGCCTCTCGCTCCCGCTTATGGCGCACCGCTGCCCCTGCCGTCGCTGTATACCTCGGCCACACTATGCTCCGAGCGCTGCTCATCAATCTGCTCCTCGCGCTGCCGCGATCTTACTCTCTCTGGCCACACACTGCTCTTCTATTAATCGCGGCACTCCGCCCTAGGTTACTTGCCTTTATAGACATAAATATACCTCATGTCATTGTATATGCAAAGCTTCGTTACAATCCAAAACGTAGTTTTAAAATGAGAGCGTACCTACGGTTGTATTCGTACGTTGTACGGTTGTAGCGTACCTTCGGTTGTTTGAAATTCGGCCGAGCTTACTGCGGACTCTTATATCAGGTTACCAATTTGCACACAAAAGTATACATTTAATAATATTACTTATTGCTGTGGCGCAACTTCTCAAAGTGGATTGGTCTCCGACACTAAGACCGCCAGGCTTCCCTGCCCAATGCAGTTTCTGACCAGGCGACCGGCCGGAGTTCGTTCAGGTCATTCCGGCCTTCGTCACCTCACCGGCACTACGTCCGCCCAACAGGTCTTCGACCAGTTGATAGAAGAAAAAACATTCAGGTTTTTGTACTGTATAAGCTACTTTTATGAAATTGTGATCTCACCAAATTTTATTATTTGATCAATTGTCTTATCATTATATGTATAATTTGTATTAAAATAAATTAAAATCTTAGATAATCATTTTATCAAGATGGCCGTTTACTGTCCTGTGCTCTGCTGATTTATCTCTCTCTATATACATGCCTACTTGATTCATTAAGACATCATTTTGTATTCAAATTAATCGTGGCACTGCAGCTGACCTGGTGTCAGGCTCAGGATAAACTATCCCAATTTCCGTATCTCTTCATAAAATGTTACAATTCACGAACCAACCTTTTAAGAACCAAAGGCCAATCGTCGCTAACAAAATTGATGTGGGCCGCACTTCTTCGTATTTAGTGACGGGCAATTTTAAAATTCTGAATATAGCGACGTTAACATACAAAACAGCTCGCGGGCCGCAAGTAAGGGGCTGGCGGGCCGCCGGTTGCCGACCGCTGTCCTAGGGTTATTCCTGGTTGTGCCCTAAAGGAACCCTGGTTCGCTTTGACACCAATCCCATGATTAGGCATAAACACTAGTTTAGGTTTTTTTTTACTTTCATACTTTTTTGGTAATTTCTCCACTCTGTACGCAAATGAAAGCGACTGCCATCTGACCTTCCAACACAGAGGGAACACTAGACCTTATTGGGATTAGACCGGTTTCCTCAAGAGTTATACGCGCCAAAAATGCTAATCTGAAACCGCTCTTGCGTTGAATGGTTGGGTAGTGTTTTGTATAAGCGGTATGTCCGTCTGTTACTGAAAAATTTAAATCGGGTAGTGTAGGGACCATGGTAGAACTACGGTAGCCTAGTGTTTCAGGCATGCGGCTGTCAAGCGGCGGTCGTGGGTTCGAATCCCGGCTCGTACCAATGAGTTTTTCGGAACTTATGTACGGAATATAATATATACCGCTAGCTTTGCGGTGAAGGAAAACATCGTGAGGAAACCGGTCTAATCCCAATAAGGTCTAGCTTTCCCTCTGGGTTGGAAGGTCAGATGGCAGTCGCTTTCGTAAAACTAGTGCCTATGCCAAATCTTGGGATTAGGTGTCAAAGCGGACCCCGGGCTCCTATAGGGGCACAACCGGGAATAACGTTAGGAGGATGATGAGTTGCGAGTGGCATTTTATGTGTATTTAAGAATATTGATAAATGTGTCATGTAATTATAATTAACTAGCGACCCGCCCCGGCTTCGCACGGGTACTATATTATACATAATAAACCATCCTATTAAAAAAAACGCATCAAATTCCGTTGCGTAGTTTTAAAGATCTAAGCATACATAGAGACAGACGGCGGGAAGCGACTGTGTTTTAATACTATGTAGTGATAGTGATATGTTCAATGTTATTTATATTTTGTAGTCTTAAGAATGGAACTCGAATATTTGTAATGGATGTGAAACCGTTACTATGTATACAGGGTGTAACAAAAATGGGGTATGAACCGATCAAGGGCTTAACAGGTGTCCTGATAAGAAAAAGCAAAAAAAAAAATTTTGGCGCGATTTTTTTTTTTACCTTAGTATGGAGCGTTGGCCGATTGGGGCGACAAGCTCCATAGGAATGTAAAAAAAAAATCACGTCATTTTTTTTTTTTTTCTTATAGAACACGATACCTGTTAAGCCCTTGATCGGTTCATAACCCATTTTTGTTACACCTTGTATGTTAATCTTAGATCTGACAAGTATGTTAGTGAAGTATTATTTGACGTCGTCCACATCATGTAATGCCAATTTTAGTAATAAATTAATATTATCAGTAAGTGTACAATTTTGTTTTTATGTCCTGATGTTCCAGTAATAAAAGCTACGGTGGCCTAGTGGTTCCGCCGTGCAGCTGTCAAGCTGCGGTCGTGGGTTCGAATCCCGACTCGAAACAATGAGTTTTTGGTAACTTCAATCCCGATTGTCAATCCCGAATCGAATCCCGTCTCGTGCAGTCAGCAGCAGAAGTTGCTAAGCGGTCCTAGTGCTCAAAACTACCTACACACCAACTCTAATGTCAAGGGAAGAAGGTAACGTGTAGGTCATTCTGAGCGTGTTATTTTGCTTAGCTACTTTGATGCTGACTGTAGGTACCAATGAGTTTTTCGGAACTTATGTGCGGAATATTTGCCGTTTGCTTTTCGGCGAAGGAAACCGGTTGAATCCCAATAAGGTCTAGTTTTTAGTCTTGGTTGGAAGATCGGATCAGATGGCAGTCGCTTTCGTAAAACTAGTGCCTATGCCAAATCCTGGGCAACTTTAGGGCACAACCGGGAATAAAGCTAGGAGGATGATGGTGATGCTGATGTCTCAGTAATGGCGGCTTTTCACCGCCTTTCGTCGTAACTCGAAATGTCAAATATTCCCAAATTCCCAAGAGGCCCATTCAAGGCAAATTACTCACATTTGAGTCACGCGTCTATCAGCGATTTCCGCTAAAAAGCGCTGCGGCGTGGCACCGTAGCGTTGCTTGGACAGGAATTGGTTAATAAAACGATTTAAACGGATTTTATTCAAGACTGCCGCAAGCGTTTTTACAAGCTTAATATTAACTTGACTTGTTCGTATGTAAGTATGTATGTAAGTAAGTTGTCCGTCAAAATTTGCAATCCATTTTTCAGTCACTTGCCGTTATCCGATTGAGTTGAAATTTTGGGTATTAGTATAGTTTGGATGACAATTCAATTCGAGGTATAAATTTAACAACAGTTTACAGATGACCAGGAATATCTATCTCTGTAATTAGTTTATATAGCTTCAGATACCATAGTAAAAAAAATACAGCGAATTTAAGTTTTTCATACAAAACTTGTTTTTGCTGTATTTCGTTTGTTTTATAAACTGGAACCATGTAAACTAATTACAGACATAGATATACCACATGTCATTGTATATGCAAAGTTTCGTCACAATCCAACATGTAGTTTTTAAATGAGAGCCTAACTACGTTTGTATGGGAAGGTGAAATTCGGCCGAGTTTATTGCGGACTCTTAACACGCTGATGGAAACTGACTACTCCAGATACAATAAAATTACGTCTATGGGCGTCTAATGTCCGTCAAATACTAGTTAACGTTGTTAACACTTTCAGTGCAAATACATTCTTCTAAGACGAATTATCCTCTACAAACGTGATTTCCTTGCTACGAGTTACGGCGTAGTACCTCTACTTTGTAGCGAAACTCCGCTTTGAAAGGGTTAAGGCGCTACGGGATGTCTCTCGTCAGTCTGGCGTTGCAACGTCCCGGGACGGTCGTGCTGCTCCGCTCACCAACCGATGTTTACCAACTCGCGAAACATTACCAAACTTTATACCGACTATCGCGGTTCGCAGTTTTCCGTAAACAGCGGTTTTACGACCGCTTTGTAAAATTAATGTGAAATCGTGAGAGATCGTTTTTGTTTCGATGACCAACAACTTTACTTAAGTTTGTGTCAAGAGAACTTAATTTTTAAATTTGTTTTGTTTTGAACAGCTGTAAACAATGAGATAGGCGTGAGTTTGCAATAGATCGGCAACAGATGCGATGCATCTAGTGTGTTTAGTATATTTAGGTACAATAATATTGTTTCTAATTACCATGCAGTCATTAATCCGCGTCAGTCAAGCGGCCGCTGGCAAATCTAGTTCGTTAATTTGCAAGTTATCACGTATCATTTGATTAATTAGTTAGAAAGTTTATCCCCAAATCAGAATGCCTTACGACACTAATATTGTAGAAATAAGTAAAGTAGGAAAATGAGCACCCCGAGTGTTTTCGTCAGTAAAATCTTGTTTTTCTTATCGAATTGAATAAGTTGAAGAGTGAGTACAGACCCCGTATCATGGTCGGCCTTGTGACGCGATAAGTGAGAAGATAAGAGCGTCGTCTCGTTCTATCGAACGGCGGCAGCCAGTGACGGACGTTCTATCTTGTCACTTATCGCGTGATACGGCCGATCATGATACGGGGTCAGGTCGCGGAAAATATATGAAACTGTCATTAATTTCATAGACATTACGCGGCAGCTCTTGTGAATCGACCTGTCCGATGCGAGTCTATTGTGGCTAAGTTACATTTCAGTTAGTTCTACATTTAGAGATTCCAACAGCAACATGACCTTAGATGTTTGAGCGACCTTAAATAAATAAATTAAGAAATGGTGACAATATTGCAGGAAAGTTTATAAAACAGAGCCACCTTCGACGAAACCGCAAGACTGAAGGTCGTGACTACTCTCCTTTAGCTAATCTGCCTTTCTTATAGAGCTTAAAGCATTGAAATCAGTTTGCAGATCATTTGAACCACGCCGTTTTCGCCATGAGGGTCACAAGGACGTCTTCAATCTAGACACCTGTGCGTGTGTGTATTGCAGTGCAGTGATGTGCATGTGTGCGTGAGTGGATGCGTCGCAGGCGTCGATGGCGTCGCGCCGGTTGGTGCTCAACGGGCTGACAGCGGAGGTGGGGGCGGGGGCGGGGGTAGGCGAAGTCGAGGGGTCCCCGGACTCTTTGGAGTTCTACCATGAGCTGGAGTTGTATAGGCAGTTGCTCGCGCTGCCGCCGCCTGGGGAGAGGCGCGCGCGCACCCCCGATCCTGTGCCTACAAGGAGTCCAGGTAAACTAACCATACTTACCCGCGCGGGGCCTTAAGCTATGGGAGGTGTCAGAATCAAGAATGAAACAACAACAACTAATATTTAGGTTAAAGTAATAATTTGAACATCTGGGTGGCCATTATTGGTGAGAAGAGGTGACCAGTTTCCAGATTTAGGGCTTCGTACATTTTTAAAGTTCAAGATTCTGTCGCAACGAACAATATTCTGGTCTCCTGTCAACGGTAATGGCCCCTACCTGTTGAACGTTGGCATTCATTTCACGCCAAAATAGTTAGTTAGAGACTAAGGGCTCGGCCACAATTTTCAGTGGCAGCGGCATGGGAAGGAGAAGGCACGCTCTGACCTCTCGCTCCCACGTATGGCGCACGAATAGGCTTGTGTCTTAAGATTTTTTACGATGCCATTCGAACCAGTCTTTGGATAGGAACAAATAGTATTGGAGCAACTACAATTAAAGAACATTAATACTCAAAAAAAATAAGTCAAATACGCGGACCTTGCTGGCGGCAGCCGTAACGATTCATACTACTAATTGATATAGAAGTATGACGTCACAGTTCGTTATTTTTACTAATTGTTGTATGGAAAATGAAGTAAATTGAGTGAATGAATGAATGAATAAGATTTATTTTGAAACAACAAAAATTAAAACAGTGTACATAATTCCTATATATAAAAGTATTAATTAGTTGTCTCAAAAAAGGAACCCACTCAGCACGAGTCGAGGCAGAGGGGGCCCCGACGCTGATTTTCAGTGGGTCCTGTAATGAGTACCTAACCTGTTTCGGTTGCGAAATACTGCGTTAAGGTCCATAGTTGTTATACAAACGCCATCTTGTGAGGCCCCTAAACCTAGTCGCAAGGCCTAAAGACTAGATGGTTTTGCGCAGAGCCGACGCCACCCCGACGCAGCCGCACGCCTTGCGCACGCGTCTCCGCCTCCGCCTCCGCTCTCGCTACCTCTTCTGCGCCCTCGCTCGCTTCCGCTCCGCGACCCGCCACGCCGTCGCCCGCGTCGGCCCAAACGCGCCCGGCTGAGGTAAGTGATTTTGGGTACTAGTTACCTTATTATGGATGGTGATTCAAGTTGACTTTGTACTTCGTGTTTATGTTACTACGTGTACACACCAATTAATTTAGGTATATGAACCTCTGCTTGGTAGGGATCTTGTAGGTAGGGAATTTCCTAAATACCTATAGTGAAAATTGTACAATATTTGTGCAAATGGTCATAAATGGTGGCTTAATAATAACTGAATTTTTGAGAATGTAGCTACAGATTTATAAACTAAACTAGAATGTAGAAACTTCAAAGCATCTTCCTGTGTTTTTACTACCTACCTACTATGTGTTAACATAAAAATGATTGTATTTTCGACACCTGTAACAAAATTACTAACGTCATAAAACTATAAAGTTTAACTTGCTTAAGTACGGTAACTGAAGTTTGTCTTTACTCATTCTTATCTCTACTCCACGTTAGTAAAAAATGCAGACAAAGTATTGAATAAAGAATCAAGAATCAAACATTTATTCGTAACACAACACAACACACAGTATAACAACACAAAGACAAAAGAATTAGTAAATCTGTGTGCGTGTGTATTGCAGGGCTTTTGTTTGAAATTTACTTCAGTCTCTAGCTTAATAAATAAATACGAGATAAAACTAAACTGGATAACATTCACTGAGGTGTGTTACTTTACTACCCTACACTACGCTTTTTCATCCGCGAACCATCTTTACTTCTCGGTTCTTCTTCTAAGGCGCACACCGCTTAAACGAAAATGATGTAAAATATGGCAAAAACCACGTAAATATAAGTAACTAGAAGCCGCTCTTAAGGCTCGGGGGGAGTAAAATAACTCACAATTAGCATGGCGGTGGGACAAAAACGGTAATAGCGTGACGGCATAATTGGGACGCTAACTCGCGACCTTCGGGGCGTGCGGGCTTGGAGGCCTTTTTCGACATTTTCACATTCACCAGTGACATTACCATTACACTTTATTTTGTGCCTTCATTAAGTACCTTTATACCCGGCGTCACAGCACGGAGCAGATTATGTTTTTATCTTTTGCGTTACTTTTGTCAACAAATTACATCTAAGTATATAAACTTAAACATTTACTACGTAACGATTGTCTTTGTTATTAAGAGGCGCTGGTTAGGCGTTCCTTTCGTGTAAAAACTGTGAACGTAACTTTTTGAAAGCGCGTCGGGTAGATCCGTGATTTTTCCATATGACAGTGACCTTTAGATCCTAACGTACGTACAATGCGTTACGTGATCGACCTGCAAGGTACACAAGTCGTCGGGGGCTGCCTCGATTATGTGGTATTTCTACTTGCGCGCAGGACCTTCTGTAAAGTACCTACCTACTATTGTTTATTCTGTGCGTACGATTTGAGAGCGTAGATTAAGGGTGAGATGCGTCTACGTGGTTAACCATCTACCTTTATTATTCTTCTTGAACCCTTCAACAACTCAACACTACTTTGCAAATAAACATTTCTTTCTACACACGCACGACACTATCGGCCAGTTATTTCCATTCCAAGGGAAGTATCGTGCCGCGGTGCTTCGTCGAATAGACAGTTTTTTTTAAATCAAGTATTTAAATTAAATTACATTGTTAATGACACTTTTTAGTACGAATAAAAATATGTATATAAACTCTATAAGAAAAACCATCACAGATTATCACAACAATCATTGTACCTACCTAATTAGTAAGTTACCGTATTAAAGCTACATTTAAGTATTTATAACACAATCTGCATGTACCTAATAATAAAATCAATTAAAACTAACATAAACATTAAATAAAAGAAGATCCATTACTATTTAACATAAAAGAGGTTCCATTCCTTGCCGGACCAGCCAAGCACGACACTGGACAACTAAACACTAAAGTGTGCTATAACCATATACCTACAGCTCTTTTTAGGGGCGGGCTTGGTTTGTCCTCTGGGATGTGTGATCTCGTGATTGGAATGAAACGAGAGTGATATAATGCCGCCAACAAACTGTTATGCAGTTTGGCGGTGCCTTAAATTGTAAAAAAAAGAATTGTATAATTGTGGAACAGTAATAAATAAAATAAAAAAATAAAATTGGCCACATAGCGAGTCATAGAGTTACTCGAATACTGACCCGGTGCGTGTTGGCTCAACCACGAGGGCCGTGAATTTGAAGCGGGTTTCATCTCTCATTACATTATTATATGGGCCCTCGTTACGAGGGATCCACTCTTTTTATAAGTAAATATACCAGGGGCCGTGGACAAGGTTACAATCGACAAGCGCTAACGCCAATAGAAAATAATAAAATGTAGGGGAATGACAGATGCCGACGAAACACTTTTCGTTAAAATCTGTCATTCCCATACGTTTTATTAGTTTTCTATTGGCGTTAGCGCTTGTCGATTGTAACCTTGTCTAGGTCCCCTGCTTTATATCGGGTCGGGCATGTTTGCCGACAGCAGCACGGACGGCTTCACCGACGTGCTGCGCAAGCGCGTGGCGTCCCTGTGGGCGCGCGTGCGGCGCAGCCCTAACACTCTCCTGAAGGTGGTCGCCGGGAGGACGGATAGTCCTATGATCAGACACTGGACATCCATGCATGTGAGGCTGAATAATCATTTTAATTTAATGTGATAATAAATTGTATTGACTAACCTAGTTCGTAAGCCAACATGTACTTACTAACCAACTATGGATGATGTCCGAAATAAACAAATTCAATTTCAATTTCAATTTATAAACATTTCCATTGCCTTTTTGTAATATAGCCCAGTTGATGAAAATAACACGTCTCCAAGCTTGGTCCTACAAGGAACGGCCTCTGTCTCGGAAAAAGTACTCCATTCATTATAATACTTTTAAGAAACGAAAACAGAGCTCGGACCATTCGTACCATGAAAGTCGCCGTGATTTCGAGGTTGGTCAATATTGACTGGGCTAATAAAAGAAGTAACAAAAATGATGTCAGGGGAAAATCTTGCAGTAATTGAAGCAGTCGCATAGTTAGTTCGAAAAGGCTTGGGTTATGTCTACTAGGCAACAATATAAATACTCCAATAAGTACATAGAAAACTCTTTTCATGTCAATCACACAAATTTTTGCCTTAACCAAAATTTGAACCCAGGGCCGTTAGCTTCGTAACAGGGTAGTAACGGCCCATTAGCCTAGAAGACACAGTGAAACCAAAATTATACCACATGATTTTTTTTTTTACTTTAGAAACAAAGTTTTTTAAACGACTTCACCAAGTCCCGCAAAATAGATGTTCAACCGAATTGAGACCTTCCTCCTTTTTTTGATGTCGCTTTAAAACAAAATGATTACTTGACGAGACCATGCGAGTTAAAATACGTTTTACAGAGCAGTCCTGACGTCACAGCTGCACAGACTGATTTATGTGATCCCAATGTTCTCTAAACGTCAAGGATTCTATTCTGCAAATAAACATTCAATTTACCTATTGCTCTGACACACTTTGGCAATGCACTAACGCAACAGAGATTGCATAAAACAAGAATGTTTGCATATAGTTTCTGGCAAAAGCCCGTTCTGGAATGGGGCTTGGAGTGTGTTTGCATCTTCGTAGCGGGCTCTACGAGCCGTGTAACAAGCTCTAGCCTAGCCTAGCCTAGCATGTTACAGACAACTTGGTGCTACGATAAACCACACACGCCCAGCCATAGATACTCCACGTTGTCGCTTTCCCCAGTTTGAGAGAAGTGACCACATTATTTGTAGTTATGGTTTTCGGGAATTACGAAATTCGGAGAAATATCCTTTCGGACACAATTTTCTGTGCAATTATTTCGTACAAACATTAACATTCACTGCCAGAAATTATTTCAGGTTCCTAGTGCGGGCGCTCTGTCCGTAGCCGATCCCGTGGTTATTTCCGCTAAGTAGCGGAAAGCTGCTACGGCGTAGGCAGCCGCTACGCGGGTTCCTTGCAGCAATTGTTGATAATACGCCCAAAATGTACTTCACACTTTCACTGCCAGGAACCCTCCTGGCGGGCGCCTACGCCGTAGTCGCTTTCCACTATATACGAGGAAAACCACGGGATCGGCTACCAGCGCAGCACGTAGCGATTCTTGGCAGTGAATGTGTGTGTGAGTCCGCCTTTTGTACGATAAGTTGTTCTTTTGTGCAATAAAGATTAAATAAATAAATAAATGTGTTCGTACCTTGGCAATACCCCTGGGTACTACGATATTAGAATATAATAGAATAGCATTTATTCATGACAACACGACATATGCATATATTAACGATTGTTCTACTTAATTAATTATCTGCATTAAAATTTTCCTTACAGGAAAGTAGTTAACGGATTTTAGAAATTTCGTAATGATGATGTATCCGGATCAATGACTCTTCGGAATATTTGTGTACTAGCTTCTGCCCGCGACTCCGTCTGCGTCGTTTATATCGCAGCTCCATACAAACTTTAACCCCCAATTTCACCCCCTCCGGGGATGGTTTCCGGGATAAAAACTATCCTATGTCCTTCCCCGGGATCCAAATTATCTTCATAACAAATATCATCTCAATCGGTTCAGCGGTTTAAGCGTGAAGAGGTAACAGACAGACAGACACACTTTTACATTTATAATATTAGTATGGATTTCTGTGTGGAAGGTACCTATGTTTAAATGCACGACGTGTGCATGTGTGAGATCACTTTATCGTCTATAATTTTGGCGCAGTTAAAATCAAGCGACCACTCGATTCAATTTAGCTTTGTAGCCTCTTCTCTTTATACTAAAAATAAAGTGGCGATGTCTGTGAAATGTCACTTTGTAGCTTTGTAAATAACTACATTTCACATAGGTAATCGTCCCAGTGAACGACACTGGCCTAATACATGTCTCTCAATCTTATGTCTTAAGTGGCAGTGGGCGAGGCGCATTGCACGTAGAACCGATGGCCGTTGGGGCGGAAAGATTCTCGAGTGGCGACCACGTACCGGAAGGCGCAGCGTGGGTAGGCCCCCCACAAGGTGGACTGATGACCTGGTAAAGGTCGCGGGAGTCCGCTGGATGCGGGTGGCGCAGGACCGGTCATTGTGGCACTCTTTGGGGGAGGCCTATGTCCAGCAGTGGACGTCTTTCGGCTGATATGATGATGATGATGAATCTTATGTCAAAACAATAGAGCTGAACAATAGGTGTCGACTATTAGGCATTAAAGTGTCGAGCATTGAGACGTTTATCTTATATCACCTCTTTACCGCAAGCTTGTATATGCTACGGTAGCGCAGTGGTTCAGGCATGCGGCTGTCAAGCCTAAACCTACGTTCGATCCCGGCTCGTACCAATGAGCGTGTGTTAGAAAGAAAGAAAGAACACACGCGACACATACGCACATACACATTTGCCACGAAATTGCCACAACTCAGCGTAATGCCGGCAGGGCCAGCGCTGGTCTTCCGTTGTGGCCATTCGATGAAGCACGGAACAATGACGCCACGATCGCACCCAAGGACAACTTTCAAAATACAAAACAATAATTTACTTTAAAAACAAAGTTTTAACCGACTTCAATTTAGTACTCCGCCAAGCCATGAGAACATTTCCACATTTATTTTCCAATTTACCACATGAACTGATTTCCGAGAGCAAATGCGTTGATTATTAGGGAAAAAAACCCAATCGCTGTATGTGGCCCGATAATAATTGAGGACTTCCGTCGATTCCACAAGGATCACCTTTGGCACTTCATTAGTTGCTATTTCAACGAAATCTTATCAGAATCTGTGACGTACATTTGTACTTTTAAGTACATAATTGAGGAATTCCATAAGTCATCTGTGGTCTTCATCATCAATTCCACTCCACCAAATTTATGATTACCGGGTGTAAATACACGAGTTAAAATAGAAAATACCAAAATCACTACACGCGTGCCTAATATAATTGAAGAGTTCCCTCAATTCCTCATGGATCCCATCATCCAATTGAATTTTTGAAAAAAATGGGACCCACCTGGAACTAAAAAAAATTAATACAACCGAATTGAGAATCTCCTCCTTTTTTTTGAAGTCGGTTAAACAAGAACATAAATTCATCAAAAGCAAATATAATAGAATACCTAATAAAAAACATAAAAAGACACCGATAACTGTACGAAAACTATAACTTATCTATGGTAAATTTGACATAACTAACGCGTGCGGCTGCGAAACAAGTTGGTCAAGGACCATTACAATTAATTAGTTAGCTTTTCGGTGAAGGAAAACCTCAATAAGTTCTTGTTTTCCCTCTGGGTTGGAAGGTCAGATGGCAGTCACTTTCGTAAAACTAGTACCCATGCCAAATCTTGGGATTAGGTGTCAAAGCGGACCCAGGACTCATTTAGGGCACAACCGGGAATAACGCTTAGAGGATGATGAATATAAGTGTATATAACATCTCTAGGGAATAATTTCGGAAACTACTCATCACATAAAATATAATCTTACATCAATATATTTATACAATTGATCTTTGGGATGTATTTACGCTATATTTTACCTGCATTGGTGGGTTCTTTGTAATAAATAAGCGGGGCGGCGCGGAAAGCTAGTTTGTGATAAATTGGGCAAATACAATGAAAATTTGGTAGAACACGTCTGTTTTTATTGCCAAGCAATTCTAGACTGCAAAGTATTTTATTTGGGACGCATTTTAGTTTAAATTATGGCAATTGTTTTAATGATTGCGTCGTTATTCGGATTCAATGGGCCAAAACTGTTGGGAGAAATTTTTTCTATGTGCCAAGAGTACATTTTGGTAATACTTTTTATGTTGGGTTAGGTTAGCTTTAAGTTTTTGATAGAAACCAACTACTCCTAAGGTTATCCTCCTCCTCCTAAGAATTAGAGGTATACTATTAATACGAGTATTTCAAGTTCTAAATTACTTAAAATCACAAACTTGGTGTTTAAATATTTGGGGTCAGGGAATTCATGTATAGATATTTTTTAGGGTCGAGTTCTCAAAGGATACCAATCGGAACATTGTTACTAAGCCTCCGCTGTCCGTCCTTTTATCATCTGCGTGTCATTAATAGCTAGACTGTCAAATACATCTTGAGCTAACCGTGCAGGAAGAGTTAAGTCGTGTGGAGCACTTGAAAACGGTATAAGCTAGGGAGTTTTAGTAATCACTTTACATGAAACGTTTCTGGTACGATTCGATTATCGCCGACAGTATGCAAAATCTAAATCCTCGCTTCGCCTCGCATATGGAAAAGCAGCTTTACACGGTCGGACAACACGTCCCGCATGTCTGGAGCGTCGATAACGCTGAGTCACGGCTTTCAGACTGATTGAGAATCGTGGCTGAATCATGTGAAGCTGAATTTGGAGCGACACTTTGCATAATGTACCTACCTTAGAGTACACTCGTTTTGACGGGCTAGCTCAGTTCAAATCGGGGTGGTCGGACACTTATATAACACTTATAATAACATCACTGCGCAAGTTTTCGAACGAGCGTTAGAACTAAACAACTGCCACTATCCCATACATAAAATTAGAAGATCCAATTACCTAACGCAAGTACGTATCTGCTACCGAAGCTTTTGTAATGGTCCATTTTATATTATACAAGCTTCTGCGTCCGCTCCGTCCGCGTGGAACTCATTTAAATCGTAACTCCATACAAACTTTCACCCCCCATTTCACCCCCTGAGAGAATGATTTTCAGGACTCAAACTATCTCTATACCAAATTTATCTAAGTCGGTTCCGTGGTTTAAGCATAAGGAGGACACTTTCGTATTTATAATATTAGTATGGAAGTATGGATTATATCTTTTTTGGATTGGTGAATGGAAGCTAGGGCGCAAACACATTGATATCGAAATGAAATGGTGAGTGTCTCAGGATATTGATGCGTTCCACTCATCCCGAGACGTTAACTCGTGTGCACGGAAGCGCGCGAGCTACACAATTATGAAAGTAATTGCGAACTATTAAACCAAATTTATTGCCTGACCTCTAATAACTAGTACTTAGTAGGAGTTTGGGGTTTAATTACACTGGGTACGAGGTCGCAGCCGCTGCAAATCAGTTTGTAAGTGGCGCGGGCACCTGTCGACGCCGACGCCTCGTAACAAAAACCACACGCAAATGAAACGCTCAGTGGGCCACGACTTGGAGTGGCAGCGGTTTGCCATAGGGGAGCGGGAGGCCACACCACAACAGATACATTTATTTATTTGAATCAGGCAACAAAGGCCCTTATTCACATATATCTTACATTACGTGTTACTCATAACATGCATAAAATATAAACATTAAATACAACAAAAACACTATTATGTAACTTCGTGGTGTCAGGTAACTACCTTCACTTAAATTCCTTCGGCCAAAATTATTCCTTAGTGAAAGTCTGTGTTCTGTTGGATCTCTTACAATAAAGGAATTAAAATTCACGTTATAACGAGATTCCAACCTCACGACCCACATGATGAATCTGATATTCACGCGCACAAACTTACTCTTATCAAAAAAAAAAAAAACATATGTCTACAAACAGTAAAACTCAAACAACTCAAAACTCAAAATAATCTTTATTCAAGTAGGCCTAGTAACAAGCACTTTAAAAAAACGGTCTATGCGCACAGATTCTGATTCAAAGGAAAAAGCTCGCCGAGGAAAAGGATCGTCATTCATTACACACAATTACGTAATATTTTCTAACCTATTCATATCATACTTTTCTCAGGCCAAATGATTCCGCTTCCGCCGTGTATATGTGACGAAAGTTTCTTGGGTTCATAGTTGACGCTAATTTGAATTGGAAGCGCCGTGTCGACAGTTTATGCGATAGATTGGGTAGTGCAGTTTTTGCTTTGAAAAAACTGAATCCATTGATCTCAGGGGAGGCTTTGAAACAGGTGTACTTTGCTTACTTTCACTCACTTCTTTCTCGTGCCGTAGCACACTCGTCTGGGGGAGCTCTACAGATGCTAAAAGGGTGTCAATCGTGCAAAAACGAGCAATCCGTACACTTGTTGGAGTAAAACATAGGCACCCTTGTAGAGAACTCTTCAAATCTCAACGCATTATGACGCACTACTAACAATACTTATTTGACTGTTTGTTATTTGTAAGAAATAATATTTCCCAGTTTGTACGTGTTGATTTACCGGGGAAACCACTGTACAGTACCATAAAGGAGAGGGCAAATGCACAAAAGATCCCGCTGGGTCGAAGTGCATCCGAAAGGGCCCTCATCTAGATAAGATAAGGTAAGATTAAAACACCTACAAATGAAATAAACATTTTCCATACAGTTCGTAGGGTAATTAATTACAAGGAGAAATTTTCTTTTGCTAAAAAGATCATTAAATTGTATGGAGACAACTACAACTACATTTAGGGACCGATTGGCATTTTTTTTTTCCAGCGTGGAGACTGTCCGTTAATTCGCATCCACAGGCCTCCGTGCCCAGCAGTGGGACGTATAAAGGCTTGATTCATCATTATTAATTTAATATTGAAAGTCTCAAATATTGGGCCAATATCGAGCATTGGGATATTATAAAAAAAAAAAAACATAAAAATCGTTTATTGCAGACCAATGATCCATAGGATGTTAGTAACAATTTTGACTTAACGACTATGTTAGTAGGTACAAAAAATAAATAAAACAAGATAAAACATGACAGAAAAACGTCAAGAGCGACCCGCGATTGGTCGTGGCCACACCCTATTTGGCCCTACCCTACCGATGGCCACTTCGGATATATGTTCCTCAAGTAACAATTATAATTCTTAGTGAAAGGTTCCTTCAAATTTAATTGCTCCAGTTTCAACGATTTATTTACTAAGAATGCAAAATACAAATATGTGTAAGAAGCGAGCTCCAAGTGTATTATTTTTCTAAAAAGAATTCAGCAGCAAACATTCTTGTAGCCAACAGAAATACTAAGCAACAATATACTCTATTATTTTCTTGTACATAAGGCTCATTGTCAACATCAGATGACGGATTTACCCAAACAAAACAAACCGAATTTACTCGCACGGAGACTACTTTTAGCAAATCTGTATTGATCAGGGCGGTCGCCGGCTCCACAAACTCAATAATATCCGCTCGCAAGTCCCCACCAAGTTATGATACTGGCGAGTACTATGCTTAACTCGCTTTACAATCTAGAAAAGACATTGATTGTCGCCGAACATCTCTTTTAAAAAGTTTCACATCATTATTTTGTTAAAATTTTATTCATCTCTCTAACAAAGTCCTTGATGTACCTGGCTAGCATTTTGTGCACACTGTCACAACCGTGGATGTCACTACCATCTCACTACCATGCGTGTTGTTTTACACTTTTATTTGAACTAACTTTTGCTGCGACTTTGTCCACGTTTATATCGTACCTCCATTTATAAACTTCCGCCCCAATTTCACCCCTTTAGGGGATGATTTCCTGGATAAAACGAAACTATGTCCTTTCCCGGAATTCTAACTATCTCCATAATAACGTTCAGCCCCGAGCACGGTCGACTCGTTTCAACTCTCCATACAAACGTAGTTTGCTTCTCATTTTAATACGGCATTCAAGAATAACCGCGCCGCCATTGTCCGTAATGGAACTATAGGTTTAATCGTATATCTTATAGGCTAATATAAACCTGTTTAACATGTACACAACCGTTTGTTTCCTAAATAAAATAAAATAAAGTGTCAAGAGTCCTGGCGACCTATAAGCGTGAAAAGGTAACAGGCAGACATAGTTACTTTCGCATTTATAACATTAGAATGGATGGACGGTGGCGCCATCAACGGCCATGACAGTGCACAAAAATGAGAACGGGGCTACGAAGTGCATTATACGAGCTCTCAGTCTTTTGTAGGCTATAATAATGAAATTTCTCGCTTACCCGCGCGTATGATGCGCCATTTTGCAGTGCAGCGCCTGTCCACGGACAGTCTTGATAACGACTACAAATTGATTCACTGTACGCCACTCGCCCCCACCCAGCCACCGAACTTATAACCTTACTGCACACTGGCAATGTATAAAATAATGTGTGGTGTTGCAGCAAATCGGCTAGTGCAGTTGTAATTAAGGCTGGATGATTCGAGCTATTAGGGTCAATTTGCGCGGATGATTTTGCCAAATCGCACCGAAATGCGCGTCGAAAATGTAACGCTTTAGTAGACCCGTTTTCTCGTTTTGCGGAGTTCAACGGTAACGTACAAACTGGCACATTCTACTTCAAATCATTATGAACCGGAGTTTGTTTTTCGGATGTTGAAAATGCATTTCTACCAGTTGGTGAAAATACGGTTTGATATTATTTATGTCACATGCCGTTCGGGTTATTCCGCCATCAAACCTTTTTGGGAGGTATACCTTGTTCAAGTACAAACAAGAACGGCATTTATTGCTCTTGAGAGTATTTGGAGACACAGGTGACGATAAACTTCAAAACAGATATGGTTAAATAGTCACCAATATTTTGACAATTTTAACTCTCAATTCTTTACATTAACAGACGAGTTTTATTTCAATTAAAGTCTGTAAAATCTCCAAGGATTATATTTATCTACCTGTCTATGTACTTAAAAAGCTTAAGAAATGATTGCCAGGCCGATTAACAGTCACAAATTTTTCGATTTCATCTCAAGAACTCAATATACCACGGCATATACTTGTCGATCTTTGCAGAGATATTCCCCACGCGGTATGTAATAATGCTCAATACGATCATATCGGCATCGGCATCGATATGCGATTCGCACGGCAGAGCTCTTCGTTAATAAACTCAGTTTCATACAACCATCTCAATCTCATTATTTGCATCGTCCGTTGTCTAGACGATCGCGATGCAATACCATAAAATATTAAGACGTTGTAAATTATGGGTTCCTTATTCAAATAATGAATGGAGTTGACTACCGCGGGCGTTTAGTCTTCAACGTTGTTGTTGTGTATATCATAATATAATAAATTGTACTATTATGCCGAAAAAAAAACAGGTGAAAATACTTTTTGATATCATTCATGTCACATGTCGTTCGGGTTATTTATTCCGTTCATCAAACCTTTTTGGGACGTATACCTTGTCTACACACAAGAACGTCAAGAACAAAGAAATATTTTAACGTTGTTTTTTTAACGTATAGCTGCTTTGCTCGCGTATTGCAAAGCACACAGGCAAACCAGCGGAATTAAATAAAGCTTATGTCCATCCAAAACATCCAATCTACACAATGGTGAAAGATTTTTTTAAAATCGGTTAAGCGGTTCCGGAGATTGCCCCCTACATACAAACATACAACCTCAGCGACTTTTCCTCTTTATAATCTGTCAGCACTCACGCTGACTTGGAAGTATAACATAACGACTATTATGGCGCTGCTCATGTCTAAAATTATCGGATTCGAACCTAACCACAGAGAGAAGTGTGATAGATAACTAATTATATCTACATATTATTCATTAATATTATGAAACGAGGCACGCGAGTCATTAATGTAAAAGATCGCTCGACGTATTCCGAATCGATCCACGATTCCAAATCATGTACGTTCGCATGGCGAACACTGCTAGCCAGATATGATAATGATGATGATTTAGATTTATTTATTACACGATAAAAATTACAATATAGCATAAATGTCAAGATTACAAGAATATAATATTATTATACGTATTAAATAATAATAGTTCATAACATTGATAAATATTAAGTTAACAAAAATAAGTCAATTTAAGAAACCAAAATACAAATACAAGTCATTTGCATGTACTTGTTAACGGAGTACAGGTTATCCAACAAAAGATTTCTCAGTTTGCGCCGGAATGTTTTGTCATTCCTTAGATTGGCCGTTAAGTGTTCATAATAAGTGGGTCCGATGACGCGAGGGTTCTTTGTTGAAAGCGCCATGCGACGAGAAACCGTTCTCAAGCGCCCAGTAGAACGGAGTTGTTTCCCCGGCAAATCAACACGCACAAACTGGGAAATATTGTTTCTTACAAATAACAAACATCAAATAAGTATTGTGAGTAGTGCGTCATAATGCGTTGAGATTTGAAGAGTTCTCTACAAGGGTGCCTATGTTTTACTCCAACAAGTGTACGGATTGCTCGTTTTTGCACAATTAACACCCTTTTAGCATCTGTAGAGCTCCCCCAGACGAGTGTGCCGTAAGAAAGAAGTGAGTGAAAATAGGCAAAGTACACCTATTTCAAAGCCTCCCCTGAGATCATTGGTTTCAGTTTTCTCAATGCAAAGACTGCACTACCCAATCTATCGCATAAACTGTCGACATGGCGCTTCCAATTCAAATTAGCGTCAACTACGATGATAATGACGATGATGGCTTCTAAGACGAATCCGTCAACGGGGAGATCCTAACAAAAAATAATCTAGGGTCGGGAAACTTTACGTTTGGGCTCAAGCATGCATAAGCTTGCATAACCACAGTGCAAGAGGCACAGTGAAGCAGATACTAGTATTATTATCGACAAAGATATAGTTGTTTAATAATACCTAAGACTACGTTAGCATATGTACCACATGCGTCACAAACAGCCGCACGCACCGACTCGTGAAGATAAAGCGAATCGCTCCGTTATTGGAAGGTTGTACATCCCCTCTCCCCACCCCCGCTGGAGCAAACAAAGCGTTTGATCGTGTGAGCGATAGACAGAACATTACACCCGCGTCTCCGAGCCTATATTATAGCGTGTCGGAGTTTGTCTCAGAAGATGACAAACCTTTAAACAATGGCTTAAATTCGCTACATTGGAAGTCAGATTAGTTGGTTTGATTTGTAGTAAGATGCCTGTCCCAAGTGTGCATAGGTTTTAGATACCCCCTTCGAGGCCAAGGAACGCTACTTATGTAGCGCGTAGCAGCATTTTTGGTGGATTTAATTGAAAAAAAAAAAGAAGTTTTTTATTTTTATTTTCTTTAAAGTAAGTTCACTTGTATTATTTACTCTTCTGGGGTGACACAGGTAGTTTTTTAAAATTAAAAAAACATAAAAAAACAATGAAAAACATCTTATAAAAACAAAAGTACATAAACTATTATGACTCATTACATGAAGTTACCTCAAAATCTGCATTCACTGCTGTGCTATGACAATGATCTCGTGGTGTCAAGATACATTACTTGAAGGTCATAACTTTAGATCAACATTAATTCGAATAAAAAAAAAAGAATAAAACAAAATTGGACACAAGGGGTTACTACAGATGCTCTAAGGAAGCGTCCTTTTAAATATTTGCCCCTGTTACAGGCCACACACTGTATACATTCAACATCTTGAGCTTTAGAAATATGTGATGTTGTGTTCCTGAGGGTCAATCGGTGTAATAGGTTAGTCAATATAGGTTACGCACTCCAATTCAATTTAATTTTAGGCTAGCGGCACACGGGGCTCCACCTGCGAATTGCAAAGAACGCAGGCTAGCCCGTGTCTGGTCTATACGTACACAGACGAAATCTTTTTGAATTGGTATATTTAAGTGGGTTGACTACCCCCCTACATACAAACTTAGAAAGCTACAATCTCAGAGACTTTTATAATATTAGTACTTATAGATACTTATATCGCACAACGGTCCTGACACGTGCGTGGGACAATGTGCCTAATCACATACTAATCGAATTAAGAGTGCTTTACGTATGTATTGTCAAATCGAGCCAGTGCTGAATAAGGTCACTAGAAGTCCCGAGAATGCACTGCATTGTTCAGTGAATTTTAAAAATATGGGTGCATGCAACTTACTCATAAATATGTCTCATAGCTCTTTTTAGCTGTTTAAGGTTTTGGTACATACCTATTTATGAGAAGATTACATCGATACATATTTTTGCACTCGACCATATATCGTCTAATACTCGCAATAATGTTCGCGCCTTGCTTACTTAATATGGTTTTCACCGCCGCACCTATTCTATTACCATAATATAAGCAGCGTCTGCACGTTCCACGTCTCGCGTCCACCGCGGACGTTCCC
Organism: Epinotia bilunana; assembly: GCA_947049275.1. Lineage (NCBI taxonomy): Eukaryota > Metazoa > Arthropoda > Insecta > Lepidoptera > Tortricidae > Epinotia > Epinotia bilunana. Next base: position 22,245,822 of record OX346257.1, read on the forward strand.
TTACCCATATTACCCGGAATACCTGATCTCGCTACACTCTGCATACAAAAAATAGTATTTTAGGGGCTGCATAATACGGGTATAGACTCGAAAATTATTATTATTACTCCAAAAGAAAAGGCAAAAAAATATTCCTAGTGACGAAAATCCCATTCGGATATCTTAAAGAAATACGAAGCTAACGGTTTTAAGAATGCTTGTTAGAGAGAGAAAACGTTTTCAGTTAGTGACGTCAGAATCTGAATCGCTACGCGCTACGCTCGTAGCCGATCCCGTGGTTTTCCTCGTATGTAGCGGAAAGCGATTACGGCGTAGGCGCCCGCTAGGTGGGTTACTGGCCAGTTTTAACCTCTTGCGTTGCTTTTTTCACCATTTGACTACATTTTTAATCCTTTTTCGAGAAGATACGAATTTATTGATCATTTTATTTAGTGTCTACATCCCTATTGCGACCAAGTCTAGGGAATAATTCCAACACTTTCAGTGCCAGGAACCCGTAAGGTCCCAATCTTAGGTGATTTTCTTTACATACGATTTTTCGCATGTTATCGGCTACGGCCATGGCGCTACGAAATATTTGGCAGTGAATGTGCTAAGATGTATTGTTTCCATTACAAATAGATCTCTGACCCGTAAGCAAGGCGCGTGTAGAAGCGAACATGCAAAAGTGCTCAAATTCGAATATGATGCGATGAGAGGATCACAAATATACCTCCAGGTGCTGCACAGTTATAATGTGTTTCGCATTAATATAGTAGATTATGTCATAAGGAAGCAAAATTATATATTTACGGCGAGAGTGAAATATTCTACAAAAGAATCCTGAGCGTATCAAGGAATTCTAAAGTAGAATCTTGAGCGTAAAGAGGGGTTCAAGTGGTTATGCCCGGGAAGGAAATAATTTAGCTACCGAGTGCTTTTCACAGTCTATGAAGAATATTGAAATTCCTCATTTGGGGGCAACTATTACTCTTTCTGAATAGCAAGAACAGGGAAGAAAAGTACAACTTTAATCTTTCATTTAAGGGCAACACTGATTCTTATAGCTTAGAACTACGGTAGCCTCGTGGTTCAGGCATGCGGCTGTCAAGCGGCGGTCGTGGGTTCGAATCCCGGCTCGTACCAATTAGTTTTTCGGAACTTATCTACGGAATATTTACCGTTAGCTTTTCAGTGAAGGAAAACATCGTGAGGAAACCGGTCGTATCGTAAATATTTGAATTTAGAATTATATTTTAAAGCGCAGCAGCGCAAATACTAATCTTCCTCTCTGCGCTGAATATTAAAAGGCACTAAAGCAATCCAGATTTATCTCCCTCTCAATACACCTCTCTACAGATAATAAAAGACCCCAGTAAAATGTTCCTGCTCCATTTACAAGCTGTCTCGACTTGCTTCACCCCTAAACTAACTCCGTTTCAATCCTTGACAATGAAACAATTCCAGTGTCACTGATTTTACAATCAAGAGTAACCAGTCTATCCGCAATTGGGTCAATCAACTATCGTTATGTTTCTGTCCCGTTAGCCAGGAGACACCATGACAAAGTTTTTTAGAAAAATGTTGCAACGAATTATGCTTAGAAGACGGCCCATAAAAAAGTGGTTGAATCATCTATTTAATAACATCTATGGCAACATAAAATGCTACCATTCCTCAAGGAATCTTATTGACAACACATAATATCCATACTGTTTTTCCGGATACCTTCGATATCCATAAATTTCATTTGCCATAACGATGGTGTTTGCGATAATCATCATTTGCCATAAAAGTGTATTAGTCTGAAACCGTGACATTTCCAGGACAATTTCTGTAAACTTTGCATCTTGAGGTTTGCTTTATAATAATCCTGAAAAGTATCACCTCTGAAAAAAAAACCAATTAGGGCAAATGACGATAATGGCAAACGTTACATTTATGGCTAATGAAATTATAAATTGCCTGATTTTCGAATGCCCGGCCGTTTACATATGTATGTGTACGTTTGTCAATATGAGTGGTTTCTATGACGCGTGTTGTCTGCTAGTTGTGGAGACAGTGTTACTCCAGGCAAAATACGGTTTGGAAAAACATTAATTTATAATAGCGTTTTTTTTGTTGATTTCGTTTTAAAATGTTGTTCTAAGATGATATATTCAAGAATCCGGCAAACTATCCACCCGGAAGTAATTATGTAGATTTAAATGAAGCATGCATTGTCTTTTTTTGTACGATTTATCTTGAATATTATAGAGCAAATATAAATGAACCAAAATAAAGACAAAAATATCTATTAATATTTTTTCTGACTTTTCAGTAGCTAGTTAATTTATTATTTTTTTGATGTCTGAAATTTTGTCGGATTTTGTCGCTGGGTAACTATTTAATTGACAATATATCAGTTACACATAAAAAATTCGCTATTATAAATTATTTCCAAAATTGACATTTTTTCCATACAAGTTGTCAGTTCATTGACTGGACTATGTCGTATCACAGACGGCGTCAATACGCCACGCACGGCAGACGGGTGTGTTTTATGGCTGCTCATATTTGCTATTATTGCAAGCCGATTCTTTTTACGATTGTCGAACGCCCTAATGCGACTCGATTTAAGGGCCGTTTAGTCGTGATCGGTTATAAAGTTGCGATTATATTTTAGTAGGCAATACCAAAATCATTCACATCAGTCTCGTGCGGCTTAGGCTTCTATTTAACACCTCAAATTGACCCGCACATTTTTAGATTCTGGAGAACGCCAATTTAAATCACATAGCCATCGTCTTGAGCAGTTATGATAATGACACTTATGATTGTATTTTTCGCAAAATAAAGATAAATTGAAGTATGCGTTTTTATCTAACACCCTTTATTTCATGATACAGGCCACTTTGATTTTCCTTCTGACGACGTGCTGGTGATCAATTTGGCGTGACACTTCGCATAGAGATGGGATTATAATGTTGCGTGCGGAGCTAAAAGCCTGACTTATATTTGTCTGATGTGACTTGTCGTAACGCGACAGAACGACTCAAACATTCATCTGATGGCTCTGATGCGCCGTGACGTGACGGCTTCTCTTTTGTCAGGCGTGGGAGCGCATCAGAGAGCATCAGGCCCAATAAGTATGGATCCGGCTTAACGTGTCAAAATGAGAGCGCAATACAATTATTGGTATAAGAATTCCACTTCATCTTTTATCAGTGTTATCCCGGATAGCCGTCCGCGGGTCATTTAATCCCGAGTATGAGGTGGAGGCACTTGGTTTTTAGGAGCAAATGCTAACTGCTTACCAAAGGAAAAACGAGACCTTGTTAGAATGATCACGCCTGAACCACTCAGCTATCGTAGATACTAGCATGCGAAGCTCGACCCAAATCGATCCTACAAGATTGCTCTTGCGCCGCCCCGTGGAGACTACGCTTCAATTACCGGTCCACATTTATAACCCCACTCCATTAACCCCCCCGAGGATGTGTCCCACATATCACGACGATTGCCCGGTTTAAAAGATTTTTATCAAATGATTAAAGTGAATGAATCATTTTTTCATCCGGTCCTCTTGCCAATAATTGGATATTACGCCACTACACTTCGATGTTAACTTGGATAAGATATTTTCACAGACTTCTGCTTTAATCATTTTACATTGCTTTGGAGTTGAGGTATCTATCTATTCCCCGTCCGACCCAGTTCTGAAACGGTTCGAGATGCAACTAAAATTACTCAATTATATACTTAGATTCAGATTCTATGCATCTCATATGAGACCGATCAGATTAAGATTTCTCTCTCGAAGAGTTATCGACTGGATCTATATTGTCTATTCTCTAAATATCCACGGCTAAACCACTTGGGCAGGCCGGTCTGCCGCTTCAATTAAGTTCGGTTTTTGCACATCTCCAAGGCGCAATTCACCCGAACGCGGTTGACACCGTGTGTGCCCGGGCGAGACACCATCTTGAGTTGTCTATTCGGTATTTATTATTGTTATTAATTAAGGACACCTCCACGAAGTTATACATAATAATCAACAATAATATAAACATACAAAAATATACGAAATGGGATTACAATTAAGATAATTTGGAACTTTTTATGTCAGGTAAATAATAAGTTAATAAAGTCAGTTTAAATATACAATACAACTGCATTGTATCGATACAAACAAGTAAAAGAAGATAGATAATAAGTAACAAGGAAATAACAATAATTGAGAAAGAGAAGGAATAAGTGATAGCTCATACTTTAAATACAATTAAATTAAATACAATTAATCGATTAGGTAATCAAATATCTTAGGTACCAAAGTATTCGTCCAAGTTATAAAAAAGCCTAAGTATTAAGTATGTTTGTAAATTCCCCCTAAATTTCCTTATGCTGCTAGAGTTCTATATGTCAATTTCGAGATGATTATACATTTTTATGGAGCTTTTCTTAAAAGGAGCAAAATGTGACTTAGGCAGTAAGATGGCTAAGTTACGACGTAAGGGATATCTTTCACAATCTTTCCTTAATTTGTACAGATTTTGATTTATATATATACATTAAGATAAGTTAAGTATAATGCAGTTATAATGTAGGTAGATGTGTTTTTTAAAATAGGTTTCTATGTGTTTCAAGTAAGTAACGCTCAATAAACTTTAAACATTTCTTCTGCATTAATAAATTAGCATATAAACTTTTGTCCCAAACTTCAATTAAATATCGGATGATACTTTCGACATATCAGTAATAAATAGTTCTTAATGTTGTCACCTACTTTAGGCATTGCTTGGAGAGTATAACATGTACTTCCAAGTATTTTAACAACATACAATACAATACAAATACTCTATTGCACACCTCACACAAACAAAGCAGTTAGAAAGAGAAACAATACAATATAACATGTAGTCAGAGGTAGACAACAGCAGGAACATAGTTTTTCCCATTTTATACATGGATCAGGTTCTACCCCAAGAAAATCGATAGAATCAGTTTTGTTAAGAGGAAGATTCAAAACACAATCTACAGAGTCCAGTGCACGTTTAAATACCATGTAGCTAAACATTTATCTTTGTTTTTAACGACTATAGCTGACAAACGACAGTTCTATTAGATAGGACTTAAGTAGTATTATTTATTCTCTGACTGGGCTAACACCACATTCATGGTATATATGTTAAATACTTATTTCGTACGCAGCTAGACTCCGAATGCAATTAAGTTCAGTTGTTTATCTGCTGCTACGCTATTCAAAACCTGTCTCGACTCACGTCGACGAACCCTAGTATATTTGGAGCTCGAAACTCCTAACCGAAGGTAGTAACGTACGTGCACTTGGGTACTTCCCTGGGTAGAAAAAATATAATTCTATTTAGTCCGTTTCGCGTGACGTCACATTATGTTTGATGCCTAAATAAAAAAAATAAAAAATATATATGTGCTAAAAAGTGTACCCTTAATGTGACGTCACACGGAACTTTAACAGGCTATCTCGTCATATTTTTTTGTTTGATTGACAAAAAAACGTGTCCAATATTGTTTGATAATCTAACTGAGGGACTAAATATTTTTAATAATACGGTGTTATGATACAATACGCTGCTACGCTACGGTTTGTATGGACGCATTCTTTCACGCAACGATGCAAGTGAGACGGTGTGCCCAAAGTGAGCGTCCATACTTAGAATATGCGAGCTCCATACGGTACTCGTGGTGTACCCTTAATGTGACGTCACACGGAACTTTAACAGGCTATCTCGTCATATTTTTTGTTTGATTGACAAAAAACGTGTCCAATATTGTTTGATAATCGAACTGAGGGACTAAATATTTTTAATGATACGGTGTTATGATAAAATACGCTGCTACGCTACGGTTTGTATGGACGCATTCTTTCACGCAACGATGCAAGTGAGACGGTGTGCCCAAAGTGAGCGTCCATACTTAGAATATGCGAGCTCCATACGGTACTCGTGATCGTGATCGGCAAAATGATACAAATGTGGACCCAGTATGTCTAGCACAACTTGCTGAAAAGTCGCTTTGCGCGCGACTGAGCGTCTCCTTTCTCACTCGCACCGTGCAAATTAGAAAGAGGAGGGTAGATCTTTCTCGACTCGCGTCGCGGCGCGGTGTCAGTTGTGCTAGCCCCGCTTAACCTAAGCGGATGTCATCCATTTATTTTAATATATGTTTTATGCCCTCACTCTCTACCACCGCGTGCGCACAATATATGGCATTTGACAACAGTAAAATAAATTACATTACCAACAATCAAAACTTTGAAGATTCCGGTAGTATCAAGCTTGAACTTATTTTTGCTACTTTGACTACTTACTAACCGTTCCCGATAATTGTACCAATAATGTACGTGGAGTTCAGAGCTATACTGGTTGTGAATACCAGTACGTAATGCACTGGTAATCCTAGACTACCTTTCATTAGCGCCGTGATTGGAGCCCGTTATAATTAGCCGCCACATAGCACATACAACGTAACACCCGTCGCGGTGAAACGTGTGTTGGATTACTTGACAGTATATAGCACGTGCACAGATAGTGTGAGGGATTATTAGTAGCAGACATTAGTAAAATCTAATCACTGTAGCTGAGCGGTAAGGCTCAAGACTTGTAATCTGGAGGTGGAGGGTCGAATCCCGGCTCATACTACTGGGTTTTTCAAGGAATACATCGTGAGGAAACCGATCTAATATCTCCGGTCTAGTAGGTATTACCTCTGGGTTGGAAGGTCAGATGGCAGTCACTTTTATAAAAACTAGTGGTTACTCCAAATCTTGAGATTAGGTGCAAAAGCGGACCTCGTGCTCCTCTAGGGTATGGCGTAAATTTGAAAGGATTAATAGGGATTACCTCGTGTGTTACTGCGATGAATACCTGATGTGCTGGTTCAGTTGATTCTTCGGCAATCAATTATCCCCCTTATTCATAAAACTTAAAATGCTTCTGCTAAAAAAAATGTGCTTTGTCCCTTTCTTACGAACACAAATTTCAAAGTTACAGATAAGGACAAACGAATTATAACTCTATTTTAGTTAAACAGGCTTGTAGGGCGTTTATGAATACGGCCGTTAATTTTTACTTGCAAGATTTATTAGATTATTTTGAGCGTTAATTTAAGGTTTATTGAATGTTTAAGGTATTTTTTGGGTTTTTTCATAGAGATGTGCGTGCGCGGTGATTTTGAGTTTTTTGTTGCAATAATATGGCGACTGGACGTGACGTCACAGGCACTTGGCATGAACTGGAAGTGTTACTGCCAACTTCCGCAGAGGTAAGGGAAAAAGGATGCGTTCGGAAACTAATGGAATAAGGATATGGATGATATTTTTTTTAAACGTGCGTGTGGTGTGATTTGAAATGTTTTTTATTGAATTCGGCCAAACCAGGGTACAAGTAGGAAACTACGCTAGGAGGATGATGATGAGAATTAAATGTCAACTGCTGTCACATATACAATTAGTGCATGTAACTTTTTTCTCATTTTGGCACTCTTCGGGGGAGGCCTATGTCCAGCAGTGGACGTCTTTCGGCTGATATGATGATGATGAACTTTTTTCTGCTTCATCATCAGACCTTTAGTAGTTGAAGTAGCTCATGTGTCATTGTCGAGGTGATTTATTATTTAACTTTTATGGTAAACTAGCTTACGCCCGCGACTTCGCCTGCGTGGACTCGAGATAATAACTATTATTTATTTTAATCCAAGTCATAAACTATCTTCGTGCATAATTTTATCCGAATCGGTTGTGCGTTTTAAGCGTTATATAGTAACAAACATCCAAACGTCTAAAGAACCAAACATCCAAACTTTCGCATTTATAATATTAGTATGATACATGTCACATGATTAGTTATTATTTAGCCGTGCTAGATTTGCCAATGAGATAATCTTCAAAATGTGTTTGATGTGACCCGCTTTTATTAGTCAGCATTTTTTTATTTATTTAAATTTATTGTATCACATATTTTATCACGTGTATTATTATATCACATTTTGTCGATCTTTTATACCCACATTGATGCTAAAAGTGGCACTGGAACACAAGTTTCATGTGCTCTGCCTACCCCATTTAGGGATAAAGGTGTGAATGTATGTATGTATGTTAAATTGATTGCACAAATATATAAATAAAAGTACAATTGGCGGACTTATCATAGTATCAAGCCTGTCATTTCATTTCTCATTCTAATTGCGCTTAGATAAAACAACACGCTCTCAATCATTACCGAAAAGCGCCCATGTTTACTGTCACAGTCTTGAAAATACTCTTCAATTGTTTCCAGACTGCACGGCTGTTAATCGAGGACACAAAGGAGTCCATTGTTCCCGCTAGTCGCGAATGGCTCGCTTGTGCCGAATAGCCCAGCTTTGTGCCCGCTCGGCAATGGTTAACTGTCTTAATCTATCATTTAAGTCACGTTCGCGGCATCTTTATTGCTCCATCTGCGGTATCTATCAATAAAATCTAGGTGATAAAGTTGATATTTTCACTCTCGCTCTCCCTCAATTAATTAGGTGAATTGTCTGTTCGCACAGGATTTGAATTCAAAACAAATTGAAATGCCATGAAACTGATGAACATGTCAAGCCTCAGAGGCCCAATTAGCGTATTAACCGCTTTGATTTGTATTAAAGGGGTTTTCACGTATAAGTACCTATAGGTAGATTTGATTAGAATCATCTTAGTTGTTACGCTCCGGCGCTAACGCATTGATTGTGTGTATGAGTGCTACTGAGTTATTCATCATCATTATCAGCGTGAAATCGCCTTGCGCCTTCTGCTGAGCATACCTCTGCTACTTATCCCGGTCCCGTGCTAGTCCCATCCAGGAGTGACCCGCGGTGTTTTTACGTCGTCAATCCATCGAGCTGGTGGACGACCGACGCTTCTTTTGCCTGTAAGTGGCCACCGATCTGTTTACGTTTACCTTAATTCAGAGGCGACTCTAGCCTATGTAGCGCGAGCAGCCCCCCTGTTAAGTACTTAACTTGTTTTAAGCTCACCTCAACGCTCACCCACGAATATATCTTGACACCACAATGCGTAGTAACTAAGCGTAGGTAGAGTTCTAGTTTCGTGACGGGTGACCGGCGGCGCGAGTCGCATTTTAGCGCATAGCGGATAACAGCCCAGTCATTGCCCTTGCGCCCTCTAGTAGGCCGGCGCACGCGGCGTGTGGTGCATGGCACCCCCAGGACCGCTGCGCCTGTGTGCCACGCATATCCTGCCTGCACCATATGTAAATAATAATAATAATAAATTATTTCTGACGTCTATGATCCATAAAGTCTTAGTTACCAGTTCCTTATCAATATGTTAGTTAATCTTTGTTTTGGGCATTCATATAATGCCACGTGAGTTGAGACCCAGTGCCGGCAAAAGTTGCATGAGCCTATAGGCTGCGGTGTCCGCTTACCATCAGGCGGGCCGTACGCTTGTTTGCCAACGTCGTTGTATAAAAAAAGACCGGGTTGTACTCCGGGAGTGCCGGCAGTAGTGAAAACTTGAATACCCCCCAACCCCCGCCCCCAAGCCCTGTCCGTGTTACGGTCGGCCTGTCTACGCATCATGCCTAAGGTGAGATCTCATCTTACGCATCTGACGTCACAAAAATCTGTGGCAAGTTTAACAATTTTTCCTTATTCCAAAAAGTGCCCACCGCCGCTAAAGAAGTTTTCACTTCAAAAAAAAGAAGGGACTGTCAAGCCTCTCCTCTGTCTCGGCAAGAAAACTGTTAGTGCCTGCCTCTCCTACGGCACATCTGGGAAAAGATACGTTTTGTAATCATCCATGCGAGCCTCCGCAAACATCCCAGATGCACTGCAAAATCAAAGCCCCATCATCATTCCGTACCCGTCATTAAACTGGACGCGCAAGGCACTGTAACGAGCTTTTTTAACCCCCGACGCTAAGAGAGGGGTGTTATAAGTTTAACGTGTCTGTGTATCTGTGTATATGTCTGTGGTATCGTAGCTCCCAAGCGGATGGACCGATTTGAATGCGGTTTTTATTGTGTCATAGATAATTTCAACCCGAGTGTTCTTAACCATGTTTCATGAAAATCTGTTCAGCCGTTTGAAGATCATCAGCTCTTTTCAAGTTGACTAACTTCCCTATGTCCGATTGATTTGTGGTACAGTGTTACTTCAATGACATTGAAATTATATGGTAATGTAACCATGACCTGATCACCCGCTTGGAGATCATCAGCTCTCTTCTAGTTGATGAGGGGATCTGACTAACTTCCTTATGTCCGATCGATTCGAAATTTGGTACAGTGTTACTTCAATGACATTGAAAGTATATGGTAAGGTAACCATGACCTGAACAGCCGTTTGAAGATCATCAGCTCTTTAATCGTTGATGAGGGGATCTGACTACCTTCCATATATCCTACCGATTCGAAATTTGATACCGTGTTACTTCAATGATATTGAAAATATATGGTAAGGTAACCATGGCCTCATTAGCCGTTTGAAGATCATCACTTTAAAAAGAACAAAATAAAAGTAAAATTATAAATTTTAAAAAGCCCCCGACACAAAAAATAACTGTAAAAACGAACAAATAATATTTTAAACCTATTTTAATGATTATCGTCACATATATGATGTAAGTTCATAATATACTCCTCAAAATAAAATAAGGGCCATTGTAATTATTGGACATAAACTAATTGATAAGTGGCTAATTAATGAACTCCTGTATAAGGATACGAATGTATTCTGAAGGCAGAATCTAACCTCTTTCATGCTGGAGTTTAAGTCTAAAAGCTAGAAAAAATATATATTACTGTTTATAATTTTCACGTAACGATCACCATACGTGTGGCCCCTATTTTCTTTTGAGTAGTATACATTGTGATACAAGTGAGGTATGTTGATAATTACATCAGAGGCGGAATTATAAGGAAATATAATATAAGAGAGCCGAAGATTGTAATTATCAAAGCTCACGCGTTTCATACGACGTTTTTCAACACATTTTGCGAGGAAAAAATCCTTTTCAGAAGATGAAAATTTGATAGGCCTGTCAAGTTATTTTCTTTACTTATTGATGTCAACAGGTTGTATTTAGGTTACTCACATGTTGTATACATCGTCAAGAATTTCTAGTGGCGTCCATTCTTTTTATCACTTTTCTAGTCACCACGAATCAACATTTTTGTTAATAACCCAACACGCTTTAACAATGTTTACAAATATCTGTGAAATAACCTATAATGGCGCGCATCAATTTGTGAAGTTTGCGCAGTGCGCGCGCATTAGATGAAATCTCTAAACAGCCAATACAAAATAAAATAAATAATTTCGTTTTAAAATGTTATCTTTATTAATTCATGTAAAATGTTATCAAAAGTGAATAGTTTTACTAAATGAACCGTTTCTATATCATATCCAAAAATAAATAGTCAATTAATTAACAAAAGGATTTAATTCGTTTCGTCAGGTAAGAATCCATTTGCCGAGAATTAAATAAAAAGCTGTACATTCTGTACAACCCGGTTAGTTTAAGAATGCACCGTGTGCATGCATACATCTTGCTGCAAGGTGGCAACGTGACTTAATCGGGATATAACCATAACACACAAGTATCGTAATGTTATTAAACACGCGTGTTTAATATCCAGCATTATGAGCCTAAAAGCGACACAATAAGAGGTACGTTACGAGCAATTGTGTTGAAAAATATATTTATTTTCCAAGCGTCGTCGAGTCGGGGGACCGCTTCAGTCGTCGCGACGGTTCCCCGACGCGACGACGCTTGGAAAATAAAAATATTTGAACTTACATCATATATGTGACGATAATAATTATATTAGGTTTAAAATATTATTTATTAGTTTTTACAGTTATTTTTTTGTGTCGGGGGGTTTTTAATTCGTGTATTTGATCCACAGGCTGCACGTATCAAATGTTCGACAATACGATCGGAAAAGCGTTCGCTTCACCTCAGCCGTAGTGTATGCAAACCTGTGGACCAATATCTTCGTCCTTACCGCCCTCTCAATATCCGCATCGTCTGTGAGATCCTCGGTTACTATACAGGGGGTATCAAAAATGGGGTGAGAACCGGTCAATCTAAAATGTAAAAACGGTCACCTGCGTGTCAAAAAAACATACACAAAACATTTGTTTTCATAACACAGCTGTGCGCGCAGCTGTTGACAATGAAATAAACCCTCCCACCCTTCAACCTTGCGGGGGAACGTCATCATATGCAAGCAATGTCAATATACACAAACCCCCTTATTCATAAAACTTAAAATGCCTGCTAAATAAAATGTACTTTGTCCCTTTCTTACGAACACAAATCTCGAAGTAACAGATAAGGACAAACGAATTTTAACGCCACTTTAGTTAAAACAGGCTTGTAGGACGTTTATGAATAGGGCTGAAAGACTGTTATGTAAACAAAAACAAATAATATCAATATATCCAAAAAAAAACGAAAATTTAAAACAAACAAATGCATATTTGGAATCGCAATGCGCTACCGAATATGCCCCGTTTTTGATACGCTCTGTATGCTACTATATGGGAAGGCCCCCTCTGCGTTAATTGACACATTACCAGATAGGAGTTGAATTTTTAACGACATTGTTCGTTACAAAATGGACACCCAGTTATTCATACCGGAGTCTTTAAAGCCCGTGAGCCTAATTTAGTTGCAGTAAACAACCGTAATTATCCCGGCAGCAAGGATTTAATGAACATTAAATCTCTGCTGGTGACCCGCGTACGTGTTGTACAGCCGGTACCACAGACGTACAATCTGGGTAGATCACGCAAACGAACTTACTTCACGAGGTGTTCACGAGTCACCGATCACCCATATATACATATTGTTTATTTTTGAGTTAGTCAAATCCTAATCTATTATTTTCCAACTTTTAATGAATAGTTGTATTAAACACCTTGTTCCCCGCACATAACTTAATTACATTCCTGGCAATACTGGCATACTCCTTTTCGCCACTTTCTTCATATATCGAAAGATTCGACGGCGCTCCGCACAGCAAGGCTCCTTTTTCTGGTTGGTTTGCCTTTCGGACATCTGAAGCTACTTAAAAAAATTGTGATTCGCAATTTGCGAGTGTATGGTTATGTAAGTACAGTCGGTATTTTCATATAAATGTGCCAGTCTATATTCGTAGAATCGATATCAAAGAAAAAAAAATAATAAAAATACTCTACGTGGACAGGTTAACATGACGATGTTCTTTGTCCATGGGGGTATTTTACCCAACAAATTCTCATAGGTAACTCACAAACGGACACACTCGGTGTTCACTCTACATACAAATCACATCGTCTATTTCAATATGTCTGTGGTCACTACACGTGACTCGGCACTATCTAATTGATGGATGAGTGCACGCTCAGTCTCATACGAGTAACCCGGGAAAGGGTAACTTTTAACTTAATGGGTCGTATTTGTGAGAATCACGATGTTTTACTATTATCACTTCCACATATATTTTATCTGGCCAAGATGACAGTATGACAGTATGACAGACCTATGACAGTTTCTTAGGAAATTTGTTGGAAACATCATGTATACAACGATACAACATTCTTATAATATGCCTAGATATATGGTCCATAAGAAACGGAGTTGAACATGGAAATAAAACTTCACATTAAGCACATAATATAACAGTTTCAAAAAGGGACACAGGAGACGTGTAGGTTTAACTAGCGACAGCATTAAGTTAATTCACCCAAATATGACACGCTACATGTGCGTAATGTATTCTGAGAAAAAAAAACAAGTCACAGTACCAGCATTAATATCCGCAAAAATAAGTATACTTTCATACGCAAAATAGGCGCTATTATGACGTCGAGTTGCGGAAACCTAGCCCGCGTACACCTATATGTATACTTTGTTCCAGTTAAAATGACGAAAATACTCTTAAGAGGCCGCAGTAAGCTCGGCCGAATTTCACCTTCCCATACAAACGTAGTTACGCTCTCATTTTCAAACTAACAACTAAAACATTTTAAAACTACCTACGTGTTGGACTGTGACGAAACTGCATCTTACAATGACATGAGGTATATCTTTGTCTGTAATTAGTTTGTAGGGTTCCAGTTTATAAAACAAACGAAATACAGCAAAAACAAGTTTTGTATGAAAAACTTAATTCGTTGTATTTTTTTACTATGGTATCTGATGATACATGTAGTTTTAAAATGAGTGCGTAACTACGTTTGTATGGAGAATTGAGCTTACTGCGGGCTCTTAACGTGGGATTGTACAACTTCTTTTGTTGCTAAATATGAATGGAAAGAATAACAAAGAAACTCCATAAAACTGACTGCGGCACGTGTACTGGAGTAAATACTGTTTGTTATGTTCTATTGGATGCAGATCGATTTGATATTACAATACAAATAGGTACTCCTTATTGCACACTTCAATAAAAGAACACTGTACATAACATAATAAACACAAGTAGAGGCAAACAACAGTAAGTCTTATCGCTAGAGAGATCTCTTCCAGACAATCTTAGGGTAGCGGAAATCAAATATAACCAGTACGATTCATAGTTATTAGGTGATACAGAGATAAATTATGAAACCTAGTAGAAATTAGAACACTTATACTAAAAATAAGAATACTAAATAATATACTTACTTAAATAAGCCGCTCGCCTCATCTCATCAAACCGCGATACAGGTCGGCTAGTTTCCGCCAATAAGAAACTAGTTCTCTGGTCACTTTTAAAAACAAGCTAAAAATCCATCTGCTAATGGAACAAGCGTCCTCTATCTAGCCGACGATATAATTTTTTAAAATATTGTTGTATGTTGCTGTACATCTGCACATTTATTCATACTATTTTAAATATTTAATAGAGATATTTTAAACTGCACCTTATTTATTCAATTATTTATTTATACGTATTCATCTGCTTTGCTTTTCGCAATTTAAACTGTGTCTTCGCTGAAATGTCTGTTGCTTCGCTTGGTGTTCTTTGTTATTTGTTTGTTTTTGTTTTGTACAATACAATGTATCACTTTTTTTTGTTTTTTCTCTAGTTTTAAGCAATTTTGTTGTTGTGCTTGTGTGTTTGAAATAAATAAACATTCATTTTAAAATATGAAATGAAATATATTTATTCACGAAAAAAAACAATTCAAAACATAGTTGCCATGGTTCCACACTAGGCTAGGCCTGTCCCGTGGAAACCAATCAGTACAGATTAACAATTACGCGGCTTAAACAAAAAGCAAGACAAGGTATGAACTTTTACAAACATGGTACTTAGTATACAAACAAGAAATAATAATAATGATTAAATACCTAAATAGCTATTATAGTTAACCATTTTGAGGAGTCCTAGTAAAAGCGAAGTGGAGGGTGTAAAATTGTATATATATATATATATATATATATATATATATATATATATATGTGTGTGTGTGTGTGTGTGTGTGTGTGTGTGTGTGTGTGTGTGTGTGTGTGTGTTTGTGTGTGTGTGTGTGTGTGTGTGTGTATGTGCGTGATAGTGAGCGTCATGACACAACCTGAAGTATGATTTCTGACTGTTCATAACTCCTGTCAATATGTATGTACGTTTATACTTAAATACACATATAAAATAACATAGAGAAGAAATGTTTAGCAAGAGTCAACCACAAAGGTGTTCTCCGTATAAAAACTCGTACATGTCCTACTTTCTCGTGTCCTGTCTCCGTCACATAATTTGTCACCTCAGAGCTCGGCGCGGACACAGCACCTGTGGTCGTTCTTCTGCCAACGTAATGTTCCGTAGGAGCCAAATTGATAGCATGCCTGCATTACAATTTTGTTGTGCCAAAACAGTAGGCAAGACAAGGGAGAATTTGTGGCGTGTACCCTAAATATACTGGTGGTAATTATCAGTAGGCACTAAATAAAATAATCAATACCTAAAGTTGTATTTTCTCGAAAAACTACTAACTTTTACAATAAATATATCTAATGAAACTCATGTGACAGTTGCAAACACACTGATTTATTTCGTTTTAAACACGACATGAGTTGTTTAAAAGATACACAACAGATGGCAGCAGTGGTATGCATTTTGTTACATTTCCTACACCACCACTTAACAAAATACAAAAATAAACTTATAATATTAAACAGTTGAAATGCCTAGTTGAGTAACAAACCTGTAATGTTTTACAGCACCTAAACTTTTAGTTAACATATCGGCTGGCATTTCAGCTGTTGGCATGTACTGAATTGTTACATACTTATTTGCCACGGCCTCCCGGACAAAGTGACTGCGAATGTCAATATGTTTCGACCTTCTGTGAAACATTGGATTTACAGCTAGCTTCTGCGCGCTCTGATTGTCGTTATATAAAACAATAGTATCACAGTTACCTAGTATTTCAGTGATAAGATTTTTTAAATACATAGCTTCTTTGCACGCTTCAGACATGGCTACAAATTCTGACTCTGTACTTGAAAGTGACACAGTTCTCTGCTTTCTACATTCATAAGATATGACACAATTTGACAAAGTAAAGCAGAATCCGGAGTAGGATCTACGGTCATTGACATCTGACCCCCAGTCCGCATCAACAAAACATTCAAGATAAGAGTCATCTTTTTTATACACAAGACCAAATTTTTTTGTTTTATGCAAATACTTCAGAATTCGTTTGGCATGTTTCCAGTGACTCTCGTCATGACAATTATTGAATTTACTTAAATAACTTACACTATAGGCAATGTCAGGGCGAGTTAATACTGCAAGATACATTAAACTACCCAACAGTTGCTGGTAAGGGTATTTTTTATCCCCACAGCCATGCTCAGACTTTACACACTGTAAATTTACTTCCATAGGAGTTTCAGCCAACTTGCTATCAATCATATTAAACCTATGTAGTAACTCAGTCACATATTGCTCCTGATCTACAGTTATCATACCTTCTGTGACCTTAACCCTCATGCCTAAACACTGTTTCAATTTACCTAAGTTTTTAATTTTAAACTTCGCACTCAGTTCGTCCACTAACTGATTAGTAGCGAATTTACTATTGGAGAAAACAAAGAAATCATCAACAAACAGAGCTATGATAATTTTTGTATCACCATTAAACTTTGTAAACAAACATGGTTCAAATTTAGATTTGTAGTAACCTAGACTCTGTAAATACTCCTCTACTCTTTGGTACCAAGCCCTAGATGACTGCTTGAGCCCGTAAATAGCTCTTTTCAATTTCAAAACTTTACCATTATTATGACAGCAGTCAGGTATAACCGGCTGTTTCATATACACAGTTTCACTTAAATAACCATTTAAGAAAGCAGTGGTTACATCCAGGTGACTTACATCTAAGTCTAGTTTTACAGCAAGTGCAAAAAGAACTCTTAAAGTAGAGTATCTAAGCACCGGTGAAAATGTCTCATGGAAGTCGATACCTTCCTTCTGGGTGAAGCCCTTTGCAACTAAACGCGCACGATATCTCACTTTATTTTCCAAGTCTATTTTCTTTTTGAACACCCACTTACACTGAACCACTGTGCTATTCTCAGGATAGTCAACTAGTTCCCACGCATTGTTTTCTTCGAATGAATTCAATTCTTCCCTCATAGCATCCTTCCAGAATGAAGACTCTGGTCCATTCAGGGCATCTTCTAGAGTAATACCGCCCTCAGCCGTACTCTGACTTGATTCCACACACATATTTGAGAACCCATACCTGTCTGGCTTCTTCCTTATCCTCTTGGTTGGTGTGCCTGGTGAAGCTGGAACTAACGGTTCCTCACCGACTGGAATGCTTTCCTTTCTGGCAAGCTCCTGGACTTCCGGGTCATAAAACTCTGCTTCTTCATATTCAACTGAAGAATTCCGACCCTGTTCGCTATGATCTGAGATCTGAGAATCTTCCTTTTCAGCCTGCACCTCGTCATCAACTGAATCTGCCTTTGCTTCAGGGCATGAAACTTCTATATGCACACTAGAAATTCTGTCAACTCCCTCTTCAATAACCACTACATCTCTACTGGTCATAATAGTGTTATTGTTTGGGTCATACACTCTGTAGCCTTTGACATTATCGGGATACCCAACAAGAATACATTGCTTTGCTTTCTTGTCCCATTTCAAACGGCGTTCTTTGGGTATATGCACCATTACCTTACTGCCAAAAATCCGCAGATTACTTACATCTGGCTTCTGCCCTGTCCACATCTCATATGGTGTTTTGTTGTTTAAACCTGATGCTATAGATCTGTTTCTCAGATATACTGCTGTATGTACAGCCTCTGCCCAGAATCTCTTTCCCAAGTCTGCATCAAACACCAGACTCTTAGCCTTCTCCACAACCGTCCTGTTGTTCCGTTCGCATAATCCATTCTGCTCCGCTGTGTAAGGATTTGTTTTTTGATGTATAATACCTGCACCTTGTAAATATTTGGCAAATACCTTATTGCAAAACTCCAAACCGTTGTCCGTTCTCAGACACCTTATTTTCTTCTCAGTTTGATTTTCCACCAATATCTTAAACTGTTTAAAATACTCGAACGCTTCATCTTTTGTTTTTAAGAAGTAAACAAAAGCCATTCTACTGTAGTCATCAACCAGCAAAAGAAAATATCTCGAGCCGCCTATTGATTTTACTTCCATAGGCCCGCACAAGTCTGCGTGCACTCTCTGGAGAACTTCTGTGCTTCTCACACCCACATGAGAAAAAGGTAGTCGAGTTTGCTTAGCCTCACAGCATACAACACAATTTTCTTTGGTTATGTGAAGTTTGTCTTGAAATGACATCCCGGTGACTGCACCTTCATTCATTTTATTGAGGTCATCACTGTTGATGTGACCAAATCTGCGATGCCACACATTTCCCGTCGCTGATGCCAACAAACAACTGTCAAATTTCACTGTATTTAACTTGTAGACACCTTCGGTCAAATTCGCAGTAGCTACCAACACGTTGTCCTTGTTGTAAATACAACATCTTTCTTGCTCGAATGACACTTTATTGCCCTTGCGCATCAATTCGCTGACCGACAATAAATTCGTTGCTAAGCTCGGTATATACAACACTTCCGTGACTGGAATCTCGTACTCAATACCCTCAGCTTCTGTGGTGATACGCACATCGCCACTGCATTCAACAGGTATTCTACTTTTGTTAGCAACCACTATTTCATTTACGCGAGGTTTGTTTGACACATTTGTCAACCACTGTTTATTCGGAGTCATGTGTTTACTTGCACCAGAATCTATATAAAAATCAGAGCTGCTAAACTTTGCGCTCAAAAATACTGCACTAAATGCGTTTGATTGCTTTTTCTTTTCTGATTTATCAATCATCGTGCACTGATTTCTGTAATGTCCCGGCTGTTTGCATTGATAACAGGTTATGTTTTTCTTATTTGTCGATTTGACACTGACATTATTTGATCTAGCCATAGATACATTCTTGGTGTTGCCAGTTTTATACTTGTGAAAACCTTTTACAGCAAACGCCCCACTACACTCCGATTCACTCGATTCCATGTCGAGCAGTTTCGACTTGATGACATCTGCGTCGATTGGAATACCTGAGTGTTCTATTGCCATTATCATTGGCGAAAACTTGTCCGGCAATCCTGCCAACAGTAACGATCCAATCCATTGTTCGTTTATGTCAAATCCCGTACCTCTCAACCGCTGCGATGTTTCAACAACTTGAGTTACGTATGACGTCATTGAATCACAATTCTCCAGCCTGATTGATATTAAATTACGAAGAAGGGTTATTTTCCTGGAAAAACCTCGATCGTCGAACATTGATCTTAACTTCTCCCATAATTCCTTTGCAGTCTTCGTAGTTTTAATATGTACATATAGGGAAGGATCTATTGTCAAAACTAGCTTCGCTCTGGCTTTTGCGTCAATATCGGCACTTGCCGCCGCCGTTTTACTGTCGGAAGGCACATCCGCTCCTTGTATGATGTGAAACGTTCCCTCCAAGACGAGTAAATTCTCAGCCGCAAACGCCCACTCATCGTAGTTTTCTCGGCCCTTTAACTTTGGCACATTTGCGATGAAGTTCGAAGCCATTATTTGCACAACACAACAAAACAACAATAATCTGGATTAATCTGATCGAAACACTACTTTTCTTTATAAATATATGGTCTGGGCCATAACCTAATGAAACTCATGTGACAGTTGCAAACACACTGATTTATTTCGTTTTAAACACGACATGAGTTGTTTAAAAGATACACAACAGATGGCAGCAGTGGTATGCATTTTGTTACATTTCCTACAATATCACTTCGGGATCTCGCGTTATTTCCACTGTCTTAGTAATAGGCTCCCGTTTTACCCTTTGGGTACGGAACACTAAAAAATTTCAAATTTTTGGATTGTTAGTATAGGTTTCGTATGTGTTTGTTAATAACTAGCTTCTGCCCGCGACTTCATCTGCGTAGACCCGGGATAAAAACTATCCTATATTTTAATTCAAACTATAAACTAAAGGCCTCCACCCACCGACCGCGTGTCGTGCGCGGCGCGTGGCGGGTGCGGTTGAAGCGGTATATTCACACCGCAAGCGTGCGGCGTGTAGTAACGCGTGTGCAGCGCGGGCCCGCGCGGGTCAGCCGCATCATGTCTCTCTCAATACCAACACATTTGATATGTATCTCACTATCTCTATCACACTCAGCAGCGCAGCAGCTGCGCGGCAGCTGCGCGGGCCTGCCGCGTCAGTGACGCGTTAGCAACGCGTGTGCAGCGCGGCATATCTCTCTCACTACCAACACATTTAATATGTATCTCACACATAGAAATTATTACAATCAGCAGCGCGGCAGCTGCGCGGAACCGCGCTTGACACGCACGACACGCGGCCGCGCAGCCGAGTTTTAACTTTAGCGCCGCGGGCCCGCGCGGGCCCGCGTTCGGACCGCGTTCGATGTGTGTTTGAAGTGTAGTTTCAATGCTTAACAACTTGCGCGGGCCCGCGCAGTACACGCGCCGTGCACGACACGCGTTCGGTGGGTGGAGGCCTTAACTATCTTCGTATAAGATTTCATCCGTATACCGGTTAACCTGTTTAAGCGTTATTGAGTAACAAACATCCAATCATCTAAACATCAACAAATCCAAACATCTAAACATCCAAACATTCAAACTTTCGCATTTATAATATTAGTAAGAAGTACGATTTACTTTAAAAACAAACCTTTAATGTATAAATTTTCTTATTTATTGCATACAATTAACACTTACAGTCAAGTCTTACGTGCTAATCGTTGTTACATTTATTAATAGCTAACATGCATTATTAAATAACAGGTGCAGTGAAATTATTATTATAAGTACATTCATATTAAAATAACACATTACATTAGAGTTTAGAAGCTATTACACAAAAGAGATCGAGGGAGTAAAATAATTGGTTAAATGTTAAATCGGGGAATTACTATAATTATGATAATTTAGATCACATAAAGGCGACTTCGACTTCGACTTTCGACATTTTTTGTACTCCGCCAAGCTGTTCATTTAAGGCATAAATATTTCCAGATTTCCTTTCCTTACCGCATGCATTGCTTTCCGACAGCAGCGAACGTGTTAACTTGAGGCGTAGTGACAACATTTTCCAGGTAGGTATAGTCACGGAATTTGATTGTTGAGCCATTTAGGGGTCACAATGGTGGACAATTCATATCATATGTATTGATAAACCATATAACCTTCATCCCTAAATGGCTCAACAATCAAATTCCGTGACTGTACATACTATGGGTGCTTGTGTATTCCGGCATCGACAAACGCTGCCACGTCACATTACTGCTCACGTTGATGCTTCCTTTGATCTCAGTTCGATTTCCTCTGTGCGGAGGTAAATCTGGCATGCCATTTCACATGTTTATATGACAGGGTGAAATATTTTTTTGTTTACGCTAGTGTTCGGTCTTTTCTGTGGAGACATTCAAGGATCCACGTTTTATGGCCTAATTTTGCTTGAGCTTTACAGCCATATCTATGCAAATTGATTTTCAAGCTTATGATTTGAATGGTATAAACAATTCTATTGTACCTACCTAAACTGGTACCTATTATTACATTGTCTACAAAACAGTCACCAATTTTTTCCCTGATTTTAAGTTCCTTCCACGTGCTCATACGTGTCATAACGAGTGCGCGTAACTATCATATTGATATACAAAACGTCAAGTGAGAGAGCCCTCTTGAGTATAATCCTTGCACGGATCCATCTCCTGATACACCGAGCGTCTAAGGAGCGTTGCACTACAAGTAATTAGACATAGACATAGACATATTTATTCAGTAAACAATACAAGATTGTGTTTGAATTTCTTACAGCTAACAATATAATATCTTATATCTAATAACGAATAACTACACTCTAATATCTAATAACTACACACTCTACTTACTCTCTATCAAATATTTCGTCAACACTATAAAAGCACCCTCTTAACAAAAATTGCTTTAATTTTTCCTTAAAACTATTATATTTTACGATGCCTTTTAGCTCTACAGGAAGTTTATTACACAACTTGACAGTCTGGTTCCTAGTACATTGCTTCTCTATAGTAGTCGTCGGGCAAAACAATGTTTTTTATATTTCTGGTGCGCGTTTGTACACGAATCTTTTGTTCTTCATATGATTCGAACCTTGTTTTATGTTTAACAAATTCAGTGAGCAGTATAAGAACGTATAAACTAGGCACCGTCAGAATCCCTAATGTCTGAAAGTATTCGTAAAAAGAAAGTATTAATTACACATTTAACGGGTTACTCGACGTTTTGAAATAGGTAATACAGTAGTTTACTTCTGTAATAATCTGTCACTGTCAGATTTATATATATAAATTGACATTCAGATCTACCTAACGTTCGCAAAATGCGTTACATGATCAACCTGCAGGTATACACACTTTTAAGAATAAGAAAAAGATTTTTTTTATTTGCCATAAAGATAAAGAAAAACAAAACACATACGAGTACAATACAAGAAATAAAAACAAAATTTGATTTAGTTCAGACTATGCAACACTCCATAGTGTACATGCTAATACAGCTATCTCTTCCTATAAAATATGTTGCTATATAAAAACTATTTCTCGCTCTTAGGAAGAACGAGACGGAATCCGATTTCGGCAACAGCGACGGCGTATACATAATAGTGGACCTATAGAACTGAGACTGATTTAAAAAAATATTAAAATTCGAAAAACTGTATCTAAAAAAAAACTATGTAATTATTAATAGAACCTCCGTGTGGTGTCGGGTTAGAATAGCACCACCCCCTTTCTTCCTGTGGGTGTCGTCGCAGAGAGAGAGTCGACCTAGGGAAACGGGTTTAAGTGTGTTGTGGGCGATGGGCTAGCGACCTGTCACTGCGATATCACATTTTGTCGATCTTTTATACCCACATTTATGCTGAAAGTGGTGCTGGAACACAAGTGAGCATTTCTTAAAAAAAATGCCACTATTACTTATTAGTTGTACTTCTAGGAATTTTATGTTAACTATTTCAGCTCAGAATCAGGAGCTCTTTCGACCCTGGTAGGACAAAAAACTGTCCCAAGGATATTTTTCCTATTGTGTTACTATTTACCTTATACTTTGTATGGTGGTAAGGTAATACAATAGGAAAATGCAAAAATGTATGGACATTTCGGGATACTTTTTTTCTCCTATTGGGATGGAGACATCGTGATTTTGAGTAGAAATAACATAAGTTGCAGAAAATCTCCGAAATTACGGTAGCCCAGTGGTTCAGGCATGCGGCTGTCAAGTGGTGTTGTTCGAATCCCGGCTCGTACCAATGAGTTTTACGGAACTTACGTACGGAATATTTATTGTTAGCTTTCCGGTGAAGGAAAACATAGTGAGAGAGTTTTTCCTCTGGGCTGGAAGGTCAGACGGCAGTCGCTTGCGTAAAACTACTGCCTATGCCAAATCTTGGGATTAGGTTTCAAAGTGAACCCCGGGCTCGTTAACCCATTCAGGGCCCATGACGACACATATGCGTCAGGCCGCCGTAGTCGCTTTCCGCTACATACGAGGAAAACCACGGGATCGGCTACGAGCGTAGCGCGTAGCGATTCTGGGCAATGAATGTGTTAAGGGCGCAACCGGGAATAATGCTAAGACGATGATGAATACACGTCGACACCGAGGGCACGTAAGGACTCTATGTAATAAGTAGTATGTAATGTCTGATAGGTCAAGCCTTTAGAGCATCTCCTCTGTTGAAGATATCACTTTTCATTCGCTCCTAGAAATCGTCCATCCTCAACTGCACCAACCACTTCCATTCCGGCGCTTCGCCACTTGCTCCCACGCCGAGGGCTCAATATTACACAGCTTAATAACATTGTCTCTTCTGAACACCGTTAAAACATCACTACTAAATGCATTATTCAGATGAAATATACACATCCTCGATTTAATTAACTACCGCACCTGCTGAAAACATCAGCGAGATTGCTCTAACCACGTGCACACGTATAATGTGTCTTTGTTGCAACAGCTAACTTTAATAATTACCTCCGACGCAGCTTCGCCTTGTGTGCATAAATTATCATCCGGTGATACGCCGAGGTCTACCTGACTTAACAAATCGCATATCAATTTGTTGCGTTAATTATCTATGCGTTGCGGCCGCTCGAACTATAAGTAGGGCAGTTTCAGGTGATAATGTGGACACGCTGGACAAAGCACCAATTTTTTTTTCAGGTACTAAAAAAAAATAAAAAAAAATGTTTATTTCAGACCGAGATCCATACTGTGTTAAGCCCATAGCTTTAAGTTTTTGATAGGAATCAACTCCTCCGTAAGCCATCTTTAATTTTATGGGGGTCATTTTGAATTATACGTATAATATCATTAATATCTCGAGTTCTAAATAACATAGAATCACAAACTTAGTGTCAATATACATATCTGTGTTGAGTAAATTCTATCATTTAAGCAGATTATTAAGTAAACAAACTGCTTTTAGTATATTATGCATTAGCGGATTCCGTTATTACTTATGGGCTTAGCGTATATGGTAGAACTTTCCAAACATATTTGGAAGAAATCAACAAGTTACAATCCAGATCCATAAAGTACCTACTTAGTCAATAAAAATACCAAAAACAAATATAGAGGCAATTATGATAAGTTATACAAAATCTGTAAAATTCTACCTATACATGAAAGGGTTAATTATCTAATAGGTGTAGAAATTTATTTTAATGATGAGTTTAAGGTGCTGAAGCAAAGTAAATATAAAACGAGAAATATTAGACTAGGGAAATATGTACAAAGTTATGCTTACAATTATTATGGCAGACGAACTTAGGTGCATATATGGTTATATACCTGTAAAAAATGAGCGCGGTCTCGCCAACAAACTGTTCCGTCAGTTTGGCGAGTAAATTTTAAATTGAATATGTGTTTATGTATCTTCTTGAAAATAATATAATATATATATATATATATATATATATATATATATATATATATATATAACAAATATATATATGTATATATATTTGGGGTCAAGGAAATCAACTAGATATTTTTTAGAGTCGAGTTCCCAAAGGATATCAAACGGAACCCTGTTCCTAAGCTTCCGCTGTCCATCCGGCTGTCCGCGTATCAGCAATAGCTAGACTGTTCAAATTTTCACAGAAGTTGTTTTTCTATTGCTGCTTTAACGTATACATTCATAAAAATTTAAAATAAATTTAAAATTAAACAGTGCTCTCATACATGACACGTAATTTTATGGCGTTTTTTTGCCCGACCATAACAATCGGTATATCTCTAAAACCTAAATAAAAATATAATAACGTTAATAATTGGTTTTTTAACATAACTTAAACCAACTCTAAGAATAAAGATGTTTACATGTATATGCAGTATTATATCGGTAAAATACTTATCTAGTTGAATTCCCTGACCCCAAATATGTATATTTAAACACCAAGCTTGTGATTCTAAGTGTCTTAGAACTCGAAATATTAATAACTAACTATAATTAAAAATGGCCGCCATATTATATATATATATATATATATTCATATATTATGCAAATGAAAACTTACATACTATACATTTATATTCTCGCCAAACTGTTACGTTTGATGGCGAGACGCGCTACATTTTAATATAACTTAACCTATTATACTCATCTTATAAAATAAATTAGGTAACAATTTCGTGGGCCCCATACCAAACAAATTATATATATATATATATATATATATATATATATATATATATATATATATATAATAAAATTATATATATATTAAAATTATGTATATATATATATATAATATATATATATATATGGCCGACGGAGGAGTTGGTTCCTATCTAAAACTAAAAGCTATGGACCTAACAAGTGCCTGAAAAAAAAGGTGCTTTTGTCCAGCGTCTCCACATTTAGGACAATTTGTTCGAGCACTCTGCCCCACTAAATACCTGGTCAATATTATAGGGATGTTCACAGATGGTCAAAGCTGCAATTTTTTTTTGATAGTATGAAGTTTGTATGGGAATAGCAAGTAATGTCAGAATTTTATATGGTCAAACAGCGTTCATTATACAATTTTATTTAAATTTGCTAAACTAAGTTTAATTATGGTGGTTGTCCTCATAAAGCGAAGATTTACGAAGCAGGATAGGAAAACAAAAAAAAGACCGGGTTGCACTCTGGGAGTACCGGCAGAAGTGAAAACTCAAAGACATTGTAACAGTTTTTCGATCAGGTCAAGTGTTCGTCTTACGGTCACGTGACCTGTCTCGAATCTCACGTTTTACGAATCCTACGGTCACGTGACCTGTGGCGAGTTTAACTATTTTCCCCATCACAATAAGAGCACAGCGCCGCTAAAGAAGTTTTCACTTCAAAAATCAGAACTTCTCGAAGCAGGACCCATTAAATTGACAAAAGCATAACGTACTATCAGAATAAGTTTGACAATGATACAATATTGGTATGTTATATGTCGAACCAGATTAACCTCAAGCTGTACTTACCTGCAGCCTTAGTTAGCTTAACTTAACACTATACTAAAGTTTGTTGCTCTCGTTCTATTTGTTTGTGGGTGAGCGAGACTGAAGTTTGTAACGTTATTTTACACGGTTGTAACGCTATATTTATTTACCTTTATTTCTATCGTTTCGACACGGGTTTCTAAACTTAAATCTCGGGAGATATCTTCGGATCTCTGCGCGGATACTGTGAGTGTAGTGCCGTGCCCTAGACAAATAAAGGTTGTGGACTTTTTCGGGTATACCCTACACGTTTTTATCGACTTCTGTAGGGTAGTGAAATATTGTGCACCCATATCTCTGTTGACAACTTGCTGGGACGACAGTAATCTGCGACCATGACCGGTGCAACCCGTGTCGAAACGTCAGAATTAAAGGCAAATAAATATCGCGTTAGACCCGGGTAAAATAATATCTATACATATAATAAAGCTGAAGACGGTCGAAACTCTGTGCATGGAAGATATTCGAAAAAAAGTTTGCTGGGGATACTTAGAATCGATAACAGAACACGATCCAAAAGTTTTTAGAATTTTGGTCTGTTTGTCTGTTTATTTGTGTACGCGCATCACGTGAAAACGGCTGAACGGATTTTGATACAGACTACTAATCTGTCGAGAAAATTCCCAGCCGGAGCGTTGGCCGACCTAATCTTTTGTGATAAAGCGAAAAATTACACACACACACACACACACACACAGACATACACACACACACACACACACACACAGACATACACACACACACACACACGGCATCTAGATTAAACATAGAAATTAGCTAAGCTTAGCAAACAATCTTAAAAAATGAGATGGTGCTATGTAGTAAAAAAATAGTACCAATTAAATTAATGAAATAAACAGTTAATATTTTTTTTACACAAATCTTTGAAGTCGACTGTACCTGCAACACATGTAAATTGTAATGACCAGGCTCACACGGTAACCCGCATCTTTTCCAGCGTCATTCGAGTTGGTTTAATGTCTGGTCTTCTTATAACTCTTTCTTTGGACGACCAGCCGGTTAGCCTAGTGGATAGTCACGCCGCCTACGAAGCTGAAGGTTCAAATCCTAGTAACGGCAAATATTTGTGTGATGAGCATGACTATTTGTTTCTGAGTTTTGGATGTTTTCTATAAATCAAAGTAGGTATTTACATCTATAAAATATATCGTCGCTTAGTACACATAACACGGGCCTATTTGGACTTGGGGCTAGTTCGATTTGTTTAGGATTGTCCCGTAATATTTATTTATTTATTTCCGATTACTTTCCCATTTGTGATATCTGATGAAGTTTTCGTGTCGTACCAGGTGGCAGATTTTTCCTATTTACCTCTTATAACGGCCGAAGCACATGATTAGCCTATGTCGTAAGCTATCGAAATACTATGTTGAATTGTACTCAGAGCTCGCCAGAAGCGAGCTGCTGAATATGTATTGCGGCCTCAGTCTTGCTTTTGTTGAGTCCACTCGTGTAAATTAGTAACGGTAATTTCAAAACAAATAGCCTTTGTGTCGGTTCCATTCAACACTGCATGTTTGAAACGCTTGGTACCCTCTAGCTGGCAGGACTCAAAGCAGAACTGCTAATAAATAAAGAGATAGGTAGTAATTTAAATATTTGGGGACAATCTTTCACAATTAGAACTGGCTCTATAGTAAGCTCAATATGGCGTATGTTATGGGCACTAGATGAAGTTATATGAAATAGTTATAAGCACTTTAAAAACATTAAACAATGCAAAACACAAAAAAACATGCTTATCATGAATATTTGCCCTTATCTGGATTCGAACTCAAAAGACAGCCAGGCTTAATAACGTAGGTAACTAAAAAACCGGTCGTCAAAACAAATACATTCCATAACAGATGTTTGTAGTCGAACTCGGTCCGTTACATAATTAATACAAGTTAAATAAGTTAACAAAGTTATATATTAAATATTGATCCCAGCGAAAAAGTGTAGAGCATCTGTTTTGGATAAAGATAAAGATATTTTATTGCAAGAACAGTATACAAGATCATAATAACAAGTAGAGTTCTAATGTTCGACCTACAAATAGGCATGCAATAAATTATATTAATAGTTTGTTTGTTTTAAGTATACAAAATTTTTAAAATATTTAACATAAATGTCACAATGTTATTTTAAATGTCAGATTATTATTATTACATTGCAGTTGTGTGTCAAAATCAGGCAAATCATTATTATGTCATTCATTTAAAAGGTCCTGAATGGAATAGTAGCATTTTTCAAGAAGCCAATTTGTTATGACTTTGCCAAATTGATTCCGGGGGCATTCCTTAATTTGCGTCGGTAAATTATTGAAAGTTTTAATTGCCATACAATACGAATTATTACTAAAAATATGCGTTTTAAAATATGTTGAGGAAGCTATATGTAGATTACTTACTTAAGTCGTAAGCTCGGCCGAATTTCACCTTCCCATACAAACGTAGTTACGCTCTCAGTTTAAAACTACGTGTTGAATTGTGACGAAACTTTGCATATACATACATTGACATGAGGTATATCTATGTCTGTAATTAGTTTATATGGTTCCAGTTTATCAAACAAACGAAATACAGCAAAAACAAGTTTTGTATGAAAAACTTAAATTCGCTGTATTTTTTTTACTATGATATAAGAAGCTACATAAACCAATTACAGACGTAGATATACCTCATGTCATTGTATATGCAAAGCTTCGTTACACTCCAACACGTAGTTTTAAAATGAGAGCGTAACTACGTTTGTATGGAGAATCGAGCTTACTGCGGACTCTTAAAAGAACACTTTTGGCATGGGCCCCCGTTAACGTGTTTACGAAAAACTAAAAAAAGGGACCTTAAGGTACACGCTACCCTACCCGTAAGTACTTTTAGTATGTTGTAAAAGACACATTTACCTACAACTGTACCAAAACTCGCTTACACACGAATTATTTCCCCTATTTGACAGTATTTGGTCTTCGTTAGGTGTGCATGCAGTATCGATACAGGTGATTTTGACAGCTGATGTACGGCTAGTGTCGCGCGTTCGTGAAACCCGCGTTTATATCGCTGCAAAAAGTTACTGGTGTAACCGCACTAAAATGTGTGGTCCCGTCAAGTGTAGTCTATGTCAGCTGACAAAATAACAGCACAAAACATCGTTTTACAGCGTAATAAATTGCAAGTTCAGACCCAATTTATCTGCCTGGTACTGGCAGGACTAAAGACAAACAAAACCAATTAATTGTGTTCTACTCTCAGTCTATTATGACAACTAGACGAGCCTCCGGAGGTTTTACGTATTTTCAAGCGAATAGTTAATAGCTACGTGGCCTGAATTTTGTCACTACTAAATTATATTTGTTTATTTAAACTTTATTGTAAAGCAACAAGTTACAAATGCAAAAGGCGCATTTAATGCCACGAGGCATTCCTTTTGACAGGGAACCTTTAGTTTTAATATTTATATATCTAGATCAAGCCAAGTTCAAGTCTTGGCGAGACTGCAGTCACGTGT
This sequence comes from Epinotia bilunana, assembly GCA_947049275.1. NCBI lineage: Eukaryota > Metazoa > Arthropoda > Insecta > Lepidoptera > Tortricidae > Epinotia > Epinotia bilunana. Next base: position 22,276,364 of record OX346257.1, read on the forward strand.
TTATATTACATATAGTAAATACTTCTTAATTGTTGGTGCGGCACACGTTATGACAAAGAAATATGAAAAGAGCAAGAGCGCAAATATGGCCTGCAAACAGGGTTTTCCGCACCCATAGCGGGTGGTAGTTATCACTTTATGACAGTGGGATGATTTCGTAACTTTTCGTACGTTAGGACAACGCAACTGTCATTTTCTCATACTAAAAGTTACATTCGAGGTTCTCGAGTGGCGACCACGTACTGGAAGGCGCGGCGTGGGTAAGCCCCCTACAAGGTGGACTTGATGACCTGGTAAAGGTTGTGGGAGTCCGCTGGATGCGGGTGGCGCAGGATTGGTCACTTTGGCACTCTTTGGGGGAGGCCTATGGCCAGCAGTGGACGTCTTTCGGCTGATATGATGATGATGATGAAATAGTACATTACGTACCTAGGGCGGTGAATTAGTGAGTGGCCCAGATCGCAGGTGTTTGTTGCCCGAACCGAAGGTGAGGGCCATAAATATGCGATCTGGGGCAATACGAATAACCGCCCGTGGTGAGTACACAATTTTACGTCTTCACCTGGCCACAATGCGAGTTTTACCGTACGCGCAGTTAAACTCGCATTATGGCCAGGTGTGGCGTAAATTATATTGTAGGTGCATTCCAGTCAATATAACGGTGAAATATCATGTTCTAAATAATTTTTCTGTTTATATCAATCCTGTTTCCAACAGCGAGATTTACGTAGTTTGTTGTTTTCACAGCAGTACGAAATGTACAGTTGGATTATAAGTAAAATTGTGTACTCACCACGGGCGGTAATTCGTAAAGCCCCAGATCGCATATTTATGGCCCTCACCTTCGGTTCGGGCCACAAACACCTGCGATCTGGGCCATTTACGAATTCACCGCCCTAGGTACGTAATGTACTATTATTGCATACCTCACACAAACAAAGCAGTTAGAAAGAGAAACAATACAATAACATGTAGGTAGAGGTAGACAACAGGCGATCTTATCGCTGAAGAGCGATCTCTTCCAGACAACCTTTGGGTATCGGAGAAAGAGATAATACTAGATAATGTAGTAGGTGATGGTGCAGAGATTATAATCAGCCAAAAATTAAAATAATTATATACATATACGTACATAAATAGCTCTGTATATAAACATATATACAAATATCACAAATACATAAACAATCAGCCAAAAAATATAACCCTGACCGTTAGGGGAGAGACAAGTAATGTTCTTTAAGAAGAGATTTGAAGTTGCCGATAGATTTAGCTTGTCTTATATCAAGAGGGAGAAAGTTCCACAGTCGAATAGCCTTAAAAGTAACCGAACTACTGAAAAATTTGGAAGATGACGAAGGCACAGTTAATAGCAAATTGTTAGAAGATTAGATCTTAGAAGAATTAAAAGATCTCCAGAATTAAAATAACTAAAACGCTCTTTGAGATAGCGGGGAGTTACAAGGTTAAAAAGGACACTAAACAGAAGCGAAATAATGTGAGAGTTACGGCGATAACGCATAGGGAGCCACTTGAGTGTGGAACGGAAACTAGGAACGTGGTCATATTTGCGAAACCCAAATATGAACCGAATGCAGGCATTTTGGAGACGCTCAAGCTTATTAAGCTGCTCCTCAGAAAGGTCGAGATAGGATACATCAGCGTAATCAAGAATAAGAAGAAGTATAGTTTGTGCAAGCGCAATTTTAGTTGCAGTAGGCAGAAAATTACGAAGCCGTCTGAGAGACCCTACTGCAGCAAATACCTTCCTGCTCACTTCACTCACTTGAGGCACCCAAGACAAGGAGCGATCCAAAGTGATCCCAAGATTTTTCACTTCCATCGAGTAATCAATCTAACTCCCATCAAAAAGTATTGGAGGGAGATTTACAAAATCAACTCTAGAAATCAGATTGTTGCTGCCAATAACAATGACTTGGGTCTTCGCTGGGTATACACTTAGACCATATCGTTGACTCCATTTCAGAATGCGTACCAAGTCATCATTAGTTCTTTCTATGGCAGTACGGAGATCACCAAGCACGGATTGTGTATAATATGATGAGTATCTGATGATAATAATTCTAACCCCAGACCTTTATGATGAATCATATCAGCCGAAAGACGTCCACTGCTGGACATAGGCTTCTTCCAAAGAATGCCAAAGTGACGAGTCCTGCGCCACCCGCATTCAGGTTAGCCCTAATCATTAATAATTACAACGCTTTCGGAAAACCTGACACTCTCATCCAAGTATTGATTCATGGCTTTTCTATGTTTAAAGCTAAATGTGTCGTCGCTGAAACTGAGGTACGCGGCAGATTGAGGACGTGAGCAATATCATGAGTACGTCGCAAAACTGGCAATATCATGAATATAACCCTCAAAAATTTGTATCGTTTGCCGCTCCATGCAAATAAGCATACGAAACTTGCAAAAATCGGTGTGACAATGGGTTTTTGGCAAAACGGATTACTATAAAAAATGCAATAATGTTTTGGATTGATGTATTTTGATACTTTCTTTAAGCGCGCGTTTCACGATCGCTACAGATGGTTTGCATCGACAGTTTATGGCGTTCGCGGCAAAAAGTCGTGTGTAATCGCCCTAACTCCCGACAACACACTGAAAGCAATCACTTGTAGCCGCTCGAGCGTGAGGGTCAGTATTAGTAGTTAAGTGCCCGCGGAAGAGCGACGTGAAGCCTGCACGTAATTAGTTACGTCTGTCCGCGCACGGGCTCCTAATGGACTTCGCATGATTTAACGTAGATCATTTGAACTCTGTTTTGTAACTCTTAAGGCATAGGTCACAATGCGGTAGGCCAAAATTTCCAATTTAGAGGGCTATGGGTTCTAAAATTAGCCAACCAAAAAAGTGATAAATCTTCTATTTATTTTTTGTGGATTGATGCTATGTCAACTATACCAGAAGACTAAATACTACGAGACTGTAAACGCGCTCCAGTTTTTTGGTCCAGTGCCCGTAAAACGCTGCATTGTCACAGGTTGTTCCAGGTCACTCGAATTCCAGTATGAAATTCGGTTGATTTTTCTTGGCTGCCCTAGAAAAACAAGTCGGGAAGCGCTAAGTTAATTATAATGGCGGCTGCGACAGTGGCACCGCGCCAACAAACACCTTCAACACCGGTAATAATAACGCCATTCCGAACTTGCCTTTTTTTATTAAGTTTAACTTGATTTCCTACTTAGGCAAGTTTAATGTGTGCTGCGAATACGCTATTCGAAATTTTTAATACATATACATAATACATAATACGAAATTTTTATGAAACATAGCCTAACGGCCCGGTCGAGGGCTGTCCATATATTATGTCATTTCAAAGTAGGGGGGGGGGGGTCTGACCATTGAACGGTATGACGTTAGTCAGTTTATTAGGCGGGGAAGATCCATTAAAGGAATTAACAGGATGATGATAGGGGCGGGGAGGGGGGTCAAAAATCGACAAAAAAACGAAGTAATATATCGACAAGCCCTTGCTGCTAGGTTAGGACACCTAGAATTAGAGGAGTCACAGTGATGCGTGTACCGACTCTTAATTGATTTTAGGCTGTCCAATGTTGCCTCTTACTCACAACAGCGTATCCTGTGAGCTCCGGCGGCCTAGCTCACCCTTAGGAATTCAAGATGAAATACTTGCAAAGCAAGTCATCAGTGTTATTATCGCTGCGGTGTTATGCAAACTCCTCAGTTCATCATCACACCAGCCGAAAGACGTCCACTGCTGGACATAGGCCTCCTGGAGCGACCGGTCTGGACTCCCGCGACCTTTACCAGTCTACCTTGTCCACGCTGCGTCTTCCGGTACGTGGTTACCACTCGACAACCTTTCCGCCCCAACGGCCATCGGTTCTACGTGCTATGTGCACCACCAACTGCCACTTAAGTTTAGCGATGCAGAGGGCTATATCAGTTACCTTGGTTCTGCTTGGTTCTGAACTCCTCAGTTGGATTGATTGCCCCAAACATGAGCGAGCTACAATTCCGATGTGCCCTTGCCTTGCTCAAAAATAATTCCTCTTTTGTTTTGTATATATGTGTGGGTACTAATGTTTTGTCCGAATGCCAGTTTATATTGCAGTGGCCATTAAATTGTCGTGGAAGATTAATTCTGACAAGCTGCGATGTGTTCGTTCATTAGCGCTCAAGTGTTCGTGGCGGGGCACAAGCTAGTGATGTGCCAAGGAAAATATTCAGCTGCCAAAAAAAAATACGGGAAGCCATAATAATTATTTAGGAATAGTAATGGTAACAGTACCTTAAAAAAGTTATTTTGATTGTTCCTGGGTTTAAAATTCTTGTTTCGAACATGTTAGTATTGACGTAATTGCCAGTGTCTATTTATATTGTTGTGTGTTTTAGGCAATTGCGTCTATATAAACATGTTCTAAACAAGAAGTATATCTCAAGAAACAATTTCAAAACAAATGCTGCTGCTAACACTGAATGTTGCCGGGAAAATTGCCGTAAATTTAACATTCTCGGTAAGCACATCACTAGCTTGCAATGTACATCACTAAGCACGTTCATGTTGCACTTAAACATGTTAACAAATTGACACACTATTTTACTTTATTACTATGGCGCGTTTTGGACGTTATTCAACGTCCATCAATTTGATTGAGAGAAACACATTATCAGCGTTTGGATGCCATAGAACATTGAAATGTTACTAATTCACGATGGGCCACGGCCTAAATTCGGTTTGTTTCTTTTCAAATTCTAAACACTTTTCAATATGTTTCGCGTGCTCGCTCTGACACTTTATCTGGGTTCAGGTGCGAGCGCGTTATCTCATTTTTAGGGTACCGTAGTCAACAAGTAACCCTTAAAGTTTCGCCATGTCCAGCTGGCCGTCCGTCCGTCCGTCCGTCTGTCCGTCCGTCTTCGGCTTAGCTCAGCACGGCTAGCACGCGACGGCGCGAGCTCTCTCGATTTTTCTCGCACTGTCCGTCTCTCTCTTATTAGAATACTTAAAAGAAGAGGTATAGTGCGGTAAAAATCGAGAGTATGTCGCGGCCGTCGTGTGCTAGACGTGCAGTAACCTTACTACTAGAAAACTGTAATTCGGCATGGGTTAAAGATCAATAACAGCGACAAAAAAAAATTGTTTTTTTTTAAATGGTGGTGCTACACCTAGGGTGGAAATGTATTTTTTTTCTCGTTAAATCCATAGTGTGGGGTATCGTTGGATGGCTTGTTCAAAAATAATATGGGTAAAATAATTAGTGATTCGTTTGCGACATATGTGCCTTTAAATCCCAAATTTTTGTTAGTCATGTGTCCCCCCCCTTGCCGGCTAAATAGCTGTTACTGGAAATGTGAAAAAATCGTGGCAGTAGTACATATAATGAATTTAAAATGAAAAGTATCACGGCTAAGTAAGCATAACTAGTTACCGAGTAATAGTCGACCAACTTAAAATGTACTCAGAAAGGCCACCTTTCGTACAAATTCGGTTGCCGCAACCATTTAGTTGGCGCGCGCGTGTCGATTTAACTAAGAAAGACAGGCAACTACGGAACCCTAGACTGCGCGTGGCCCGACACGCACTTGGCCGATTTTTTAGAGATCAAAATTCAATAATTTGCAACCTTAATGCCTCGAATCGACCTTAACATGACGATTACCGCCAACTTTCTCTCGTTCATATAAGTGGAGCGTAGGTAGTAATATTTCCTTGCGGGATAATCTCGCCTGAGTAACATTCCCGGGAAGCACATCACTACATTGCGGCGTACATCGCGGAGTACCCGGCGATTACTGCGGACGGGACGGGGAGTAATGTGGTGTTTAACGCCGACTTACATACATGTTGCTAGCTCACTATACAAACGAACACACTGTGCCATGTGATGGATTACTACAGACGTTTTTGGACGTTAGTCAATGTCTGTCCATGACTATGACTATGGCGGATTACTTCGTAGGTTTACTTTCTAAGGTCTAAGGTCTACGTCAATTTCGCAAGTACCGTAAACACTGTGACACGTTTTTTAAGTCTCAACCGAAAATCAGCGCCGCCGCCGTTCTTAAGACAGGGTTACGGCTCATTTCATGACATTTTTTTAAATTCTATCTCATCTCAGAACGGCAATCACGCGACGGCGCGCGAGCTCTCGATTTTTCTCGCACTATCCGTCTCTCCCTTATTAGAACACTTAGAACAGGAGGTATAGTGCGATAAAAATCGAGATTAAGTCGCGGCCGTCCCATGATAGACGTGCTCTGCTCTGTTTTATTATTATTATTATTATAACGGGGCGTGTGAAGATTCCGGGTTCGAACCCCGGCTCGTACCACTGGATTTTTCAAAAAACTTCATCGTCATCATCATATCAGCCGAAAGACGTCCATTGCTGGACATAGGCCTCTCCCAAAGAGTACCAAAGTGACCGGTACTGCACCACCTACATCCAGCGGACTCCAACGACCTTTACCAGGTCATCAGTCCACCTTGTCCTACCTGAGCCTACCCACGCCGCGCCTTCCGGTACGTGGTCGCCACTCGAGAACCTTTCCACCCCAACGGCCATCGGTTCTACGATTAATTAATTAATTTAATGGTTCAGCAACAGTTATTACATTGATACTTACAGATAGTTTATAGTTAAGTGTCTTATGCTTAATGTATAACTACTTACGGGTAAACACAGCAGCGATTCGGAGGGCTATATCGGTTACCTTGGTTCTGCTGCGGATAGCCTCGTTTCTGATGCGATCACGCAGAAAAACTCCCAACATAGCCCTCTCCAATGCCCTTTGGGTGACTTTGAGCCTTCTTATGAGGCCCATAGTAAGCGACCACGTTTCAGTGCCATATGTCATCACTGGCAACACACACTGGTCAAAGACTTTCGTCTTGAGACACTGCGGAATATTGGACGAAAAGGCACATCTTAGCTTCCCGAACGCTGCCCGATTGACCTCTTTCTCGAAGTTGGACCTACCTAAGTGGATAGTCTGTCGTAGGTATACATAATTGTCTACAATTTCGAGTGTAAAGTGTCCGATTGTAATGGGAGTTTAAACTACATGGGCATGCGCCTGGGGACACTTGACTCGAACCAAAATTTGGGAGAGGGTTGAAAATGGCTTTTAGAAACCCCATCATATTTTTAAACAAGCCATCCAACAACACCCCACACCATGGGAATAACGAGAAAAACAAATACATCCCCACTTTAAGCGTATGGAAGAAGAGGTACATCATCCTCCTAGCGTTGTTTCCGGTTGTGCCCCTAAAGGAGCCCGGGGTCCGCTTTGACACCTAATCCCAAGATTTGGCATAGGCACTAGTTTTACGAAAGCGACTGCCATCTGACCTTCCAACCCAGAGGGAAAACTAGACCTTATTAGGATTAGACCGGTTTCCTCACGATGTTTTTCTTCACCGAAAAGCTAACGGTAAATATTCCGTACATAAGTTCCGAAAAACTCATTGGTACGAGCCGGGATTCGAACCCACGACCGCCGCTTGACAGCCACATGCCTGAACCACTACCGTATGGAAGAAGATGTACATTAAAAAAAAACATTTTGCGGTGAGATAGATTTATATACCCATGCCAAATTACAGCTTACAGCAAAGGACAGACGGACCGACGGACAAACGGACATGGCGAAGATATAAGGGTTCTTTGTTGACTACGGAACCCTAAAAACAAAACTATACCTTCTCCGTTTTATGTAACGATGACCTGGACATGCAAAGTTCTGCTAAGTAATTACACGCGGTGGAACGGACAAGTTTTAATGAATATTAGTTCACTGCCCCGGCGCGTAAGAAGTCGAGTTAGCCGCTAAGCTGACGAGAAATGTATCGGACTCGCGCTAATCGTGTTACTGAGTTCGACGGCGCGGCCAACCCCGGGGGTTGTTCCAACATATTTATTGTCTGGTAATAACGAATTTATATAAGACTAGCCTCCACCCGCGACTTCGTCTGCGTGGACTCGAGATAAAAACTATCCTATATGTTAATCCAGGCTATAAACTATCTTCGTTCAAAATTTCATTCAAATCGGTTCAGCCGTTTGAGCGTGATTGAGTAACAAATATCCAAACATCTAAACTTTCGCATTTATAATATTAGTAGTATATATATATAGTAGGATTCGCAGTCCGCGAGATTTCGCCCGCGTATTATAAAACACGCAAGCAAAGCCGCGGGGTAAAAAATATACCTAGGACCTTCCTGAAAATCAATTTTATACAAAGGTGAAATATTTTTTGAAGTCGGCTTAGTGGCTCTCGAGATACATACAATAAGCCAACTATAAGTAGAGATAATAACTCATCGGGATTCGGTTCCAATAATAATCTTTGGTAGTAATATAACACTTTTTTTACTGTAATCGGATTATTAATCATCATCATCATCATCATCATCATCATCATATCAGCCGAAAGACGTCCACTGCTGGACATAGGCCTCCCCCAAAGAGTGCCACAATGACCGGTGATGATGATGGTGGAAGGCGCAGCGTGGGTAGGCCCCCCACAAGGTGGACTGATGACCTGGTAAAGGTCGCGGGAGTCCGCTGGATGCGGGTGGCGCAGGACCGGTCATTGTGGATTATTAATGAAGAATATAATTTGAGTACCTATTGGAAATTGATACAGTTCATGTATTGTCTGTCATACATTTATACAATACTTAAGATTTTATTAATCACAATGAACAATATACAATATTATAACATTAAAAATCACCACTAATACATATTATATAGTTGTACCTTCTTTTACCGACTCTTCTACCGATCGAATGTATGTTTCGCAGAATTTTAATTTAATCGAAAACCATTATCTTTTCGTTGTTAAACTTGTCAGGAATGTTATAAAACAAACCTAACCTAACCTAATGGGTTCTACAGAATGACCTTTTAGCAGTACCCAAAAAGTTACTATGAGTAACAGAAATTCTATGGAACGAAAATTCGGCCAAACCATGCATTCGGTGAAATAAGGGGACACCTATATTATATACTGCAACACAAAATTACCTAACTCTAAGTCTAATTTTAATCGCCCCTAGCCGTTACTGGTGCAAACGTCACCATAATACTGGCGGCATTTCCACGCTGGACAGCCATGGAAAGCCTTTGCACCAGAAACGACTCAGAGCGGGGGTCCTCCCCCTTTTGTCTGAGTCGATGGCCTATGTCGCGAACAAACTGTTCCGCATCCGCCCCCCAACACACCGCCAAAAGGCCTAAAATATGGCCCGGTCCCAGAAGAGCATAGGTATTTATGCCAATATTTTTCACAATTCTTCTGTAATTAAATTATATGACTGTAATCAAGGTTACACCTGTTCGGCGCGGGTAAATTACACCTGCCAGGCTTGCGGTCGTGTATGCCGCTCTCGCATTGGCTTACACCGGCATAAAAGACGTTGTCTCCCTTCTTGGCACTGCTTGTAAAGTCTGTAAAAGACTGATGATGGTGGTGAATGTAAGTTGTCCCTCATGGAAACTATTTTTTTGCCACTGATCGGTATCCAGTCCAGTAAGTATGGTGGTAACGGAATACCATGGCACCACTGAGCTGAGCTGACTGATTATAGGGACAGATGGTGGCCAAAACAATTCTCCACACAAGATTAAAGCCGTCGTGTTAGGTGCATTGGAACCCTCTCAGTCGAGTAGTTCATGAGTGAGAAAAAAAGTATAATTAAGCTACTCAAATAATAATCTCACAGGCGATAAAAGCTTGTAACATTTTTATTTTATTGAAACGTAGTTATATAACTTCCATTACTAAACACAATGACGAGGAAAATATAGATAAAGTTAAGACGTGCGTGTATCGTAACTGCTCAACAGAGGATATGGTACTTTATTCTGAAATATACTACTGAAGTATTGTCATCAGATTCGAACTATATTGTGTGGTGTGATCTCACTGGGGGCCGATTTTTGACTTTCGAGCGCTCGAAAATTAAATAAAAGTAAATGCTATTGTAGTGTCATAATCACAGGCACTTACTTTCTACCGATAGAATTGAATACGAGTGGTCAATACCGCACGTTTTTATATTTTCTATCGTTATTTCAAAATAGCATTTCGTAATTTTTGGCAATTTTCGAGTGAAAGAGTCGAGCGCTCGAAAGTCAAAAATCGGTCCCCTGGCCTTAGAGCGTAATCGGGCGTAGCAATACGATGCTTATCTTAATACCTTTGGAGCATTCCAGAATGGAGCCCAAGTGCTCATAAAAATATAAACACTCGGCGCGTGTAACGGGATACCGGCCTAATCTCTGTTTATATAATTCATTACAGGGGTACGTTCATCATATAGCCCGACCAGGAAAATAAAATACTTCGCCATATTGCGGAAAACTATTGGAACTAATTTCTTCAACTGGCAACAGTAACTTTGAAGACGTCATTAATGCCATCTGTCAATTGCTGTCAAAGTGAGCTGTCGTTGGTACGTGCTGTATTGCGTTAAAATGCCGAAAACGATTAAATATGACTTAGGAAGTGATTTGCAATATGACGAATATTTCTAGGAGAGAAAGTCTGAAGGATTAGACTCTATTCCTATAAATAACATCACCGACCATGTTGTCAACATGACTGGTAGGTCCATCATACAGTATTTTTTTAGTGTTGCCATAATTATTGCTAATTTAGCGCCCACAGGTGTTCTTGTTTAATTCCGATAAGTTCAAGGAAACATTATTTAGGTAAGATAAGGTTCATTTGAACTTTGACGACCCCTTGAATCTAGTTGGTAGAACTACGAAGTTAGTGGTCAGAGGTTTAGTTCCTGAGTCTTGGAGGTCCAAGAATTTATCCATATAAGTATGCTGTCGCCTAATTGTCTAATCATAACACAAGCTTTTTGTGTGTTATGGAATTAAACATTGGAATTAAATTAAAACGTGAAATGAATGACAGATCAATCTCCCAGTCTCCATCAAATGACACATTGGCTCCCGCGAGGCGGGGCTCTGTCGTGATTAACTTTTAATTACCGTCACAGGAGATAGCGGAAATGAACCCTCGATCGCCGGCTTATCAATTAATGGACTTACCGGGGGCGGGTTGGGGCGGGACGGGGCGGTCTTATCACGCGATTGATACAGACTTGCCCTCTGCTCGTTAGTGGAACGGCGAGACGCAGAGCGACTCGGATTTATTTCACTCATCAATTGACTGGGGAATTTGTGTTGTTACGTTAATGCACGTCAATGACTTCGTCATTCAAAACAAAAGCCGGTTGTAAGGATGGGCGTAATGATACAACTGACTAGTATGCGATTAAGATGTATTCTCTGTAAATATGGTTGTACATTAGCTTATATATACTAAGGCTATACTGTGAGTGTGTGCGTGTGTGGCGCAGCACACATTATCACGGCAAAGTGAGTGGCGGATCCCGGATTGGTGCTGGTAAGTGACAAAAAGCAACGTCAGCTGCGGGATTGGCATGGTTGCCAATTTATCACTTATCGTTGTGGATATGAGATCCGTCTCCCTCGCGAGTACTTGCCAGAACCTGACGGATGTCTTATCCACAGCGATAAGTGATACAATGGCAACATGCTACTTATGCCCGCTGAAGTCAGTTCTTGAATGATCTCAGCTTTGAGTAATTACTAACTTAGCGCATTCGCTTTGAAGACAGATAAATGTGTGTAAGACGCTAGGGCATACATCACGCGCGCTGATTGAAGAGTATTGCAACGCACGCTTTTTGATTAATAGACACCCTTCTAACACAGAAATTCCTATCCTATCCTCTTATTTTATACCTTATCACACAGGAATAAGGCATGTCGGCGTAGTCACGAAGCGCGCTTCGTGGTACGCAATTTATTATGGAGCTATACATGTGGATTGATTTATTTAAGTAGCCGTGTCTCGTGTCGCGTCGTAATTTCTCTGTCGCAGAATGATGCTTGAGTGTCATGCCTAGATTAAGGGTTTAGCAATTTTCTGTTGTCTTGTCTCTCCTAAATGTTTTCTCAGTCAGCAGTTATGAATCGAAATATGAATATTTGAGATGATTTATTTTGCCTAGATACTGTTACCGACGACGCTTATAAAGCTACTACACGGTATCACTATATTTCACATTTATTTAATACTAGCTTCCGCCCGCGACTTCGTCCGCGTGGACCCGGGATAAAAACTATCCTATATAATCTAGGCTATAAACTATCTTCGTGCAAAATTTCATTCAAATCGGTTCAGCCGTTTACGCGTGATTAAGTAACAAACATCTAAACATCTAAAATTTCGCATTTATAATATTTGTAGGATTTTCAATTAAACGTATCTGCATTCTTTGACATGTTTATTGACAGTAGTGTTGCTAAGACAACAAGACATAGGAAATAATTTACTTTAAAAACAAAGTTTTAACCGACTTCAATTTAGTACTCCGCCAAGCCACGACAACATTTCTTTTCCAATTTACCTCATGAACTGAGAGCCTTCCGAGAGCAAATGCGTTGATTATTATAGAAAAAAACCCAATCGCTGTATGTGGCCCGATAATATTTGAGGACTTCCGTCAATTCCACAAGAATCACCCTTGGCACTTCATTAGTTGCTATTTCAACGGAATCTTATCAGAATCTGTGACGTACATTTGTACTTTTAAGTACATAATTGAGGAATTCCATAAGTCATCTGTGGTCTTCATCATCAATTCCACTCCACCAATTTATGATTTCCGGATGTAAATACACGAGTTATAATAGAAAATACCAAAATCACTACACGCGTGCCTAATATAATTGAGGAGTTCCCTCAATTCCTCATGGATCCCATCATCCAATTGAATTTTCAAAAAAATGGGACCCACCTAGAAGCATATACTTACAAACAAAAAAAAAATTTATGAATCGGCTCATCAATGACGGGGTTCTGAGGTAACAAAGATTGAAAAAAAAAAAAAATACAACCGAATTGAGAACCTCCTCCTTTTTTTTGAAGTCGGTTAAAAAGAGTTATAAATATGACCATACAGATTACGGCACGAGTCCGTAACGGATACGATTTCAGATAGATTCGCCTAAATTACACAAATGACTATAAAAATTATTATGAAATTGAACAAAATTACTATGAAGTAAATATAGTCATAAAGTCATAAAATCCAGGCTATAAAGTATCTTCGTGTAAAATTTCATAAAAATCGGTTGAGCCGTTTAAGCGTCATTGAGTAACAAACATCTAAATATCCAACCATCCAAACTTTTGCACTTATATAGGTAATATTAGGATTTTTCACTTTTTTGGTAAACTTTAGCACAATTCTATCACCGTAGCGAAAATCGTGAATAAACCTCATTCATAAAATATTTAATCGAGGCATACATAATGTTTGGCCTTTAAAGTTTGTCACTCTTTAGTACCACCCAGGGGACACGTACAGGGTTGTGGTAGGTAGCTCCTGCGACCGCGAGTAACAGTAGTTGTCCCCCCTTTGTCAAGTGAGTGGGCAACTCGACTGTTAGAAGTTCTTAAGCCGCCCGAAGGCCTCTAACTCGGCTTAACGACTACTGTCATAGACAGCAGCCGGGATCAACTGCTTAGCGTGCCTTCCAAAGCACGAAAGCCCTCATTTATATTAACCGCTCAAACATCAGGCGGTCACCCATCCAAAGACTGACCGCTGCCATCTTTGCTTAACCTGCGTTATCGTTTCCGACTCGCAGGCGCCGGCTTAAATAAATCGCAGCGCATCGAAATTAAATAAATAAATAAAATATAAAATGCCTGTTAGAGTGTCAATAGCGAGTCGTGTCCCTGGAAATTTTGCAAATCCTACTATTATGAATGCTAAAGGTTCGACCTCATTCACACATATATATATAGTGTATAACCTGGATTAAAATACAAGTATATAATACTTTTTATTCCGGGAATCATCGTCTAAGGCGGCGAAAGTTTGTAAGGAGCTACGATATAAAAGAGTTCCACGCGGACGAACTCGCGGGCAGAAGCTAGTATAACATAAACAGACATGTCAGTCCGTCGCGTTTTTACTATTTTGAGTATAGTCCAATTCGCTATTCTAGAACTAATTCACTTGTCTTTTTACTAGGCACAAAGAGAAGACAGAGCCATCGTCTTTCATTTTTAAGTGTAACCGCTTATTGTTCATGTTCTCCTTTGGAGTTGCATGCATCTATAGGCTGCGGTGTCCGCTTACCATCAGGCGGGCCGTACGCTTGTTTGCCACCGCCGTTGTATAAAAAAAATGTTTACGTTGTACTAAGTATGCTGCAACTACAAATAAAAAGTTGTTAATATCGATATAGCTTTCGTTTTCATTTGAACCTTGCTACTTTAACAATATTCGAGTTTTTTTTTAAATATACATTCACGCCTATATCCCCAAAAGGGGTAGGCAGAGCACATGAAACTTGTGTTCCAGTTCCACTTTTAGCGTAAATGTGGGTATAAGATCGAATAAATGTGATATCGCAGTGATAGGTTGCTAGCCCGTCGCCTATAACACAGCCCTGTTCCCTTAGTTCCTGTACTCTTACGTCACCCACAGGAAGAAAGAGGATGGAGCCATTTAGTTATTTATTTTGGGTTATTAAACATGGCCTAACAATGGGTCTTAAGAGAAGATTATTAGGTCCAGAAAACAGGTTCGGACTATACACATGTGTCGTGCCCGATAATCAATACTCTTCCCATCCAATTTTACGTCATCACTGCGTGCAAGAATCAATTGTATCGTCTTAGTGTGTATACATTACGTCACGACACACCTTACGTCACACATTGTAAACCGTTGAACGAAGAAACACAAGCCCTGGATTTAACAAGAATTTTCGTGATGAAATTGAAATAAAAGTGGAGGCGTCTGTTTCGAGGGGTGAAATCCGCGATAGGTATTCCGAGCTAAAGCTAACTCGCCCTGCGCCATGTTGGGATGTCGACATCTGAAATTACGAAGTTCGCAAAAATATCTGACACGTCTTAACAGATATAATATATTTTTTACAAGCTTTATATTAACCTGTTCGTATTGTCGTATTGTATTGTTATTTAGTGAGGTAAGGCACAGCGAAAAGTCATCCCGCTCGAATTTGGAGCAGCCCAACTGGGGAAGTACCTCCGCCTTGCAGAAGACCACAGCCATATAATAACACTATAATACTACTTGCTCTGCAGTAGTGTTGTGTTCCTGGAGGTGAGCAAGGTCGCCAGAGCTCCCGAGGATGCGTTGTGTTGAGAGCGAGGGAAATTGTTCCTTCAGCTGTCAATACGGTGAATCCTCAAACATATCAAGGGTCGGCAACGCCCATGTTACTCCTTGGAGTTGCATGCGTCTATAGGCTGCGGTGTCCGCTTACCATCAGGCGGGCCGTACGCTTGTTTGCCACCATCGTTGTATAAAAAAAAAGTTGTATAAAATTGTAAGTATATAAGTATGTAAGTTGTCCGTCAAAATTTCCGATATCCGATTGAGCTGAAATGTTGGATATTAGTATAGTTTGGATGACAATTCAATATTATGGTACCATCGAGCTGATCTGATGATGGAGACTGAAGGTGGCCATGGGAATTCAGGATTTAACCGACGTAACCCCGTTGACTTATTGGGCTCGTTTGAATCGTCTCAATGAGTAGTTGATGATGATGATGGTATACAGAAAAGTACAGTCGGCAATAAAAGCTTGTACCGAAAATGAAATTTTTGACAGAAACTTATTTCAAGAAAAGTTACGAATTGGACAGTGATTTTAGCTTAACGTCTTTATCTTTGTGTCTGTTTGTGGAGCCACACAGATACTAATGTATGTGTGTGTTTTGTTTAACAACTCACGCCAATTGGATAACAAATAGCTGAATACCTATACAGATAACGATTACCTAATCGGGATGAATTCAAGATGAGAAAGATAAAGAGAGAAATCTAAGAAGGTATTTCCAACAAGTAAAACCTGTTTATAAATAGACTGGAAAACGGTTTTAGGCAGGCTCTGGAGTTAACCATGTTGCGGAGCCGCGAAGATTACTGGGGATTAAATTAAATTATCTGGCACTGGCAGTTCCGTTACGCTGTGAGCTATCAGTCGTCGATATTTAAATGTTTGAGTACAGTCAAGGGCACTAATGTGCATACACTACAAAGTCTCTAAAATATGTAGGCAGACCTTATTTCTGCAATAATAAGGTTGTAGTGTACATATTTATGAAACTTTGAGTTAATACATATTGATGCCCTTGACTGTACATAATTTAGTTGAATGCATTAAGTGAAATGTTAAATTCCTTTTTGAGAAAGATAAGTTCTTTAACCACAAATGCTTAATGTTGAATAAGCAAGTTTGTCTGTGTTCTTTGTTACCCTCGGGCGAAGCCGCGCGGGTAGCTAGTCTATATTATAAAGAGGAAGTGTCTTTGAGGTTGTAGCTTTGTAAGTTTGTATAAGTATGTTTGTTTGTACCTATACTGTACTGGGAAATCTCCGGGACCACTTATCCGATTAGAAAAATTCTTTAATCTGTGTACAGAATGGACAATCTGGATCGTATAGACAAGCTGCTCGCTCGACTCCGCCCGTGCCGTGTTACAAATAACGCGAGTGAAACCACGATAAATAGATATAGCGTATGCCCATCCCAATGATCCACTCTAATAAACGTTAAAGAAATTTTGAAATCGCCTGGGTCGTTCCAGAGAATTACCCCCAGATACGAAATTACAACGCCACACACTCCGAAACTTTACTGCCTTAAAAATCTTAAAATATCATCACCTACACCTACGAGTGAGCAGAAATCTGTTATTGGTTCATGGTTCAACGAATCTCAGTTTGTATTGTGTTACCATATAAATTACAAAACAGCAGCGAGTGGCTGGCTATATACACATACACGCATTCAGCGCATTAATCTTTTCGAGACGGCTACTTCGGCAGTAGCGCCGCGCTCGGCTTCAATACGTGAACCCGCGGATATGAACGAACCCAGAGCAAACTAATAACATTGAACAAATGCAACGAACAATGCTTACAAACATGAAAATGGGATAGAGTGTAAAGCTGAGCATTCACCTACGTGTGCGAGTTCATACATTTGCTGCAAGTGCGAGTAGCTTTCGTATGAACCACTAATCACTAATCAATGTGTAAACAAGCCCTTAGGCAGTGTTTGTTTCGACGCCAAATGGATGCATCCAAAACGGTAAAAAAAGGATAATAAGTAACTTTATCGCACAAAGAATAAAAATACAGTTCAAAAGAAAAAGTAAAGGCTGGTAAAGTGCATAAGAATTTACAGTGCAAAAGTGACAGAGGCTAGGCCTGTATCGCGGCAAACCAGGTTCCTATTTGGTGTCATGCTTATATTTATATATACGTTAAGTAATTTTCATGAAAATGAAAACAAAATTAACATTGACAAATACAAAAATAAAGCTTATGCTTAGCTTAGTGGCAAAGAGAAAATAACATAAAATAACATTACATTAGGACTAATAACTGTTTTTAAATTATCTTAATTAGCAATGCTTCAGTCTCGTCGTAACTAAGTGACGATAGCCAGTTGGAAATAGGCCTTTTGGCCTCCTGCAAAACCGTCCCTCCTGTTTTTGGTTGGAAGTAATATTACGACTAGATTTACGCGCGCCACGTAGCGGTCACTTGCTCGTGTTCGCCTGTTGTTTCGATATTCACTGGCGCGTCATTTGTCTTGATGACAACTGAATGCGTCCAAAATGATGGCCGTTGATGTACTCACGTTGAATTTTGACATTACACCCAGATGGCGCGTTGGCGTCCCGGTCTGCTTGGATATCCAATGGGCAGAGTTAACTTTCTTTTAACGCTACAGTTTCAGTTCATGGTCCGATTTTGGCGCGGCGCTGCACCATTCGGCTTGTTTGAGCAATCGTGAATGGCCAGTTTTACAGACACGAAAATGGGATACAGTTCTACATGGCTCCCATATAATAAAAGTGGGTGTTAGTTTATCCATGTATTTGATGCTCTAAAAATTGTTACTTAGTAGGATTCATTACTACTGTTCATTTAGCGTGAAATGGTGCAAAACAACATGAAGGACTGCTTTTAATACACAATGATGCATTAAATGCACAATGACTGACTGTTTTAGGGTGCAGTTGTGTGCTCTTCCCCTATGTAAACAAACACAGTCAAGTTAGGCACAGTCGGTGGTATATATGGGCAGTATAAATACATCTATGTGCCCGACAGTACGCGGTATTTTCAAGTTATTTTTATTGTTGAGGTTTTATTATTTGTATGAATGCTGATTTACATCATAATGAAACTTTGCTGTACGTTAGAATACAATTGAGAAATCTAGAAAAGCATACTTACTGGATTTACATTTTCCTCCCATGTATTTTTTATGTGATAAGCTACACAAAAATGCGTGTAAACGTTGATTTAAAGCGTCTGCTAAGGAAATTATACTGTAATGTTCCAATCATTATAACACTTAAAAAAAACTATTCAACACTCGAACGGAAATTAATAATAAGCAATCTTACACAGATCGAAAGTTACATAGTAAGCTCAATAAGGCTATTTGCTATGGGTATTAGGCGACGATATATTCAAAAGATATTATACTTAAAAACATAGAAAACATCCAAGACTCAGAAAAAAAAAATGCTCATCACACAAATATGTGCCCTTACCGGGATTCGAACCCAGGATCTTCAGCTTCGCAGGCATCGTCACTACCCACTAGGTTAACCGGTACTCTAAATATTATACGTAGTCCCACTCGTAGTGACGAAGTTTTGTGCCGAATTAGCACATGAGTTCCCAAAAAAGGACTAATGCGAGTCCTTTTTTTACTCCTTCAGAATTAGTCAATGCTTTAACCGACTTGGATTTGTGAGGTCTCTTTATAATCCTTACGTCATCGACTAAAAAAGGCCATGCAACGTCACAATAAAAACGAAATGGCTGGTTGTTTTAAATTTTTGGTGATTTATACTTTATTGCAAAAATAGAGGTCCAAAATCTATGTACCTATGCCAAAACCGTGAGTTTTAAACAAGCACTGTTCAGAAATATATTGCCTTCAGCAATTTTGGAGCTAGAACGGGGCACAAAGGCAGATGCTACTCGTGATTGATGCCCGTGTGTTGCTGAAAAGGAAACTGAACGGACTTAACGACCTCTCGTCCACTTTTCACGTTAACTACGCATTTTGATTGATGGAATTTGGTACCAGAGATGTCGTTTGCTATGTTTGAGAAATGTAGGTAAATTTATATGGACTGCGAACTGAAAATATACAAGTCCTAAAACATGTACACACATTCTCATAATAATAAACCAATTTCCATCATTTCAATATGATTTACGCGCGCCTAGCTAACGTGTCAGAACATAAATACGTACAGTTAAAGATTTGTAAAACCAGCATAAGAGTGTGTAACCAGTATGGATGCGGCCTATGAGCATAAAACCTTTTATACTACTTGTTTTCGGACAATAATTTAACAGACACCAAACCAATAAACCGTTCCGTCAGTTGCGAGTTGAAATTGAATATGTGTTTATGTACCTTCTTGAAAATAAATAAAAAAAAAGACTTTTCAGCAGCATTATTTAATAAATTGTTTTATGTATGATTAATGTTTTTCAATCATACATATACAGTGTCAGCAAACATATGTCCTCCAGACACTGGCACGGCACAGTGCCTGGGTGATTGAAATATCTCCCAGTCAAAATGAGAGGACATGTAACAAATTGTCCTATAAACCTAGTTGCCTGTACCCTTCACAGGAGGACCCGTCAGGTGCGCCACAATATAAATACCTCTCCTCGACAACGCGCGTGCCGGCATATCTCACACAGTATTATACATACCAGCCTGACGGTTCGGCCTTGGGGACTGGAGAAGTTATTTTAACTCACGGAGTAGGGTGTCAATACCTACTTGAGAGACAACCTACTCATACTATCATTGAGTATGTAAGGAATAGAATAGAGCTCCCGAAAATGCGCTGCATTGAGAATGAGTACTAAAACTTTAAATCAATAAAGGATCGCCCTCCGGAGTTACAATCATTAGACAGGTAATAAGCTTGTATGTCACAGTGGTGGTTTAAAAAAAACAGAATATGACAAAATACCTTTGTAAGATATGTAGAAGTAAAAGATATGTAGTGTCTATTAGGTTAAGAGTGGATTTTAAACAGGATTGCCGCAATAATAGTAAATATATTCGGATAGTGAAATAAAACATTGTTTTCTTCTTTTACAATGACAAGACATCATCAGAAAAACCAACCTAGCAGCGCGCCTCCTCCTGGCAGCCAGTGTAGCATTAACAGTTTTAATCAGCAGGCCAGTGTACAGTGGCTTTTATGATTTAAACTGTTTTGGTTTAATTTCCAACCTGCCTTTAAACAGTTTTTGAACTAAGATTAGAAACACAACTAAAATGATTATCTTTACCTAAAGATTTAGTCAAGACATCTGCAGGCATACGCCCAGTCCTGCCCTTTGGGTGCTTCATAGATTGAACGATCTATCAGAAGTTTGTTTTCCCACTGTATGTATACTCGTGCAAATGCAAGGTTTTAAGTGCCTTGCACCCGCTGCTAGAGCTCCATTCTCGCCTTGCCTAATACATACAAATGAGGACTTCGCTTCTGTACAGAAACTTGAATAAAAAGGAAGCTAGTTTTATGGGATCTATTTTACAACATAAAATAAAGTTTTCAGGTCAATTGTATTTTAAGTGTAACGTATTAAAATAGCGAAAACGGAATAAGTACCTTGTTCCGACGAGGAACAGATGTAGGATTAAATTGTACTTATTTTATTTTTATTAATAAGGTAATAGGTATTTTTTCATGTATACAAGACAACACTATTTGTAAAGAATAATTTTCTCTGTATTTTGGGGCTAGTTTTTCGGAGCTGGCAACTTTGCGTTGAATTCCAAAGCCTTTTCCGATGCTCTGCAGCGCCATCTGGAGATTAATTAACTCTTCCTACCGTTGCGATCCAAAACGCACGCGTCCGCGCCGCTCGCGAATTAAAAATTACCTTGTACCAACATAGACTGTTGCATCTTACTTCATAATCAACCTGGACACTCATAAAACCAGTGCCTATGTGTGAAGTGTTTGGGTCCCAGCTGGGGTGGCTACAATCCTGAAATCCAGACCAGAAACCACGAGGAGATAGCGCCGCTGGATTCACGTGAGTAGCTACTCTGACTAAACGGCCCCAACATACCTATTTATTGCCAAAACATGATATCTTAGTCGTCATACTAAAAACCACTGTTTTCTAAAGGATGAAGTTTGCCAGATTATTATATCTCCGTTAATAAACTGTTTGTTAAAAAAAGTATTCATTCACTAGCAACATTTTATTTTTAATGAAGTAATCGCAAACAATGTGTGATTTCATTGTATTCGTAGTGTATTGCATATTCCACATTTTGGGTATTTATACACAATTATACAAAGCTAAAATGATTGACATATATAGTTCAATACTATAAAATAGTATAATTCTGATGGAACTCGTTAATATTTTGATCCCGCTTTCGTATTTTATAAAGTGCTATCGAAATTCCATTTTAATACCAGAAGAACAATTTGGATTAATCGCTTTCGCATCCCAATCGTATTTCGCGAGCTCGAAAAATAATGACTGGGCTGTGCTATTGAACAGACAATGTTAACGCGAAATGGGGCAGATTTTATGGGGCCTACTAATATTTTGACTAGTTATTAACGGAAGCGTCACGTCTGTGACTTGCTCGTGGTCGAGTGTGTCGTTCGACATTCACTAGGACCATTTGTCTCTGTGACGAACGGATGCTTATCAATCATGGACCTATAATTACTCAGAACAAGCTATGGTCATAATAATACCCTGACCGAGCGAGATGGTAGTATACAGATCTCAACAAGTGTGACAATAAGGGATATACTTACTCGTATCATTTGTTGACCTTGCCATATTTCCACTTTTTTTATTTGCTGAAACTGAGTGATTATGAGGGCATTTATTTGTGTGATGAGCACGAATATTTGTTCTGAGTCATGGATGTTTTCTATTTATTTAAGTATTTATTTATCTATATAAGTATGTTTATCGTCGTCTAGTACCCATAGTACAAGCTTTGCTTAGTTTGGGACTAGGTCGATTTGTGTAAGATTGTCCCCCCCCCCATAATATTTAATATATTTTTAATATATATGAGAAAGACAATACATTTATTTAACGTCACAATTCACCCTGGAACACAACTTTCATGTGCTCTGCCTACCTCTATTAGGGATTAAGGCGTGAATGTATGTATGTATAATTTACACAAAAATAACAACACAGCAAATTAAGTAATCCATCAGCCAGTTCTTAAGCCTCCTTCTTAACCCATTCAGGGCCGTGACGATACATATGCGTCAGACCGCCGTAGTCGCTTTCGGCTACATACGAGGAAAACCACGGGATCGGCTACGAGCGTAGCGCGTAGCGATTCTGGGCAATGAATGTGTTAAGCTGCAAGGAACCTTTCCGTCCCTTATGGGAATCACATTCACTGCCAAATATCGCTACGCTCGAAACTGATCTCGTGGATTTCCCCACATGCAGCAGAAAGCGACTACGGCGCAGTTTTAACCGGCGATGCGAAGTAGTGAGTTCAAATCGACCTCTATTATTTAGCGTATGAGTGTGTTGATGCAAGGAAAAGGTTATTACGTTGTAATGGCTCAATAAATTGCGTTTTCCGCGAGTCGGCCACGCTGGCCGTGTAGGCGTTGCAATCCGTACTAATCCTTGCCCGTGTACCGCGCTCGGACTGACTGCCCCCATAATATGCATAATATGGTGCATTTGGTAACAATTTAATTTCCGGAATAATGTTATGCTTTTTTCATTCACGAAATTGATTACTAACAGCCTAGTGTCTCTTTCTGACACCTATTTACACAAGGGAACGTGATAAACTTACAATTGCTAGAAGTTGAACTGATTATTCAATTTAGCTCTCAATAGTAATGTAAATTGACTATAACGTGTATAAATCAACACTACAGCAGAGTTCAGTGATACGCTAAATACGAAAGCGGCAGTTGGAGGCTCAAAAAAAAATTATTTAAACTAATTTAATTAATAATTAAATTATTACAATAAAATGGATATGACGATAGCTCGAGGTGTGAACATAAAGTGATAGATTTATACATTGTCCTAATAAAGTAAACGCGGGCCACGTTCTGCTGATGCGATGCCTCGTGGAGTCGCAGCTGATGTTGGTACGTTGTCCAGGTCAGGTCGATAGGTGCTAGGTTGGCGGTTCTCCTGCCAGCGCGTTGCGTAATTCGCTAGATGTTTCGTGGTTTGCTTATTTTCAGCAAGTGACAATACATAGGAACGTAAACAAACGGTTTCTAAGTACATTCAAATCGTGACAGGCATGTCGTAATAATGATTACTTATGGCCAGAAGACACATATGCAACCTCCAATAAATAAGGCATAAAGCAGCATCCATTTTTTTATAGAATTGAACCCTACGACTAAGACGTAAAGCAGATGGTGGTAATATATTAACCACTTATGCTCTGCCTACCCCTTTAGGTAATACTGGCGCGATTTAATGTACGAAGATTGAAATTTGTATTTTAACCCGATACTTGATCCGATAATGAACTGCCGGGAAAATAAACAAGTGAGAGCGCTGCAGTATTAACTTCCATTACATAAATTTTCTGCGCTACGAGTTCGTAGCACGCTACGCCGTAGCGCCGTAGCGCTACGGACTCCTACGAAATATTGTGAAAATTATCTAGGAGGGGGGTCGCGGCTCGGCGCGTCTTATTACCCGGCACTTGCCACGCGAACCTCAACCTTATTCCTATGGTATTATGGAGTTGAGTTCTTATCGCCATATATGTCCTAAAACAAAGTACGCTATTCTCATTATGGAAATCAAAAGAGAATGAGGTTGTTCAACGTAAATGATAATGTAAGCGGAGCGAGAATAAATATTTCAGAACAATTTCTTGCGCAGCTTTCTTACCTCTTATTTATGAGATGTCTCAGTGATGTGTCAATTTAGCAAATTTTATGTAAATTTGAGCCTTTGAGGGAAAAATACTATTAACGTGTACACGAAAATTGTATTTTACTTGCCATACGTGGTGTGCCGCAGTTTTATAAAATCGTACCAAATACACGAACACTATGCTTGGAACTCTACGCTGTAGCCCTTTAAATCAAAAGTTTAGAACCAGAGGCATAATATTTATCATTTCTATTTGTTTGAGCACTCGTTTTAGAATTAGAAAAAGCGTCCGAAACATATTGAAATCTAATTTAAATAGTTAGTCTCAGATACTAAGTTTTCATTAGTAGGATAATGTATACTTATAAAATAAAATAAATAAAATGCATTTATTTCGGACCATTAAAAAAATTCATATCTTGTTAGTAACAATTTGGTACTTAAATAAATATATTAGTTCTATGCCTACAACTTAAATGATGAGAGGACCAGTGCTTAACTAAATTGCTGTCCCATCTATCGGCTACGACTGTCAGGAGACTGTGGCGGCTGCCGCGAACCCCACAGAGCGTCGCGGCGCAGCGCTTGCGCAGCGTCGCATGAAACCCGTCTACATGCGCGTCCGCAAACATGCCCGACGCGCTGCAGTACCGCGGCAGTCGCAGCAGCACCCTGAACGCGTCATTATATTGTACACGCAAGGCATTCATGGCACGTTGCGTGTACTTCGACCACAAACTGCCGGTGTACAGCGATGTACAGTACGCACGAAACAGGGTTATTTTGACTTGCGCTGTACATCGACCGAACCTGCGAGCTATCATGTTGGCTCTAACGGCCAACGCCCTTCGCTCCCTCTCTATATCGGCGTCGTCCCGTAGGTCGTCAGTTACAATGTGACCAAGATATTTGAAAATGTGAACCCTATTTAGCTCTTTGCCGTTTAAACGAATGGGTGGTACGTGTGAAGGGCACTTATTACCAGCCTTAAAAACCATGTATTCGCTCTTCCGCACATTGTATTTTAAGTTATGGCTTAGAGCATAGGATCCACATTTATCAATAAGGATTCTCAGCCCCCCCACTGATGGGCTCAACAGCACCATGTCATCCGCATAACTTATATTATTGTGACATACTCTGTTAATGTGGCATCCGACATGTGTGCTGCTGCGACATGTGTTATGCCTAGCACAGAGTATTAATCACACGCATAAGACATATACATAATCGATTCCACTTAAATCAGTTTTTGCGATTATACCCCCCAAAAGCCCAATAGGGTATTTTTTTTAATGCAAATGAAGCCGCGAGGACAGCTTGTATGAAAAATAAGTTATTACTAGGACGCTGAAGTTACGGTAGCCTAGTGGTTCAGGCATTCGGCGGTCGTGGGTTCGAATGCCCGCTCGTGCCAATGAGATTTTCGGAACTTATGTCCGGAATATTTACCTTCACCGCAAAGGTAACCTTTTCGGTGAAGGTAAAAAACAACGTGAGCAAACCGTTCTTGTCCCAATAAGGTCTAGTTTACCCTTTGGGTTGGGAGGTCAGATCAGGATGGCAGTTGCTTTCGTAAAACTAGTGCCTATCCCAAACCTTGGGATTAGGTGTACAAAGCAGACTCCGGGCTCCTTTAGGGCACAACCGGGAATAACGCTAGGAGAGCGGTCGGCAACCGGCGGCCCGCCAGCCCCTTACACTTATATACAGAATTTTGAAGTCGCAGAGGAAAGCAAAATAAAGAAAATATAATAATTATATAGTACGAGGCACGAGTAAAATTAAATTAAATACTTGTTTTGCCGTCGCGAGGGAAGAACTTATCAAATCATATATACAGTATATTTTCTACGCGTTGCCATTACACTCGGTTTTATAAAAAATATTACCTAACGAATCGCACACAAAGGAATTCAGAATATGAATCATTTTATTTTGAGACAAACAACGTATCCGTGTATATGCATGGTGTGTATTATTTGTATACTGGACGTTCTAACACTGTCATTTAATTCTCGAATTTGACACCTCGTCAATTGGAAACATGGCATGACGCGTTCGAATACAAAAAAAAACTTATTTAAATGGTTTTGGACCAATAAACGATGTAGTTTTTAAGAGGGGTAATCACGTAGCATTTTGAACGCGCGTTAGGATAATATCACTGTAATTTTTCCATATAAAAAATTACATTTGGATCTACCTAACGTACGTACAATGCGTTAAGTGATCGACCTGCAGGCGCTACTTCCAACTGCCAGAATCAACTTTTTCATGTTGTAATTTCAGTTCAGATTTATTTATTTATCTAAGATTACAAATCACTTAAGCGAGAAACAAACAACATTTGAGTAAACATTCGTAAAAAGTTATATAAACTGGTATAAAATAGTTTTAAAACACAAGTCGACACAACAGAATAACTAAACACGAGAGAAAAATGAATAAGTAGTTTAAAAAACAAAAGACGAGTGCTCGCAGCGGTGCCAGCCAGCGCGCGTGCACTGCGGATGTTGGTGAGCGCGTCACCTACTAGACTAGTGCTCGCAGCGGCGGCTGTGCCAGCCAGCGCGCGTGCACTTCGGATGTTGGCGAGCGCGTCACCTACTAGACGAGTGCTCGCAGCGGTGGCTGTGCCAGCCGGCGCGAGTGCACTGCGGATGTTGGTGAGCGCGTCGCCTACTAGACGAGTGCTCGCAGCGGTGGCTGTGCCAGCCAGCGCGAGTGCACTGAGGATGTTGGTGAGCGCGTCACCTACTAGACTAGTGCTCGCAGCGGCGGCTGTGCCAGCCAGCGCGCGTGCACTTCGGATGTTGGCGAGCGCGTCACCTACTAGACGAGTGCTCGCAGCGGTGGCTGTGCCAGCCAGCGCGCGTGCACTCCGGATGTTGGCGAGCGCGTCGCCTACAAGTTGACGAGTGCTCGCAGCGGCGGCTGTGCCAGCCAGCGCGCGTGCACTGCGGATGTTGGTAAGCGCGTCGCCTACAACTAGACGAGTGCTCGCAGCGGCGGCTGTGCCAGCCAGCGCGCGTGCACTGCGGATGTTGGTGAGCGCGTCGCCTACAACTAGACGAGTGCTCGCAGCGGCGGCTGTGCCAGCCAGCGCGCGTGCACTGCGGATGTTGGTGAGCGCGTCGCCTACAACTAGACGAGTGCTCGCAGCGGCGGCTGTGCCAGCCAGCGCGCGTGCACTGCGGATGTTGGTAAGCGCGTCGCCTACAACTAGACGAGTGCTCGCAGCGGCGGCTGTGCCAGCCAGCGCGCGTGCACTGCGGATGTTGGTGAGCGCGTCGCCTACAACTAGACGAGTGCTCGCAGCGGCGGCTGTGCCAGCCAGCGCGCGTGCACTGCGGATGTTGGTAAGCGCGTCGCCTACAAGTTGACGAGTACTCGCAGCGGCGGCTGTGCCAGCCAGCGCGCGTGCACTGCGGATGTTGGTGAGCGCGTCGCCTACAACTAGACGAGTGCTCGCAGCGGCGGCTGTGCCAGCCAGCGCGCGTGCACTGCGGATGTTGGTAAGCGCGTCTCCTACAACTAGACGAGTGCTCGCAGCGGCGGCTGTGCCAGCCAGCGCGAGTGCACTGCGGATGTTGGTGAGCGCGTCGCCTACAACTAGACGAGTGCTCGCAGCGGCGGATGTGCCACCCAGCGCGAGTGCACTGCTGACTGCGGATGTTGGTGAGCGCGTCACCTACTAGACGAGTGCTCGCAGCGGCGGCTGTGCCAGCCAGCGCGCGTGCACTGCGGATGTTGGTGAGCGCGTCGCCTACAACTAGACGAGTTGTCGCAGCGGCGGCTGTGCCAGCCAGCGCGCGTGCACTGCGGATGTTGGTAAGCGCGTCGCCTACAAGTTGACGAGTACTCGCAGCGGCGGCTGTGCCAGCCAGCGCGAGTACACTGCAGATGTTGGTGAGCGCGTCGCCTACAACTAGACGAGTGCTCGCAGCGGCGGCTGTGCCAGCCAGCGCGCGTGCACTGCGGATGTTGGCGAGCGCATCGCCTACAAGTTGACGAGTACTCGCAGCGGCGGCTGTGCCAGCCAGCGCGAGTGCACTGCGGATGTTGGTGAGCGCGTCGCCTACAACTAGACGAGTGCTCGCAGCGGCGGCTGTGCCAGCCAGCGCGCGTGCACTGCGGATGTTGGTAAGCGCGTCGCCTACAACTAGACGAGTGCTCGCAGCGGCGGCTGTGCCAGCCAGCGCGCGTGCACTGCGGATGTTGGTAAGCGCGTCGCCTACAACTAGACGAGTGCTCGCAGCGGCGGCTGTGCCAGCCAGCGCGCGTGCACTGCGGATGTTGGTGAGCGCGTCGCCTACAACTAGACGAGTGCTCGCAGCGGCGGCTGTGCCAGCCAGCGCGCGTGCACTGCGGATGTTGGTGAGCGCGTCGCCTACAACTAGACGAGTTGTCGCAGCGGCGGCTGTGCCAGCCAGCGCGCGTGCACTGCGGATGTTGGTAAGCGCGTCGCCTACAAGTTGACGAGTACTCGCAGCGGCGGCTGTGCCAGCCAGCGCGAGTACACTGCAGATGTTGGTGAGCGCGTCGCCTACAACTAGACGAGTGCTCGCAGCGGCGGCTGTGCCAGCCAGCGCGCGTGCACTGCGGATGTTGGCGAGCGCATCGCCTACAAGTTGACGAGTACTCGCAGCGGCGGCTGTGCCAGCCAGCGCGAGTGCACTGCGGATGTTGGTGAGCGCGTCGCCTACAACTAGACGAGTGCTCGCAGCGGCGGATGTGCCACCCAGCGCGAGTGCACTGCGGACTGCGGATGTTGGTGAGCGCGTCACCTACTAGACGAGTGCTCGCAGCGGTGGCTGTGCCAGCCAGCGCGAGTGCACTGCGGAT
This sequence comes from Epinotia bilunana, assembly GCA_947049275.1. Taxonomy (NCBI): domain Eukaryota; kingdom Metazoa; phylum Arthropoda; class Insecta; order Lepidoptera; family Tortricidae; genus Epinotia; species Epinotia bilunana. Next base: position 22,305,240 of record OX346257.1, read on the forward strand.
GTTGGTGAGCGCGTCGCCTACTAGACGAGTGCTCGCAGCGGTGGCTGTGCCAGCCAGCGCGAGTGCACTTCGGATGTTGACGAGCGCGTCACCTACTAGACGAGTGCTCGCAGCGGTGGCTGTGCCAGCCAGCGCGCGTGCACTCCGGATGTTGGCGAGCGCGTCGCCTACAAGTTGACGAGTAATCGCAGCGGCGGCTGTGCCAGCCAGTGCGCGTGCACTGCGGATGTTGGTGAGCGCGTCGCCTACAAGTTAACGAGTACTCGCAGCGGCGGCTGTGCCAGCCAGCGCGAGTGCACTGCGGATGTTGGTGAGCGCGTCGCCTACTAGACGAGTGCTCGCAGCGGTGGCTGTGCCAGCCAGCGCGAGTGCACTTCGGATGTTGACGAGCGCGTCACCTACTAGACGAGTGCTCGCAGCGGTGGCTGTGCCAGCCAGCGCGCGTGCACTCCGGATGTTGGCGAGCGCGTCGCCTACAAGTTGACGAGTAATCGCAGCGGCGGCTGTGCCAGCCAGTGCGCGTGCACTGCGGATGTTGGTGAGCGCGTCGCCTACAACTAGACGAGTGCTCGCAGCGGCGGCTGTGCCAGCCAGCGCGCGTGCACTGCGGATGTTGGTAAGCGCGTCGCCTACAAGTTGACGAGTACCCGCAGCGGCGGCTGTGCCATCCAGCGCGAGTACACTTCGGATATTGGTGAGCGTGTCGCCTACAACTAGACGAGTGCTCGCAGCGGCGGCTGTGCCAGCCAGCGCGCGTGCACTGCGGATGTTGGCGAGCGCGTCACCTACAAGTTGACGAGTACTCGCAGCGGCGGCTGTGCCAGCCAGCGCGAGTACACTGCGGATGTTGGTGAGCGCGTCGCCTACAACTAGAAAGAAAGAAAGAAAGAAAGAAAGAAAAACATTTATTCATGACAAGTATCGTGTCACGAAAAGGTCCCGCCTCAGCATAATGCCGACTCAAGAGCCGGCGCTGATCTTCCGGCGGAACCTGAAGTGTGTCACGGTGTCTGCAGTACGCACGGCTTAAGCTGAACGCGACCAGTTTGACAGCGCTGTCTAGCGACGGCGACCCGAACTACCGTAGTGTCAAAGTCACGTGCAAAACCTCTGCCGTGAGTACTACAGACAGACAGAGTACAATAGGCCGACAATAAACTATAAAATAACTAAATAATAAAAACAAACAAGTACAGATAACACAGATAAGGATATGGTAAAAAATTTGGAAAGTTACAAGACACCAAAGAGGAAGACAATCGCTGATGAACATAACATAATAAATACAAGATGGGACATAAAACGTAGGTAAGTACAAAGAATTAAAGATATATCATATCAGAAATCTAGGAACGCTAAACACACACAAGTATTTCATATACATTATTTTACTTATTTCACAGATTTCTTACAAGAGAGATACAAAAGGAAGAAAAGTGTACGCTATAATAAACTACAATTATTACTACTGTTAACAAGGCGACGAATTAAATAAAGGAAACTAGAAACTATGTACATGCACTATAATATTATGCACTAGAATGAAGAACTGGCATTCCATTGTTCTAAACAGGACACAAAACACAGGTACATGACAATTATGTTACATAACAGCCGCGCCGTTAGCATATTATTATATGACCAGTATTGGTACTGGGTTTTGTGACCTGCCAAAAAAGGGGACCTGTCTAAAAATCCACACAGGGTAATATACACACATATTAAGCAACAAGCTGAGACTGATTTTTGTACATGTTTTGTATAATGCTTATAAAATATAAATAAAGACATGGCTATATATATATAATAGTTTATTTAAATTATATACAACTTGTATCATGAACAAGGCTCTCTTGTTCTTTTTGATGTGCAAGAATGTATTTTTTTAAGTGTATTTTAAAACATTCTATGTTGTTTAAGGTCCTAATAGGCGGCGGGATTATGTTCCAACATTTGGTTGCCACATACCGAAAACTCCCTCTGAAGGCAGCTGAAGCATGTTGTGGTGTAGTTAACAGTATACTACATTGGCGTGGTCCCTGCGGCCTACGGCTTGAAAACCATGACAACTTGTTGAAAAGATATGAAGGAGCTTTGTGCTGAATAACTCCAAACAGCAGACATGCAAGATGAAGTTTGCGGCGGTGCTGCATCTTGAGGATGTTATGTCTATTCAGAAACGGAGTTACATGGGCCCTTGGTGGAATGCTAAAACAGAAACGGGCACAGGCATTCTGCACCCGCTGGATTAGCCTCTTTGTTCTCGCAAGGAGGCGTGGGCCAAAAACTGGGTCCATGTAATTGAGTTTACATGGACCCAGTTTTTGGCCCAACTAGACGAGTGCTCGCAGCGGCGGCTGTGCCACCCAGCGCGAGTACACTGCGGACTGCGGATGTTGGCGAGCGCGTCGCCTACAAGTTGACGAGTACTCGCAGCGGCGGCTGTGCCAGCCAGCGCGAGTGCACTGCGGATGTTGGTGAGCGCGTCGCCTACAAGTAGACGAGTGCTCGCAGCGGCGGATGTGCCACCCAGCGCGAGTGCACTGTGGACTGCGGATGTTGGTGAGCGCGTCACCTACTAGACGAGTGCTCGCAGCGGTGGCTGTGCCAGCCAGCGCGAGTGCACTGCGGATATTGGTAAGCGCGTCGCCTACAACTAGACGAGTGCTCGCAGCGGCGGCTGTGCCAGCCAGCGGGCGTGCACTGCGGTTGTATGTATGTATGTAAGCACTTTATTGTACACAATAACAGGTTAAAGAATATACATGTCACACAATAGATCAAAGTACAAAGGCGAACTTATCCCTATAAGGGATCTCTTCCAGCTAACCTTTGAGCAATTGAGAGGAAGGTAGGTAGACCGAGATAGGCAAACTTATACCGTGTACAAAAACACAGAGAAAATGAAAACAAAACCTCATCATATCAGCCGAAAGACGTCCACTGCTGGACATAGGCCTCCCCCAAAGAGTGCCAAAGTGACCGGTCCTGCACCACCCGCATCCAGCGGACTTCAGCAACCTTTACCAGGTCATCAGTCCACCTTGCGGGGGGCCTACCTACGCCGCGCCATCCGGTTCGTGGTCGCCACTCGAGAACCTTTCCGCCCCATCGGCCATCGGTTCTACGTGCAGTTTCTCAAGACGAGAGTCTTTGACCAGTGTGTGTTGCCAGTGATGACATATGGCACTGAAAGGTGGTCGCTTACTATGGGCCTCATAAGAAGGCTCAAAGTCACCCAAAGGGCTATGGAGAGGGCCATGTTGGGAGTTTCTCTGCGTGATCGCATCAGAAATGAGGCTATCCGCAGCAGAACCAAGGGAAACAAAAGCTAATAGGTATTAATTCTAGACAAATAAAAACATGCCAATACATAGATAAAGATATATAGATAAGGAGGGGAAGTAGGGCTGTACAGTGTGTTGAAAAGTAATGACAGGATACTACACTGCGGATGTTGGCGAGTGCGTCGCCTACAACTAGACGAGTCCTCGCAGCGGCGGCTGTGCCAGCCAGCGCGAGTGTACTGCGGATGTTGGTGAGCGCGTCACCTACTAGACGAGTGCTCGCAGCGGCGGCTGTGCCAGCCAGCGCGAGTGCACTGCGGATGTTGGTGAGCGCGTCACCTACTAGACGAGTGCTCGCAGCGGCGGCTGTGCCAGCCAGCGCGAGTGCACTGCGGATGTTGGTGAGCGCGTCGCCTACAACTAGACGAGTGCTCGCAGCGGCGGATGTGCCACCCAGCGCGAGTGCACTGCTGACTGCGGATGTTGGTGAGCGCGTCACCTACTAGACGAGTGCTCGCAGCGGTGGCTGTGCCAGCCAGCGCGAGTGCACTGCGGATGTTGGCGAGCGCGTCGCCTACAAGTTGACGAGTACTCGCAGCGGCGGCTGTGCCAGCCAGCGCGCGTGCACTGCGGATGTTGGTGAGCGCGTCGCCTACAACTAGACGAGTGCTCGCAGCGGCGGCTGTGCCAGCCAGCGCGCGTGCACTGCGGATGTTGGTGAGCGCGTCGCCTACAACTAGACGAGTGCTCGCAGCGGCGGCTGTGCCAGCCAGCGCGCGTGCACTGCGGATGTTGGTGAGCGCGTCGCCTACAACTAGACGAGTGCTCGCAGCGGCGGCTGTGCCAGCCAGCGCGCGTGCACTGCGGATGTTGGTAAGCGCGTCGCCTACAACTAGACGAGTGCTCGCAGCGGTGGCTGTGCCAGCCAGCGCGCGTGCACTGCGGATGTTGGTGAGCGCGTCGCCTACAACTAGACGAGTGCTCGCAGCGGCGGCTGTGCCAGCCAGCGCGCGTGCACTGCGGATGTTGGTGAGCGCGTCGCCTACAACTAGACGAGTTGTCGCAGCGGCGGCTGTGCCAGCCAGCGCGCGTGCACTGCGGATGTTGGTAAGCGCGTCGCCTACAAGTTGACGAGTACTCGCAGCGGCGGCTGTGCCAGCCAGCGCGAGTACACTGCAGATGTTGGTGAGCGCGTCGCCTACAACTAGACGAGTGCTCGCAGCGGCGGTTGTGCCAGCCAGCGCGCGTGCACTGCGGATGTTGGCGAGCGCATCGCCTACAAGTTGACGAGTACTCGCAGCGGCGGCTGTGCCAGCCAGCGCGAGTGCACTGCGGATGTTGGTGAGCGCGTCGCCTACAACTAGACGAGTGCTCGCAGCGGCGGATGTGCCACCCAGCGCGAGTGCACTGCGGACTGCGGATGTTGGTGAGCGCGTCACCTACTACACGAGTGCTCGCAGCGGTGGCTGTGCCAGCCAGCGCGAGTGCACTGCGGATGTTGGTGAGCGCGTCGCCTACTAGACGAGTGCTCGCAGCGGTGGCTGTGCCAGCCAGCGCGAGTGCACTTCGGATGTTGACGAGCGCGTCACCTACTAGACGAGTGCTCGCAGCGGTGGCTGTGCCAGCCAGCGCGCGTGCACTCCGGATGTTGGCGAGCACGTCGCCTACAAGTTGACGAGTAATCGCAGCGGCGGCTGTGCCAGCCAGTGCGCGTGCACTGCGGATGTTGGTGAGCGCGTCGCCTACAAGTTAACGAGTACTCGCAGCGGCGGCTGTGCCAGCCAGCGCGAGTGCACTGCGGATGTTGGTGAGCGCGTCGCCTACAACTAGACGAGTGCTCGCAGCGGCGGCTGTGCCAGCCAGCGCGCGTGCACTGCGGATGTTGGTAAGCGCGTCGCCTACAAGTTGACGAGTACCCGCAGCGGCGGCTGTGCCATCCAGCGCGAGTACACTGCGGATATTGGTGAGCGTGTCGCCTACAACTAGACGAGTGCTCGCAGCGGCGGCTGTGCCAGCCAGCGCGCGTGCACTGCGGATGTTGGCGAGCGCGTCGCCTACAAGTTGACGAGTACTCGCAGCGGCGGCTGTTCCAGCCAGCGCGAGTACACTGCGGATGTTGGTGAGCGCGTCGCCTACAACTAGACGAGTGCTCGCAGCGGCGGCTGTGCCACCCAGCGCGAGTACACTGCGGACTGCGGATGTTGGCGAGCGCGTCGCCTACAAGTTGACGAGTACTCGCAGCGGCGGCTGTGCCAGCCAGCGCGAGTGCACTGCGGATGTTGGTGAGCGCGTCGCCTACAAGTAGACGAGTGCTCGCAGCGGCGGATGTGCCACCCAGCGCGAGTGCACTGTGGACTGCGGATGTTGGTGAGCGCGTCACCTACTAGACGAGTGCTCGCAGCGGTGGCTGTGCCAGCCAGCGCGAGTGCACTGCGGATATTGGTAAGCGCGTCGCCTACAACTAGACGAGTGCTCGCAGCGGCGGCTGTGCCAGCCAGCGGGCGTGCACTGCGGTTGTATGTATGTATGTAAGCACTTTATTGTACACAATAACAGGTTAAAGAATATACATGTCACACAATAGATCAAAGTACAAAGGCGAACTTATACCTATAAGGGATCTCTTCCAGCTAACCTTTGAGCAATTGAGAGGAAGGTAGGTAGACCGAGATAGGCAAACTTATACCGTGTACAAAAACACAGAGAAAATGAAAACAAAACCTCATCATATCAGCCGAAAGACGTCCACTGCTGGACATAGGCCTCCCCCAAAGAGTGCCAAAGTGACCGGTCCTGCACCACCCGCATCCAGCGGACTTCAGCAACCTTTACCAGGTCATCAGTCCACCTTGCGGGGGGCCTACCTACGCCGCGCCATCCGGTTCGTGGTCGCCACTCGAGAACCTTTCCGCCCCATCGGCCATCGGTTCTACGTGCAGTTTCTCAAGACGAGAGTCTTTGACCAGTGTGTGTTGCCAGTGATGACATATGGCACTGAAAGGTGGTCGCTTACTATGGGCCTCATAAGAAGGCTCAAAGTCACCCAAAGGGCTATGGAGAGGGCCATGTTGGGAGTTTCTCTGCGTGATCGCATCAGAAATGAGGCTATCCGCAGCAGAACCAAGGGAAACAAAAGCTAATAGGTATTAATTCTAGACAAATAAAAACATGCCAATACATAGATAAAGATATATAGATAAGGAGGGGAAGTAGGGCTGTACAGTGTGTTGAAAAGTAATGACAGGATACTACACTGCGGATGTTGGCGAGTGCGTCGCCTACAACTAGACGAGTCCTCGCAGCGGCGGCTGTGCCAGCCAGCGCGAGTGTACTGCGGATGTTGGTGAGCGCGTCACCTACTAGACGAGTGCTCGCAGCGGCGGCTGTGCCAGCCAGCGCGAGTGCACTGCGGATGTTGGTGAGCGCGTCACCTACTAGACGAGTGCTCGCAGCGGCGGCTGTGCCAGCCAGCGCGAGTGCACTGCGGATGTTGGCGAGCGCGTCGCCTACAACTAGACGAGTGCTCGCAGCGGCGGCTGTGCCAGCCAGCGCGAGTGCACTGCGGATGTTGGTGAGCGCGTCGCCTACAACTAGACGAGTGCTCGCAGCGGCGGCTGTGCCAGCCAGCGCGAGTGCACTGCGGATGTTGGTGAGCGCGTCGCCTACAACTAGACGAGTGCTCGCAGCGGCGGCTGTACCAGCCAGCGCGAGTGCACTGCGGATGTTGGTAAGCGCGTCGCCTACAACTAGACGAGTGCTCGCAGCAGCGGCTGTGCCAGCCAGCGCGAGTGCACTGCGGATGTTGGTAAGCGCGTCGCCTACAACTAGACGAGTGCTCGCAGCAGCGGCTGTGCCAGCCAGCGCGAGTGCACTGCGGATGTTGGTAAGCGCGTCGCCTACAACTAGACGAGTGCTCGCAGCAGCGGCTGTGCCAGCCAGCGCGAGTGCACTGCGGATGTTGGTGAGCGCGTCGCCTACAACTAGACGAGTGCTCGCAGCGGCGGCTGTGCCAGCCAGCGCGCGTGCACTGCGGATGTTGGTGAGCGCGTCGCCTACAACTAGACGAGTGCTCGCAGCGGCGGCTGTGCCAGCCAGCGCGCGCGCGTTCACTGCGGATGTTGGTGAGTGCGTCGCCTACAACTTCTTTAGCGCTACTAAGCTGTGCAGTCACTCAGCATGCTGCATGTCGAGCACGTGATGCATTGTACGTACGTCAGGTAAATCTAATGTCACTTTTTATATGGGGAAAAAACAGGATGATTACCTAACCCTATTTATATTAGTACCTACTTCTCTGAGGGGTAATTACGGAATCGAACATAAATTATGTTTCAGAATAGGTGGCTTTTTGCGCGACCCCCGTTCACAATGCCTTCTTTTCGCGTCCAATATCGCGACATCAATATGCCGCGTTCGGCGTAATATCCGGGCTTATCCCTCGCAGCAAAAACATAATCTACCCGTTAAGAATGAAGCAAAACACCAAAAAGATTCGGGCTTTGTGTAGAACAAAAGTTCTTAACAATAGTCGGACGTTTCTAAACGTCTTTTGCATTTGGCGGCGTTTTGGCGGAGTATTGTTTCGGTTGTAAAAATGAATGAAATTCTTCCTTGCTTTCAGCGGAAGGTTATAGAGTTTATTCGTGAATTTAAGGCTATAGAATCTATAGATATAGATGATTACTGACTAGGTAGATTTAAACACAAATTTCAATAATTTCGTTTATCTTAGCACACGCATTCAGTTCAAAAAATTATGATAAATATTAAATAGTTATATTTTAGGCACGTGTGTTATTTTTCTACGTCGATAGCCTAAAGACGTTTGCGTTTGTTCAGGGCTTCACATGCACCTTGCCAACCCTAAACTATTTAGTTAATCGGTACATACATCTAAAGTCTGCCACACCAATTTAAATGTATAAATTTTAATGATATTTCATTTGTCGGATTTTTCTCCGCTCCAAATAGTAGAATAACTAGAAAATCGTAAAATAGTAAAAAAAAGATGTACTAAATTCTCATACATTTTATGTGGCGATACGAAGTTCATGGGGTCGGCTAGTATTCTATAAATGAGTCAAGTCAGATAGAGGACTGTCAAATAGGCTTGCTAAATAAGCGAATTATCTCTCAAACTACCACCCGTACCCGCGTTGGTACCGTTCGCCGGTCCGGCCCCTGTCGCCGTTAGCCGGGGTTTAATTACGTCCACTATATAGCACGAGTGCACTAAACGCGACCAACGTAACCTGACCCGTCCCTACCAGACCACAAGTCCACCTCACGGCTCTACACTCACCGACGACGTTAGTTTCAGCAAATATTTTCGTAGCGTCTTGCCGTAATAAGACTTTAAGGGGACGTGGCAAAGTTGTTTTTCCCACGTCATAATTTTCACAGATATGAGCTTGGGATTATTAGTCAGTTGTAACTTGCGCTCGGTTTAAGCGACTCTGAACCTTAAGACTAACGTATAAAGTGAGTGTGTGTGAGGGCGAGGGGCAATAATTGCCGGCCGGTGTGTTCGCCGTGTTTAGTTTTTGTCGCTGAATTGCTAACAGATTGTCTGTGTGGGCTGAAATGAGTTAGCAAATGTTGTTGGACGAATTTAATAAACTGTAAAATGTTTCAGACAAACGTAACCCCTGAAATTACATGACTGTGTTTTACGTTCGTTTGTGAATATTTACTTCGACAAACCCCTAATAGGTGTTGTAAATAATGTATGCTTGTGCTATGACACTTGCTTGCATGCATTGAGAACTTTAAATATGGGTCATTTGATCAATGGTCATTTACATTCTTGATATTGGAAGAGCCATCTGTTTTAAAGGTGGTTCGAAGATTGGGACGTGATATTTTGGGAAAATATTTTTCCCAAATTATTCTAGTTTAAGTATATATATGTTTAATCTAGGGAAACGGGAATTCCACGCAAATGGAAAGCCAATTTAAGAAAGCTTGATCGCGCTCGACTTGGCGGGGTACTGCCGTGCCCCCAGATATACGAAATTATTAGTTATAGTTATAGTTATAGTTAGTTATTTAGTTATTTGGGTTCGTCTTTGACGTCTCTAAAAACGAATCTAGGGTTTTCATTTCAAACTAATTAACACAAAAGTTATGGCCAGAAAACCAGAAAACAGTTTTTTGGCCTTAAATTGTTCAACTTTGATGCCGAATATTTCGAAAACAATGAACTTTGGAGTAAACATGGGATACTATATTGCTTAAAGCCGTTTTTGTTTATATAATAAGCTACAAAAAACATTAGAAAACTCAGGGATTCAGATCGAAGGTCATTGGCGTATGGGATCCCCTTAAACATAAATTGCTTCATAAGAATTGGTATAAAGTCCATGAATGACAAATGATACTTGTAAGTCCGGAAAAAGCTGTCCACATTGTTTGCGCGTTCAGCGTGGCACTACCGACTGGTCATTTATTACTGAAGAACCTGGATACGAAGAAAGAAGATACCCAGAAATCATCCTCTAATGCCGGTTTCATACTTATCTGACATGTCGTGTCGAGATCCGACGAACGGTTTAATACATTTGGTAGCGGTATATGTATTCACATTCAGACAGGCTGGCTACAGGTTACGGGAACGAACTGCGACGGCCGAATGCCTCTTCGATTGAAGTGCATAATTTACAAGACCGTTATAAGACCTGCCGTCATGCATGGATAGGAATGTTGGATCGCAAAGATGACGGATGAAATGAGATTGCATGTAACGGAGATGAGAATTTTGAGATGGATGTGTGGCGTGACGAAAATGGATCGAATAAGGAATTAATATATAAGAGGAAGCCTGAAAGTAGCACCCATAACTGAAAAGCTTAGATCGAATCGCCTCGGTTGTATGGACATGTTATGCGGAGGGATAATAGTAATGTTACTAGAAGGGTACTAAGTATGAATGGGGAGGGTTGTTAGAAAAGAGGTAGATCAAGAAAAAGGTGGATAGATTGCGCGAGAGGCGATACGAATAGGAAGGAAGTATGTGATGAGGGTTCACTATTGGAAGGCATAAAGTCATTTGTACTATTATTGTTACGCATAATAGGGAATATGCATGTTACTCAGAAATGGCCAAAAAAAATCATGAGTAATCTTTATTGCTTAATAAATATACTCACATGATTATTTTTACAAATGATCATGTTTCTATTAACAAACTTAATTATTTAAAAGTAGTATTTTTCAAATTCCCTCGCAAATTTTCAAAACGCAACGCTATGGGCCGAGCGAATCGTGACGTCACCGTGCACTCGGTGTCTACTGTTAACAGGGCGTTTGTATGATTATTGAAAGTTATTCGCATTGTTTTGCCGCTGTTTATGATAAACAATCTTTTTTTATGGGAATTATTAACTGAAAGCAGTGACTCCTTGTGAAAAAAGACTCGCCACAATGACTGGAAGCGGTTTTGTCAAGGCAAAGTCGGATAATCTGCCTGAAATTGATGTGTTCATGATGACTAAGTACGTACCTCCTAGGTGTCTTTCTTAAATAAGTGGAATAAAAACTAGTACATATGTTCATTATATACCTAATCAAAGATATATTGGTATTAGGAATGTTACATGGTGAGAACATCTTTAAAAACATAACAAATTATGTTGTTTTCGTCAAGGCTTATAAATAATACAAATTTGTGTAGGACACTCAGTAGAAAGGATTAAATTCTTTCAACTTCGATCAACAGTGCAAACATAGAAACTTAGCTAAAACGTTTCGTGATCAAAATCAACACTCTTAGTCAGCTGTTGATCAACAAAAATCATAATATTTTGTAACATTAATAAAATGGGAATCAGAATAGTTTTATGAATAAGTATATACATTTTTAGGTTAGGTTATTGTACATATTGTTCGGTAGTCCTAATAAAAAAGATTTTAGGTACGTACAAACATATTTAATAATCACTTCGAAATTATGTTCATAACAATATAAACTACTCAAACACGATACATTATATCTCCTCATCGCCTTACACCCCTTTTTCCTTATATTTTGCATCTTTGGGCATATGAAAATACATCACGTCAGGTGCAGTTTTAGTGTTATTTTCACAATTAGGGGCAATACAATATTTATAATAAGCTTTTGTGTGCTCTTCCGTTACAATAAGTTGATCTTACAAGCTTTAATAACTCACTTTTACTAAAACTGTGAATCAAACACTTCGTTGTTTATTTATTCTAAGTGCACGGTGACGTCACAAAATGAGCGCGCCAAAATGGCGGCGTTTTAATCGTCCGAAAATGATAGTCGTTTTTATTATTATTTTTAGCTTATTCAATAATATTGTGAAAGTGTTATATTTTTTCCGGTTATCTAATTACTTAGAGAATAGTTAAAAAAAAAAAAAAAATGCATGAATATACCCTATTGCTATTCGCCGAAATAGTGATATGCATAATTCTCATTACGCATAATTATATACGCATAACATTAAAAAGCATAACTACTGAAAGCATAATCTTCATGAAGAATAACGTCAAAAAGCATAAGCACAAATAGGCATAATAATCAATTGGCATCATATCAAAATGCATAACAGTAATGTCCTAAACAAAAGTTATGTAAACCTAACCTAACCGCCGGAGCGTGTCGACGTCACACCGCTTCGCGGGGTGCCTATTTCCGCTCTAAGGGACACAAGCAGACCCTAACCTAACCTACTAATGATACCATTTTTAACATTGCTTGGGTTTTTTTACAGCGGGGGGCATCGCCCCCCGAACCCCCGGCCCCCGGGGTCTTCCAGAACCAATAGCAACGTGGTTTAGCAACTATCGTTCATCTAAGAAAATAAGTCAATATTATAATAAATGTTTTCACAATAATAATAAATGCATTGTGACATCGAAACTGAGTTTTATTCATTTAGTAAACTGAAATTATGGATAATGACAGATATACCAAATAATTATTAGCCCAAACAATAGTATGCGTAATGTGTATTCGACCAATACAGATTAGTTCAACTGAAATTATGCTATTAGCGTAGTATGCCAAAAAAGTAGTAGGCCAAAGTATTACTATGCGAAATTACTATTATGCCAAAACAAATTATGCCACACTAATTTAAAATTATGCGAAACAATAATAGCCTAAGTAACATTATGCGATCCAAGAGATCCCTGTGATGAGTTGACGGCGGAGTCTTCAGAGTTGTGATGTTGGATTAGATAAATTGTTAAGTTATTCATAACATAATCACGGTCATAATCGCGGGGCAAAAGCAGATACTAATATAATGACAAAACGTTACCAATGTTACGTGAAAAACTTTACAAGCTAAATATGAAACACAACTTTTCAATGACCAATATAGAAGAGATTAAGCAATAAAACTCGCACTGTCATTGTGAAAGTTAGAACCGCAGTTGAGGAAGAATTGTCGTAAAGTGCATCGTTAGGCCGCGCCGACCCGTTTATGTCCGTAGGGACAGACCAAGTTACGTTAGGGCTCGATTAAATTGATCCGTTAGACCTACTCGTATAGATATGACTGCATATTTCAAACGGGTCACTTCATCTTTGAGGCTAATATTAGACCAGACTTGAGTGACTCGATTCATCTTACATGTCTGAGACTCACGGGTTTTTTTAAAATATGAAACTGTATATTTAGTTATTTTTTAAATCACGACAACGTTGTTGCCACGTGCCTGGACCACGTTTCTTGATGGGAGATGCAGAGAGAGAAACTTCGTCCGTTTAGTATCGTGTATATTAAAAAAAAACTTTTTATCAAAAAATTTAAACCGCCGAAAAAAACTGAAAAGCAAAAAATAATAAACCTTTTTTATTTAGTTTATATATCTCCTCCGTTTTTTTCGTCGGTTAAAAACTGATCTATAATCTACATGCTAACATGAACAGTATTTCTATATTGACAACAGCGCCCCCTTCTGGTGACACTGTGAACCAACTAGGTAATCAATCAATAAATCAATATTAGGGGACAATCTTACACAGTCCCAAATAAGCGAAGCTTGTAATATGGGTCCTAGACTGGGGACTAGACGACGATAAACATACTTATATAGATAAATAAATACTTAAATATTTACATAGAAAACATCCATGACTCAGGCACAAATATTCGTGCTCGTCACACAAATAAATGCCCTTACCGGGATTCGAACCCAGGACCTCTTGCCTCGTAGGCAGGGTCACTAGCAACTAGGCTAAAGCGGTCGTCGTAATTAGCTCGTTACTTAATCTAACCATCGATTTATCTACCAAGCGATCTAGGATTCGGGTTCATCCCTAATCACCTAGATGGTGCTGTTCTACATATGAACAAACGGCAAATAAATATAGTATGCCTGATGGTAAGTAGACACTATAGCCTATGGACGCTTCCAAAGCAAGATACAAATGCAGGTCCCTCATTCTCATCACAGGCATCCTCTAAAAAGGATTAAGAATATAGTCAAATGGAGAAGAAAGCAACGCAAGAGGTATAATAATCACAGAGTTATTAGTGTCTAAAATTTTAAGAGGGGGTATGGTTCTGTCCCTTTGCCGCAAAATGAAATGATTGATTTTCACTATAACGCTCGCCGATTGTGACGTCACTATCTGCGAACGTTTTCTCTCTCTAACAAGCAATATTAAAACGGTTGTAACTTCGTACTACTTTGAGATATCTGAATGGGATTTTCGTCAATGGACATATTTTTTTGCCTTCTTTCTTTTGGAGAAATAAAAATTCTACAAGTACTAAGTCTACACCCGTATTGCTTAATTTGCTTATGGGCTAATGGGAACTGGGAGCACTCGGTTCAAACCTACGGAGCTGATGATTTGACTGTGATACCTACATAGCAAGCAATGGTGCTAAGTAAAGGGTAGTGGAGTAAAAATGTATTAAAACCCCAGAAGAAAGAAGGTAAAAAATATATGCCATTCAAATATCGCCAAAAATTACGTAGCCGTTTTTAATATTGCTTGTTAGAGAGAGAAAATGCTTGGGGGCCATGACGTGCAATGTACGACTCGAGTGTAAATGACAATCGTTTCATAGGGAGGTGCGTTTTGCAGAAAAGGGACACAATATGCAGAGGCAGTTGTAAGAATACAACTTTTGGACACTTATAACTGTGATTATTTAATTCCGTAACAATTTTCTCCTTCTTCCTATAATTTTTTGTCAATCCTTTTTCGAGAGCATTCAACATAATTGACTATTTGATTAGGTGTCAAAATCGCTATTGTGGCCGGTTTTATGTAAGTTAATATGAACGCTTCTAAAGTTACTTACAATTCATTTTGAGTTCGGTCTTTTTTATATGTGTGCCCAACAGTTACCTACCAGCACATTGTGTTGTATTTTTTTACTGTGTATTAATTTAAAACAAGCAATTATCTTAAAAGCCTCAATGCATTATTTTCCGTCTCTTCTTTTTGTTGCTGAATTCCCAATCGCAGCGCAATACGCTGAGGGTCGATTGGACACTTAAATTTTGTCACATTTGTACACAAACACTTTGACAAAGAATGATGCAGTCAATAATAGGATTTCTTAGCATTTTTTTCTCACACATGTTCATTAGCCGAGGCCGCATTCATGTTAAGATTGGTTTGATTTTAGTGAAACAAATATAAAAGTCAAATAGAAATACGAAATGTGAGTCTCGCATTGACCTTTGAAAGAGGAACGTTTAATAACCATACAGACTTTCTGCCTTCGGAATGCAGGCAGATATAGTGATTAAGTCCGTCCACGAGAGATTCCGTTTGAAGAATCCGCTGTTTTGTAAGTATTCTCGACGGTACATCCCTTTTTATTAGTGCGACACAGATACGGTTGTTTGCAATAGTCTCAATTTCCGCAATCGCGAATACAGTTTTTTAAATCTTTTAATGTTTTTTATCAGTGTTATTTGTGTAGGTAGTATTTCTAACTGCGATGACAATTAAGTAAATAAGTTCATGTTTATTATTAAGTTTCTATATTCTGTTTATTAAATAAATAAATAATACAGTTGATGATATTAAGTCTTCAGCGATAAGACCGCATGTTGTCTACCTCTACCTACATGTTATTGTATTGTTTTTCTTTTTAACTGCTTTTTTTGTGTGAGGTGTGCAATAAAGAGTATTTGTATTGTATTGTATTGTAAGTCTTTTGCTCATTACTGCAGTTGTCATGTCACAAAATGTTATGTTTTAATATGTTAGGAATTCGATGAGGCATTAAGTCTGCCTTTTGTACGATAAGTTTTTCTTTTGTTTAATTAAGTTTAAATAAATAAAACACTTATTTTTGACTTGTAAAAGAGCCCTCTACGTAGGCCACGTACGTGCAAAACACACATTTGATTTAGATTTTAAAATTTACTGTATTATTTCTTGTTTAGGCCCACTAAAGCTAGCAATATTAAGCAAGCAGCCAGCAATATTTTATAAACAAAGCCAAAGTAACTTTTAGCAGACCGTAGCTAGCTGAAGCTCTATTTTGGAACGTCCTTCTGACGTAGCAAGATTAGATTCCTTTGGATTTGTTCTCTGTTCTCGCACTCACACATTTACAATAGCTATTCTATATATTCGCTTTCTTAAGACAACAACAGCAGACGGACCAATACTAGTTCAAGCCAATTAATTCCTATTCATAAAGAAGATTGGTTAGGTGCGTGAGCAACATGTCAGCATATCAACGACCTCAACGTCGGAGTTGAAGGTGCCGTGGCCGAAATCGGTCAGGAGTATATATAGTTCAATCTAATCTAATCTTAACATAGTAGCTCCTTGCAAAATGGACTCTCTGTGTTTATTGGCAACTACTCCGTACTTGTAGTGTAGGGCCATGTGCTCGCGACTATATTAAAAAAGTTGCCGGCACGGTCTGTTTACGGGCTGTGAATTTTATGCGCCGCGTGCGTATAGTTTATTGAAAGTTGGAGCCATTTGCAAAATATGATGAAAGCCCGCGAGTGTATTGCATCGTGAATCTCTTTAGTAAGTGCAAGTTTTTATTTGACTAAAATTTTTGAGTAAATTAATTTTCGTTCAGAATTGGCATTCTGAAAAATAAATGCAGAATGTCAAAAAATCTGGTGAAATGTTACATTGTGATCATTAAGGGATATTTTTTGTCGCAGGTCAACCAACACACAATTAACACTTTCACCGCCAGGGACCCGCCTAGCAGGCGCCTATGCCGTAGTTGTTTTCCCCTACATACGGGATTGGCTACGAGCGTAATGCCTAGGCGGTTCTTGGTAGTAAATGTGTATTTCTTTTGAATTATTTTTAAATAAAAAGAAGTGCGCCCCGCTTCTCACCGAATGTGTAGGGACACATTCGGTCTTTCTAAGGCCACTTCCGCATTTAAACCATCTCACTAGTTGGAGTGAGATGATGAAATTCGCCTCCCGCAGTTAGCTTTTAGGCAGCATGTACAAAAGTCTACCTATTGTGGTCGCGATTTGCGTGACTGGTATGAGTGACAGAGACGCCTGTGCGACTATGTACTAAAAACCCTCCTCTGTGGTGCCAGCCGCGTTCGAATGAATTTTCAACTCGTAGGTGTATGTGAGATCGTATATAGTTATACTCGTATTATTTCGCATTCAATTTGATTTCAATCGTCGCTTCCGAAGGCTTCGCGAGCAGGAATAAATTGATATGCGAAGACTTGAAGCATAGTAGAAAGAGTGCAAAGTACGTTATCTTCTACAAACGCACAGCGCGCGGCTTGTATGTGTGTGCCACAGTATCTATGCGTCGCCGCACGCACACTCAAACAAAATCTCGACTGGCGCACTGAGAAACGGGTCGAGATTTTGTTTGAGTGTGCGTGCGGCGACGCATCTAGATACCTACTTTCCACTCCCAGTCCCTTGATCATGCAGTCTGTTAACTGTACAGTTGAGTTTATAAATAAATGTGGGTTCCCAAAAGTTTATAAACCTCCTACCAACAGAAATTGTGTTCACATATTAATCACCTTGTCCATGCACATATATCCATCGTGACTGTAATTTCTACCGTGATTTGTCCTCCACAATATGCATATATTTAATACCTCCTTGGTATGCTAAATATAATGAAACGGCCCGACGTCCACCGCGGGTGCGATAAACCAATAACGCGAATATGAATCTGAAAGCCACGGCTAACGATTCGGCTATCCGATACTCGCATCCCTCGGGACTTGACCGCGTCCTTATCTACGTTCAATAAAGTCCACATTCGTATGGCATAAATATGGAATGAGTGTTGTTGTTGCGCCCGTATCTATAAGGTATTAAGGTACATTTTTGCAGAGCAGATAAGTGTAATTTTTTCAGTGGGTGTATTTGATTCGTGTTTATGTTTGGGGCGAGAATTATGAGGTGCCCGAGTGGCTTCAATGTTCGGCTTATTGCTGTTTGTGTCATGTATGTCTGTCACTGTTTTACGTAAAAACTCGTGGTTACATAATGGTTCCACATTTTACATTTAAATGCTGATAAATTGATATGTATTGTTTGGCGCTGTACCTGTTATGGTAAAGTTTTGTCAATTTGCTGTCATTTAGCGGAGCTGTGCTAACTAATGGAACGTAAAAAGAATGATGGTGATCATTGTCGGGAAGTTTAGAATCTATGTATGTATGTATGTAAGCACTTTATTGTACACAATAACAGGTTAAAGAATATTCAGGTCACACAATAGATCAAAGTACAAAGGCGAACTTATCCCTATAAGGGATCTCTTCCAGCTAACCTTTGAGCAATTGAGAGGAAGTTAGGTAGACAGAGATAGGCAAACTTATACCGTGTACAAAAACACGGAGAAAATGAAAACAAAACCTAATATTGTTTCTTAGTGATTAATTGGTTTATTGCCTACCGTCATTTAATGCCACAGGGCATTATCTACCAGGCAGCCGTAATAAAATAAATAAATAAAAATAAAATAAAATAGAATATCTTTATTTTCAGGCAACTTTAGTTAGGCCCATAGTTTGTTAGTAATGCCTAATAAATACTAGCTGGGTAGAGCGCGTCATTCGAAATGTGATTCTTTAAGCGGCTTTCAAGTTTGAATGTGAAGAATAATATTTATATTGTAGGGATAAGTCAGATATTAGTAGTGGATATCCTCAATGTTGGCAACTGATCAACAAAATAATTCTATCTCATTTGTTGTCAATCTCAATAATATGTGCATTCGATTTATACGCTCTCCAATTCTTCGGTGACCGACATTATAGACAAGTATACAGGGCCTATGATCGTCCTTAAGTCGTCCGACCATCGGACCCAGGGGTCTGCCGACCTGTTTCTTGGAGTGAGGCCTACTACAATGTGTTTCCTCCATCTCGCGTCGTTCTTTTAATCATCAATTTAACATAATGTCATTTAAATACCTTTAAAAGGAATCGGAATTGGGGCACTGAAAAGTGGCGTTTACGTGTCAAAGTAAAAAATCCTCTCACATACAGTAGGTACGCAAAACGCGTATGCATCGATAAATCTCGCACGTGTTAAGAGTCAAACGAGTACGTTACACTGCCTCTTCGGTTTTACTCTCATAGCATTGTTTAATCTGTCTCCAAAGGCTTTTGCCAAGTTCTCGGTGAATTCAACGCGCAACAAGTGGTTTCGCGCCCGACTCGCATTTTAAAACGCCGAGCCTCGTTCCAAAGGATTTGACTCCTTGTAACCATCAGGCCCTTTTCAGTGGGGCTCAATTCGACACAAACGTGTTACATTAAAATTGTATATCAACCACGTGCTGAGCGGGTAAGAGCGAATACGCGAAATACAAATGATTCGAGCTACGTTATTAGAACTGACAATACGAAATAAATCTTACCCTTTGCAGCTCTTAAAAATTACTTGAAAAATACATTGATTTTAAAGGCGTAATACAGGGTTGAGGACTATCTAACTGATATAAATGCATTGCTCAATAATAATTTAATTGTCATTGTATCACGTCTCAGTTCCTACATTAAAGCATACCCATATTCTTTAACACTATTTCGGACATGTTTTCTTCGACCAACGCTTTATGCTGTTTTTTTGTTTGTATTCACATTTACATTTTACTTATTTAAAGTGGGCTAAGTACTATCATCGTAATAAGCTTTTTTTAAGGCAAAATAATGACTGACTGTTGATTTTGTTTCGGCGTATCTTCTTAATAGTGGTCTCCTTTTTCAGTAACGCTGGTAGAATTTTGATTTGCAAAAGTGCCCTAGCGGTCTACTTGCACATTAAAAATAATTTATTTTATTAAGGATTAGATACACTGAATGCAGTTAATACAAAAGTTGCAAGTCCCAACTTTTGTTTAAACCAAGGGGGAAAAACATTTTTCACGCAATTACGTCATCCTTTATTACAGAATGCAATAATATTCGTCAACAGTATATGACAACAGTGATAGAGTGATCATACTTGAGTATTATGTACCTACTCGTATTTTTTTCATAAAATATTTAAAAGATTATCGTGTTTATTTTCGGATAAATACTTTAGTAAGTATTGAAATTGAGTCCGAAAATGTAATTCCCAATTACGTCTCGTGAATCATCTTGTATATTATAAAATACAATTTTATGCGCAAGTGAAGTGATGTGCCGTTGCCGAGGATATTGGGATTCCGTTAACATTGCCGCAACAAAGGAAATGATATCGGCTTTGAGACTAACAGCAAATAATGTCGGCGCATATTTTTTACTTTTTCGGCCGCCATATCGAAAGCCACACTTCTATTTCAGCTTCCTAAAACAACATGCGATTCAAATATCATATTTTGATTTTGTGGTTACATAGTCACTTACTTTATGTTTGTAAATTATTGAAACAATGAATTGTATCTGTGGTTTCCGGATGCAACTGAACTGTTTTGTCTTTTTTGCTTTATACTAGTTTTCTCATTCTTTATAATACGAAGTCTACCCATCTCCTTAACTTTTGTTAAACCTACAGTGCTGTACATAAAGGGCATTGGGTAACCTTGTATGAGACAAAATTAAGTTTTTTTGCAGCGGCCAAGGATGTTTTTTTAATAATCGTTTAGAGGACCTTTTAATATGCATAGATATATAAAATTAAACGAGAAACAATATCAGAGCCGAGATATATAAGTTTGAAGTTTAGTTTATAACTTTACAATGACCTGTGAAAATATAAATTGCTAATATCTCGGCTCTGATGCATTTTAGTGTATTACATTTCAGAACAAAATATGTTTGTTTTGAGTAGATCTATCATAATCTACCACTTTTACGAGTGGCCACTCATCTAAAAAAAAATGACAACATTTTTACCCAAACCCCTTTGCAAATTAAAAGTTAATAATTAGGCTTGTGACCTAAGGGTTATTTATGGTGCCATTCCAACCAGTTTTTGGAGAGGAACAAATGTTTGTATGGGAGCAACTACAATTAAAGAACATAAATACCTAAAAAATTGATATAAAGACGGATGGCGCCTTCGAGC
Organism: Epinotia bilunana; assembly: GCA_947049275.1. NCBI lineage: Eukaryota > Metazoa > Arthropoda > Insecta > Lepidoptera > Tortricidae > Epinotia > Epinotia bilunana. The sequence goes on from OX346257.1 coordinate 22,325,999, forward strand.
GCATTATTTGAAACTATAATTTCAATACATCCAAAACGAGTTCTGAATCGGGACCCAGGTTAGTCTCGCTAGTTAGGTAGATCTAAATGTAAATTTTTGTATGAAAAAAAAAACAGTTGGACTGTACTAACGTGCGTTCAAAACGTTACGTGGTTTACCCCTCTGACTTCGCTTCGTTGAAATTGGATTTTATCCACAATAGTGCCCAACGAGATCGGCTCGTCGCCTAAAACCGGCCGCGGATGCACACTTGAATATGGATACCTATTTTCGTTCCTACCAATCCCAAATAGTACTAAATGTATTTATATATTGTATATACTAGATCAGGGGTTTTCAAAGTTGGGGGCGCGGGGCCTTGGGAAATTTGAACACGCTAGGAAGATGATGATTATTTGACTAGCTAACCCATTCACTTCCGTTTCGTTGCATCGAAGCGAAGGGGGGCGTGGGAACTTCATTTTAGGCAGCAGGGGGGCGTGCCTAAAAAAAGTTTGGGAACCCCTGTACTAGATGATAATTAACATTAGCTAAATTAAATTAAAACTAAGTTAAATCTAAAATAAGTTAAGTCCAGCACGAGGCATCGTAGCGAGGATGCTGGCGGCATTTCCTCGCTGAAAAGCGCTGCTGATGTGTTGCGCGACAAAGTCGCCAGATCTTCGTACGACGTACGACTTCGTAGACGTTTCACAAATTATATCTCTATCTATATTCGCTTCTATGCTAAAGTGTTAAGACTACCAACATTGAAATGTAATTCGAGGTGCAAGTCTAGTGATGTGTCGTTGCCCATGTTGAATGTTTTTTGACATATATGTTGCCGAAACTTCATCATATCAGCCGAAAGACGTCCACTGCTGGACATAGGCCTCCCCCAAAGAGTGCCAAAGACCGGTCCTGCGCCACCCGCATCCAGCGGACTCCAGCAACCTTTACCAGGTCATCAGTCCACCTTGCCTACCCACGCCGCGCCTTCCGGTTCGTGGTCGCCACTCGAGAACCTTTCCGCCCCAACGGCCATCGGTTCTACGTGCTATGTGCCGTTGTTGTTGCCGAAACTTAGCTAGCAGTAATGGCGATGCGACTTTTAGACAGAACTTTTAGTTTGGGAATACTTAACATTTTAGTCACTTAACCTGGGAAATAGTTCTAGTACTCACTGTTATAATTTGTATCATATATAAAACTAAGTATATACATTACAATTTTTTGTTTTATATATATATATATATATATATATATATATTTTATTTCCGTTTTCATGTTTGCGATGTATACTGTTTGTGTTGCCCTCCCACCCACTCACTTAAAGGCTTCGACGGAAGACCAGCGCTGGCCAACAGGCCTGCACCATGCTGAGTCGGGGCCTTTTCGTGGCATACCTGTTGTTTTTGTTTCTGTGTTCACTTTTGTTATTATTTTGTATGTGTCACGAATAAACTTTTTCTATTTCTATTTCTATTTCTATTTCTATTTCTATTACAAAACATACAAATAAATATAGTCAATTCACAATTTTCGAAAAGTAGTGAAAAAGGCGTTGACAACGGACAGAACCAATTAAGTGTCACGATATGCTCCATCTGACGTTTTGCCGTTCTTTCAGATTGCTTTTGACCACGTATCTAACTAACGTAGACCAGTCAATAAAGCTGTTACTCCAACAGTCCTAAAATGTGAAATATTGCAGCATACCAAGTGCACTTTGTGTAGGAAGTAAGTAAGTAGGTAATTGAAAAACCGGAATACCGATAGCTACAAAAAAAATTGGCATAATCTTAAAAATAGTTCGACTCATCTGTGCGCGCGGGTGTCCCCCAAGGCACGTGGTTTGACATCGTTGTCTGATTATTATGTCAGTCAATGCTAAACGATACATGCAGGAACTAGTGTTGTGTTTTGGCCAGATCTAGCATCCAGCCATTATTCAAAAAAGACCCTGGCTAAAATGGAGGAGCTAGGAATCCCATATGTACCAAAGGATTCAAATCCGCCTAACGTACCACAACTTCACCCGATCGAAGATTTTTGGGGCCAATCTAAAAAGGCGTGCTTATGCGAATAATTTGCGGCCAAAAACTATGCAGGCTCTAATTCGAAAAATTAAATTGGAATTAAACAAAATGCCAACTTCGACTTACACAACAGCCATGGATAAAGTGCCAGCAAATTGTCGAAAAGCAGCACGCATGGGGATTTTTATTTTTACATAAAAAATTGTTAGTAGTTTGTTTATAAAAATACATAACGAGAAAAGAGAAAATATTTTTCTACTTCAAAATATCTTCCAATCTCAATGAGTTTTAGTACGTTATTGACGTAATTAAAGTCTAGGTTTGTAGGTGTTCCTTTTTTCAAAATTTGCTTATAGGCACCTAATTTTTTTTCTAAAGCGATCCCTAGAAACCTAGCATCGCTCCTTGAAAAACATAGTGTCATTACGAGAAAAACGTGTTTTTTGAGTACAGGGTCTCAAAGTTTTAAAAATCTTGAACCGTCTAAAACTGCCGTGTTCGTAATAAAAATAACATTGTTTTGTTAGTTTTTGTTAGGTTTGTGACTACGCTTGTTACATATAACAGTAATTTGTGGTATTTTTATTTTACTGTTATGATAATCGAATTTAAAGAAAATTGTAATGTCATTATTCCATTTTTTTTTTGAAAAACATAGTGTCATTACGAGAAAAACGTGTTTTTTGAGTACAGGGTCTCAAAGTTTTAAAAATCTTGAACCGTCTAAAACTGCCGTGTTCGTAATAAAAATAACATTGTTTTGTTAGTTTTTGTTAGGTTTGTGACTAAGCTTGTTACATATAACAGTAATTTGGGGTATTTTTATTTTACTGTTATGAAAATCGAATTTAAAGAAAATTGTAATGTCATTATTCCATTTTTTTTTGCTTAATGTCACATAAGGTTCCCTTAACTTTGATTTAATTTCTGGAAAAATGACACTATATCCGGTTATTTCAAAGAACTTACCGTTTATTTGAATGAAGAATCGCTAATAAAACATTTTTATATCAATGTTAATCAACGTTTATTAAAGTTAATGACTTTTAGTCTCAAAAACGAACAAATTAGTCTTATATTCTCTCAAAAACATCTCTTAAAACAAGACTCTTAGAATCGTCTTGGCTTTTTGGCCCTACTTCTTAACAATAAAAAAATTACTAAAGTAAATCAACTTAAACGACTTTCAGTCTTCAAAATGTCAAGATAATTACCAATTACAATAACTTTTTTATTAATTCACATGAGTTATCTTATCACGTAACTATATCCAAAGACTATCTGCATCTTCTCGGAGCACCCATCTTCAACGAAGCCAGCCCTTCTCTTTGGAGTAAATCTATTTCGAAATTTATTGCCCATTCAAACCGCCTTCTCAAAATTAGTAGTCATTCTGCTCTGTCTATTTTAAAATTTTGTTTACTCGTTCCAAAATTAAATTACCTGGTCCGTTGTTGTCCCATTTGGAAATACCCCCATCTACTTCGACCTATCGACCTACTTTTAAAATCCCAAATTGAATCTATTTTGAAGCCGCCAAGTATGGTGGCTTGGGTACCCGTAAAATTTCAAGTGTTGCTCTGCCGGCATTCTTGGCCTCAATTCATAGCACCTCCGATCTCACATTCTTCAAGCCTCTCCGGCTACAAACTGCGAGATTGCGTGCCTTGTTGAGGCCTCGAATGCCTGGGTAGCTGAACTGAATCAAAAATTTCCGTCCCGACCTAAGATACAGAGGGCCTGGGATACCATAGCACCAGTTTCCACCCTAAACTCACTTCTAGACAACGCGACAGGCAGGGACTGAGCGACGCTTCTCGCATCATCAAGGCCAGAGTCAGGTGACTGGCTCCTTCCGCCTATCTTCGCCTAACACCGGCACCTTTATCGACCCAGAGACGCTTCGCATAGCCACCGGTTTCCGGCTTGGAGTTGCTCTCTGTGTCGACCACAGCTGTGCTTCTTGTAGATCTTAAGTAGATAGCCTCGGCCACCACGGGCTCGACTGCTCTTCGGGCGCCGGCCACCTCTCTCGTCATGCCGCCCTTAACGACACGGCGCTCGGGAGTGCCGGCGTTCCCGCTCCTCTGGAGCCCCAAATAGTGCGGAACGATGGCAAGCACCCTGACGGGATGTCGTTGATTCCCTGGAAGATGGGCCGTGCGTTGGTGTGGGACGCCACTTGCGCCGACACACTAGCTGCGTCCTACCTCCCATCGACCAGCAGGCGTGCTGACGCCGCGGCGGACACTCGGGAGCGTCAAAAGGTAGCCAAGTACAGCTGTCTCGGCACCCAATACGAATTCATCGCTTTCGGCGTCGAGACACTAGGTTCGTGGGGCAGGGGCACTCATAGCTCCACAGGAGCTTGGCAAACGGGTGAGGGAGGCAACGGGCGACCCTCGCGTGGGCAGCTTTCTCGCGCAGAGCATTGCAATCGCAATCCAGCGCGGGAACGCTGCTTGCGTGTGCGTGTCCCCACCATAAATACCTATCAGAAATAAATTTTAAACAAAAGATATTAGTAAACATTTTCAAATTTTACTCGCTATTTTCAAGTACGTTTCTTTTCTAAGAACACTTTCAATAAATAAATAGTTTTTATAAAAATTACGACGGAAAAATTGTATTAGTCTAGTAGGTAATCAATCTTCAACTGCTTTGTAATTGTATTCATCACACACAGTGACATTAAACAATAAGTGAAATTACTTAATCAAACAGTTTTAAGCGGCCTCTTTTAGTAGTAATGGCATTAAGCTCAAAATAGCAGTTTTCACTTCATTATAGTCAACAGTGTAGTTATAGTAAATTAAACTAGCAGAATTGACACTAAACAGATTATGACGTTTGAGCTGAGTAAACTCCTTTCGGCTTATTAAAACGAAAATGTCATTTAAAGATAAAATACAGTATAGCGTTATTTTGTAACCTGCATTAAGCCTTAGAGTTTTAAGCAATATCGTCATTACAGATATACCGTCATTTTACTCATTCCAAAAAGTTTAAAAGTGCTAAAGTAGAAGGGTCATTAAAGCGAAAAGTACATTACTGCTTAAAATTGAGTCCCGATATTGATACCAAACTATAAGTACAAAGTGGCATTGTACGGATAGATACAATATTTCGTAAGAAAATTGTCGTACTTACCATTTAACCTCACGGAACTCCGTCACTAAGCAAAAAATGACCACCTTCTTCAAAGAATCGGCTGTATTTCGGTCTACATCCCGGGATCTAATACGAACATGACATTGTTCCATTAAGGCACGCACCTATTCTCACTATTTGCCATAACGACATTAGCGCCCTCTGTCGCTTCTAAAAGAACTAGAGCGATAGGTGTCTTCGTATTGCGTGCGTTACGATTAGACGAGCTAAATGGCGTTGCTAACTCGAAAACGTCATCTTTTGCGTAGTGACACTATGTTTTTCAAGGAGCGAATATAATGCTGAAGCGATCAACATCAATGGCAAAGTGGTTTTTTAAGATTTAGTTAATGGAAACCGTTTTCTCCCGAGCTGCTAGCTGCTGCTAAGCTATTCTTCCCTCTTAACGGAATAAATTGTCAAATCATTAAAGGGTCGGCAACGCACTTGTGATTCTTCTGAAGTGATGATGATAGTATCCTATTATCCGTCATCATAAAGGAACTTATAAGGGTTTTCCATCTATTTCTGTCCCAGGCAGCAACCTCAATCTCCTTCCAGCCAAGGCCCGTAGAGCCTTTTAATTTTTTGTCAACTGCGCGTCCCCGTGGTGCGAGGGCGACCTGGTTTCCTTTTCCCGGAACTTTGCCATCTCAAACTTTGCCTGGACATTACAAAGCAATAAAGATGGTCCGGGGCCAGTAAATTCTCAGAATTCGACGCAAACATTTATTTACGAAGTCCTGAATTCTACTGGTGGTATCATTTTTCAAGGATCCTGTCTCACATCCATATAGGACTAAGATAGATTACGGTTTTTGTTTACCATCAGGCGAGCGAATGCTAGTTGGCAATCCTGGGGGGCTAGCACAACTGACGCCACGCCGCGACGCGAGTTGAGAAAGATCTACCCTCCTCTTTCGAATTTGCACGGTGCGAGTGAGACGGGAGAAGCTCAGTCGCACGCGAAGCGAATTGTAAGCAAGTTGTGCTAGTCATGTTAGACTGAGGGTCCCTCAGTCTAACACGTCTAGCACAACTTGCTGCATAAAAATTGACATTTAGATCTACTTAACTTACGCAAAAATGCGTTACGTGATCGACCTGCGGGTAGTATTTAAAAACAAAAACCATTTTATCCGTGTCAAAAACTCTTCTTTTACCGGCGTAGTCGCGGCAGACCCGTCGTCGTCAGATATTGCATGTCGTCGTTTATGGGCCAATGTTGCGGGGAGGATTGTTTTTTCTAGTCAATCCAGAAGTTTCCTTTGCACAGACTATACGTTTATTTCCAATAAATAATCTGCGCTCATATTCATCTGCCACTTCATGACTACTTGCTAAAGTATATCGTCGATGGACATCTTTTAATTAGTGACAAAAATATGAATAGCCACTTATGGTACCTTCATGTGGCTAATAACAAAAGATTACGTCTTAAAAATCATTGTAGGTATACATCAAAAATATATATGCATACACATCAAAAATATCGTAAGAAATCACTACTAAATATATTAATATTAATACATATCTCCCAATAAAAATCGCTCTTACACAATTTGACATAAGATTATAGACTTTACTTGTGTCGCGCGTTTTCTAATTTCACACGCTAATCCTGTCAGTTTTATGATACCCGTTAACCATAAACAAATACAAGTTAAGCTATTCAATGCATTCATAAAACTAGCGCTGTGAGATATCGCTACAAATGTGCGCGAGCTGCGCCTAATGGAGAAACTTTGGCATCACATTATCAGGCAGTCGACCCACCTGCTACTGTATTTCTTGTTTATTGCACGGATAAATTGTATATTACTATCGTGTGGAAACATTCATGGTGCTTAAGATTAGATGATAAACATACCTATTGTTGGCACGTGTCCAATTATTGGTACGTAAAACTTTGAAGTCTGGGTGCCAAGATCTGACGTCAATTAATGGAGATAGTTGATGATAAAACAGTATGTAGGTAGGTTGAAGGCAGCACGGCGGGCCGATGGCGACGTCTACTGCATGAGCAGGTTAATGCCTTCGAAATTGAGCGTCGTAACGAGCTGAAGGCTCACCGACCGGCAACCATCCAGTACAACTTCGTCGGCGGGTCAGCCACATGAGAGCGCCCAGGGAGTAGAACAACAACACTTCAGTCATATTGGTAATCGTTGATACCAAATCCAGAACACACAGTCGCTGTGGCCAAAATCGGTCAGAACAGCATCATCAATTATAATCATCACGTAGGTAGAGCCCCTTGAGTTTATTGTAGTGACGCGTGTTTGCGTGAGTGCAACAAACGTTTGTACGAGCTCGTGTTACTGCTTTAATAGTAGATTGTATCATCATCATCATCATATCAGCCGAAAGACGTCCACTGCTGGACATAGGCCTCCCCCAAAGAGTGCCAAAGTGACCGGTCCTGCGCCACCCGCATCCAGCGGACTCCAGCAACCTTTACCAGGTCATCAGTCCACCTTGCGGGGGGCCTACCCACGCCGCGCCTTCCGGTTCGTGGTCGCCACTTGAAAACCTTTCCGCCCCAACGGCCATCGGTTCTACGCGCTATGTGCCCCGCCCACTGCCACTTAAGTTTAGCGATTTGGAGGACTATATCGGTTACCTTACCGGTAGATTGTATAACAAGGGTCTAAAATAAGGCACATTACTACGAGATGGTTATTTTCCCGAACGAAGTGCGGGGAAATAGTTCGAGGCGTAATATGACTTTTAGACCAGAGTTATGCACTCGAATTTTCACTTCGACTGCGAGAAAATAGTAAAAACAAAGATTATATCCATCCATTATCAATAATAAATACCAACATACAATTTGGCGACATTATTTTTTTAATAAACTACTTTGACACAGATTGAAAATTTGACACCACGAATAAACGCCTATGACCGTCGTCCCAACGTCGTCCAAACGGCCGAGCGCGGCGGAGAGCATACGGGGCATACGATACTAGATAGACAGCAGTCTATCCCGCTCAATCATCATAGCTTATGCCATGTATGCAGACAACCACGCTTGAACGTTTGGACGCGGCTATAGACGGTTAGAGGCGTTTATTTTCTTAATGACTGTGAATAAGGGAATAAATAACACCTAATGTTGGAAACGAATTCTGTTTCCTGATTGGTCGATTTTTAATTTAGTTGTATTCTAGTTAGTTTATAGCAAGTAAAAATGTTTTTTAAAGAGTTAATTGTGATTGGTGGATGTAGTACGGTGAACTATTTTGATTGATCAAATTAAAATGTTTTATAAATCATAGATACGTATACATATTTTCCCTAGGGGCTAAATGTAACACTTTAGCACCGCTCGCTAAGCTAATATGACGCTCTTTTTGAGCATTAGAAATGAAAAATATGTTCTATGCATGTGTCAAAGGTTTTTTCACTACATGCATCTATAAAATAAAATAAAATGTGCGCAACAAATATTCTGAATTTTCTGTAAACTGGACCTATATTCAGAAGAAAACATTGCGTACGTAATCCTTGCTCATAAGTCGTTCCCAGTCAAATGATTGCCAAGTCAAAAAAAATTATTTAGCTAGCAAATAAAGATTAATAAGAATGCCTGGGACTTGGTACTACGAAATATCTCACAACTTTTTACGGTGGAAGAGTTTCGAGACTTGGCCTCTTTTTTAACTGGAATGTTTTTTATGGGATCTCACTTCTTTTTGTAGGTTATTGTGTTATCAATACATACAAATTATGAATGCAGTCTCATTCTTGCTTTCTCATTTTTAGTCCCATTTACTGCAAATGTAACTTTGTAATCCTATATATTGTATTCTGTATTGTTGGTGTATCTAGAAAACTGGACCGAAATTGCAAAATATTTTATTTTGCCCTTGATTTATACACTAAATACTAATTGTATTCTAAATTTGAAGCTTCTATGTGTGCTAGAAGTGCCTTAGAGTTTTGATGATCGGTCAGTCAGTCAGTGAGTGATAAAATTAAGAAACTTTGATTAGTTATAATTCTTAAACTACTGGTTCAAGTTGAATGAAATCCATACTTCCATACTTTAATATTATAAATGCGAAAGTGTGTCTGTCTGTCTGTCTGTTACCTCTTCACGCTTAAACCGCTGAACCGATTGAGATGAAATTTGGTATGGAGATAGTTTGAATCCCGGGGAAGGACATAGGATAGTTTTTATTTCGGAAATCATCCCCTGAGGTGGTGAAATGGGGGATGAAAGTATGTATTGCGCTACGAAAATGGCCTGAATTGCTTCGAGAAAAGGATGGTACGGCCGTGCCGCTCTTTTGCTCGACTTGGCGAGATAAACATCACGCTTCAGCTTTTGATAATATTCAGTTTTTGAAGTGCATAAAAATCTAAAAATGGACGCTGTTTGGCTGCAAAATATCATGACGTCAATTACGTACAGTTGAGTTTATAAATATATGTACGTTCCCAAAGGTTCAATAATATCTGAGCAACCTTATGCCCTTGAAAATAAAGTCGTGTGCACATATTTTTGATCGCTTTGTCCGTTTTTTTTATCCGAAAGCTGAGGTGATCGAGATGGATCTTATAGCTACGTTTTAACAAAATCCGTTTTGCCGACTTTTAGATATCGAAGTTTGAAATGAAAATGTAGATTTTTTAAGTTTTCCATTTTTTTTTCTTACCTATTACGTTGTCAATTTGTTTCGACCTTTTTGAAAACTATGGCCAAAAGCCGTCATTTCGATTTTGCTTATACTAAATACAGCGCTAGGATCAAATTCAAACGCCATTCTAGGTCATCTTGTAAATATGAAGGCATGCATTTACAATTTAAAAACCTTGTCTTGCCTCGTAAAGTACCCTGTTTCCCATTCCCGGCGCACACACCTTTGTTGGGCAAATCACGCAGCCACAATGGTCCGTTGAGTTACGGGTGGTACATCACGTCCTTTGTACTGGACAATGGCAAAAACAAAACACGGCAGTAATGTCGGTCTACCTTGTCGCGGTTGACTGATAAAGAGCTTAACAGCGTTATATTGTTTTACCTGTAATTTGAATAATTATGACTAGTTGGTTGCGTTAAAAAGGGTTACATGAATGAGGCGAAATAATTCGCGGTATAAAGGGAAAATTGTTAATTTAATATCATCATTTGCATGCACTGATACATTTTACTTGTTAAAATAACGACCTATTTAGCCTTGTTGGTCACCACCAAGAGAGGTTTCGATTTCGAATCCCGGTAAGGGCATATTTCATTTTTGTGAGGAACACTAATATTTGTTTCTGAGTCATGGATGTTTTCTATGTATTTTAGTATTTATTTATCTATATAAGTATGTAAATCGTCGTCTAGTAGGTACTCATAGTAGGTACCTTTGCTTTGTTTGGGACTAGGTTTATTCGTGTAAGATTGTCCGAAAATATTTATTGATTTATTTAAATAGTCAAAGATGTAAAATGTAAGTTTAACAACATTGACTGTGCAGTATCTTGTTTAATGAAGGGTTCCTCTTTATTATTTTGTGTGAATTTGAAGTTAACATAATTAGTAATGCACGCCTTTCTTTCTTATACCTTAAGTGTAATAATAAGCTAGTGTACCCAAAATACTTGCTTTTCCAATATGGGTTTTATCTTCTCTTCTCTATCTCTACATATAATAAATGTGAAAGTTCGTTGAGGTTGTCAGTGAGACATAATAAGTAGAGCTTGAAAGAAATTGTATTTATACAACATACATTAAAAACTTCAATAGCGCGATGCAGAACTTCACCAATTTCCACACATTTAGGTCATTCTCCAGATTTTTGTCGGCGTCTGAACTCCAACAAACCATATTAAATGTATAAAAAAGTTTGATGGAGTTACGGTGACCCACATGCCAGAGAATATTTAGATAAAGTCGTCTTTACTTTACGCAACAGCGCCATCTATCTGTTTATTAATACGACAGCCCAACGAAATGGAGTGTTATGTTTTCTGTTTGTCTGTTTGTGTATCATGGGAAAACTATCGAATGGATTAATATGCAGCTTTCACTAAAACGTTATATGGAACTTCGGCCACGCAATAGGCTATAAAAATTATAAAGATAAGGGTGCAAAGGGGTTAAAAAATGGGGTTGAATTCAGTAAGTATGTTTTTGTATGTAATTTTTTTTTTTATGTAGAGTAGATACTCACACGTTTATTTTATTCTGTCTAATCACAAAATTATGTGTCAAAAGTCCCCAAAAACGTTATTACTCAAAATGCCTTAAAGAAAGAGATCGAACCTGACACGAATTTCTAGAGGCCGCCAGAAAACGAGTGGCAAGATCTCAGGAGTCCGAAGAAGCTTCCCGGGCTTCTAAATTCCTTGAAAACAGTGAAGACAGGGAAGCACGCCTCGGCCACGATCGTGAACGCCATTCGTTGTCGCGAGCTTCCGAGACTATTACGGAACGTGAAACAAGATTAACAGCGGATTCTCGGGCTTCTGAAACATTTACACAACAAGAACCTCTCAGAGAACTCGCAAGTCAAGAACCATACTTACCCCCAAAAATTACCAGGCTGCTGCTGTTAACGCTCGAATTTTAACGCAAATTGAAGGCGAGAACGCTGTCTACAGCTCGATTAACACTGTCTTAGATGAGGGAACTGCCACGACATACCCGGGGGAATTTTTAAACTCTTTGAGCGCATCAGGGTTACCAGCGCACACTGACCCTGAAGATCGGAGTCCCTATTATGCTGCTTCGGGACCTATCTCCGCCGAAGCTGTGTAATGGCACCCGCCTGAAGGTAGTGAGACTGCAGCGGAATCTCATCGAGGCTCAGATCCTTACGGGCTGCGGTGCTGGGGAAGCTGTATTTATACCGCGCATTCTACTGATACCGAACAACTTCCAGTTCCAGTTCAAGCGATTGCAGTTTCCATTGAGCGTGTGCTTCGCTATGACCATAAACAAGTCGCAGGGGCAGACTCTCCGCGCAGCCGGCGTCGACCTGCGCACGGACTGCTTCTCTCACGGGCAGCTGTACGTCGCGTGTTCGCGAGTCGCCAGCTGCGAACAACTGTTTGTGCTGATGCCCACTGGGGAAACTAAAAATGTTGTATATAATGAAGTATTGTAATTATATTGATATTAATGTAGTTACATTAACGATGTACATTGATGCCAAAATAATAGTAATATTTCTTTATCGGCATTATGATGACCTTCGTGTCCTTCGAGAGATACAAGGCCGATATGAAGCACGGCGACTGGGCGAAGATCAGCCGCATAGGGATAACACTCGCGCGTGTAAAGAAATCGACACAAACGCTTAAAAATCGCGGTGTGCATAGATTCTAATGTATAAGTAATAATGAAAAAAAAAAAACAGTCAACGCGAACGAAATCGCGGGCAGAAGCTATTCATTATAAAAAAAAAACAATTTAAGCAGAAACGTCTGTTGATGATTACAAGATATTTATATTTTTAAAAACGGAGTTTTCAATTTAGATTTAGCAATTTAAACTAACGATCTCATCGCACCTTTCACACCTGAACGGATTTAGATGACACTTTCCGTAGGTACTTTACAGATAATTTGAGACCCTTGGAAGGATATAGGATAGTTTTTTATCTGGGAAATAATCCCTTAAGATAATCATATTTCTAAGGCGATAACAAGTTCTACGCGGACGAAGTCGCGGGCAACAGCTAGTAAACTTATAATTGTATGCATACTTTTTTCACTCTTCGTTTAAAAGAAGTAAAGTTTGTCAACAATTCAAATAGAATTGTGTCAGCAAATATGTTTTTTGTCCCTTTCTTACAGACAAAGACAAAATAATAAATAACGGCATTTTAGTAAATATAGGTTTGATTAACGTTTATGAACAAGGGCATTAAAATGCGTAGCTTTGTGAGGTTGTAGCTTTGTAAGTGAATGTAAGATTACGTAGATTCACGCCTTCATTCCCAAAAAGGGTAGGTAGAGCACGTGAAACTTATGTTCCAGTGCCACGTTTAGCATAAATGTGGGTAGAAAAGATCGCCAAAATGTGATATCACAGTGATAGGTTGCCAGCCCAACGCCCACAACACACTTCAACCATGTTCCCTTAGTACGACTCTTACGGTACCCACAGGGAGAGAGGGGGTGGTGCTATTCTAACCCGACACCACACCGGGGTTCGAACGTAAGAGGTATAAAAAATAAAAATAAAAACACTTTTAACTATATAGAATACACCTTCCGAATCGACAACACCTACAAAGTGTAACAAAAATGGGGTATGAACTGATCAAGGGCTTAACAGGTAGTGTTCTGATAAGAAAAACAGAAAAAAAAACTTATGACGCGATTTTTTTTTTACATTTCTATGGAGCTTGTCGCCCCAGTCGGCCAAAGCTAAAAAAAATTTTTCTCTGTTTTTCTTATCAGAACACGGTACCTGTTGAGCCCTTGATCGGTTCACATCCCATTTTTGGTACACCCTGTATATTAATTATTATTCTGCAGTTATCTTACGTTCTTTTTTATACGTGGACAGTTAGCTTCCAATAAACGCCTAGTTATAATATAATACAGCTCAGTACAAGACTTTCTCATTACGTCTAAACGCAACCTGATCCCCCTTTTGTCACAGCCAGCCAATTTATTAAAAGTGAAGGAGGAAATAGCAGCTTTAAAACGCGAATGAATCGTTATTACATTAGCTGTGGCGGGCTACTCTATCATTATGACAGATTTGGGCGAGACGACCTTGAGACTGTGACCGCAATTTAGATTTCGATTAGTAAAGAGGGACGGTGAGATAGTTAGTGACTTCCAAAGCGAGCTGTATTTTCTTCTTTGCTTGTAAGAACGTGATAAAACCTTGCGAGTCTATGCTTTTTAATTCAAGAAGTTTAATCTGTACGCGATTAGCTAGTAAGTTAAGAGTAATGGAGTCGCCACAATGAAGCACGGCATGAGTGAATATATGTAAATTGAGAGTGAGCGAAAAAACAAAAAAAAAAAAATTCCATACATGCCTAGAAACTACATTTTTCCTTTAATTTGAAAAAAATAATAATTTTCGAATACATGTAGGTACCTCTTAGCGATGTATGAAAATGTTTTTAGTATGGGGCCACCCCATACTAAAAACATTACCCCAGCGTTACTGACGATTTCTCAATATATTTTGAGACGTTGGTACCGTTAACAAGCCTGTCTTCTAGGTAGACGCTTCACGCCTGCTTTGTAAGAAGGAACTGATTGTAAAATTTCCTGTCCGTGACAGATTGTTCCAATAGCTCAGTTGGTTAGTAGCGACGGATCATGTATGCCCGTGGTCGCCGGTTCGAATCCGGCTCTGAACATTTTTTTTTTTCCTTTAACGTGAAATGTATAAATGGCGTTAGCAGCGTTACTGCTTAATATAAAATCAATTAAATTAAATTTGTTTCCTTTGAAAAATCTCAGTGTTACAATTCATGCTCTTTAACCCCCTTATTTATAGAACTTAAAATGCCTCTGTTAAATAAAATGTGCTTTGTCCCTCTCTGACGAACACAAAGTGACAGATAAAGACAAACGATTTTTAATTTTGGTTAAAGTAGGCTTGTAGAGCGTTTATGAATATAGGCGCACACCTTGCACTTCCGCGAGTCTTCACCACTTTTTAATTTAGACTCGACTCGAGAATTTTATTAGGCACGCAACTTAAAAAGCGTTTCATTTCGCCCCAAATTGAATCTGACGTTTCCGTGACGTGCCGTTGGCTGCTAATTACCTTATTAATTGCTGCGACGTGATGAAACTGACAAATTGACTTGCAAACGCTTATACCTACTGATAGCCCAATCATTTTACTAACAACTTGTATGGAAAAAATATATCTTAGTTTTAATTCTTATCGAAGTTAATGGTAACCAGAGCTATTAAATAGGTCTAATAAAAGATTATTTGTGATTACGGAATTATATTCAAGACCGTATTGAATTGATTAGATTTTTGAAAAGCTTTTCCTTTTGTATACTTTTTAAAAATCGAAGCTTTTAAAATTAGATTATATTTTGACCGTCTATTATTGTGATGTGTAACCTTAAGTATTGGTTAGACAATATGTATTTAAAATTGCCGCAATAACATTACTATTTGAAAATACTTCCCTGATTCACTGTTCCCTAGGGTTGACTCACTGTATATCTCTAGGACACAGTGGGTCAATTCACATTTTACAAGAATGATTATAATTCGAAACGTGTCAGATATATTCAAATTACTTCTTAAAACTTCTGACATTAATGCCTTGTATATTTTCCAAACTTTTACCCGTTTTAACAATTACCCGTCATTATTTTTACTTAACGGGACTTAATTATCATTAAATTATTTATTTACCTCACTGAGGTCTCCCGACGTTTCGGATGTGTCGCAACATCCATGGTCACGGAACAACTCAGTTGTCAGTTGTCCCGTGACCATGGATGTTACAACACATCGCGATTAAGTCCCGTTAAGTAAAAATAATGTGTGAGAATCGTGAAAGTTTAAATCAATATGATTACCCGTTAATCCATTATTTCTTATTGATATTCTGCCCCATTAGCCAGGAGACAATAATTACAGTTTCTTAGAAATATTTTTACAGTACGGACTTCTAACGTGCCTATGGTCCATACAAAAAGTACGACCCACTTGACAAGAAAATCACACATTTGGTGATTTAAAACCGCAATTTTAAAAAGTGACTTCTAATACGTAATCATGGCAACTAGTGACAGAAAATAGTTGATGCTCCCAAATATGTCCCATCGCTCTTATGTCAGCGGATTAAGGTTTCGGTATATATCTATCCCACCAAAAACATTACATGTAAAGTGATTGCCAAGACTCCCTAGCTCATTATATAGCTTTCAGCGTTAAAAAGATATCAGATCATAAGTAGCGCCAAGCTTCCTATCCTACACAGCGTAACTCTACCACTACCAGTCACGCTCTACAAATTCTACATCTTGGCTAAAAAGTATAGACCCGTCGTTTATTAATATCTTATAATAAATTCATACTGTATGCACGCGTGAGAATCTATGCGGCGAATGATTTTTATAAATTTAAAGCGATAAACATTCCTACTCCACATGGCTTAACTCTACCAGCCACGCTCTACAAATTCTACATCTTGGCTAAAAAGTATAGCTTTGTTGGGCACATCCCGGTCGCCGCATAGACTCTCACGCGTGTCTATACTTTTGTAATGTACTAATACTAGCTTGCATACCAAATTTCAGCTTTCTAGGACTTCAGGAAATACCCTACAGGTTTTGATGATCAACATCAGTCAGTGAGTCAGTGAGTCAGTGACGAAATCGGCGTTTTTAGATATCAATAAAATCTTAAGTATAAGAGCTATGTTACTGAAACTTTATATGTTTAATAAGTCTACTATTGACATCATATCCCGAGAATTTTGTTTATCTGGTATAATCCAAACCCAAGTTGCGAGGGTTCAAAAAACGACGAACCGCTTCGAGAAAAGGTAGGTAGTGCCCTTGCGTTGCGAAGCGTCGCTTGGCTCATCTTGGCGGGGGCACTGCCGTGCCCCCAGACGAGGGGATTAAATCGATACAATTTTTGCACTTGCCTGTACTTGGTAAAGGATACATAGTCAACCAGTCAAAAACCTATGTACGAAACAAAACGACGTGTCAATACATCTAGTTTATCACACACGTTTCCGCTTTTGTTTAAAAATAAAGGCGTAAAGAGATGACATTTTACTTGTCTCATACATCGTGTAAAAATACCAATGCCAGGGAAACCACTTACGCATAAGCGTGAATTTACAACGCTTTCTCGAACATGCTGACGCCTCCCCCCTAAAATCGCCCCCCACGTTTCAACGTCGTTTTACTTCTCCGGGCGCTATTCAACTTTATTTAAGGCAGCTTTCGACATGACCTCTTTCTTGACGTTTCTATTCATGTTAAGACGAAAACGAGGAGTGTTAGTAACTTTGACATGACATTGTATATCTCTGTGTCCTACTCGTACCTATGACTGTATCTAACACCTTGTATCTGGTAATGTTTAATGCAAAGAAAGTTTATTATTATTATTATTATCTGTCGCATTGTAACTCCCAAACGGATGTACCGATTTGAGTGCAATTTTTATTTATGTGAGATGGCTCTTAGCTATGTTTGTTGTGGCGGGGATGTGTCCATACAAAGTGTACTTCATATTATATAGCTAACCAATCCATAAACTCCAAATATATTTTTTATTACTGAATATGTAATAAATGTAATGTAGGTAATAACTGAAATATGTATCTATATAAAAGTATTTTGTGAAAATATAAAATACCCAGCATGAATTATTGGTTGATATTACTTTTAACTCCGTATTATCTCTGAAATGCATTCCTAACATTTGTTAGGTTATTGGGGCCCACGCTGTATTTGGCATTAGTATGACGGTCACATCAAGAGTTGTCAAAATCAACGCCGAATTGCGCCCTCACTCATAATAGGTGCTTACGTTCCAGCGATAAGGAAATGAAATACTGTGTTGGTACATTATGACGATGGCATTACAAAATCCCCGCTTTCTTTGTTGAGTGTGTGAACTATCAAATTTTATTTTCATCGTAAATGATTATAGCTTTTCGGTTCGATGAAGTTAATAACACTGTTTGTATGTTGTATATCGTATTAGCTGAAAAAACCAATACTAGTCAAACGGGGTGCAAATCCTACGTCGCAACATGCTTGGATGATGACCCTATTGAGCCTATGAGCCTATTGGGTACAATTTTTTATTGAAATTTTATGAATCATCACCGTTGATGCGCTTCTTGTCGTGATGGCGTTTAAGAAAGTATCTGTGAGTTCGCCAGACTGTTGACAAATGGTATAAATGGATGCCCAATCCCTTAATAATAAACGAGGACTCAAACATTATATTTATAACACGTCTGGCTTTGCACGAAAATAGTTTTGATGAAAAAGTTTTGGGTTTGATTTACTTTGGCAGAGATATTAATTTCTCTTGGAAGTGATGTGTTCGCTTTGACGGGTTTTTATGAAACTGGGAAACTTTTTAGGTTTTGTGAAGAAATTAGGCATTCAGCTTTAATAAAACTTTTTTTTTAGTTTATTTAGAACACAATCATTCGCATAAACAAATGTATATAGGGTACACATAGAGTACCAACAAGCATCTTTACTAATATTATAAATGCGAAACTGTGTGTGTTTGTTCGTCCTTCTTTCACGTCGCAACGGAGAGTCGTATTGATGTGATTTTTTGTATGCAGATAGTTTAGAAGCTGGAGAGTGACATAGGCTACTTTTTCCAGCGAGAAAACATCTGATTCCCACGGGAAAATTCAATATGTTACATTTTCCTATAACCACGCGGGCGAAGCCGCGGGCTAATGCCCGCGGCTTCGCCCTTAGCTGATGCTAGTAAAGCATAAAGACCTGGAGGTTCTTTAGTATAGTAAGGTACGATATGTTAGCAAAACAACTTAAACTTGTCATGCTCTGTTACTTGCTTTGTTCATAAGGTAATTTGCCTTTAAGCGTACCATTCTTCAGCCACTGGCCGGTATCTAGTAATGTGGCATCAACATCATCATATCAGCCTGGACAGCCTCCCCCAAAGAGTGCCACAATAACCGGTCTTGCGCCACCCGCGTCCAGCGGACTCCCGCGACCTTTACCAGTTCATCAGTCCACCTTGTGGAGGGTCTACCCACGCCGCGCCTTCCGGTACAGTCAGCGTCATATAGTTAGTAGCAGCCAAGGTAGCCAAATATTTCGGTACACGTCTTTATTACTGCAAGAATAAGGGTATGTTACGAAATATTTGGCTACTCTGGCTGCTACTAACTATATGACGCGGACTGTACGTGGTAGTGGACAGAAGGTCGGCATGTCACAGCAACTCCTAAAGTTAAAGAGATAAACCCTTCGTGTTAAAGCGCACTGGTACCATCTCAATAAGTAGATGATTGTGCAAAAATAAAAGTGCAAAAAAAAGCTTGTAACAGACATGTTTTTTTAAACAGAAACTATGATTTACACGTATCAGCGTCAGCTGCCTGTCTAAAATAGGATAGTAATAATAATAATGACCAAGAATTACAGGTTCCAATTCCAACCACGCAACCAGCCACACGCTGTAACCCCGCCACACAGCCACCTCCTAGCACGCACTCGGAGACGCCCACCAGCACCACACATACACGCACGATCACACAAAACGATATAGTCACTTGAGAAGCACAAAGTATAGGATAAGATACTTACCCTGTGATGCACTTGGCTTAGGCCCGTGCATAACAGTACGCCGGTGAAAACCGAGGATAAAAAGAATATAAATAATAATAATAATAATAACTTACTGCTTATTAAGTTTTCATTTTGATTTCATTCTAATCACATTTCAGTTTTACCATCCACCTATACGATAAACTACAAGCAGATAGAATGTGACGACTTTAAATTTGCACTTAAAAGGATTATATATTTCAAGAAAAAAAGATAACTTAAAACATCTGCGACCTTTTAATAATTTATGCCGGTTTAAAAACTTAGGAACCCAAAAGTTTTTTTTCTAAAATTTACTTAAGTAATCGACCAAATTGCTATCCGGCGTTTCAATAAAGTCCGAGAATTAGAATAATTTTATTCATGTAGCTCGGATTCAGTGGCCCTTAGGGTCAATTTGGGGCCTACCTATAGTTCGCATCCCAATTTGATTTGCGCGCTCGCTTCCACACGGGCTGAGCTAACCAGTCAGAAAGAGCACGCGTAACACATAAAAAATAAAGTTGAGATGTGAAATGTATGTATTGGATAGACTCCCATAAATATGCAACGCGTAGCGGGGCGCGTAGCAGTTGTAGCGGCTCGTAGCTGTGCTACGGGTGACGCCAATTTAGGTCACTTACCGCGATTTAAAGTTAATTTTAACCAACGACACTCTGAAGTAGCATTTACGTGGCAAACGAACCATGGAATTTACGAAATAAAGTCACATGGGTCGAATGCAGTGTTGTTTTGTTCGTTATATGTATACTGTGACCATGTTGTATAATATATGTCGATTCGATCTCATTTCTTAACGTATTAAAAAAGTACAAAATTATTTCAGACCATAGGATTTATATTAGGTACGTAAGTTACAAAGAAGCCTTAAATCTATGTTAGTACATAGTCTAACCTTTCGGGATAGTTATTGCTAATGACACTTTCGACAACGTCTTATGAGCGTGTGCTCAGCTAGTTGGACACAAATAATGATATGCGGAGATAACAGCCTCGAAAAGCTAGTCATCTTGGGGAGCCCAGAGGACGCTCGCCAACTAGATAAATAAATGAATAGATCAATAAATAAATATCAGGGAACAATCTTACACATATCTACTACTCGGTACTAGACGACGATATATTTAACAGATACAAATACTTAAATACATAGAAAACATCCAAGACTCAGAAACTCTTCATGCTCATCACACAAATATTTGCCCTTACCGGGATTCAAACCCAGAACCATCAGGTACACTCACTAGGCTAAAGATAAAGATAGATGATGGTAGATGGTCGGAAAAACGTAATAAGCCAGACACACAGAAGTTTTACACTATCGCTCACATCGCAACTGACAGGAGCTGATGAAGACGGTTCGTCCGTTCCAGACTGCATCCCTCCATGGTCATGGTTTTCAGACACGAAGGGCCGATCAGAGGAAAAGACTAACGAAATAAGCCCTAACAAAGACATGCGTATCGCTTTTTTCTCGTTGCGCATGAATTCAGCCTGCGTATGGCAAGCCTAAGGGTGAATACCCACCAGAGCTCTGTGAGGTTGCGAGGCGATGGTGAAAAATAATGGGTGCGCTCGCGCATCGCTTCCTATTGGTGCATTTTCTCCTCGCTACTTTGCACAGCTGCGATGGGTACCTTTATACGGCAACAATGTGCTCCATATAAAACTTGCAAATGTGTCTTTGGACGGCACATCAACCGCGGATATTAACGACACTTTAACGCGTGCAAGAGTTGTTCTGAGGCTCTAGTATAAGTTTTACCGGAACAAAACGTTACGACCGCGTTCGCGTTTAGCTGTCAAATCCCATACAAATTGAGGGTGAAACGCAAACGCGATCGTAGCGTTTTGTTTCGGTAAAACTTATACTAGAGCCTCTGGCCCGTTGTCGTTATTCGAAAGGATAAAATCCAAATTATCTACCTTTCAGTAAATTGAGTACAGATATAGTGAATAATGTTTTTCCATCGCACAAAATCGGAAATAAGACTAGACGCAAAGTGTTAGTCAATTACTGTATTAAATGATTGACATGTTTATAAATTCATCCAAGTAAGCTTCGCTGCATCGGCTCTCTTTGGTCCTAAAAATATTTTACCCAACTTATCGAAATACCATATGTTGGTTGAATAATTCTTGTTCCACGAGATTCCGAATCTTGATAGTTTAAATTCAATTACAGTGAGATAAATTCAATTAAAATCCCAATCGACTAGAAAGCTTCCGCTTAATTCGATTCAGGCTGTCCAATATCCATTTTCATTACTACTGATTATGATGATAATATTTATATTCGCATCTGTTTTGTGCGTTCTGCAGAACTTCTGAAAATTTTACTTAAATTATAATTAATTGAAAGAGCGAGCGATACGAACGAAGTTCCCTGTTCCAAAATTCCAATACAAAGTAATGGTGGTGCAGTTAGCACATATACAAGACCCTAAGCGCTGAAAGCGCAAACTGATAAGATGGCCGTCAGTGCGCCGCGCCCGCTCCCCGCCCGCACCCGGAACGGACACTCACTCATCCACCGCGACATACTACGGATCGCGGCTCGCGTTCGCTTCGCTCGCGATATATTTTGTACGCGTTCGCGCATCCCACTATTCCACCGTTGTAACGATAAATTATTATACAGATTCTTATTGTACAGTCCGCTATTATTTCTCTCCAAGTAGCTTATTCAACATAT
Source organism: Epinotia bilunana (assembly GCA_947049275.1). Taxonomy (NCBI): domain Eukaryota; kingdom Metazoa; phylum Arthropoda; class Insecta; order Lepidoptera; family Tortricidae; genus Epinotia; species Epinotia bilunana. Next base: position 22,348,153 of record OX346257.1, read on the forward strand.
GGTCCTTAAACGCCGTAGTTTATGAACGTGAATCGTTACAAGCGCGAATGAAATAAGTAAAACACATCGCAGCCCTATTCATCTCATCACGACACGTCTACGAGTGGAAGTCGCATCGCATCGCATCGCATCAAAAGCATCGTCACCCGCCTATCTGCAGTTTGCTTCGAGTTTGCTGTGTCATATTTGAGGTCTTCGTCAAAAGCATCACAATAACATCGGATCCTACAGAACAGCGGACCTACGAACAGAAGCAAGAGGAGTAGAAGGTGGGCTTAACGATACCAAACATTACGTATTAGTGCACGGAGTTCGGCTTATCAAGAATCCGAGAGAAATTCATCGGGATTAGAGCTCGCTACCTACCGGTCATAATATCACGGATAGCATAACGGTGAGATCTCTCTAATTATCCTCTTATTTTAACGTGCATTCTTTTTTGATTAATTAAAGTTGTTACATCATTAGAATCTTCATAAACCAAAACATTTAAAGTTGCTTCAATCTTAGTTCATGCTAAAAACATTTTTCTGTGACGCTTAAAAACATCATTCAAAACGTTCATCGTGATTAACTCCATTATTACAAGTGATTTCATTGTTTAGATATACTTAACATAACATTTATTTTTCATAAAATATAAAGTGGGTGAGTCGAGAATTGCATTATACTAATATTACGTTCACTTTTGAATAGCAAAGTATTCTTAGTCATCACACTTAATATAGTCGCCTACAAAAAAGTTCAGAGCAAAGTTTATAATCTCATTGCAATTTTTTTCCAGCAGGAACATATTCGTTTAATGCCCCTACAAAAATACTTATAGCAAAAGTTACATTATCATTGCCATTTTATTTCCACAGTGACACATGTCTACAAAATAGCTTATAGCAAAGTTGAAAACCGCATTGCTATTTTTTTTACACAGGGTAACATTACTTGGCGCTTGTTGTCATAAAGATTATTTTTTGTATTTACACATAATGGCTACCGAAGCACGTGTCAAAGAATTAATTAAAAAACGGGGCACAACTAAAGCGAAGCTTACTCAATTCACAGCTTACTTGTCTACGGCTAAGTCTTGTGGTCAGTTGAGCGACTTGCAATTGGTCGAACTGGACTTACGCATTAACAAACTAGATAATTTATACGATTCCTACGACACGTTCCAGAGCGAGTTGGAGCAGCTGGTGGAGGACCCGACTGAGCTATATTCGGATCGAGAGCTGTTTGAAGGAGCGTATTACAAGGAGCTCGCCACCGCTCGCGAATTGCTAGAACGCCATCGTAAGCAGCGTGCAAAGGAATACGCCAGCGCCAAGTCCGAGGTAGGCTCCGATGATTGCCAGACGGTTGTGTCACATAGACAAAGCAATGTAAGATTGCCAAAGATAAATTTACCACACTTTAGCGGCGGCTATCAAAACTGGTTAGAATTTAAAGATATTTATGTCTCATTAATCCACTCAGAAAAGAGCATAGACGACATCAACAAATTTCACTACCTTCGAGCTTCTCTTCATGGAAGTGCGGCCTTAATAATCCGAAGCCTAGATTTTAGAGCAGACAATTATAATTCTGCATGGAAATTGCTCTGTGATAGGTTCGATAACAAACAGCTGCTTGTAAATAACCATGTTCAAGCACTCTTCAACATAGAACCTATTCACAGGGAATCTAGCCATGGTCTTCGGCAAATAGTAGACAGTGCAAATAAGAACCTTCGAGCACTGGCTACTCTTGATCAGCCAGTTCATCACTGGGATACGTTAGTAATACATATTATGTCTTCCAAATTAGATAACATCACCAGCAGATAGTGGGAAGAGCATAGAAACACGTTGTCAGAACCGCCATCGCTCGATAAATATCTAACATTTTTGAGTAACAGATGTAATCTCCTTGAAACGATTGAAGAGTCTAAAAATAACAAGTTTAAGGTAGAGTCGTTGGCCACGAAGTCAAAAAGTTTCGTAGTCTCTTCAAGCGATCATAATACTGAGAAATCTTATATTAAACCCTGTCCAATGTGTAAAAAGTGCACTATATCTTCAACTGTGAGGTCTTCAGAGCCTTGCCGACTGAGCAGCGTTGGAGTAAGGCCAAGGAGTTTAAGGTGTGCCTTAATTGCTTGCGTCCTGGGCATCATGAGTCAAAGTGCAGACTCAGTCACTGCAAGTACTGCAAGGTCAGGCACAATACTTTATTGCACACACATAACGACACGAATACACCTCCAGAGCATGTGGCATTGTCTGCGAATAACCTTAATGCAGGTGACTTATCGCCGCATGTATTACTTTCTACAGCTCTGGTGAAGGTCAGTGACAGCGCGGGACAAGTTCACACTGCTAGAATATTGCTCGACAATGGGAGCACAGCAAACTTTATAACGCAGAACTTGTGTGGTAAGTTATCATTACCAACACGTTCTGTGACTTCAAAGGTTACGGGCATAAACAATCAAGAGTCCAAAAGTACACAGTCTTGCTCTCTTCATATGGAGTCTTTCGATGGTAGTTTTAAAACCGATATTGATTGTTTCATATTGCCACAAATCACATCAACCATACCTAACAAATTCTTAAACATTCATGACATACCTATACCTTCAGGAATTTGCTTAGCTGACCCGTCTTACTATGCTCCGTCTTCAATTGACATTCTCGTCGGTGCTCAAGTTTTTTGGAGTGTCATCGGTTCAAGGCGGATAGACTTAGGAAAGAAAAATCCAACTCTTTTTGAAACAAAGCTTGGCTGGCTGTTGTCAGGCGTGTTATACCAGCCAAGTCTTAACAAACCTGTTTGTTTCTTCTTAAATGACCAGGAAACTGGCATAGATCTTACATCATTTTGGGAGCTAGACACAATACCCTCGAAACACAACTTAACTGTAGATGAGAACACATGTGAGCAAATATTCACCACAACTACAAGGCGAAATGAAGATGGACGCTTTGTAGTGACGTTGCCCCTCAAAGAATCACCGGACGTATTAGGAAACTCATTCGAAATGGCCAAACGCAGATTCCTTTCCTTAGAGCGAAAATTTGAGAGGGAACTTTTGTTTAAAGAACGTTACGTTGAGTTTATGACTGAATATGAATCCTTAGGCCACATGAGTGAAAGTCTTCATAAAACTGCTCCGCAGTCATACCACATTCCGCATCACGGAATAATGAGGGAGTCGAGCACTACCACCAAACTTCGCGCGGTGTTCGACGCGTCAGCTGTTTCAACATCAGGAAAGTCCTTAAATGACATCCAGCTAGTCGGTCCCAGACTTCAGGACGACTTATTTTCAATCTTGCTTAGGTTCCGGCAACATAGGTACGTAGTGACGGCAGACATTGAAAAAATGTACCGTCAAATCCTAGTTAACGAGGATCAGCGGTTCCTTCAACAAATTGTCTGGAGATCAGACCCATCACAACCCTTAAAAACTTACTCATTGAATACTGTGACTTATGGTACAGCGTCTGCGCCTTACTTAAGCACACGCTGTCTTATCCAACTGTCTCAGGAATCTCTGGACAAGCAAACACAAAATGCAATCGCAAAAGATTTTTACGTGGATGACTTTCTGTCAGGGTCACATTCGATTGCCGACACCGTGGAACTGTGTAAAAAAGTCACAGACACTCTTAATTCAGCAAAGTTCCATCTTAGAAAGTGGCAATCGAATAGTTCACACATACTGAAGGAAATCGGTAATGAACCTCCGCTTAAAGAGACTGTAAACTTGAGCGAAAAAGAACTATCAAAAACATTAGGCATACACTGGCATTGTACCCAAGACACACTCTCATTTCAAATAAACATTTCAGTTCCCTCAATAGTTACCAAACGTAACATCTTGTCAGTCATAGCACAGGTCTTCGACCCTCTAGGTTTAGTGACACCTTGTATCGTAGAGGCGAAGATACTGATGCAAAAACTTTGGGTTAATAAATGTTCCTGGGATGAACCGGTCTCGGGTAACATACTCGCTTTATGGAACAACTTTTCAAAAACGCTTCCCAAACTTAACGACATAGATATACCGAGATGGATATCAATTGAATCACCTGTTTCCACTGACTTTCATATCTTCACAGATGCGTCCGAAAAAGCATATGGAGCTTGCCTTTACGTCCGCTCCGTGGCCGGGGATGGTTCTGTGTGTACTCGTCTGCTTGCTTCCAAGAGTAAAATTGCACCTATTAAAGCCATGACCATTCCTCGTCTGGAGCTTTGTGGAGCATTGCTTGGCACAAGATTGTGTACAAAAGTTCGTGAGTCACTTACCTTAAAACCAGAGAGTTGTGTGTTTTGGTGCGACTCCATGATTGTTATTGGGTGGCTAAAATCTTCTCCGGCTCTTCTACGGCCGTTCGTCAAAAACCGCGTCTCCGAGATTCAGGAAAGCTTCCCACAGGAACCATGGCGTTACATTCCTTCCAAGGAAAATCCAGCTGATCTGGTCTCTCGCGGGTTAGACGCGGGTCTTATACAAACTTCACCTTTGTGGTGGTCAGGACCATCGTTTTTAGCATCAGACCCTACATATTGGCCGACTGCACCCAATTCTGAAAGGGAGACTTCATTACCAGATACGGTGGCAAATAAGGTTTTACTCACTTGCCCTAACTCCCCTTACTCAGACAACGTAAATGCTATCCAAACCTTGATTGATAATTGTTCAGATTATTCCAAAATACAACGGTTAATAGCATACGTGAAAAGGTTTATTTACAACTGTAAAAATGCCAATAATAAAATAGATGGTTTCCTTACCTCTTCTGAATTGTATTCGGCGTCGACTCTGCTCTTGCTCACATCTCAACAAACCGCCTTTCCAGAAGAGTACGAACTGCTGAAGGTAGGCAAAGAATTACCAAAACAAAGTCGTCTCATTTCATTGTGTCCATTTTACGATTCTGGTCTTATCAGGGTTGGTGGGCGACTTTCTAATTCATTTTACGATTATGGTGTGAAACACCCTATAATCATTTGTTGTAAGCAACCAATAATAAGGCTGTTCGTCAGAATGATGCATCTACGTGCCTTCCATGCGGGTCCTCAGTTACTTATGTCAATCATACGTCAAAATTACTGGCCTGTTGGGGGCCGAAACTTAGTGAAACATACCGTTCGAAAATGCATCCGTTGTGTTAGGCTTAAAGCAGAAACGGTGCAACCTGTAATGGGTAACTTACCGAAAGAACGGCTACATCTTGAATACCCTTTCTTAGAGACAGGTACAGATTATGCAGGTCCAATTTTGATAGCCGACCGCAAGGGTAGGGGCTGTAGGCTCCTTAAATCTTACATTTGTATTTTTGTTTGTTTGGCAACACGGGCTCTTCATCTGGAGCTGGTCTCGGACCTTACAAAAGAAGCTTTTATTGCAGCGCTTGATCGGTTTATAGCTCGCCGGGGGAAACCTAGAACCATTTTCTCGGACAATGGTACCACCTTTGTTGGTGCCGCCAACGAGCTCGCTAACGTTCTCAAACAAGATGCTGCTAAAGACAAGGCAGCTGAAGGTATTAACTTTTCTTTTATTCCTGCGTATACGCCTCACTTTGGCGGCTTATGGGAGTCTTCAGTTAAATCTGTTAAGCACCACCTACGTCGAGTGTTAGGTCTTACACACCTTACCTTTGAAGAGATGGCTACATGCCTAACTCAGATTGAAGCGATTTTAAATTCACGGCCTCTTACCCCTCTATCCGACGATCCATCGGACCTTACTCCCCTTACTCCAGCGCACTTCTTAATTGGGAGATCTCTAACGTCAGTGCCGCATCCTCAAGTCTCAGACCAAAGAATCTCCAGTCTTCAAAGGTTCCACCGCATAGAAGTCCTGAAAATGCACTTTTGGAGTCGCTTCTCTAAGGAATATATCTTCGGACTCCAAAAGAGAACAAAATGGTGCAGTTCAAGAGGTAACCTTGAGGTGGGGACTATGGTTATCATCAAGGAGAATAACCTTCCTCCCCTCATGTGGTCGATGGGTCGCATTGTAAACGTAGTACCAGGCAGAGATGGAATCGCCAGAGTAGCCGACATAAAAACTAAGAAGGGAATCATACGTCGAGCCTTCAACACAATATGCCCTCTTCCTGTGCACAGTTTTGAAGACACAAGGTCTTCAACGCCGGGAGTATATGGTGGTGCAGTTAGCACATATACAAGACCCTAAGCGCTGAAAGCGCAAACTGATAAGATGGCCGTCAGTGCGCCGCGCCCGCTCCCCGCCCGCACCCGGAACGGACACTCACTCATCCACCGCGACATACTACGGATCGCGGCTCGCGTTCGCTTCGCTCGCGATATATTTTGTACGCGTTCGCGCATCCCACTATTCCACCGTTGTAACGATAAATTATTATACAGATTCTTATTGTACAGTCCGCTATTATTTCTCTCCAAGTAGCTTATTCAACAGTAATTTTATTCTTTTAAGTAGGCTTACAATTGGGCTCTTTCAAAATGTCAAATATACAATGTAAACAGCTTTTTGGTGAGGTAGGCCACAGCGAAATGTCATCCCGCTCGAATTTGGAGCAGCCCAACTGGGGAAGTACCTCCGCCCTGCAGAAGACCACAGCCATAATAACACTACTACTTGCTCTGTAGTAGTGTTGTGTTCCTGGAGGTGAGCAAGGTCGCCAGAGCTCCCGAGGATGCGTTGTGTTGAGAGCGAGGGAATTTGTTCCTTCAGCTGTGAACACGGCGAATTCTCAAACATATCAAGGGGCGGCAACGCCCATGTTACTCCTTTGGAGTTGCATAGGCTGCGGTGTCCGCTTACCATCAGGCGGGCCGTATGCTTGTTTGCTACCGTCGTTGTATAAAAAAAAGCAATACATAGATTCATACATACATAGATTCATACCTTTATTCCCAGAAGGGGTAGGCAGAGCACATGAAACTTATGTTCCAGTGCCATTTTTAGCATAAATGTGGGTATAAAAGACCGACAAAATGTGGTAATATTGCATAGGTGTTAGCTCATCGCCCACAACTCACTTCAATCCTGCTCCCATAGCCGACTTTTACGACACCCACGGAACGAAAGGGAATGGTGAGATTCTAACCCCGCACCACACGGGGAAAGAATAATAATAATAACAAATACAACAACACGACTTATAATTATGACGAATTCAAAATTATTTCGTATGGTCGACGTCTGGCTGGCTGCCTTTACAAAATCACCGCACGGCCCATTTCTCAACCGATGCTCGTGAAATTTTGTGAGCAGGTTCAATCATTTATACATTCATTTGTCGATCAAGCTTTCAAAATATACAAAAAAAATGCAAGTGATTCAGGATCGCGAGCTGTACAGGGCTGTTATTCGCTAAGCGCTAATACGGCTCACCCCGCCGGTCACCCGTCACGAAATTAGACCTCTACCGACGCTCAGTTACTACGCATCGCGGTGTCAAGATATATTTATGGGTGAACGTTGAGGTGAGCTTAAAATAAGTTACGGAATCTCAGAGCCACTACTTATTTAATTATTCGTTGGGTCGACATCGTCGAATCAGACATTCATGATCTTCAAGCGGCGACAACTCGTTTCGGAGACCAGGCCCCTATTTTCACCCACCCTTTTTAGGGTTCCGTACCCAAAGGGTAAAAACGGGACCCTATTACTAAGACTTCGCTGTCCGTCCGTCTGTCTGTCACCAGGCTGTATCTCAAGAACCGCGATAGCTAGACAGTTGAAATTTTTACAAATTATGTATTTCTGTTGCCGCTATAACAACAAATACTGAAAACAAAATAAAATAAATATTTAAGGGGGGCTCCCATACAACAAATGTGTGTTGTTTTCGCAGTTTTTATAGATAATGGTATGGAACCCTTAGTGTGCGAGTCCGACTCGCACTTGGCCGGTATTTTATGGTTGGTATGACAATGGTTTCATATGAAGGTGCGTTTTGCGGAAAAGGGACAATATACCCCCTCTTAAAACTTTGGAGACTTATAACTTAGGGCCGTATTCATAAACGTTCTACAAGCGAATTTTAACTAAAATGGCGTTAAAATTCGTTCGTCCTTATCTATCACTTTGACATTTGTGTTCGTAAGAAAGGGACAAAACACATTTTATTTAGCAGAGGCTTTAAGTTTTTTATGAATAAGGCCTTTAGTGATTAATGATTATTTAAATCCCTGCTTTCCTTTCTTTTCGCCATTTGACAATATTTTTAATCCTTCTTCGGGAATATTCAACAGTATTGGTTATTTTATTCGGTGTCTTTTGTCACCTGCATTCGCCATACATTGCTTATTCTAGAAGTTAAGGTAAGATGGTCGCTAGGTCACTTGTGGAACCAGCAATGCACTGAGAATAGTCGTTGTCAGGAGATAATTGTCAAGTTGGTAAAATAGGTGCCAGGACTCGCTTTGGGCCGCTTAGCAATTACAGCAAGTTATAAATGTAAAAGTTCATTTGTTTAGATGCGTGGCGCTTAGCCACTCACTTGCTTCCGGATTTTAAAAAAGGTTGCCTAAATTGCTTTCAATTTTTCTTTATCAAAGAAGTCCATACTTCACTTGGCAACCACAGTTGCCACCATCAGTTTAGGGGTGCGCGAAATTGGCAACTGTGGTTGCCACAAGCAAGTGAGTGGTTAGATGTTTCCATGTTTGTTGCAAAATAGATTCCCAGGTAAGCAGTGAATGACAACTGAATCGGCGTTGATGCATTATCCGGCCAGTTACATAACTGGCCGGATAATGCATCAAAGTCTAAGTAGTTATATATACATAATATATATATAACTACTTAAGCCGTTGTCAACTGGAATTACTTAAACCCGTTGACACATTTGATTCTGCTCATATGTTGTCATTGATGTTAATCCTGATACCGACTTTTTGTTCGAGCAATTAAATTATAATTAATAGTTATTGATGGTCTTAATGTTTTTTCTACTATACAGAAAGTAATTTTATACGCCACAATTTTTATTAAAAGTTAATCAGGTAAAATAATTTGATTTAAATGTACCGTGTTCCGTGTAACTAAAAGTAACAATGATAATAACATATTTTAAAAGTAGCAACACTGAACTCACTGAAGTGTGTAATTTTTTATTTTCACTACCAAAATAAACATGAGTTCCTAAAACGTAAAACACGAATTAACTCGCATTAAAAACGCTGTCCGCCATCTCCGCAAACAATTCAAATAAATAATGTAAATCGCCAAAGCCCCATTAACTCGTCGTTATATAAATCGAGCAATAACCCACAAACTCCTATTCAACTTAACGATGCTGTTTCAGAACGAACCTTATTATAAACCCTTAGAGTTGTAATAGAAATAAAAGCTATGACAAGATACGTTATTGTGACTTTGATATTAGACTCTCTTGTGTATAACTTTGTACACACGCACACATTCGAGGTATACGTTTAAAGCCTTGGACAAAGCTGTTTTCTTTTCGGATAAACAAAGAGTTGATGTTAGCTTCTCAAGTGCTGTTGTGGAGTTATAGTTTAAGTACCTATAGGTTTACAAGGATTCGCTGAGTTGACAGGTTAAAGGACAACATTGTCAACAACTCTTTTGTATGATTCATCTGACAACGCGTACGACAAGTTTGTCTTGGCCTCCAATACGAGTGTACGCCTCTGTCGCCACTGAATTCGATCTTGAGTGGTTTTTCACCAATCTCTAGCTTGGAGCTCGCGAAGATCTGCATCGCGCTAATGGATCATACGAAAAAGATTTTTTTAAAGCGCACGGCAGTCGACGTCAGACAGATGTAGGTGTACAATTTTTTAATAGCGAATACTGTGCAAAACTGTAAACATATCCTTGACGTTTGCTGTCAAACCCACAGGGAGAACGTTGCATTTCAAAGTACAGAAGTCATATGACAATCACCATATCTGCCGAAAGACGTCCACTGCTGGACATAGGCCTCTCCCAAAGAGTGTCAAAATGATCGGTACTGCGCCACCCGCATCTAGCGGACTCCCACGACCACGACCACGATAACAGGTCATCAGTCCACCTTGTATGGGTCTAACCACACTGCGTCTGCCGGTAATTAGTCCAGAAGTAATGATACAGATCAGAATATCTGTTGTTTTGCTCGGTCTGAATCTGCTAACACCCACAGTACATTTGTGTGCGTTCTTCGTACATTTGACGTCAAATATATTTATACATTTTGAGCCTTATTACGTAGGTAGTGTTTATGTGCAAAAGTGTAAACATGTTGTTGACATCGACTGTATATCCCTTTCATTTCTTTTACGTGAATCTGGAAAGGCGTCTATTGTCCCAAACAACAAAAGCCATCATGCCAAATAGAAAGCAAGAGGACTGTCTGATTCGATGTCAAATATGATAGCATATTTAATTTGTTGCATGCTCTCTTTCTGACACGTTAGGTTTAAAACGCATGGAAGCAAGCACGCAATCAATGTCATCTTGATATGAAACTAACGTATCCACTATCCATTCAAATAGACCCCTGTTTAAGAAATTCTTAATGAAACAGACGTGCCCGCGGCTGCACAATTTAATTAACGTATTCTACGTTTGATAATTACTGCAAAGATGCTCCAAAATTTGTATGCTTCGTTAAGTAATTAGCACGATTCACAACAATACGAAAGTGTTGCCAGCGAGACCCAGATTCTAAAACGAGATATTCAACAAGTATTTTTTTTTCTTAATTTTGTACTACGACGGTGGCAAATAAGCAGAAGCTTGCGAAAGGAATAAAGTCCGTTGCCGATCCTAAATTGATTCGAGGATTCGCTATGCTGACAGCTAAAGACAAATACAGGTCCTTCATTTTCGACACAGCGCATTCATGGCGTCCTCGCTTATAATCAGGAATGCAACACTCATATACCTACAGAGCAAGTACCTGCAGACAAAATGTTAAAACAGTTTTGGAGGGAAATGTAATAGGATAAGTTTTCTATCCCATTTTTTAGTAATAAAGTATTAATTATGGCTCCTGCCTTCTCTAAGTTATCGTCGCGTTCAAAAATAGGTGTGCGAATATTGTTATCAAACATATGTAAACAAATTTTATTGTTAAAGGGCATACGAATAAATAAAATAAATCAACGTATATACGTCCCACTGTTGGGCACAGGCCTCGGGCAGTAGGGGGCTAAGGGCATATGTTGCTCAGATATTTTAGAACCTTTATGAACGCTCATATTAATGAACTCGACTACCCTTCCTGAGTCGGGCTCCAATTACGAACAGGATGACCTCCCGCTATACCCTGTAAAATATTACCAAAATGATGAAAATATTTTCAAGGAGCACTTTTTGTACACCTTAAATATTAGCGCATCTGCAGCTGATATAAGCGCAATATTAAACCATCGAGATAGCAGTTAATTGAAAACGTATCCGGGAATCTTTCGGCTCGCGCGTTTTCCAATTACCGCCTTGCCGGATCCCAGAAGCGGACAGGGCTACCAGTACGTAGATTCCCTGATTTTCCAAGATATTTTTTTATACTACGACGCAAAGCGAATCCAAAGAAGTCAAAACCGCGTTTCCGAGCCTTTATTTATTTGAGGATTCATTAAAGTCGACATTCAGATGTGCTATGCAGAGTTGCTGCTGTTGGTGGGGAATTTTCTGTGAGTTCAATTTAAAGTGCTAGCTAAATTGAAATTCATGTAATAGCCTTTGCTAAATTTATTAAACCTTGCTTATTTACCTTCCTACTACATTTCTGACGAAACGGTTTTTTTTCTTTATGTTCAACTCTCGTGTTGAATATAGATTTTCGTATGGTAACTTTAAATATAACTTCCGTTTATGTAGGGCAACACTGTAGGATAACTACTTCCTGTGGCCATTACTACAAAAATTTTCTGCTTTTGAAGTCGCACGCGCTGCGCCTAATTTATCGTAATTTCATATAAAGATCGCGCTTTCCATATTATAAGTTAAAAGTTCTATTCTTAAAGAGTGCACGTCACATCAAGAGAGTGTGGGCTGTGTCTTTGAGGTATCTTTAGGCGAAGACCGGTGGTAAGTCAGATCTGCACGCCCGTTTTAGTAGCTGAGAGTGCCTTCAGAGAACGGGAAGCCCTTAGGAGGCTCCAGACCTGGACACTTCAGGTATGTGATTGTGCACTTTATACTCTATCGCGTTTTGTCAAAATTAAAAGTTATTAACGTGTTTCTCGTATTCTCGGATTTCCATGATTTCAGTCTTTTTACAGTACAACTTAATTTATCGCGTTTAAAAACACTTTATATAATTTAAATGCGAAGTATAACATTGAAATTTGAAGGAGATCTGAAGCGACGGCGACGGCCAAAAAAAAAAACCCTCGATGAATAAATAATAATCCTAAAATCTAGTATGCGTCAAAATTGGTGTCAGTATGTTGAGGTAGGCTTAAGATAAGGTTAAATAATAAAATCTGGATGCAGCGCTCGTCTTTGATTGAAGTCTTTTGTTTCCTTGTATATACATTCGACATCAAAGATATACTTACACTTTCACCTTTTTCGATTGTATTAAGTTAAAAAATCAATACTTACCCATACTAATATTATAAATGCGAAAGTGTCTGTCTGTCTGTTACCTCTTCACGCTTAAACCGTTGAACCGATTGAGATGAAATTTGGTATGGAGATAGTTTGAATCCCGGGAAGGACAAAGGATAGTTTTTATCCCAAAACTCATCCCCCGAGTGAAATGGGAGATGAAAGTTTGTACCGAGCTATACGATATAAACGAGTTCCACGCGGACGGAGTCGCGGGCAGAAGCTCGTTAATATTATAAATCTCAGTGTGTCTGTCTGTCTGTTACCCCTTCACGCTTAAACCACTGAAACGATTTAGGTGAAATTTAATTTAGAGATAGTTTACTCCCGGGGAAGGACATAAAATAGTTTTTATCCTGGAAATCATCCCTTAAAGGGGTGAAATGGGGGTGAAAGTTTGTATGGAGCTACGATATAAACGAGTTCCACGCGGACGGAATCGCGGGCAGAAATATATATAAATAACTTAAACGTCAACTGTACAAAACTTGGCGCAGTCGGTAGGGTATACCAGTAAATGTATGGTGTTAACCCTGCCAATTCCGAGGCATAGTTGCGAGATTATTCTGCTCCAACTGATGATTTCGGAGGCTATTGGGTGCTAGTTCGGATCGTGCCGCTATCGGAGCGGGTTACTTGTAACTGCGAAACCAAGCCGTTTCATTTTAAAAGTAATGAAGAGTGTTGGGATTCTATCGCGGTTCTGCGAGTTGAGGCAAGAATTCAGTTTATAATGAAGTGGAGGTTCTGAATAGTGGAGACTTGTACACTCCTGGAAACTGAATAAACAGTGCCGTGATTGCATTTTTGTAGCAAAAAGGGGCATCTCAAGGTTTTTTAATGTCCAAAATTTAAAACTTAAAAGAGACACATGAAAGGATACGCTGTTCACATGGAATTTATGATAGCCATTAATCTACATATATGCAACAGGAGCTTAAGATATTCTTGGACCGTATTGAGGGTCAATTAATCACACACATTTTGAATTCAAATTTGGATTTCACACTTCACGTGCTCAATCTGACACGTTCCCTTGGTGCTTCGAATTTCAATCAAACTGGGATGCAAATTGACCCACAGGTGCTCGATGCATTAAAAGCCCAAAGTGAATTTCCACGTCACGTATTTTCGGAACAGTCACAGTATATTGATGACGTTGGCAGATTCTCCATTAGGAACTCTGACGACTTATTTAAACTTGGCTGGTCTTTCAACCTGGTTATTTGAAGTTGAATGACTAATATATTTTACGGTGGACTGACAGAGTAACTGACTAAGATATTACCTGCACTGTGTGAGTTAATTTTACTTGCATAAGAGTCCACAGTAAGCTCGATTCTCCATACAAACGTAGTTACGCTCTCATTTTAAAACTACGTGTTGGATTGCAAAGAAACTTTGCATATACAATGACATAAGATATGTCTATGTCTGTAATTAGTTTATGTAGCTTTTTACCATATTAAAAAAATACAGCGAATTCAAGTATTTCATACAAAACTTGTTTTTGCTGTATTTCGTTTGTTTTATACACTGGAATAATATAAATTACAGACATAGATATACCTCATGTTAATGTATATGCAAAGTTTCGCCACAATCCAACACGGAGTTTTAAAATAAGAGCGTAACTACGTTTGTATGGGAAGGTGAAATTCGGCCGAGCTTACTGCGGACTCTTAAGGTACCATTGCTGTTACTGTTGTCAATAAGTTAGATCAAGATCATTAGGGCTTTGGGCCGTGCGGCATCTTAGGTGCGTGGCAGTGGAAACGTGTAAAGTTGTATCGTGTATTCCTTGATTTCCAATAATTTATACATATTGCTTTGTACATCGTCTGGATCGAAAAAATATATATTGGGGGACAGATTTTACACAAAATAATTTAGTCCATATCTAAGCAATTAGTACTTAAAGCAATCAGCACACCTCGTCGGCAGCGATGCACATCCATACTAATATTATAAATGTGAAAGTGTGTCTGTCTGTCTGTCTGTCTAGACACCTCTTCACGCTTGAACCGCTGAACCGATTGAGATGAAATTTGGTATGGAGAGAGTTTAAATCCCGGGGAAGGACATAGGATAGTTTTTATCCCGGAAATCATCCCCCGAGGGGATGCAATGGTGGATAAAAGTTTTCATCGAGCTACGATATATAAACGAGTTCCACGCGGACGGAGTCGCGGGCAGAAGCTAGTTTTTATACAAATAAATAAATTCTTAAATATTTAAAACCATCCTAGACTCAGGTACAAAATATTCGCCATCTTACCATAAATTATCCACCAGTTATATTTTTATATCAATATGTTAATACCGGTGAGAACCCGTAATTGTCTTTTTTGTATCACATGTTAATTATCGTAGATTTTGGTTTTCCGAATAATAAATTAATAAATAAACGCATAACTGTGATTCGATCTCAAGACCGTCTGCTACGTTGAACCACTTTTGACTAATTTGACTATAATAACCGCCAACAAAACCGTTATTATATTGTTAGAAGATAAAGCACGAGGGCGATAAGTAATTTAGGTCGATTTGAACTTGGCCTCTCGGGGCGAGCGAATTTGGACGCGTATTTGAGGGTCAATGTTAAACGTACATTTTGAGCGCTAGTACTGACACTTAGGCTCAGCGGGCGTAGACTTAGTACAAAAACACATGGAAATTTGAGACGGAATAGACAGAGTTTTACGAAAGATTTGGAGCAGCCCGACTGGGGAAGTCAAAGAAGACAGCAGACAAAATAACATCACTGCTTGTTCTGTATATTGTGTGTTGTGTTCCTGCAAGTCAATCACGTAACACATTATACGCGCTTCAGGTAGATCTTTATGACACTTTTTATATGGAAAATTACAGTTAAATTGTCCTAACGCGCATTCAGAACGTAACGTGATTACCCCTCTGGTGGTGAGTTGGGTCAGCAGAGCTCCCGAGTATGCGCAGTGTTGAAAGTCAGTGATCTACATGCATCCCTAGCAGCCAGCACTACGAATTCTCAAATCAATAAAGAGTAGGCAATGTGCTTGACGCTCCCAGACGCGGGCGTCCATAGGCGAGGGTACCTGTTAACCATCAGGCAGGCATTCTTTGCTTGGTATGCTTGTTTTATTTGGGGTATAAAAACAGGAATGCGAAACGTAAGTCTCAGATTAATCCCTTGTTCTAAGAACAATATTTATATAAGAACTTAGTTCTCAGCCGCAACTTATTCGAGACTTGGCAACTTACGCTACGGTAGACATATTGCTTTGCAGGACTTGGCCACTTTATACTTAGACATACCAAGCCACTGCTAATTTTGTGAGTGGTTTTGTACGAATTTTTTTTTTTTAGTGGAGTTGTTTCTACCTATTAGTATGGTGGCGTTTGTTTTTTTTCGGCCAAATACTATAAACACGAGATGTTATTATCATTGGTTGCATAAATTCATGCAACATTATACATTAACACACATTACTACATTACATTATTACATTACTGCAGTGGCCGGGAAAATAGGAATTGCCGGCTGACTACATAATAAACAGTCTACATAATAAAGAACACAACGTCAATATTTCATTCCATGCTTGAGAAAAATTATAATCGACATTATTATTATCGACGCTTGCTTTATTATAATAATTAATGATTATGGTAGAAATTATATAAATTTTAACATTTATTTATGCTAATGAATGTATGTATGTAAGCACTTTATTGTACACAATAACAGGTTAAATAATATATATGTCACGCAATAGATCAAAGTACAAAGGTGAACCTATCCCTATAATGTATATTGTGAAACTAATTAATTTGCATCATTTCGTAATATTACCTCTATATGTATATGAGTATAGAAATTGAATCTTTCCAGATGCCTTTAAACCGACAAACATATTCAGCTGCTTTTGATTTCAACTGCATTTTATAAAAGCTTTTAAAGTAATGATTTTATGATTTTATGCTCTTTATCGAGCTGTCATTGTGCATTGCCAATCTGAGAACCAATTTGTGGACACCTATATGACGTCCTTATGTGATTAATGTGGTCTCTGTTGCGCAAACGCGGCTATGCGTTTGCGCAACGTGCGTGTAAGCGGGACACTGAGGTTGAGTTGAGATAATGAAATGGTTTCTTGCAAATGTAGGTTCTGATTCGATTCAGTGCCTAATTTTCCATGTATCTGCTACTGATAATTGACAACTATTTTCGGTATAAATTGCATTCATTTAGAATGTGAACTGATTAAATTTCGAACGCAATATCATTGCACAATTAACCATTGGCGGGCTTAATTATTGCCGCTCTCTTACATTGTTCTGTTTATTTTTGTAAACTGTACCAGTAGCGGATCCAGGGGGAAGCTAAGGGACTCAATGCCCCCCTGTACCATCAGTCTGAGTACGGAAAACATCTTACATTTAAATGTAGTAGGAAATTAGATAAAACCTAATTAAAGTTAAAATAATGGTGGGAAACAATAAAATCAAAACAAAAGTGACGTTTTATGTGTCGTAGGTCATCAAAGAACAGTTTCAGTTTCATTAAATCAACTGTTTCCTGAGACATCAGACATGACAAGTTCCAGCTAGAAGGTCATTGTGTTGTGTAGAACCCATTGGGTTAAATTAGGTTTCTATTTCAACAATTTGTCAAAAGTTTACTGTTTTTTCTTGTGTTAAAATATGCAAAACATACGACTGATCGCCGAGAAAATATTTTGTTCAGAGTGAATAAAAAAAGCATTTTATGAAGTATTTATAAAACTATGAAAAGACCGTTAACCGTTATTGATGGCACCGGCCTGATTGCTTTGTTATGAGCCTTCACCTGCCCTCATATTAATCATCTTTCCTCAGGCTCCGCTGCTAAAACCACATCAAGCTTTTATATTTTACATTTTGAAGGTTTAGATTATTATTTAAATGTTGCTATTCTTAAATTTAACAGATCAAATGCTGCCTTTATTTATTGGTCATGAAGGTCGATTCAAGGCATTAATTTCGCATCACAATTTGTTTTTATGTTGCAAACAACACAGCGTTTCCTGGCGTGCCAACCAACATCTCAGAATGAGTCCAAATACATTGACATTCCACTCAAGGTAACCAGTTACCACGTTGGATGGCGATAGACAACCTTTTCACCAGGTGAGAATCTGCTAAGCACCCTGGCTCCTTAATTCGGCCTCTGGTCCCTTGAAAGCTATATACTTAGCCTCAGATATTCTCAGCACCTTGTCGTGTCAAGAATATAAAAAAAATTTTTTGGTCTGGATTTTCACGACCAGTTTTCCAGAGTGATCTTTGCCTGGGAAGCAGACGGACCCGGGTTCGACTCCTGGTAAGGGTAAATATTTCTGTGATGAGAATGAATATTTTTTTCGACGTTTTGTATGGTTTCTATATATCTATCAAATATGTCGTCGTCCTACACCTATAAACCTATAAAAGAAGCCATTTTGAGTTAGTTGGGCTAGTTCCATTCGTGTATGATTATCTCCTTATCAATACCATGCTGAGATGGAACCTTTTCAACACTTACGAATATTTATTGATTTTAGTACCATTGCTGATGTATTTGTTTATTTATTCAAAACAGATTACACAGTATTACAGTGAGACACCAATGCACTGTGAAATGCATATAATGCTATAAAAATAATCTTAACAACTACCTATCTGAAGACGGACATCCTTCGCCTCACATAACCTCGTATATTCATCTCCAACTACTTGCAAAAACATCGCAGTCAGGTGCTGACTTGAGAAGCGTGTTCAGATAATCTAAAGCGCGAACTACTGGTGAGTGGTGATATCTCTGCCCATGTTTTGTTGTCAGGAATTTATGCCTATTCTATTCTGTAATATTTTTTTATTCTTGATTCCACACCGCTATTTGAACCTTTGTGTAATCTACATATAAATGGCAAGTCTGGTGTCTAACAGTGCCATTTACGGGCCGGGACGTATCAGACACGAATTGCGCCCGGTTCTGTCTCGGGTGAAGCCTCCGACGAGCGCGTCACAAACATAACGTCATACAAACTCTAAAGTTAATTCAGCGAATAGGCCTCAAGGGTGCTCTTATAACTCCCTGTCTAGTGCTTCGGAGAATCTGAAGTGAATAAACTCTGCATTATTAATTTTACGAACGATGTTGAATTATTTATTTGTACTTCTACTACATCGTAATGTTCAATTGATTTTGACGACCACCGGTTTAAGCTGGGGTTTACATCCCGGAAGGGAAAATATTTGTCTGATAAGCATGATTATTTGTTTTTAAGCTTTAGATGTTTTCTATGTGTGAGTAAGTTATTTGTTTAAGTATTTAATTTATTAAATATGTCGTCGTCTAGTACCCATAACACAAGCCTTATTGAGCTTACCATATAGTTAAATTAGAATTAGAGTAAGATTGTCCCAATTGTGTCAATATCTATTGATTTTTTATTTTTGAATTGATGCTGTAAATTGCATGTTATGTTTTATGCAATATGTAAAGAGCTACGCGAGCGCACCTTAAAATGCCCCCTGCTTAAATAATGCATCAATAGAACAATGCGCATTTTTTGCAATTTCTTAAAAAATTAAAGTATTACATTTTGAAAATATTTACCAGTGTATTTTTATAAGATAGTGTCAATAAAAGTTTGCATCTTTAACAAGGCACTCTTTTACTAAAAACCCGTTGTTAAACACTGCAAATTTTCATACAAATTAATTAAGCAAAACACGACACAAATGAACAAACAAGTATGACACAAATAAGTAAGTGACAAGTCAAGTCAAATAAAGTGTTTATGCCAAAATGAATTACTGTTTCACCTTACATCTTTGATGAAAACCTTATTGTAATCGTTTTGGGCAGACCGGGTATGAAATAATTCAGGAACTAAGAAATGGTTAATCAAATGTAATTATAACGACAGAACGCGCCAATTAAGTCGTGAAAAGTAAGTGAACTTGAAAAACAATGACAGAAGGTCCTTCAATATTCCAATTTCAAAATTCGAAGCATACCCCAGTTCACAAAAGGAATTAGATCCTGAGTCAGGCGTTTAGTCGCGTGGCTGCACCACCAGTCATCGGCTAAATTGTTTCACAGCAAGCATACCTTCTTCGCGACTCACAACTTGTCTTCTCACCTCACAGGGCTTATCAACTATAACTTGACCCCGACATACGTAATAAATGTGGTTAGTAAGGTCTGCCTTATGCTGGTTCCCCAAGGGCGAGTTGTTGGTAACCAATGCGAAGTTCCTGCGTCATGCTCATATATCACTCGGTGTGTTTGACGTCGTGATTGAAATTATTTTGTCGAAGGAGTAGCAAGGTAACCAAGTGATGCTCGAAATCTAGATAAGTTCCCTTATAAAAGTAGGAGCACCTCGTAAAAAATGTTGTAGTTTTTTAAAGTTTCTAAGGCGCTTTGTTAGCTAAACCTTTGTATATTATTTATATGACTTATTTTTGCCACGTATCTGAAAATTCTCTTAGATTATTTTTTTGCTTTATTTTAGCAGTCTTATTCATATTTTTTTCTTGGCCATGAAGGTAAGGAAGGTATTGGTCTTCGAAGAACTTCGGTATTCGACGTTCAATTAGTAGCAGATAAATCTAACCATGAAGTTAGGAAATAGTAGATTCTACAACAAGTGCATAAAATGAGACATTTTACCTTAGAGGTTTATGTCCATCCACCCGAGCCACCGGCGAGGCATCCAGTACAAAGGCGAAATTTGCAAACATAAGAAGTGAAAATATTTTTTCTCAGAATTCGCCTTTTTGCGTTTTGCTTACTCAGAATCTCGTAGTATCGATCCTTAGACAACACAAAAAATGACTCAGCTTTTACTATGAAGTTTTTTCTCATAGTGCGTCACAACTATATAAATAAAAATGGACTGTGGCTCTAGTATAAGTTTTACTGAAACAAAACGTTACGACCGCGTTTGCGTTTAGCTGTCAAATCCCATACAAATTGAGGGTAAAACGCAAACGCGATCGTAAAGTTTGGTTTCGGTAAAAGTTATACTAGAGCCTCGGCTTACAAAAAGTTGCATGTGTAATTCCCGGGCCGGGATGCGAACCCGTAAACTTGTCCTCTCTGTCCCCTATCACCTGTCCAATTCAATGTGCAGTTCGTTCACTGAGCAGGCTATTTTTCTGTGAAATGCTCCCTGAGAGATCAAAAAAATATTCAGAAAGGAAAATCATGCACATTTTTATGAAAACGCTCCCTTTCATTCCTTTAGCTCTTAGAACAGTATTCGGTTTCGTTTTACTTAGGCATAAAAAGAGCAAGCGAGAATTAAATTTTGACCCAAATTCTCTATCGTACAGGTTTTAGAAGGTTTTCTACACGAAATTAATATTTTTTCTTGCTTTAAGTGCACCCATGCAACGTACTAAGAATATTTAATTCTACTCTTACTCGATGCACTGTCAACGTGAATATGTATAAACATTTTCAGCGTTATCCCAATGGAACATAGTCCAAAATCGTAAACATATCTTTGACGTCGATTGTAAGCACAACTCGTGGTCTCCACAATAGTGTAATTGGGCCAGTTGCGATCACCACATTGACTCGCTTTATGCATTGTAGTGGGAACCCAGATCGGTTAAATATACCGTGAAATTCTACGAATATTTATTTAAGAAAACAATAATACTCGCCTCAGCGTGATGGCACCATAAAGACAGCATCTTACCATTAACCCTAGGAAGTCATAAACTTAAAAGAAATGGGACTTAAATAAATATTGGGCACTCATAACGCTTAACTATGGCAGTTCAAAGAACATGGACAATAGATTCAATGGCAAGGTTTGCACACGGTACGATCAAATGACGACTTTGCCACCATTGGCATAATGTTCGTTGTAGCATATCCTATTATACAGATATTACGCAAACCATTGTTTCAACTTACAGCAAAGTGCAAACACGTGCTGGACAGACGACGGCGCATATTCCGTGAGCGGGGAGAAAGCGGCACGAGAGAGACGGAGTGTGATCCTGCCTGGAGGAGAGAACGAGAAGCAAGACGAGGAGCGTACGCGCAGATCGTAGACAAGCGGGGATGCAACGAGAGGCGGATATCGGCAGAAAGACCTTATTGTATTAGAATTAAGTTGAAAATAAGAATAAGCGATTGTATAAATAAAGTTGTATCGTTAATTGAGGGGAGGAAAGATCCACGTTAACGGGGAAATGTCGCGAGGACGACACTTGTTCTGGAACCACGGAAGAAGACGATACTTTCAAATTACTAGATGGCCGGTCTTTCCTGAGTCTGATCATATGAGACATCTAAGTGTTTTAAGTAATAGAGTCAGTGTAGTGCTTCTATACAGTATTGAAAGGGCTAAGTATAAATCTTGAGAGATCAATGAACAGATGAATTAGCTGGCGAAATCACTTATATATATACTCTTCCTTTTAATTACCATTGTAATGTCCTTATCACAAAGAGTTGCTTGCTTGCGCTCTGTAGGCATAGTACCTACTTGTAGATAAATCAGTCCCATCTGTCCATTTATCTACCTTTATTGTATAATTGTGTAATTATCCACCGATTCATTGTGGAACGATTTTAAATAGTGTTCCGTACGGAAGTTGGGTTCGATTCCCACTCGTGTGTCATTGCTTGCACACAGATTGTTGTCTGGATTGACCAAAGCCGACAGTATAAACACTAAACACGCTAGCGAATATTTGAACGTAAAGCCTAACCCAGCTAAGGTCATTTCAGCCAATATTGTTTATGATATGCAAGTGTATTTGATCTAGGTATATTGTTTAGTGTCCAAACGTGAACTCGTGTATTTGTCAAGTTAGAGAATATAGGAAGTAGAATATTGGGTAGTTACTTGTTGTTACTCATAGTTAGCTAAACTGTGGCATAATTAACTTTAGCGTATAATATTTGTTACTTGATTTAGGATTAATAAAGGCAAGAGGTTTTTTCGTTGAGATTGCTAGATTTTTCCTCTTTAGGTTTGGCCTAGGTTAATCAAAGCAATCACCAAATAAGACTACAACTAGTTTTATTGGGTATATTAGTCAAGAGTTTCGATTAAAATCACAATCAATAAATTCCTTTTCTTTTTTCTACTTTCAACTGGTTTTTTAATCTATTACCTGCAGACTCCCAGTAGGATACCCTTAACTACTAAATTACATAATTAGGAGCAACGTAGATAAGGTCATAAGTATCATAACATAACAATAGTAAATCTCTTTACTATTGTGCTCGAACAGACAGTGTCTAACTTTTGAAGTATTAATCATTTTATCAAAACCTAGTATATCTAGCTACTTAATAGGTGACTAGGGTCGGATTTAGTGAAAGCCTCGTTGTTCTTTCAGCAGTTTTGACGTGGCCGAAGAGAAGACTCCACCTGTCTGGGGGGTACAATCTAAGGTCACAGACTTGTCCATTCTATAGTATTCACAACAGGTTAATTTTACTCTAATTAACCTGATCTAACTTGGTATGGATATTTAGATAGAATGCATTAAATAACTGGATGTTGTTTAATCTTTATTATAAATTAGGGAACTGATTAATTGCCAAAGAGAACGAGTGTTTATATGGCCTGCAGTGGGACTGGTATCCACCGATTTGAAGTGCACGAGGGTTGACAATTGAGTGGCCACTCATAATCATAGCTACAGAGGTAGCAAGATCTGACTTAATTCAATCACATATTGCATAACATATGCACATGGTCAACCCTCCCAAGACTCAGGCGATCTCAGCACTAGGCTGGAGATAGGACCAGCTACGTAGCTAACTTATATACCTGGATACCTTTTCCCCCGTACGTGGGTAGCAAACGAAACTGACCCTAGAAGCTTTGGCGTACCAGAGATAGGCTCGCCCTATATCAATATCATTTACACTTAGGAAGTAATGTTTTGCGCCTTCACCTAAACTGGACGCAGTCTAGGTCAAGAATTGATGACTCTATCTTCCATACGGCGAAGAAAAAGATAGTTAATAGCGAAACAAGTACGTTCCGTGAGGAAATGACTCTGGGAACGAGTGGCTAAACATTGTTTGTTCGAGCTAAGACTAAAAGGACCTTTAATACCACTTCACCTGGCGCACGTGCCGCAGGATTCTAGATTTTGTGTTAATATTGAATTAGTACAACTAGAAGAATCTTAATGTTACTTTATTAAAACACAACGTAGATATTTGAATTTATTAGACGATCACTTTAAATTATAAAACAAATTACAACTTGTTAGCTAATAGCGAACATTTATTGAACCATTTTGAATGAGATCGGATTAGGCCAATTAGAGAGTTAAGAAAGAAATAAAATACACTTTATTCGAAAGATTTAAGGGGGGTATCACATATTATTATAAACAGTGTATTACGAGAGTACGTTTGGACACACTATTTCTTACGTTTATCAGGAATAAGCGGATTTTTATTAATTTACCTACCAAGTGTTCTTTGAATTGCCATTTATAACTAAAATTGTAGAGATGTCTGGGAAGGCTAAGACGAGGCGAGGGTCGAGACGTGGTGTGACGGGCGCTGATCGTAGTGAGGCAGTTCAGGATAGTCGGACACATACTGTGTCGAGTAACAACAGGACAGGCCAGCGCAGACTCTATGATTATACAGGAACGTGGGTTTGAAGTGCTTTTAGACAAATTCGAGGCGCTGTCCAAGCGTTTCGAGTCGTTTGAAACACGTCCTACGAGTTCAGTAGGGACGGACACGAGCAATGGACATTGTTCGTCGCAGGTAGTGAGAGCACGCGGGAGTGAGTGTTGTTCGGCTGTTAGACCTAACATTTATATTACACAGCCAATAGCTAAGCCTAGTTTTAATGGGAGGGGTGATATTAACCCCATGAAATTTATACACAAGCTACGCAAGTACATACGATCTATAAACGAACAAGACAGGGCTGTAGAAATAGCTATAGAATGTTTGACGGGTTCTGCTCTTGTAGTGTTAGGCTTAAAGAGTAAGAAGTGGCAAACGTTAGACGATTTCGAGGCGGATTTCGAACATAAGTATTGGACGGAAGAACGGCAAGAGAGGGCTAAGTACAAGGTGATGCACGGGGCATATGACAGCCACAGTAAAGTCCCCATGAGTGAGCACTTTGCAGAGCAGATAGACACCGTTAGTTTGCTGACGAAGCCTTTTGAAGAAAGGTTTTTAGTAAATAGTATTATGCGACACTTCTCTAAAGACGTACAACAGATGTGGTTTACATATACGCGGGTAGGTGATGTCACGATAGATACAGCCTTAGATTTTCTTTCAAATTATGAGGAGAGTGTTAGTTGTAGGGGCCCAGATATGATCGACAGTAACGACGGTAACGGCAATAGCGTAGGGCGTGGTCTAGCACATAGGCGGGGCATAAGGTACGCACGAGGTAACGCAGTACCTATGGCTGCGGTACTTCAGGGTAGTTATTGGCCTAGAAGGGGACGCGGACGCGGACGCGGACGTGGAGGATACTCGGGAGTTGATAGAGGTAGATTCCCGACCATCAATTGGGAAGCGGCGTCGTCGTCACAGGCCACACGACCGAGTTTTGCTTTGGGGTCTCCGGCTCAGGACAACACTAATGAGGGCACGAACAGTAACGCGAAGCAGGGAAACGACAAACAGTCGAACAAGTAGATCCCACTTGTGAGACTGATAAACTAGACAGGGATTTAGGAATTACGAAAATAGGGACTGCATATACTATGATGGCTAAATGGGGTTGGAGAGCAGGACAAGGGCTAGGTAAATCAGGTGACGGAGTTAGGAATCCGGTAGGTTGTAAGATAGGACATGAGAGCGTCAGGTTATTAGAAAGCGCAGGTAGGTTTTTAGGTGACAGGAATGAGTATGTTAGAATGTGTGATGAGTGGGGCGGATCATGTATTTCGTGCGGAGGTAGGAGAGGGGAACTTTCCACTATCTTCGGCAATACAGAGGAGAATGTAGACGAACAGGACGTAGGCCCAGCATTGCCTAAGTTACCCGAGGTGGCGGTCAAGGTGGGAGACCGTATAATACAGGCATTGATAGATACAGGTAGCCAGGTAACAGCTATTTCAAGTGAGTTATTTCAGGCAATAAATACGCAGTTAGGAACGGTACCTGAGATTCCTATACCGACGGTACAAATACAAGGTGCGTTTGGTTC
This sequence comes from Epinotia bilunana, assembly GCA_947049275.1. NCBI lineage: Eukaryota > Metazoa > Arthropoda > Insecta > Lepidoptera > Tortricidae > Epinotia > Epinotia bilunana. The sequence goes on from OX346257.1 coordinate 22,373,893, forward strand.
AAAGAGTGAAAGTGTGAAAAGTATGGTCTTAATTAAAATAGAATTAGGAGATACGCAAATCGATACACCGGTTTTAGTCGTGCGTAATCTGCCGAGATCAATTATTTTAGGGTTTGATTGGTTGGAGAGAATGAAAGGGGTGATTAGATGTGGGGCGGAGCGAACTCTGACTATCGAACATTTAGGAATGGTTACAAACGCAAGGATTGGGACACAGAACGAAATTGAAAGTTTATCTAGAGTCTTAAGCTTGATTCAGTGTCAGAACAAACCCTGCGCAAATGTAAGTAGAGCGGATCGAGCAGGTAGGCGCAGTACAAAAGATAGCGCCGGCGCCTAACTACTGTTTTTATTGGTCACTTAAGGCATAATACTTTGTTAAGTAGGGTAATAAACATTAAAGGTTGTCTATTTATCTTTATGGTGCTATATTAAACCCGATCTAGTTATGATTGTGGTGTAGAGAGCCAAAATCTATTTTACCTATCTACAAAGGGGGGGGTGTAGTGGGAACCCAGATCGGTTAAATATACCGTGAAATTCTACGAATATTTATTTAAGAAAACAATAATACTCGCCTCAGCGTGATGGCACCATAAAGACAGCATCTTACCATTAACCCTAGGAAGTCATAAACTTAAAAGAAATGGGACTTAAATAAATATTGGGCACTCATAACGCTTAACTATGGCAGTTCAAAGAACATGGACAATAGATTCAATGGCAAGGTTTGCACACGGTACGATCAAATGACGACTTTGCCACCATTGGCATAATGTTCGTTGTAGCATATCCTATTATACAGATATTACGCAAACCATTGTTTCAACTTACAGCAAAGTGCAAACACGTGCTGGACAGACGACGGCGCATATTCCGTGAGCGGGGAGAAAGCGGCACGAGAGAGACGGAGTGTGATCCTGCCTGGAGGAGAGAACGAGAAGCAAGACGAGGAGCGTACGCGCAGATCGTAGACAAGCGGGGATGCAACGAGAGGCGGATATCGGCAGAAAGACCTTATTGTATTAGAATTAAGTTGAAAATAAGAATAAGCGATTGTATAAATAAAGTTGTATCGTTAATTGAGGGGAGGAAAGATCCACGTTAACGGGGAAATGTCGCGAGGACGACACTTGTTCTGGAACCACGGAAGAAGACGATACTTTCAAATTACTAGATGGCCGGTCTTTCCTGAGTCTGATCATATGAGACATCTAAGTGTTTTAAGTAATAGAGTCAGTGTAGTGCTTCTATACAGTATTGAAAGGGCTAAGTATAAATCTTGAGAGATCAATGAACAGATGAATTAGCTGGCGAAATCACTTATATATATACTCTTCCTTTTAATTACCATTGTAATGTCCTTATCACAAAGAGTTGCTTGCTTGCGCTCTGTAGGCATAGTACCTACTTGTAGATAAATCAGTCCCATCTGTCCATTTATCTACCTTTATTGTATAATTGTGTAATTATCCACCGATTCATTGTGGAACGATTTTAAATAGTGTTCCGTACGGAAGTTGGGTTCGATTCCCACTCGTGTGTCATTGCTTGCACACAGATTGTTGTCTGGATTGACCAAAGCCGACAGTATAAACACTAAACACGCTAGCGAATATTTGAACGTAAAGCCTAACCCAGCTAAGGTCATTTCAGCCAATATTGTTTATGATATGCAAGTGTATTTGATCTAGGTATATTGTTTAGTGTCCAAACGTGAACTCGTGTATTTGTCAAGTTAGAGAATATAGGAAGTAGAATATTGGGTAGTTACTTGTTGTTACTCATAGTTAGCTAAACTGTGGCATAATTAACTTTAGCGTATAATATTTGTTACTTGATTTAGGATTAATAAAGGCAAGAGGTTTTTTCGTTGAGATTGCTAGATTTTTCCTCTTTAGGTTTGGCCTAGGTTAATCAAAGCAATCACCAAATAAGACTACAACTAGTTTTATTGGGTATATTAGTCAAGAGTTTCGATTAAAATCACAATCAATAAATTCCTTTTCTTTTTTCTACTTTCAACTGGTTTTTTAATCTATTACCTGCAGACTCCCAGTAGGATACCCTTAACTACTAAATTACATAATTAGGAGCAACGTAGATAAGGTCATAAGTATCATAACATAACAATAGTAAATCTCTTTACTATTGTGCTCGAACAGACAGTGTCTAACTTTTGAAGTATTAATCATTTTATCAAAACCTAGTATATCTAGCTACTTAATAGGTGACTAGGGTCGGATTTAGTGAAAGCCTCGTTGTTCTTTCAGCAGTTTTGACGTGGCCGAAGAGAAGACTCCACCTGTCTGGGGGGTACAATCTAAGGTCACAGACTTGTCCATTCTATAGTATTCACAACAGGTTAATTTTACTCTAATTAACCTGATCTAACTTGGTATGGATATTTAGATAGAATGCATTAAATAACTGGATGTTGTTTAATCTTTATTATAAATTAGGGAACTGATTAATTGCCAAAGAGAACGAGTGTTTATATGGCCTGCAGTGGGACTGGTATCCACCGATTTGAAGTGCACGAGGGTTGACAATTGAGTGGCCACTCATAATCATAGCTACAGAGGTAGCAAGATCTGACTTAATTCAATCACATATTGCATAACATATGCACATGGTCAACCCTCCCAAGACTCAGGCGATCTCAGCACTAGGCTGGAGATAGGACCAGCTACGTAGCTAACTTATATACCTGGATACCTTTTCCCCCGTACGTGGGTAGCAAACGAAACTGACCCTAGAAGCTTTGGCGTACCAGAGATAGGCTCGCCCTATATCAATATCATTTACACTTAGGAAGTAATGTTTTGCGCCTTCACCTAAACTGGACGCAGTCTAGGTCAAGAATTGATGACTCTATCTTCCATACGGCGAAGAAAAAGATAGTTAATAGCGAAACAAGTACGTTCCGTGAGGAAATGACTCTGGGAACGAGTGGCTAAACATTGTTTGTTCGAGCTAAGACTAAAAGGACCTTTAATACCACTTCAGCATGCATCTCCAAAGGACTGGATTGGCTGTGAATGCTCGATGTTCTCGCTTGAATGCATGCCATAATTACACCTCTATAATAGACTAATGGCCGTACCTATAGATGATAGCACATGTTGTTAATGGAAAATACTTCACCTTGTGGGCATGTCGCCTGCAGGTCGATCACGTAACGCATTGTACGTACGTTAGGTAGATCCAAATGTAATTTTTTATATGGAAAAATGACAGTTGGATCTACCTAACGCGCGTTCAAAACGTCAGGACAACTCAACTGTCACTTTTCCATATAAACATTGACATTTAGATCTACCGAACGTACGAACAATGCATTACGTGATCGACCTGCTGGACCCCAAAACTGGCGGGAGACAATCCACAAAGAGTCAATCTCTCGAGTAATGGCGTCATCAGAATCGCCGAAGCCGCGTGAAGTAGGTATTTGTTCGACGGAATCCCGTAACAACATGCGCTATAAAACTCCAACAAGCTTACTTTAGCTAAAATGCTGTTCCAAATACTGTCGAAGGGTATACAGAACTAAAGGGTTGTCTTTTGGGCTGTTGGGTTCCAAATCTCACTATGTAAGTATGTCTCTTCTCTAGTGTGTAAGGGTCACTAAGCGAGTCAAAATTGATTTTATTGAAACATTGTTATATATTCAGTTTTCACAAGCATTATTGTTATCGCAGCTGGCGGAGTGATAATTGATTTTCAGGGTATGCACTTTTAAAAATAATTCAAGTTAGTTATACAAAGATATAATTATACTCAACCCACAGCCATGATATTAATTAATTAAAATGAATTCTATTGGTGTAGACATACAGCTTGTTATTCCGCATGACTGCACGCTTTCCTCATTTATCTAGCCGGTTCTAGGTACTCACGTGAACATTAACATCGTTCGAGACTTGAGCGATGTTGTTGTGTACTATCTCCTCGACGACCGGTTAGCCTAGTGGATAGTGACGCTGCCTACGAAGCTGAAGGTCCTGCGTTCGAATCCCGGTAAGGGCAAATATTTGTGTGATGAGCATGATTATTTGTTTCTGAGTCTTGGATGTTTTCTATGTATTTAAGTATTTATATCTATGAAATATATCGTCGTCTAGTACACGTAACACAAGCCTTATTGAGCTTACCATGGGACTAGCTCGATTTGAAAGAAAGAAAACATTTATAGAAAGAAAGAAAGAAAACATTTATTCTTGGACAAAACAATGGGTATACAAAACAAAACACAGTAAAGTAAAAGTAGCAGGGTCCACGAAAAGGCCCCGACTCAGCATGGTGCTAACCTAGGAGGCCAGCGCTGGTCTTCCGTCGGAACCTTTTGTGTAAGATTGTCCCCTAATATCTATTATTTATTATTATTATTTAAATTATTTATTATCGACACAGAAGTCAATTCGATGTGGTCGTTTCTCTATAGCCTCTATTGGTAACCTCGGAGACATCTCGGGAAGTCTTTCTTTGTTTGGCAATCACGCATTCTGCACGCCGAATGGTATGCGTTTATTTATGACTATGTTCATAAACTCAATTAAACTTTACCCAAGCAGCTTTATTTACAGTGAGCGACCTCCGAGTATGCGCTGTTTGTTCTAAGATTCAATGCAAAAATTTGCATAGTTACATGCTTCCCAAACACCGAGCTTGAAACTTAAGACATTCCCAAAGTTCTCGAAACGGCGGCTAGGGAAAGAATGCGATATACAAGAAGTTGCGCTCATAAATATAATGAGTCATAACTCTGCGGTGTCTTTAGTTAATAAAATGTAAGTGGAGTTATAAAATACGGCTAGCTGGCGGGAACGCCGCGGCTGTGATAAGTCGGTTAGCAGTATCGTGAAACAGTACGTTATTTGCTATAAAAAAAATTGTAAGAGAAAGATTTAAGTACCATATCTTTTGAAATAAACCTTTACTTTTTATAAGCATTATGCTGAGTGGACTCCGTTTTCGCATCTAATCTTAGTTTTAACATAGCATCTAAATGTAAATCTAAAATGTACTTATTGTCATTTGCGAAATAAAGTTTTTCTATCATATTCTATAAGGTTACACGATTCACGGTCAATTTTGACCAAAATGTCGCTTCAGGGTTTTCTACTTTTCACCTTCGATATTGTGCCTGACCTAAAATCGAAGGGCCTACACTACATTTTTATCCTTAGACTAAGTACGTTCTTGCTGATACTCATGGACGTAAACAAGGTAGATCTTAATGTAGCCAAAGCTAAGTCGTGACGCAACCAAACGTGTAAAAAAGGGATTTCTCAATACTTCCAGTACGTATGTTATCTCAATTGATGCTCCATCTATTATTACAAAGTTCCTTATCACAGGTTATCAGAAACGAAATACTTTTGTTAACAGAGGCTTTTTGAATGAGTGTACGATGTCGACCGTCAGTTGCTCTCCCGTTATTGTTGAGATCAAACGCCATTTCCACTTCGAGTTCTCAAGGCGTGTATTCTGTTAGGTACTTAATTATTTTGTGCACGTAATTAAGATCTCTGTTCTTTATTCTTTCCAAACCACAACTCGTCCTCCCGTCGTGTTTTGTTTTCTAACAAAAAAGGGGTACCCTATCTCGGAAACATTCAATAGGTCAGCACAAAAAGCAGACAAGAATAACCTCGTGTATTGTCTAGATAGGCATTGGGAGCAATGTCCGATCGTAAAAGCTCTTTACTCTTAGAGCACACAGTCCGGCCCAAGTTATTTATTTTCGCCGACGAGAGCGTTCCTATCCCTAGTCTGGCGGGTAAACGATTGCGTACGTGGGGGCTGCGAATCGGAAACTATACATACGCTCTGGTATTTTTGACAGCGCATTCTGATAACTTTATTCATTGGTTTCAGGTTACTCATTGATATCACTAGTAGATTATCTTCCTTTGTCTTTAGCTAAAGTGGAATACTTATCATATTTATTAAGAAATCAGGATACTTCACATAAAACTTTGTTTAACCTCCGTTGAAAATGAGGTCATTTGAAATATGTGTGGCATCGCAGTTCGCAAACAGATGAACCATTTTAAGTGCTTTCTTATTTTAATCGAGTCTTGTCTGCCGCAATGGTTCATAACGATGTGTGGTTCTATTAGGGGTGTTTTAAATTGAACCATTATGCTTATAAGTATATTCTTTAAATATGTTGCGATTGTACTATTAATTTGTACCTACTTAATTCATCGTTCACAATTAGTCGAGCATTGGCTTCCTTGTAGTACGTCTTACCGTTCAAGAATTTAATCAAATCACATCACAACAGTGATATTTGGGTATCCATTTCGCCCGAACACTCAATTGGCAATCCCACACTCTCGTGGCTGAAAATCACTACTTAATTACTACTTTCTGACGTCTAAGAGACGCGATAAGAAATCTTCAGCCAATTCAACCGTATTCCTGGGCTGAATTAATAAGGTTAAATGGCTAAATGGGTAAAAAATCCTTAGAAATGGCAAATTGCCTGGATATTCATTTAGTGTTTGAAGGGTTTCAGTAGAGAGCTTATAAATTCGTCCAGTTGTTGGTCTGGGTATGTCTTCTACATTGCAAGCTTCTGATTTAATTGGCACGGGATAGGTAGGTATTTATGTTGTGATGTGTAAATAAAAAATATTTTATTTGTAAATTGTTTGTTGTAAATACTCGTTAATCCGTGCTAATATTATAAGTGCTGGAGGCCAATTCGCGGGCCGTTCGAGATCATGTCATGTCTAATAAACATTTGAAAAAAAAAATGGCGGATGTCGATCGAAAAGCAACTTCCGTATTCCAACAATCTCACGGTCGAGATACGTCTAGTCCCAGCGTTCGAGATGCAACGAATGGTCAGTAGCGATCGAGATGGTTGGTTGTATCACTGATTTTCTCAAGCATAAGATCTGTCAGTGGCGCAATGGCGGAAAATATTGTCAGCTTACAAATACTAAGGTAAGGACAAATATTTGTGTGATGAGCATGAATATTTGTTTCTGAGTCTTGGATGTTTTCTATGTATTTAAGTATTTATATCTATTAAATATATCGTCGTCTAGTACCCGTAACACAAGCCTTATTGAGCTTACTATGGGGCTAGTGCGATTTGTGTAAGATTGTCCCCTTATATTTATTCATTTATTTATTTATATTTATACTTACAGTATAGTCTTTGGATCAAAACGTTCAAGTCGTAAGAAGTCTCTATGAGTTTGTAACAGTTCACGTAAGTACTTAATCGAGCAAACAGTTAAATATTGTTGATGCGTTAATACTTATGTGTTACGTTTTCGTAAATTAATAACGAACTACACACCCAATCACGTAACGCATTGTGCTGTACTGTACGTGAGCTAGATCTAAGTGTCTTTTTGTATACGAAAACGACAGTTGAGTTGACGTAACGCACGTTCAAAAACTTAAGTGATCACCTTTTTTAGACGATGTTATACAAAGAGAAAGAATATAATGGAAAAATAAACCATCTTCGTCTATAGCCCCCGACAGGATTCGAACCTGCGACCTTCCGTCAACAGAGCTACGAGGACAGGTAGCTCTGTTGGTCAGAGCAGTCTAGCGTTAATAGAAAGGTCGCAGATTCGAATCCTGTCGGGGGCTTCAGACGAAGATGGTTTATTTTTCTATTATATTCTTTCTCTCTGTATCATCGTCTAAAAAATTATCGGGGTAACTTCCTCGTTAAAATAACGCGAAACAAAAATATTAAATAAAATAATTTGTTTCGTTAGAAAGGTATTAAGTGATCACCCTTCTTTATATGTATTTGTAATCGTTTCACGCTTAAAGCCTCTCACAGCCTGGCGCGGCCTGCAATGGTGGTCAACAGGGAATGTCCAGTTTACTATGGACCGCCACCGCAGCCCGCGCCAGTATGATGCAGGCTTAAACCGCTAAACCGATTATGATCGAAAGTTAGCAGAAAAATTGGGTTGGACGATGGACTAGTTATAAAGAAATACACCGTTTTTTACTCAGCTACAGACAGCATTTTATTATGTGTTTGAAATAAATCTAAAATTTAAATGGACTTAAATTAGTTGCCACAAATTAAATAACATTAGAACTATAAAAAATCATAGGCCAACTCAACAGTTCACTGTCAACTTCGGCAAAATATTATTTTGACCTTCGATTACCTGCAATTGTTTAGAATCTCGGAACCAAACACAGTTTGAACAGCGGAGTTCCAAGTTTTCATTAATTTAAATGTAATGAGGATTTCGAAGAGCTTGTTTCACACGATTGTATTTTATTGAGATCATGCTTATGTAAATAGTAGTGTTCATCCATGGGGTCTTTTTGGCGTAAGCGCGGCGATACGCATGAACGGAACGCACTAATATGGTGTGATTGGTGTTAAATTGGAATCTAGTCAGTTGCAAAAATAAATTCCTAAAGTGGGGTTTACACGGGGGACTAAAGCCGCACGATTTTAGCCGCGCGGCAAAAATCGTGCGGCTTAGGTCACCCGTGTAAACCCCACTTAAATAAGACTAACAATACTTCACAAAGTAATTATTTTTCTACCTAAAAGATACGCCCAGCTGCTGCTGAATGATACTGCCAGCATTCGTACGAAATCACCACCGTATTTCATCTTAACGTTTCATTTAAAACTTCAATTCAAGCCTTTTAACTTAAGTATACCGGAAAACCTCACCCAATGGTCTGACGCAAAGAAGCGTCCGTTTGCGCCATAGAGGGCAATTCATCTAAAGAGCTGTGGCTGCGCGGTAAACAGGCCAGAATAACGTTGAACCCCGATTAGAGCTTGTTTTTACGAGCCTTGCGGTCAAGGTATAAATAGGTACGTGCTGTGCAGCGTCTATATAATGGCCGCGAACTGGATATGAAGAGGACAGCTGTCAGCGAGGGTCGTTCGCGCCGTAACTTGCCTCTCTTCAAGAAAGTGCAGCAAAAAGAAAACAAAGTTTGAAGCAGATGGCAAAGGAAATTGTGTAACGAGCTCTAACAGCTTTTTCCTGTAGCATTGGAAGGAGTATGATATAAATGTGATTGGATTATTTGCTAACTGTTAGACTTACGTTACTTTATCAGGGTGCTTTTTATACTGCAACTAACAGGCTTGATTCACAATGGACAGTGAAATATTGTGCACTCATATTTCTTGTCGGAACGTCAGTAAAAAATAAAAATAAATATATCACATTAGACCCGTCTAAAGTCATCATTTAAATAGGCATAATTCACACCGACATTACGTAACATAATAATATCTAGAAAAATGCAAACTCGGGATATAAACTATATGATGATGCTTAATGACGTGAGAGATTACAGCTAACTTTTCCGTCGGCTGCGCAATTCACCATCAACAACAAAACGAACAATATTTTTAGCTTATTATGTGACTTCTTAGCCGGCTTACAGAATATCCTCTACAAGGCAAATTATAATAATGAAAGTAAGACGCAAATCTTCAAATAAACATGGACATTAATGCCCCGAGAATCACAATTTTCATGGTCGGTGGGCTATAATATTTAGCCTGCCGTATTCTAAACCAGTTGGTAGCGGCAGATGCGAACGTCCCCAGTATAATATGACTGTTAGATTTGTAGCAACAATGCGTAAACGCAGGTCAAGATTACATTGGTATACCAACGTGGTTCGTTTTGTAAATTGCCCCCCTAAAGGGCAAGTGGGGAGGGATTATAGGAGGGGGTAATTATGCGCCGCGAGCGATCTCGATACGACTTTACTTTCATAATTAACCCCCTTGAGATGACGGATACATAGCCATCGCTCTAAGGCCTTCTTTTTAAACATCTTATTAGAGCTTGGCATTTGTTAGGCTAATTGTGTTATTTACTGGCTAAATAAAGGATTTTCCGATAGATTGGGTACAGAATATCATCTCGCTCAAAGGATATCAACTAGGAAAGGACCTTCACCTTACAGAAGACTGAAGCCATAATAACCACTACTTGATCCGAAAGTATGTGATGTAGTGTTCATAGTGGAGAACACAGTCACCAGAGCTACTAAAGATAGACTGTTTTAAGAATGAGAGGACTACATTTAAATATAACTACAACTTAGAAAAGTTGAAAACCCCCCGAAATTTTCATTTTAAAGTCCAATATCTCAAACACGGCTAAACAGATTTTCATGAAACATGGCTAAGAACACACGGGCTCACAACAGCTTTTGAATAAAAAAAACCGCATTAAAATCGGTCCATCCGTTTGGGAGCTACGATACCACAGACAGATACACAGATACACAGATACACAGATACACAGACACACAGACACGTTAAACTTATAACACCCCTCTCTATGTGTCGGGGGTTAAAAATTACTAAATATTTGGGGACTTTACAAATCGACCTAGCCCCAAACTAAGCAAAGCTTGTGCTATGGGTACTAGACGACGATAAACATACTTCAATAGATAAATAAATACATAAAACACATCCATGACTCAAGAACAAATATTCATGCTCATCACACAAATAAATGTCCTTACGGGGATTCGAACCCGGGACCTCTTGCTTCGTAGGCAGGGTCACTACCAACTAGGCTAAAGCGGTTGTCATTTCTCGTCTCTGGCTATCAACACAACGAGTTTTCACATTAATAAAGGGTCGTGATTCATCCGGAATCGCAAGTGTCTATAGGACATGGGGGCTGCTTCAGGCAGGCCGTATGGTTGTTTGCTACATTCTTAGAATAAACGCCTCAGTGACTTGTAGAACTTGAGAGCTAGTCTTTTCAAAATAAAGTGATTTGACAAAAACTTATTTTTAATTAACAAACCAGCTCACACAATTTGACGAGAATCGGTTGAGAAATGCGATAACGTGGAAGGAGAACAGCGGGACAGCGGGACAGACACCGGATACCTGACATACGATCGGTTTTCGGCCCAAGCCGAAGCATAGAACTTCGTTGGCTTTGCTTGCTCGTTCGAAAAGATAACTAGAAATATTGCAACTTAAATTATTTTGAATTCATACTCTCTTGTACATACAAAAGAGAGCGTTCAAGACGCTGCAGGATAAAAGTGAAAAAAAAAAGAAAGTTAAGTTTTTATTGCAATTATAGAAGACTTAATTCTACATTACATCTCTATAGTTACAATCTTTTACATTTAAGATTTTATGAACTATGACGTGTTGGGGGAAAGCTATATAAATACCTTAAGTTTAGTCTATATTATTATATACTAGCTTCCGCCCGCGATTTCGTCCGCGTGGACCCGGGATAAAAACTATCCTATATTTTAATCCAGGCTATAAACTATCTTCGTGCAAAATTTCATTCAAATCGGTTCAGCCGTTTAAGCGTGATTGAGTAACAAACATCCAAACATCTAAACTTTCGCATTTATAATATTAGTAGGATGTTCTATATTTATAATTATATACTTAGCAATATTTTTTTTTCTTAGGTTGATAAGATATCAAAAAAAAACAGCAAATAGGCCAAGAGCGAGAGGGAGGGGGAGTCAAAATGTATATACTCGTATAGAGACTCCAAATAGTATGAGTATTATTATTTATAATAAAATTAATTATGTTCTGTGCTTACGGTAATTAAATATTTGTGTTTTCTTAACGTGTGTTTTATTTTCGTGACTTCAATCGACTGCGGTAGGCATTGTATGCCTGAAGAAATATACATTTGTTTGGAAAACTTAACTTTCTTCACACTAAGGCTACTATCTAATCTACTACGTATGACCTCTAGAGAAACAAAAAATCAAGGATGTACAATAAAAATCATGTGTTGTGGGAATGAATACCTTAAGTAATACCAGCTTCATACTTAAGTACCTGTTATAGTCTATTTCAATAAAAGCACGTATTTACTTTCAAGAAGCAACAATTCCAAAAAGATGATGAAGGATATCGATGCGAGTCATACTGACAGCGAGCCCAAACATTCGCATGAAATGCAAGAATTTAATTTAAAAGTTCGCACGGAATTCTGAAGTGTCGGCGCACGGTGGTATATAGAACATTTAAAGAAGTTAATGTACCCTACTAATGGATATAGTCGAACTGGTTTCAGACTTTAATTACAATGGCCAAGTGTTTAAAAAGGAGTCGAAATCATCCTGCGGCGATAAAATGCAGCAGCGGGTTTCGTCCTAAGAACTTTTTACCACCATCGCGGGTTCGTACCTTGGTCAGCTCATACAAGTAACGCCACTGCGGCCCTCGGAAAGACCGCTCGCAGCCCGCCTCGTCAGTTTGTTAGGCAGAGTTAATATCCTAACATTTTGAAAATAAGGCATACATGATTCCAAAGAGCTCCGGCTGTGGAATGACCTTCCTGCCGCGGTTTCCTCAAGAATCGAGTACACTACAGGTTTTTAAAGGCCCCTGGAGTTTCAAGCGTCCTAAGCCTACAGTAACCACTTACCATCAGGAAGGCCGTCAATTGTTTGCGACCGACGTGGTATAAAAGATAACTGATACCACATAATAAGCTAGAAATGAAATTTCCTGATCTCTGGAATTCTCCCAGAATCAGGCTACTATATACAGGAAGGAACATTTCCTTAGACTAAGCTGAAAGGACAGTGTTATATAAGTGACGTACAACCGATCTATTATAATTGTTAAGCTGGATTTAAAAGAAAAAAAAAACATAAAAATCGAAATATTTTAATCTTTGTGACAACCCTACATAGTTATTATTAACATTTGAAATTGACACATGTCACAAGTCACAAGAGAAGTTCAAATCCGATCGTTCATTCCTTCGTTCTAAACCTGATCTATATCCCATTTGCTTAAAAGTCCATCGATCTGTTCCACCCAGTATATGCGAAAGAAAGAAAGAAAGAAAGAAGACATTTATTCACTACACAAAAGACACACAGAGACAAAGGGAGTACAAATACAATACAGTTGACACATAATGTGTGTGTCTTCGCGGCAGTGAATCGGTCGCTGTCTCAGCATTGTGCCAAGGTGTCAGACAGACACCTACAGCGCTGATTTTCAGACAGCACGTCCGTACGTGACCCACGGAACGCAACACAACATACTGCCGATACAAACGTATACACATAATCTGTTCAATATGTAACACAAGCACAATGGGATGAGAGACAATGTGAAAAACACGAAACGGTTGAGATGTTTAAAAATAAAATGGATAAAAATTAAATAAAGTGCTGGATGGGTTAGGGTTGAGATTTTTGGAGCGTCAACCAATAGCCCTTAAAGACAAAGACAAAGACAAAGATAGGTGGGGGGAGATCATTCCAACACTTTGACGCCGCGAACCTGAAGCTACCTCGAAACGCCGCGGTCCGATGCTTTGGCAACAGAATCATCGCCTTACACCTACGCGCGCTCTTGGGCCATACAAGTCTGCTCAGCAAATATGCTGGGACCCCAGATCGCACTATGCCAAAGAGAAGAGTGGCGAGGTGAAGCCGTCTGCGTGCAGGCATGTTCAGCAGACCAGCGGCGTTCAAGTAGGGAGTTATATGGGAGCCGGGTGGGACTCGGAAACAGAAACGAATGCATGCGTTTTGCACTCATTGTATGAGTTTTTTTGTACGACCAATAATGCAGCCAGCATAGACAACATCACAATAGTTTAATCTTGACAATATCAGCGATTCACAAAGCTTAACACGCAAATCAACACTTAAGTAATCGCGAACATTGTAAAGAACTTTAAGGTGATAGAAGCAGTTACTCACAGCTTTTAGTACGTGGTTCTCAAAGCGCAGCTTGCCGTCCATGAGAAGGCCAAGGTTAGTTGCTTCTACCACCCTCTCTATTGGTTCGCCCATGATAGCAACCTTACTGGTAGTCAAAGTCTCGACTAGGCAGTTCTTTTCCGACCAAGTAGAAATACGTACTAGGTCTGCGTTGAGTGTATTGACCGCAACAGATATGTCTGTGGGTGCGCTAGTGTGGTGTCCTGGCCGGGAAGTACCAATAAAACTCCAAATTCACAGGACACGCATGTGCTACATTTACTGCTCAAAACCAGACTGGCGGGTTACATCTACCCGCGGTATGCAAATATAACAATCCCTCCACCAATAGCTATAAAAACAACTTAACCTAAGTACTCAATGTACTTATACTGACTTATTTATACAACGGGTTTGGATTTCGAGTGGCTCGAATTTGACGACCGCCCGTATCAGTCGAAGGCTCCCCAATAGTCTCGGTACCCTCCACCTCACAATCTAAGAACATATAATCGTGAGACACAGCTCCCGCTAGAGGCGAGACGGCGGGGGTACCGTCGAGCTGGAATTCAATGATCGATGCCCCTCCTCCGAATCATGCTGAGTTTCAAGTAAGCTTGAGTCCTGGCCTTCGATCACCGTTTCCCTCACCGAAGCATGTTCTGGAGATACTTGCTCGCTTATAGTTATTTCGAAATCGGAACTATTCCCCTGATCATGCAAGTCTACCGTTTTATTGCCTTTATACAATAACAATTGATCGACATGTTTCTTAACCACTATATTTAAATCTATAATATGCACTAAGTACAATCTATTACCAAGGGACTTTTTAATGAAACCTTTTTTCCAGACGTGCTTACATCCATTGTTATAAATAAGTTTAACTAGCACTTGATCGCCTTCTTGTAAATGTACTTCCCGCCGCCCTCCGTAACTCTTAGCTTGTGAGATCTGTTTAGAAGAAACGTTTTGATTAGCTCGGGACGGCAACAACAACCGAGGTGAGAGCGAGTGTGACTCATGATCGAACTCATCATTATCACCCGATTGCAACAGATCGAGACGACAGCGGAGCGAGCGGCCGTATATCAGCTGTGCGGCCGAAAAACCGGTTGTGCAATGAATGGAATTCCTGATATTAAATAACAACTTATATATTTGTCTGTTTACTGGTTCCGCGCTATTATTCGACATTATAATTTTTATGCCCTTTTTCAAAAAACCTACAGTATTTTCCGCTTGGCCATTTGGTTGTGGATGATAGGGAGGACTCGTTATATGTTTTATACCATTCACTGAACAATATGTTTCAGTCTTTTGAACAAAAATTTGTCGCATTGTCAGTTACCAAAACATTCATCAAACCAAATCTACTATTTACCTCCTCTAACCTGTCAATAACTGCCTTTGTGTCCGTAGATTGCATAGGAAAACATTCCACCCATTTCGAATGCGCATCGACGATAGCTAAAAATTGTCTTCCTTCTATTGAAAACATATTCATATGTACGCGCTTCCAAGGTTGCTTTGGGTAGGGCCATACTGCGAGCGGGGAACGAGGCGGGGCGGCGCGCATCGTATTACATATACTACAGGAACCTATTTTTTGTTCAATATGTTTATCAATGTCTGGCCACCACATTCTCGATCTGGCTTCCGACTTAGTTTTAACGAAACCGAAATGAGAACTATGTAACTCATCCAACATTCGTTCACGGAATTCCTGAGGAATTATTAATTTATGGCCCCTTAAAATACACCCGTCTTCGACGTGAAGCTCCACTCTACAATTGTAGTATGGTTTCAATCTCGCGTCTGGTGGATTCCGTGGCCACCCGCTTATGATATATTGCCTAACCTCATTAAGAATCCGTCCTCTGTCCGAGAAATAATGAATGTACAAACATGTGTCTACAAGTATATCGCACGGTTCAGGCTGTGATGAATCGATTTCGATCGATCGAACGCGGATTTCCTGTCGCGCTCGATAGCCAGCGGGCTATCGAGCGCGACAGGAAATCCGCGATGTTTTCGTCACTTCGTATGTACTCGATATTAAAATTATAACTTGACAAAAACAAAACATACCGCTGTAAACGATTTGCCGCCATTTCCGGAATGCCCTTTTTTATCACCAAATATTGTGATAAGGGGCTTATGGTCCGTGCGGAGAACAAATGGCTCCATGCGGCCATACAAGTAGTGGTGAAATTTCTTCACCGCGAATATTATACCCGCGGCCTCTTTCTGTATTTGAGCGTAGTTACACTCCGCCTCGGAAAGTGACCGCGATGCATACGCAACCACGCGCTCCTCGCCGGAGGGCTGCACCTGCGACAACACAGCCCCGAGACCGGTGGGCCCCGCGTCAGCTGTCACGATTGTGAGCAACTCGGGGTTATAGTGCGCCAACACCCTCTCAGAAACCATCTCCTGTTTGATAGTTCTAAATGCACTATTTTGCTCTTCGTTCCACTTCCACTTACTATCTTTTTTTAGGAGCGAGTTCAAAGGGTTTAAAATACTGGACGTGTTGGGTACAAAACACCTATAATAATTAACCAACCCTAGAAAGGACTTCAACTCCGTAGCATTCTTTGGGGGTTCACAGTTTAGAATAGCCTCCACTTTTTTCGGTGACTTATGCAACCCGTGTTTATCAATTATAAAACCAAGGTATTCGACAGACTTTTGGAATAAATCGCATTTTTCTCGTTTTAACCGCAAGCCGGCATCCTCTAGGCGGCTCAAAACCAGTTCTTACCTTTTAATGTGAACCTCCCGATTCTCCCCTGTTACTAGGATGTCGTCGATGAATATACATACCCCATCGATGTCACCTAACAAGCTTTCCAGTGTCTGTTGAAACAAATATGGCCCATTTTTTAACCCAAAAACTAACCTATTATAGCGATATAAGCCCTTATGGGTGTTAATACAGGTTAGATTACGGGACTCATCGAGTTCCAGCTGATTGTATGCCCTAGAGAGATCCAGTTTTGAAAACTCTTCCCCCCCATATAATTTAGCAAATAGATCTTCAATGCGTGGCACGGGATAGTTATCAACATATAAAGCCTTATTTAAGGTTACCGAATAGTCACCACAAAGTCTAATATTTCCGTCGGCGCGTAATACAGGCACTATCGGTGTGGTTACGTCAGCATGATCTACTTTCTCGAGCACCCCTAATTCCACTAACCGCTGTATTTCTGCTTCTATCTTACCCTTCAATGGCAATGGCACTGGGCGGGGCTTAAAAACCGTAACGGAACATCCGGTTTGCCTTTTAAGGTCACCTTATATTTATTAAATCGCCCCAGTTCGTCCGCGAATACTTTCGAATACTTAGTCATTATTTTAGAACGTAAATCATACTCTAAGTTATTTACGTTTGAACTACATATTTGTAATTTAAATAAACTTAAAAAATCCCGACCCAGTAAGGTAGGTCGCTTATTGCTTGACTCAATAACAAAAAACACGATCTGCGCTGTTTTACCTTCATAAGTGATAGGCAAGGTGACTGTACCTTTAGGGGAAAAATTACTATCATTATAACACTTCAATACGACCATTGACGATTTTAACTCATACCTTGAGAAATACCTATCGTAGATTTCGTGAGGCAAAACCGAAACCGCGCTCCCACTGTCAATCTCACACTTAATAGGCTCGTCCGCTATCGTAACCAGCTGTTGCATTGGTTCACCATTAACCGTTATAATATTGTAAACACTCTCACCTTGTACGATGTCGTTTTCGTCCTCCGTAATATAATGATTTAGTCGCACTTTTGACCTGCACATCCGCTTTAAATGTCCCTTTTGGTTACACTTCTGACACGTATAATTACTAAAACGACACTGATTTTTTGTATGATTCTTATAGCCGCAAATTTCACAACATTCTACGCTCGTACGGGCGTTTCGTTGCGGCCGGGATGCCTGCACGGTGAACACTGGAGTTTCGAGCACCGACAAGTGTGTTTTTTGCAAGGCTAATCTCGCACACCGAACACTTTGCGCTAGTTCCAAAGCTCTGCTGAACGTCAGGGTATCAATACTCTCAGCAAATAACTTCTCCTTCTCTCTTATATTTTCTAACCCTAAAACGAATCGGTCACGTAAGGCAGTATCGAGTTCACTCTTAAACCTGCAATGTTGGGCTAAATTTCGCACTCGCGCCGCCCACTCCGTCAACTCCTCGCCAGGTCGCTGTTCCGCCCTGTAGAAGGTGTAACGTTCTGCAAAAGTACTCTTCTTTGGCGTAAAGTGAGTGTCGAGACATTCCAACAAGACCTTGAACTCCGTACTGTCCAAATCCTTAGGTGACACTAAATCCCGAAGAATGCGGTAGGTATCTTCTGATAAGGCCGTTAATAATAAGGCCCGCCGTTTCACACCTGCTTTATCGGTTTCTTGGGTGATATCATTAACTGTACAAAACTGTGACAGCCTGCTCTTGAAAATGCTCCATTCGTGAATCCGATGGTCAAAACTGAGACTGCCGCCGAACATTGCACTAGTCGTGGCCATTTCTTTCAACTATTTATTGAAAAAAATCTATAGTTTGCACACGAAGGTATCGTTCTCGTCGCCAATTGTGGTGTCCTGGCCGGGAAGTACCAATAAAACTCCAAATTCACAGGACACGCAACAGTAAATGAGCAGTAAATGTAGCATGAGGTCGTCAGCGTAAAGATGGTATCTACTGCCTCTTATATTGTGAGTGATGTCAGCACTATACAATATAAAAAGCAGGGGACCCAGTATTGAACCTTGCGGCACACCTCCTTCCACAGGACAAAGAGCGGACCGCAAAGTGCTACCATCCATCCTACGCAACACCACCGTCTGCACGCGGCCGGAGAGATAACTATCAAAATATACGATCTTCTAGTCTTCAATTTCCGAAACAATTAAAGTTTCTTATCATATATCAATAATCCACTGTTTGACTGGTGACGGACTTAACAGATTTGTGCGCTTAAAACACAAATCTGTTAAGTGGTGGACACAAAATTTGATCAAGTTTGTGTCGTCTAGCCTTACAAAGTTATCATTTGTTCAGCCGCCCCGCCAACAACGCCAGAGCACGACTCCATTAATGAGTTTCTAAAACGCTGGCGTAAACTGTTCCGCTAATTAGTATATCAATTAGTTGTTGTAAGTTAATTACGAGCGCGGTTCGGTTTTGTGTGCCGTGAAACTCAAGCGCTTTGGCTATTTTTGGTCCTAGATCTAGTACTATCGACAACACAGCTAACTGACCATCCGTGCACTTTATGTGCATTGTAATAAGGTTCTATATAAATACAGAATGGTCAGTTAACTATGTTGGCGTTTGTATGAGGTAAAAACATTTCTAGATAGGTATATAATCATAATTAGGGCAAAAGATCAATTTTAACTAATATGATTGAACAGAGAATAATTTTCTAATTGCACTTATTATAAGCCTTTCTAACTGCGAATCCAAGTTAGAGGTTGTTTTTTTTCGAGTATTTTTGAAAGGTTTGCGGTCGTATAAAATCGTTCACGTCAACGTGTCTTTAAGTACCGCATTTTAAATTAATGTAAAAAAAATTAAGTTATTGGACTTTGCCGTTACGTTTTACTTCAGTTTACGGTTATATTCACCTTCTACTTTATCACAGTTTTTCACCCTTAAGCCAGCAATACGCTGGCGCGTCCGGCGGTGGCCGTCAATGGTAAACTTGACAGCTAAAGACAAGTTTACTATTGACTGCCGTGGCCAGGCCGCGCCAGTCTGCGAGAAGCTCAGCCTCTAAAAGAACAGCAGTGCCTTCGGTGGCGGCCGTAAACAACTGGCCGCCACCGCAGACCGCGCCAGTCTGTAAGGTTTTACACGTTTTTGACGGAGAAGATAACTATTGAAATTATTACGAGAAGCAGCAGACGTCAGTGCTAAAACTAATAAACGTCGTGAGTTTTATTAGTTTCCCGAAGAGGTTACATATTTATGAGAAAAGTAACGACTTGGGAAGTTGGAAGTAACGACATATCAATGCTTTCAAATCATAACAAAGACCAAGCTAGTCACTTACAATATTGCTGATACTGATTTCGCGCAGTCATCGGTGACAAAGTTAGTCAACAATTTATGACAACACGTTTGATATCACAATTAAGGTAAATGTCAATATCGATGGAGCCATAAAACCAAAGATTGATTGAAGGTAAATGTCTCAATGTTTGACACTTTAATTGCAATTGCCAAATAAAATTGTAGGTGCCAACTATTAAGGCCGTATCGGGCACTAGGACGTGTACATCGTGAACACGTCCAAGCGCCCCATAACTGCCTTACTTTAAGGTACATTGTACATTATCTACATTACCATTATGTATAAGAAACCAAAATTTATAGCCTATAAGTATTTTGACATAGTACTTACTTAGAATCCTACTAGAAATTCAAAAGTAGGTACAGGCAAAAAAATGAATACGTATAGTATAGCTACTGAATAATATAAGATACTAGCTTATGTCCGCGACTCCGTCCGCGTGGAACTCGTTTATATCGTAGCTCGATACAAACTTTCATCCCCCATTTCACCCCCTCAGGGGATGATATCCGGGATAAAAACTATCCTATGTCCTTCCCCGGGATTCAAACTATCTCCATACGAAATTTCATCTCAATCGGTTTAGCGGTTTAAGCGTGAAGAGGTAACAGACAGACAGACAGACAGACACACTTTCGCATTATATAAGTATATAAGTATAAAGTCGACTAAGGGACCAGGGTTGAAGTGTGTTGTGGGCGATGGGCTAGCAACCTATCACTGCAATATCATATTTTGTCGATCTTTTATACCCACATTTATGCTAAAAGTGGCGCTGGAACATACGTTTCATGTGCTCTGCCTACCCCTTTTGGGAATAAAGGCGTGAATGTATGTATGTATGTAGTATGTAAGTATACGTATGGGTTTTTGCTGGCTCACTTAAAAAACTACCAGTTTCACTCACCTTAACGAATAGCGCTTAGCATGAGCAAAAATTACACATACCTATTTGATTTCAATGAGCTTCACGCGTACTTTCTATCACGTTTGCTCGCTGCGCGTGGAAGCCAGCGCATGAGCACACTAATAATAATGAAAATCGAAATGTGAAATGTCCCTCTCAAATTATCCCACGGTTTAAGAATAGGGACAGAAGCACTTGACTGAATTGATGCGGTGTATTTCTCGGTGGCCGTGACTAAATCAATCTTGTCTCTGGACCTTCGCTGGTCCCAAGTATTAGTCTTAATGAAGTTATTATTCCGTCCGAACGCTAAAAACCGTATATAATCCTGATTTGTTTTCATATACGTGGGTCACGTACGGTGCTGTCTGAAAATCAGCGCTGTAGGTGTCTGTCTGGCTGTCACTCTCCCCCCCGTTGCGTCAAGTGCGCTGGGGATCACGCGACTCGCGATTGCGAGCGCCCAAAGGGATGCAAGGACCCGAACGGCATACGGTGCTGCAACTGTTTGGTTCGCAAGCTCCCCCATGGGCATACTGCCAATTATGGGGGATGCCCTTGCCGCCCAAAGAGTCGCGACAACGGAGCAAAGTCGAAGTCCTCGCCTCCCTCTGGGCGTAAGCTAAGCGCGGGCCGTGCTGCTCCCCATAGCACTCCGCAACACTACCCCGCCCTTCCGGCCGTAGGACTAGGTGCCCCTAGGAACCCGCCGCCTTCTGCGGCCGCAGGTCCCCGCCCGGTGCCTTCTGCACCCGCCGCTAGTCAAGCGGGCCGGCCCGCTATTGATCCCCTCTATGCGCTTATGCAGGTAATTCAGGTACTCCCACCGGAGGTGGCGAGCGGCCTGACTGCCCGTATATTCGCAACGACGACGCAGTATATCGCCGCACCAAGCGGCAGCCAGGTTCACGGTGCCTACTAGTATGGATAGTACATCCCAAAAGCTTAAACCTGCTTCGATTACCATTGGCATTTACAATGCCAATGGCTTGAGAGGTATGAAGGACGAGGTGATGAACTTCCTTCGCGATCACTCAGTAGATTTACGCCTGGTCCAAGAGACCTTTTATCGTTCCAGCATTAGAGCCTTTCGCGTCCCTGGATACGCTCAGATTAGAGATGATAGGCAAGATGGTAGGCCATTCGGGGGCACGCTCATTTTCTACAAACGTAACTTGCATTGCATAAGACTCAATCCCCCGCCCCTGACAAATATGGAAGTGTCGGTCTGTCGCATCTCGATGGAGGGTCACCCCCGATATCGATTGCTTCAACCTACCTTTCACCTCAACGAGACTTACTTTTGACTGACCTCAACTCTTTAGCCTCCCTAGGTCCTTCGGTCATCGTGGCCGGGGACCTAAATAGTAAACATACTAACTGGGGTTGCGTAGCAATCAATCCCAACGGCAATCGGCTTCATCACCTTTTGATCGATAGCCTCCCTTTCGATCTCCTCGCTCCCTTAGAACCGACTCACTTCCCTCATAACGTAGATCACCGACCTGACATACTCGACATAGCACTGCTAAAGAACGTAGCGTTAACTCTGCGTTCTATAGAAGTGATACACGATCTAGACTCGGATCATAGGCCAGTCCTTTTGAGACTAGGTCCTCACCCCAATAGTACTCCTCGAACCAGGACACTCGTGGACTGGGACAAGGTGCAAACAGGTCTCTTACAGACAGATCCCCCCTTGCTTAGAGACATCCCAGACAATATAACTACAACCGAACAGACAGACCAAGCGATCGATTCTTTCACCAACTACCTCAACGCTGTACGAAGCGAGGCCTCAAGGGAGGTGTCGGCGGAGGACATCCAACACCGACCCCTACCTAGGGAACTGAGAGAGTTGGTAACAAGGAAAAATCGCGCCATCCGTACCTATTCAAATCACCCTTCTGCCGAAAACCGGCAAATCCTGAGGGACTTGTCTAACGAATCCAAACAGAGAATTGCCGAATTTCGGGAGAACTCGTTCAGGGGTCTGATGGGGGAGATAACGCCTAGTCATCTGGCTTACTGGAAACTAGCGAGATCTCTCAAATCCGATGCCTGTTGGACTATCCCTCCCTTGGATCGACCGGATCACTCAACCCCCGCGTTCGAGGACAGTGAGAAAGCCGAATGCCTTGCGAGTAGCCTAGAGTCCCAATGTTCGCCCAACCTCCTCCACACCGACGAAGCCCATATTAGAAGGGTCGATTCCGAGGTGGACAGGAGATCGCGTCTCCCCGTAACTTCACCCATTTTACCGGTGTCGGTTAAGGAAGTCAGTGACCATGTCAGGCGTCTCCGTATTAGGAAGGCTCCGGGTGCGGATGGTGTATCCAATCGCATCCTGAGACTTCTCCCCGAAACCCTCCTCCTCCTTTTGGTTGGCATCTTCAATGCCGCGCTGACCAATGCTCACTTTCCAGCCGCGTGGAAATGTGCAACGGTCATAGGGATAGCGAAGCCCGGTAAACCCCGGACCTCGCCTGCCTCTTATAGGCCGATCAGCTTACTTAGCTCCCTTGGAAAGCTATATGAGCGGATCCTACTCACGAGAATTCTCAGATTTACGGCTGAGAATAACCTCCTCATCGACGAGCAGTTCGGCTTTAGATCCGGACACTCATGCGTCCAACAGGTGCACCGCGTCACGGAGCACGTGTTGGACGGTTTCTCTCGATTCCAGGGGCTCAAGACCGGTGCGATCTTTCTCGACGTGGCGAAAGCCTTCGATAAGGTCTGGCATAACGGGCTGGTATACAAGTTATACCAGCTCGGTATACCGGACAGACTCGTACTCACCATACGAGATTTTCTCAGTGATCGAAGCTTTCGATACCGACTGGAGGGAACGTACTCGGACCCACACCCCATCCGGGCCGGAGTCCCGCAAGGCTCCGTGCTCTCTCCCACTCTCTACTCGTTGTTCACGAACGACATTCCCAGGCACCCTAAGGTGCAACTGGGGTTGTTTGCGGACGACACCGCGCTCTTCACGACCCATTGTAAGTACGCTACTATCCGGCGATACCTCCAAGAGGCAATCACCGACCTAGGTCGTTGGTTTAATCTTTGGCGTATCGAAGTCAACCCGGAAAAAAGCACTGCAATAGTCTTCCACCCGTCTGACTGCGTTAGTACAGAAAGACGGGTGGCTCCGATCCAGATGTTTGACCGACCCATCCCATGGGTCAACGAGGCCAAATATCTTGGAGTGACCCTCGACAGGAGACTGACTTTCCGTAGCCACATCCGCAGGGTTCGCAACCGCGCGTTGTTCGTACTAGGAAGGCTTGGGCCGATGATCAACAAGCTTAGTAAAATGCCACTTAGAAATAAGCTGACACTCTACAAGACTTGTGTTCGTCCAATCATGACATATGCAAGTGTAGCATTTGCTCACGTGCCTATGTCATCGCTCAAGCCGCTTCAGGTCATTCAGAATCGTTTTCTCCGTAGGGCGACTGGGGCCCCGTGGTACCAATCGAACCTCAGCCTGCACCACGACATGGGGATTAGCACCATGTATGGTTTCTTTAAGCAGGCTGCCAGACGTTATTTTGACAACGCTCCCCACCATAGGAATCCGTTAGTTAGGAAGGCTGCTGATTACGTTCCCATCCCTCCTCCTCTGTCGTTACTCGGCGCTCACTGATTAGGGGCCGCACGGTCCGGCGTCCTAGGCACACACTCACGGACCCGGACGACGAAATCACAGCGTCCATCGAAAGATGGAACGCTGCGCTTTCGGCACATCGCGTACACTTCGGCGTTCCCGCCGGCGGGGACGTCCACCGCGAGATCGCGACAACACAGACACATACAGTCCCTATTCGTCCCGGTACCGCCGCATACCGGGTAGAGTCAGTCCGACCCAAGTCGGGCCTAGCTGAGTTTCTTGCTGGACTCTTCTCAGCTAGGCTAGGTTTTAGCGAACCAGCGATAAAACTCCCAGTAGTTCGACACCACTCACACCCCAGATTCGGTTGATACCGTTCAACCAATCTCACTGGAGCGCAAACTCGTAGAGTATTCCAGTGCACAAACTTTGGATTTTCCCCAGGCTACCCTCCAACCACGCAATTCGACCGCTATATTGGGTTCGTCCTATTATAGCAACAGTCAGGTTCAAAAAAAAAAAAAAAAAAGCATCGGTCTTTTTCTCCGCCGATCTCCACCGCGCTCGCACCTCGCCATTAGGCTATTTAAAATCGTACTTACCTATGTAATTTCTAATTAAACCTATGTATAATACAGTCTAAAGTTTCACTTACTGATTCCCGAAGGCTCCAACATGCGTAACGTTTTGTTCGTTAGGTTAGGTAGATTGCTGGTCAATCACGTAACGCATTGTACTATCGACAACACAGCTAACTGACCATCGGTGCACCTTAAGTGCATTGTAATAAGGTTCTATATAAACACAGGATGGTCAGTTAACAGTGTTGTCGTTTGTACGTGTATCGGGTAGATCTATATATGTCACTTTTTATAAGGGAAAATTACAGTCCTAACGAACGTCTGAAAAGTTACGCAATAACAATGGAATAAAAGTGGCAAAGCCAATTATGGTTAATTCGAAAGCAGTTTATAACAAGCTGCCAGTACCTACTGTAGCGCGAGGCTTTAGAGTAAATCTATTAAACACAATGGTTGGAGTATGACATTTCGCCATGTCGCCACAGTGCTGGCCAGTAGTGATGCATTTAGGAAAACCCTCATTGTTATTGTTGCCCACGTTTTAATAAAACTTTTTCCCAACTCTATGTAGGTTTTGTTTCAGGACATCCAACCGGCCGGAGCTGTGTTCGGTGCAGCTGTTTGATTGCTATTCGATTGGTCTGGCTTTGCAAAACGTAAAAAAACGTTAGGTATATAAAAAGTAAAGGTTAGATAGAGGTACCGTATTTATTTTGCATGTAAACCTAAAAATCGAGTCTAATTTTAGTGATTCACTAATCGTTATACATAGTCTTTGCCTTGTTGTGTTTTATCTCGATTCTCTTCTGTTTTTGTTTTTATTTGCCGGGATTTACATTTGCAGGATAACATTGAATAAAAACGACTTGTTGAGCTTTTGACTGTTTCAATTTCTTCATGAATAAAGGCGGTACAGTCACTAGCATTAGTATCTGCTATAACAGAGGCAGCAAAAATATCTAACATGTCCTAACGGCCCCAGAAATAAAGTCGTGTCAGATATTTATGCGACTGTTCATAGATAACGCACCTAACCTTTGGTTTTAGGTTGAGTTTGTATGCTGCCAATTAATAACCTTTTTTGATTTCGAGCACTGGCTGATATATTTTAGACTAGCTGCCGCCCGCGACTTCGTCTGCGTGGAATCGGGATAAAAACTATCCTATATTTTAATCCAGGCTATAAACTATCTTCGTGCAAAATTTCATTCAAATCGGTTCAGTAGTTTAAGCGTGATTGAGTAACAAACATCCAAACATCTAAACTTTCGCATTTATTTATTTATTTATTTATTTATTTATTTATTGACAAATACATTTACGTGACATTACAGTAATAACCAATGCGTCACGAAACTAAAAACAACAAATAATACTATTTAGGCGACGAAACGGCGTGGCCCCGTTGCATCGTCATCTCCGGTGTAGGATTCGGCAGATTGCCCCGGAACCGTCGAAACACGACACCCTTCGGCCAGAAGTCAGCACATGCGATGGTCTCCTGCAGCGGTCGCGGCACGCGCACCACAAACGAGCTGAAGTGCACATGGTGGCGCGAACGCAGCTGGAACACCCTCAGCGAGAAGCCGGTCTTCTGACGAACGTACTCCACCACATCATCAGCCGTGGCGGTGTAATGCTGTGTTTTATAATATTAGTAGGATTTACGCCCACTGCAAGAAACTTTTTAATGTTTAGTTTGTGATTTCCTACACTTCAAATACCTACGTGACGGCTGCATATTACTGTTCACAATTTTAAACCATCTGCACATTACGTAGTGCTACGTTGCGAGTTCCGAGTCACGTTATAAGGCGCTTTAAATCTGGCGCACCGTGCATGTACACCCTGCGTGTGCCTAAGATATGCATACGTTTTCTACCTTATTTTCAAAGGATTTCGGTGCAATATTGTAAACGTGTCTTTAGCCTCAATCGAACTCCCCGCGTTAGCCACAAAGTAAACAAATCCCGACTGACCCCATGACCGTTGCGTGCCCAGCACTACCTAAACTCAACCTAAACACATTGCAATAAAGTATAAATTCCTTTACCATCAAACCTCGTTCGTCACTAAATTCTAACAATAAGCTAATCGAATATAAACCGTGTGTGAGTAGAGTAAGGTCGAGGAGAGCTTGTAGTAAGATTTGGTAGATCTATTCGGGACACGTAAGGATTTCGGGGCTCATAGGAGATTTTGTGTTTAGTGTAAACGTTATTCGAATAGGATTCGTCCATTGAGGCAGGAATTCATCACAGCGCACAACTGGAGTTTCTCTAGGCGATGTTTTAGTTTTTAACTTTGTACTACGTAAGGAACACCTGCTAACGAAAATAATAGCGTGGGTCTTCGAGTTAGATGAGCTGCACTTTAGGCGTTGAATGAAGGGTTAAACAAGTTGAGTGAGAATATTGTTCCGATAGCTCAGTTGGTTGAGAGCGATTGACTGTGTATGCTAAAATGCCGTAGGCTCAAATCGAATAAATTAAATTTAAACTTTTTGCGAATATACTTTGCTTTTTGTAAATTATTTGAATTTGTAGTCCTACTTGGTTGGTACAAACGACAACACTGTTAACTGACCATCCTGTGTGTATATAGAACCTTATTACAATGCACTTAAGGTGCACCGATAGTCAGTTAGCTGTGTTGTCGATAGTACAGTCAGGGGTATTAATATACGTACATAAATAAGGAATTAAATATATCTACGTACAGATATTTATGTCCTTATTTATGTACCTACGTATACCCCTGACTGTACCTACCCTTCTCGTAATAATGAATAGCATCAGTGCTAAGTTTGAATACGTAGAATGTTGTTCTGATAAAATATTACTAAAATCGAATTATTGGACGAACACTGCTATGCTATTTCTATTTATCTAATCTTGACTAACCATACCGTTCATCTGTTGTATTTCATTTATTTTATAGAGATTTTGTGACGTAGACCCTGAAATGAATTTGAGAAGCCGCCGACAATTTGTCACTTTTTAATTTACCTTGTTTTTATAAACGCAGCATGAGTTTGTACTACTCAGATTAAGTACATTATGTAAGCATAAGCTTTCATGTCCATGCCGTGTTAGCCTGTAATTGGGTGAATTCTCAAGCAATCATATCTTACTTTCAGTTTTTAAAAATAAGTATTTAGTAAACCTAAATAAATAAATAAAAAGTATTGCCGCCGATATTCATAAAAATTCCGCGTAATCAGAGGTCAAACTTCCGCTGGTTCGTCTTAGGCGTCTCGTAAGTATTATGCACCCTTGTTGCAATCGACTGCATGGTTCCTTCCTTACGGAGCGTCTCATTTGCATGGCCGCCGAAGTTTCCGCGGCCAGAGAGAACTTTGGTCGAAAAGTTGGTTCTTAGCACTGGTTTTGAAGTTTCCCTTGTTCCTGGTGGCTCAGTCACGATGTCCTATTCTAGTCTATTTTTAGGTGATTGTTGATATGACTTAGACTACTACTAAATCTGTGAAAAATTGTGATGGTTCGTTTGTTTTTTTTTTTTAAAGAGAGAGTAGGTAAGCTACTGTAAATAATAGCTCGCCTCCTTTTCACGTTTCTGGGGGTCATCCTGATTCTAGGGCCGTGGAAGAAACTTTACTTGATATTAATATAATCTTTCACAATTCTCACACAATTTTTACTAAATGGGACTTACAGTTGTCCAGTGACCATGGATGTTGCGTCACACCCGAAACGTCAGGAGCCCTCAGAAAGGTAAATAAATAAGTTAACTATACGCGATTAAGTCTCAAAAGCGTCTACTCCCAAAATGTATAGTTTTCCCTCTGGGTTGGAGGGTCGGATGATAGTCGTTTTCGCAAAACTACTAGTTTCGCGTAGGCACTGCCTACGCCAAATCTTGGGTTTAGATACCAAAGCAGACCCCGGGCTCCTTTAGGATGCAACCGGGAAAAACGCAAGGAGAATGATTTAATTAAGTCCCGTTTAGTTTATGAACTTTTATTTATATAGACTTCCCACTTGTGCTTGTCCTTTGCATTGCGTTTGGTGTTTGGTGATGAGAAAGAAAGAAAGAAAGAAAGAAGACATTTATTCACTACACAAAAGACATACAGAGATAAAGGTAGTAGAAATACAGTACAATTGACACATAATGTGTGTGTCTTCGCGGCAGTGAATCGGTTGCTGTCTCAGCATTATGCCGAGGTATCAGATAGACACTTACAGCGCTGATTTTCGAGCGGACTTTGTCACAAGGATGGTGACGGCTGGCGGAAATTAAAGCTATAATTACTTGTAAAAACCGGCAAGACCATGATAACAACTCTGATGCAATCTTTTAAGTCTATCAATAGATATTTAAGTCGATAAAATGATGAAAATAGAACTTCAGAAAATACGATACTTATCTGAAATATTTTATATCAGGATGTTTAGATGTTTGGATGTTTATTATCCAATCACGTTTAAGCGGCTCAACCGATTTGGATGAAATTTCGCACATTGATAGTTTATAGCCTGGATTAAAATAAAGGATTAAGACGAAGTCGCGGGTGGAAGCTAGATAACATATAAATCGGCTCAACTATTCGGTTAGGCACTAACATACGAGTATCTTCGTAGTTGTCAGCAGAAATGACATGAATAATTGACTAATATTATGAAGCGAAGCTCAGCTGCTGCCAATGCAAATGCCGTGTTTAGTCCAATAATGTTCGAACCACCTGAATATTACATAATAATATGCCTCACATTCTCCTACGTACTACCTAAGACACGATTTCTTTGATTTTGATTGTTTATCAGTTATCACGCCTGCTTGCTTGCGTATCTTTTCGACCGCGATTAAGAGTTAATCAACTTACTTTTTTTTAGATAATAATGACAGTTGTTATGACTTAACGTATCGTAACGTGCGTTCAGGAAGT
Organism: Epinotia bilunana; assembly: GCA_947049275.1. NCBI lineage: Eukaryota > Metazoa > Arthropoda > Insecta > Lepidoptera > Tortricidae > Epinotia > Epinotia bilunana. The sequence goes on from OX346257.1 coordinate 22,403,719, forward strand.
TAAACAACTACCCTGTTGGTTTTAGTTTCATTCATAGTATAGGCTAATCGTTATATTACAAATAACTGTAATTTATTAAATGACCATGATGATGATAAAAAATAGTGTTAGTGTAAATTTCTCGATTCTCGCAATATTATTTTGACTAAACGTGACTAAATCCCGTCTCGTGACCGAGGATGAAGTGACACATCTGAAACGTGTGGAAGTCTCAAAGAGATAAATTAATAGATTAATTAAATGCGATTTCCCGTTGAGTGAAAAATAAATAGCGTTTTTCATATCCATACAATTTTGACTCTTAAACCCTTGCTAATAATAATTATATTATATTAACATCAAATGATTTCTGCAACAACATTTCGAAATACCTAAGACTGGGATTCTTTTAAGAAATTTTATTTCAATTTCCAATCATTTTAGGGATGAGAAAAGAGTCTTTGTTTTAAGATTTTGATTTATGATTATCATTATTTACGGCCTGTGAAACTTATTAAGATACCTATACAAATTGCCCCTGCGAGCTTGAGATCGATGAAACAACTTGACTTTTTTACGAGAATTATCGAAGTTTAAGAGCTTTAAAGCTTGTTTTATTTTGTGGGGTGGGAGCCATAACGTTAAAAACTAGCACACCTGAGCGTATTAGGTGCATACATCATCATATCAGCTGAAAGACGTCCAATGCTGGATATTGGCTTCCCCTAAAGAGTGCCACAATGACCGGTCCTGCACCAGCCGCATCCAGCGGACTCCCGCGACTTTTACTAGGTTATCAATCCAACATCCCAGGCCAATCATCTTATTTTGCTTTTTTCATGGTTAGGTAAGTCTCTTGGGTCACTCTTTAAAACTGTGATTTTACGGGCTTTAAATCTACTAAACACAGTTTTTGTTATTGGTATCTCCTTAGCATGATAAGATTCCAATTGTACTATTTTTTCTAAGGATCTCTCACTGTTGTCTTCTGGGTTACACCGGGACAGAATACCAACAAGAAATAGTTAACTTCGTTTAAGGAACGAGCAAACTGAATCAAATCAATTCCGAGAACCATAACTACTTAGTAGTTAATGAGTAATGAGAAAGTAACACAAATAGAGTTGTTACCGGAAAACGAAACGAAGCGTGTATAAACGATGCGCAATTTATTCCGGTCAGATTCTCGTGGGGTCAATCTGACTCAACGTTTAACAAACCAACAAGATGTCGATATGTTGCACTCGTTCTGACACGTTAGTTCCACGCACGTGGAAGCGAGCGCGTGCAAAACATTCATAATCGTCAAGTCAAATTGACCTTATAATCTACATACGTAGTAACAAATGTTTAGACAAACAATATATATGTAAAACAAAGACCATTTATGCCTAAAACACAGATTACAACTGTAACCTAGTTTAGGCAATAAACTTGCATATAGGACCCCTAAGACCATTTCTTTCAGATGCATTGGCGTATTAATATTGTATACGAATAATCCTGTTAGATATAAGTTTTGTTGTTAATAACTTAATTAGATTATATCCACTTATTGTACTATTTTTTGCGAAATAAATCTTTTAATTTTTAAATTTTTTATTTATAACTAAACGAATCATGATCGCAAGGCTAGTAATAGTATATAGGAGAAAAATATTATGGGAAGAGAAGTAGGAAGTACTTGGTCCCCAAAATATATAATGATATACCGTATGATATAAGGGAATGTAACACATTTAGAATGTTTAAAGTTAAAGTGAAGGAGTTTTTCTTAGAAAAGATAAAATCTAAACTGGAAATGTAGTCTAAGTAAAGTTATCACGTGAGCTGTACCTTTAGAAAACAAAATTGTGTAACTAAAGTAACTAGCTAATAGCTAAGCCTACCCATCCATTTTTTGTAAGGGAGTCCCTCTGCCAACAAACTGTCCTGCAGTTTGGCAGAAGAAAATACTGTAAAACAAGGGTTGTTTAAGTGAATAAATTTTTCTTATTCTTATTATTCTAACACATGTAGGGGTGACGTTCGAATAGGCATTTGTTATTTTTGTGTTATAGCAAAAGAAAATTAATAAATTCAGGGGAAATAATTCGTGTAGTTTTGTAAATTAGTACAATTTATAACTTGTGGTGTCCAGATAAACATACTAAAAGTCCTCGAGGGTGGGGGCTGTGCTGAGGGTGTAGGGTTACTCTACGATTAATACTTTGGGAGCTACAGGATGTTAAAGTAAACAATTATAATTACTTCGGATAAAAGTTTCTTCATAATTTTTTTTACAAAATTGGTCATATTTATTTTTACTCTACGATCGATACTTTAGGAGCTACAGGATGTTTAAATTAAAAAAATAGTCGTTTAAGCAAACGTCGTTTTTTCGTAGTTGTTCATCATAATTCGTTTAAAGTATTCAAATATAGGATTCAAATATACCGCGCTCGCTGAAAAAATATAATTTTGCTCCCTTGAGACACAATATACTATTTTCTTTCTATCAATAAGGCAACAAGGTAATAAGGATACAATAAGTATTTTTGTAATCAACTGCACCCTACATAATTTCTTCTTCGTTTTACGGTCACGAGACCGCTAGCACCCATATTGTCCAATCCTGAACCGTATCACATGGGAAGGGCGGTTGCTGCATACCAAATCCAGCCGAAACGTGCCATGGCATTCAATATGGCGCGTTTACTTAACCTATAGATTGCAAATTTATGCTTATAAGAAGGGAAAGTATATTCTACGGCATTAAACACGCGCATTTGGCTTTATATGCTCAGTATTTGTTTTTATATTCCAGAATTGAAAGGTAGGAAATAAGAAAGTAAGGAAAAGTAAAGGTTAGGAAGCAACGTAATCTACGGAGACCAACTACATACCTATATGTCCGATATATTATATCCTTAGCTTTTGGCTTTAGGCACACATCGTGCGAAAACACATAAAAAAAACTAAGACATAGAACATAAACCCGTTGTGCTTGTTCAAATGGAATCTTGTGAATGGGTACTTCATAACTGCAAACAATTACAGATAAGAGCATTTGATTTTTTGACGGCAACTCAAAACGCTTCATTGGACGAGCGACCGAAACGAACAGAAATGAAATTAAGTAAAAATTAAAAACGTGAAATTTTGTGAGCACGTTCAATAATTATAAATAGTTTTTTTGTCGATTCAGTTTTAGACAGTATAATAAAAAATCGTCCACCAGCACGATGGGTTGACGACGTAAACAAGACCGCGGAGCATCTCTGGATGAGACTAGCACGGGACCGGGATAAGTGGCGTACTCGAAGAGAGGCTTATGCTCAGTAGTGGGCGCTTAAAGGCTGAAAATGATGATGATGATGATGAATAAAAAAAAAGGCTCGCGAGTTCTACTAATTCTAAGTTGTTATTGTGACGTAAGTGAAAAAAGTAAGTCAAAGTCCTTGACTATGCATACCAACACAACACAACCAACTGCAGATCCAGAAGGCTAGAACGTATGCACTATAATACATTTCTACGCTAAACGTTGATCAACCATTAGCACAGCTGATCAGAAGGGCAAGGATCTACTTATCGCATGCCAATATGATAACAATGTGTTGCGCTCACTTCCACATTCGTTGAGTTGGTAGTGTCGGAATGCGCGCACATTAATATCATACTTGTATGCGAAATGTCTAGCCAGATTGAACTTCAGGTCTCAAGGTCGTTCGTTTCTTTCTAAGAAGAATTGATGAGCGGCCTTAATCTAGTGAATGAATGGAATGGAACTCGCGAATGGATCAATGGGTGCTCCGGGATGAGCCGCACAGAATGAGCGAAGTATTCGAGGGAACTAAGAGGAATGACAACTGCCGAGAATTGGCAACTCTTATTGTAGTATTGCTTGTTTAGCAATATTTTCATACTTATTTATAACACAGGTTCTAGAATAAAGCTAACGATTTTGATACGATTTATAATACAAGAGCTTAAGAGGAAAAAAAACGGTCTAAGGAGCAGTCTCATAAATAGGAACATTAGTTTTTTCAGAGCTCAAAGCTAGGTTCTCCGTAAATACTCGTATAATTATTTATTTTGATTGTAGTTAATGGATGTCAAATATTTTTACTTCGGAGAAATTACTTAATAAATAATTTACTATTGTATTTTCTTAAAAGGAATTGAGACATTTTATAGTAAGGGATATTGATTCAATACCTAGGGCGTGTTGCACCAACTTACGATTAGGTTCAGACCGATCACCGTTAAGTATCGCGCCAGCAGCTGTCATTCCATAGACACTAAAGCCTTTATAGATATACCTCATGTCATTGTATATGCAAAGTTTTGTCACAATCCAACACGTAGTTTTATAATGAGAGCGTAACTACGTTTGTATGGGGAATTGAGCTTACTGCGGACTCTTAAAGACATGCAAATTATTAAATCATCTTAAATCTTACTACCTACTTATATTTTAGGAACTCTTGAATACTGTAGAAACATTTATCTATCAACCATTTTCTTAAAGCCTTCTGACTTTAGTGTTTATGGAATGACAGCTGCTGGCGCGATATTTAACGGTGATCGGCCTGTATGGGAAGATGAAATTCGGCCGAGCTTACTGCGGACTCCTAAGGTAGATTTTAGTGATACCTCTATTGTACCTGTTTGTGATCTGTCTTGACCTAGAATCGTGCAAATAAAGATTTTACTTACTTACTTAAACTTGTCAAACTTTCCATACATTCAGATTTTAACGAACACCGCTTACGATTACAGATGATTTGGTGCGACCCCCCCCCCCTTAATGGTGCAGGTAAACTGCAAGGTATTTACTATACGAACGTTGTGAAATCCATACTAATATTATAAATGCTAAAATGTGTCTGTCTGTCTGTTACCTCTTCACGCTTAAACCGCTGAACCGATTGAGATGGAATTTGGTATGGAGATAGCTTGAATCCCGGGGAAGGACATAGGATAGTTTTTATCCCGGAAATCATCCCCTAAGGGGGTGAAATCGGGGGTGAAAGTTTGTATGGAGCTGCGATATAAACGAGTTCCACTCGGGCGGAGTCGCGGGCAGAAGCTAGTGTGTCAATAAAAGATAACATTACAGCGGTTACACACGGCAACAACCCACTCACACCCACGGGTGATTTCGCCAGGTGATATAGCCTAGTGTCGAGCAAGAGTTGTGCATTATTATCGATGCAAACAGTCACCATGTGTTACCGCTCTGAAGTCTAATTATGTTTCCTTGGTATTAGCATATTATTGGCCACCTACAAAGTACTCTTTGCCTTAATACAACATGAAACGTTCAAGTGTGGTAAACGAGTTCTTATATGCCTTTTCACTGACATATTCGGGGGTTAACCCGCAAGCGTCTCCGCTACCGCGCGGCCGTGCACTGCCCTATTTACAGCGACCTTCGAATAAGCCCTTGAGAAATGAGCTCGTTCAGCAGCTTACGGGAGAAAACTCATTTTCCTGTTTGTTCAAAAATAAACCATTTTTAACTGGCACATTTATAGTCCTACTGTTTTTCCCGGTCACTACCGGGAAAAACAGTAGGACCCCGGGCTCGTTTAGTGCACTCACTAAACGAGCCCGGGGTTCGCTTTTGTCAAAGATTTGGCGAAGGCTCTAGTTTTACTAAAGCTGTTAAACTAAACTGCCCTTTCTAATCCGGAGGAAAACAAGACTTTATTGGGATTAGACCCGTTTCCTCACGATGTTTCCTTCATCGAAAGTCAGTTTAACGTGGAATGATATTTCGTACGTATATATTTTAAAAACCCAGTGGTAGTAGATAGATAGATATATAATATTTTTAAGTATTATCAATAAATGAGTATGAGTATGAGTATAAAGTGGTTTAAAACAGAGATAAAAAGTAGTACGTGCCAGGGTTGAAATTCCCAACTTCCAGATTGAAAGTCGTGCGTCTAACTGGCTACACGTGAATAACTAATGATCTACTTAGCAAGTCAAACAATGGAAATATGATTGGTGGAAGTTGTTTAAACTGTACAGTCATGTAAAGTGAGGTTATTCTATTCACCATATACTATATTTAGATACATCTACTCGCCGCAAAATGTTTTTTTTTTAATGTACCTCTTCTTCCATACGGTAGTGGTTCAGGCATGTGGCTGTCAAGCGGCGGTCGTGGGTTCGAATCCCGGCTCGTACCAATGAGTTTTTCGGAACTTAATATTATAATATTTACCGTTAGCTTTTCGGTGAAGGAAAATCACGAGGAAACCGGTCTAATCCCAATAAGGTGTAGTTTCCCTTGGAAGGTCAGATGGCAGTCGCTTTCGTAAAACTACGTCAATTGCAACAAGCTGCCGTTACACTTAAAACGCGACCCAAATCTTTAATTCACTAGGGCACTAAACAAGCAATTGGTGTTTGCGTATTTCCGGGCCGCTCGCTCGCAAGCATGAAGCACGCTAATGAGTGAGATGGAGCGATTAGCTGGAAGAACTATGTAATGCAAAACATGCTTCACCACTCGGCGTTCACTCCTACTCGTAGTCGATCTTGATCAAGAGATTCGTAATAAGTTTCGAACAATAACAGCAGCACCGAACAAGCCTATAAGTTTTTGTTTGTTTTTGTATAATCAACCAACTCATTGAACCGGTACCAATGAGCTCAAACACGAAGGGGTTTATCCTATGTAGTTTAAGAGTTCATATTGCCACCTTCTCCACCATCAGACCAGCTCATATGAGTGCTGATATTTTTGACATCGAATTTACATAATTATGCCAGCTCAAGTAGATACTGGAAAGTGTCTGAAAATTGTCAGGTTTTCAATTTCTTAGGACAAGTTACGTACTTAGCCGATTCCCACCGCCTAGCCTCAAATATCTTGCTTTATATTAAGAAACTCGTAAATCATCAAGAAACAGCCCTGTTTTGCTCCGGGTTGTCCAGTGAAAATTCTCACGCGCCGCCACAGGTACTTACATACATATGAACAGAGCGACTTAAATAAGTCTCATAACAAGACTTAATCAGAGGTCTTATTGACGCTGGTTATCCTGAGATGAGGGAGCTATAGCTTTGTGAACAGCCCAGGAACCCGCGGGCTGGGACCGGAATTCACCCGGAAAATATGGCTAATTGAAACAAGTGTCCTTGTTTTGGATTTCGCACCGCCATCTGGAGGATTTTGCATAAAGAGAGGGATTTTACTAATTGATGTTCATCTTTGTTTAAAAAAGTTCTATATGCTATATTACATCAAGTTCTAAGATACATGAACACTTCTATTGTTTAGGCTTAAAATAAATGTGCAAGAAGAATGATACAATACAATACACCTCACACTGATAAAGCATTTTTGTTATCAATTATTGTACCCTTGACGATCATAGTATTAATAATTTAGTAATGCTAATAATGACTCACGTATTAAATGTCACTACGGGCGACATGTTTCGAACTCTTGGGGAGTTCTTCTTCAGTATGAGTGTTTTCGCGGCGGTGTCGCTTGAATCACTGCCCGCACCCGCTCCGAACGCCGCGCGGCCCGTGACGCACGCGCCGACAGGGCGGGGGAGGGGGGCATTTTTGCCCTGGAGTTGTTGTGTGAAACCGGATTCACATTTGTCTGGCGTGTTGTGTTGTAGCACATCAGAATGGTATCGGTTTCATACATTTAATATGGTTCCGTTCACATTTCTCTGACGACGACGGCATCAGAGAAAAGTGAACGCAACCATATTAAACGACAGACAAATGTGAATCCGGCTTTAGGCTGCGGCAGGAGATCGTCTCCTCCGAGAGACGATACGCACACTGAACTCACTGTGTCCACGGGATTGTCACAACACACTATTCACATCAATTTAGTAATAATAAATTTCCATGCTGTTACCACATCCAGCCACCATCACGACCATAATTTGGGCGGAGCCCAATTTCAATCGCCTCACGAATCTTGAGTGGCACATCACGTTTCTCCCGTACCAGCAATCTCGCCTTGTCGGAACCATCTGTTATCTCGCTCACTTTGTGTTGTTTCATTGTCTCGTGCAACAAAGCTTGTTTTCCGTTATTTCGCTGGCGCGCTAGTGTTTGCCTTCACTCCCGTTTTTCTATCACCGATTTCCCCCCGCAATATAACCGGGCAAAGGGGTGCATTTGGAACCCCAATTATGCATTCCAATTTTATACTAGTGGCTCTGTGAGCTTTAGAAAGCGCGCTTTTTCTTCGAGAAACCGAATCGACATAAAACTTTATGGTTAGTGTACAAAATTCCACGACAATCGGTTCAAAAATGTGATCTTTTGAGGCGAACAGACGCCGGACATACGAAAGAATTGTTGCCCAAGCTGAGACCTGAGTTCAATTTTTTTTTCGTAATCTTTTACATGCATGCCAAGCTAACGTAAACACACACATTGAAATAAAAACGTTATCAAATCATCAAACCAATAATAAGTCGCTACGCGCTTATAGTGCAATAGCTTGGTGTGTGTGGCTTGGTACATGACGCAAAGTTACGTTTTACTCGAAAAACAGTTGCTGCGCTGCGGTCTGAATTATATGGAAGAGATATATTTCAGTTACAGCTTAAATATGTGTACCGTAAAATATTTCAACATAAAGAACCAGTTATCCTTCCTACTACTATTATAAATGCGAAAGTTTAGATGTTTGGATGTTTGTTACTCAATCACGCTTAAACGGCTGAACCGATTTGAATGAAATTTTGCACGAACATAGTTTATAGCCTGGATTAAAATATAGGATAGTTTTTATCCCGGGTCCACGCGGACGAAGTCGCGGGCGGAAGCTAGTACGAAATAAATTTCACCTACTAGATTTTTATTATTAATGAATACAATTCAAAAGTAAACGTAATATGCATGTAACGAAACATCAGAGACTCGTTTAGTGCTGGGTAATGATGGATCTTGAGTATATCGGTACTTATTAATTGGTAAATAAAGAACATTCTTGTAAACTCCGTTTATCCTTACCTGATTATAAACTGGAACCGCGCAAACAAAAATAATATAAATTAAACCGCCTAAACAAAACAAATCGAGACTGTAAATCGAAAAAATTCTGAAGATTTCTAATTTGTTGCCTTGGATTGATTTATTAATCCAATAAACACCATTTTGATGTGAATTAGTAAAATTTTAGGAGGAGGATAAAGAAAACGGAAAGAGGGTTTGGCGTCTACCCACAAATTACATAAAAAAGCAGATAGGCCCTAAGAAATTGAACAAACATCCCATCCCAACCTTAGAGATGATGTTTGTTCAATTTCTTGTATAGAATTGCAGTGTATAGACACTCACTATCCTACTTCCTACTAATATTATAAATGCGAAAGTTTAGATGTTTGGATGTTTGTTACTCAATCACGCTTAAACGGCTGAACCGAGTTGAATGAAATTTTGCACGAAGATAGTTTATAGCCTGGATTAAAATATAGGATAGTTTTTATCCCGAGTCCACGCAGACGAAGTCGCGGGCGGAAGCTAGTATACTATAAGAAAGGCATGGAACTGTGTTATATAACAGGTCTTCATACGTCATTGTCTCTGCTTTCTTGCTCGCACGATGTATCTCGCTCTCCCAGGCATAAATGTCGCCACAAAACAAGTATCTCAACCAGCTTAGCCTAATGATCGGATTCATAATGACTACTTTTATCGACTCAAAGTTTCGATACTTTCACCTCTCTAGTCTGAGATTTTCACAGCTGTCTCCCGCACTAAGCTATTTTGAAAGCACTGTAGTACATCTATGGAGTCGCATGTCGCGTGGCATAGGCTACGGTATCCATTTACTACTAACCCTACAGTTATTTGCTATCATTGTAAAAAAAGGGAATGCGAAATGTTTTTCTCAAATCGACCCCCGGTTCTCAACGGATGCACCTGCGAACTAGATCAAGCTCTTGAAATTTTCCAACGATACAGGAGAATCCTGAATAAATTGTAAACATAATTCTTCTCGCTCACTCGATCCATCCTTATCGAAAGAGTAAAAAGGACAGGATGAGTTTAAAAATTCCTTTTTGAGCGAGTGAGATTGACGCCCGGCCGTCTGTGTACACAGTGGAACGTCCATATTTAAAAAGTGCTGTGATTTTAACTATTTTGTGAAGGCGATGTATTTAGTAGAAAAAATGCATCTTTCCATCCATAAATTTTGGAGGTTATGTGTGAGTATGCATAATAGTTTATGACACGTTTATAAAGTCTATGTAGATTTTTTTTTGTCAAAATCCAGTCCAATATAATACTGGGGAAAAGTTAATCAAAATCAATTATTTCGGTCCTCTGAAGACATGTCATCATAAAAATATCGTATTTTACGTCTGTGTCTTCCAAAATCAGATTGACACAAACTTGAAACTAAAAGGACATACAGAGACGTTCCTTTCATCATTACGATACAATATTCATGAAAATATTATTACATTTCAGATCACTTCTGAAACCGAGGTATTATATATCTAATCAAAATTGTATGAGCCATTTCAACAACCCATATAGGTACAAAAAAAAAGAAAATATACAAGTGTTGCTCGTTTATTAGTAAATTATCTGCAAAAAATGCTCTTAATGTCGATCCGACTAAGAGAGTATATTCCAGTTCGAAGCTTGTGCATTTTTGACACAGTTAAACACAATAAAGACGGTATAGCTTGCGATTTATCTATATTTTATTAGGGTATCGTTTTAATAGTCATATTTTATTATCGACTGCGCGTATCGCAAATTGAATCGTGTGTTAAGAACATCGAGTCGAAGGCTGTCGTAAAATATATCGCGGCATTCTAGATAGGCTGACATATGGCGCTTTGTCAAAGTGCGGTTCTTCCTAAAGCTGATTTTCCACCGGAGGGGCGAGACGAGATGAGACGAGGCGAGAATTGAAATTTGTATGGCACTTACTATTTCCACCGAAGATGCGCAGGGAGAGAATTGAAAATTTGCCATACGAATCTCAATTCTCACCTCGCCTCGTCTCTTCTCGCCCCTCCGGTGGAAAATTAGCTTAACACTCCTCATCGCTTCGCTCGTCATCGGACCTACACACGAGGATCCGCTGTCTCCAAATATTTTGTTAAGGCGTTCAACAAATTATTGAAAATACGTAATGTGTGTTTTTTATTTAGCCAGTTCATACATTTTGACACCGTATACTTTAGTAATTAAATATTGTAGGCATTGCCATGTAATAACGGGCGTAGTATGTTTTAGCCATTCAGATTATCGAGTATTTAGTATTAGGAGCAATAAAAATTAGGTTAATCAACAATTATGCAAAAACAGATTATGCTAAATGTAAAGTATGCCAGTATGTCATTCAACAAGGTTTTAGGGCAATCAATATTAGGCCAGACAAAGGGCACCCAAACTTAACTTATTGTCTTTTTATTGTTATACGCGGTTATTTGAGATACCTACATATATGAGTGTTTTTAGTCATCTTGAAACCACCATGTCCGAATTTCACGTGACACACTTGATTGTCACCAACTGTACATTCCTCAAACTTGAAGTTGCTGGGCAATATCGTCCCAAAAATGTACGGCGAATTTCACAAGTAGGAAACTGCTTGCGCATCGTACGGTGCTGTCCCGCAAAAAACTGAAAACCGATTGTTTACCGTTCGCTTTGTCAGCCGTATAAGGTAGAATTTGTGTTGACCCTTGCAAGCTACCCGGGAACAAAATACACTCTCGCGCCATTAACTATTTTATAAGTTTTAATGCAGCAGAATATTGTTGATTTACTGGAGGTAGTATTTATTTGTTTTACCTTATTTTTCATTATGCAAAAGTGTGTATACCTTTTTACGCTTAAACCGCTGAACCGATCCTGATGCAATTTTGACAGAAGGTAGTTTAAGCCCCGAGTGAGGACAGAAGATATACTTTATTCTGGAAATGAAGTTCTAAAGGGCCTAATGGTTAAATAGGGGGGGGGGGGGGGGGTTAATTGGGAAGCTAGTATTATAATAATACGCTAATAAAAGTTGAATTCAGATTTAAATTAACAGGTAAAGCCTTTGGTGAAACCGTAACCTATAACATGATCAGGAGAAAAGTGTGGCTTGATTGTGTATCAACATTTTCCTTATAATATTCCATGGAGCTATTTCCAATAAGACGCGAAGCCGTTTATGCGGGCTCAGAATTCAACCAAAAATTATGCGTCATTCAACCGGTAACTTCGGCAATGTTCACGGAAAAGACCCAAACCTAAATCTGACAATGACCCATTTGTAATCGGAGAATAAGGGATCTTCAGAATGTTGAGATTTTTATTGGTGAATATCTTTTGACACTATGTACCTGACAGTACAGTGGCGTCAAGGTCTACTGTAATTGTCAGCCCATGTGTAGTCCCGAAAAAAGCTACAGGTCTAGTGACAAACCGGCGGTCACTCATTGCTTTAGGTCACAATTAGATGAACGTTTGGGATTGTAATCGGTTTCATATTTGTCGCGCATACAGATGGAGCCAGGAAAAAAATCCTTGAATTTTACTTAGTCTTTAGAAAAGGTTATTACACTAAACTTGTACTCTTTCAGATTACAATTTGCGCGTCTGTTTTGTTCATGGCAAATGTAAAACTGATTTCAATTTAATATGTTTCTCGAATGATCCCCTGAAAGTGACAAGTTTAATGTTTTGGTAAAATCTTTGCGCGCTCTTCCTCTACATGTCAAATTACTAGCGATAGTATTTTATGGGTTTATCTTGAGACGCACAAAGAGTTAAAAGAAAAATATTGGTGACCGGAACTCCGCCCAGTTAGCCTAGTGGGTAGTGACGCCGCCTACGAAGCTGAAGGTCCTGGGTTCGAATCCCGTTAAGGGCAAATATTTATGTGATGAGCATGAATATTTGTTTCCGAGTCTTGAATGTTTTTCATGTATGTATTTATACTTATAAGTATAGATATCTATTAACAATATCGTCGTCTAGTATCTATAACACAAGCCTTATTGAGCTTACTATGGCCTTAGTTTGATTTAAGTATTTATATGGAACAACATAAACTCAACTCTAGTTGCGTCTTGTAGTGGTAATAATTTACTTTAAAAACAAAGTTTTAACCGACTTCAATTTAGTACTCCGCCAAGCCATGAGAACATTTCCACATTTATTTTCCAATTTACCACATGAACTGATTTCCGAGAGCAAATGCGTTGATTATTAGGGGAAAAAACCCAATCGCTGTATGTGGCCCGATAATATTTTAGGACTTCCGTCGATTCCACAAGGATCACCTTTGGCACTTCATTAGTTGCTATTTCAACGGAATCTTATCAGAATCTGTGACGTACATTTGTACTTTTAAGTACATAATTGAGGAATTCCATAAGTCATCTGTGGTCTTCATCATCAATTCCACTCCACCAAATTTATGGTTACCGGGTATACACGAGTTAACATAGAAAATCCCAAATCACTACACGCGTGCCTAATATAATTGAAGAGTTCCCTCAATTCCTCATGGATCCCATCATCCAATTGATATTTTGAAAAAAATGGGACCCACCTGGAACTACCTACTAACAAACAAAAAAAAATTTTACGAATCGGCTCATCAATGACGGAGTTCTGAGGTAACAAACATTAAACATAATTAAAAAAAAATACAACCGAATTCGAACCTCCTCCTTTTTCTGAAGTCGGTTAAAAAACGCAGCACCGCTCATCTCCGGCGAATTGTTTTTTTTTTATTAAGTGATCCTCCTAGCGTTATTCCCGGTTGTGCCCCTGAAGGAGCCCAGGGTCCGCTTCAACACCTAATCCCATGATTTGGCATAGGCACTAGTTTTACGAAAGCGACTGCCGTCTGACCTTCCAACCCAGAGGGAAAACAGGGAGGTTTTAATTAAGTAAAATGAAAAAAATGTTAAAGTAGAAGGAAGTAATCCTTTAAACTGATTTCAGGTTGGCAATACGCTTCAGGATTTGTCCAATCTTCCGATAATTGAAACTTTTAAATTGATACGCTCGATGAAAAGCGGCCACAATACACGAAGAGGACTCGTAATAGGCTACATTGAACATAAATATCCGCCCCGTTTTCTGTACCACCCGCAACACAGAATCTGACACAATCTTGATCTCTATTACAAAGAAATAAGGTCTACTAATGGTTATAGTAGCATGTTGCTGGTTATAAAGAGTTGTCCAATGCTTTGTGGACAATGCAGGCAGATACACTATTGTGTTCGGTGTCTTTAGCACAGTATAGGGCAGTAGTACAACTCTGAAGCTTATAACTTCTTTAGCATAATCATCATCATTACCATATCAGCCGAAACACGTCCACTGCTGGCCATAGGCCTACTCCAAAGTGCCACAACGACCGCTCCTGCGCCACCCGCAGCCAGCGGACTCCCGCGACCTTTACCAGGTCATCAGTCCACCTTGTGGGGGGCCTACCCACGCCGCGCCTTCTGGTAAGTACCGGGTCTACTTGCAATATGCCCCGCCCACTGCCACTTAAGTTTAGCGATTGGGAGGGCTATATGATCGGTTATCTTGGATCTGCTGCGTATAGCCTCATTTATACTTATATATGTCGTATAGCATAGCCCTCTCCATAGCCCTTTGGGTGACTTTGAGCCTTCTTATGAGGCCCATTAGTGAGCGACCACGTTTCGGTGCCATGTTCGTTCTCAACTGTATAAATTGGTATGAAAAGGATGTTGCAATAATTATTATGATTAAAATTTTAATTGTTGTAGCGCATTTGAATACAAAGAGATTTTATAATGCATGGGTAGTTTGATATGCTTAGCAAGGAGACAGTTTAATGTTGTGCTATACGCCGAGCTAACTTTGAGGCGACTTTGTACTATCGACAAGTGCACTTTATGTGCATTGTAATAAGGTTCTATATAAATACAGTATGGTCAGTTAAATGTGTTGGCGTTTGTACGGCGGCTGCGGAGGTGGAGTAGATCGTGTGCTTGCTCAGTTCTCCCGGTATCGATATATTGTCATAGCCCAACTCTGAAGGTCAATTTTTATTCGTCACTTCGAATCGCACTATAATTTCAATCTGTTTCCCACGCATGCTTCTAGGCGTGTCAAACTCACGTCCTCATTTTGGGACTACCCTTCAGATAAACTTCTTGGTTAGAGCAACATTCCTTTACCAAAACTCAAAAAAGAAATACTAATTTAAAACCTTACTATTATTTAAACTGTGTCTACGTGCTACGGCGCTACGAGGGTGCTACGAAGCGTGGCTACGGCGTAGCGGGGCTGTGACCGGCCTTATTATTTTCTTTAATAGCTTGCCAAATGTTTTGTCTCGTGCAGAAAGTTTTATGAAAATAAGTGTGTTTTACATTACACGGAAATTAATTACCTTTTCCTATTTAAAGTCTTTATTTTAAAGTTACTTGTTAAAAATGTCAAGCATATTTTCTCAGGAAATGCTGAATCGAAAACTACAATAAATTATTTTTCTCCATCTTATAGGCGGATCGATTAAGAAACGTCAGTGTATTATAAAAAAAACATTTAGGATGTGCATTTCCAGAATAAGAACATATTATAGAGTAGGTACCTACGTCATGATCACAGACACTTGGCTAAGCGCTAACGCAAGTGAGGGGGCAAGAACTTTTCCAATGTCAAAAAATCGTTCAATTACCCATCTATTTCCCGCTAGAGAAAACGCCTCTCCGCCAGACATGAGCTAAATCGGTTTCTCGCCCACATAAACCCCTATATTTAAAATTTCATCGAAATCGTTAGAGCTGTTTCCGAGAACGTGATTGCACTTATATATATGTACCATCGGCAGCACAGTTAACTGACCATCCGTACACTTTATATGCATTGTAATAAAGGTTCTATATAAATACAGGAGGGTGAGTTAACTGTGTTGGCGTTTGTATATGTAAAGATACGAATATTGCTAGTTAAATTTTACTATAGACAGAAAAAGAGGCGTTGTATTTCAAGTGCTTTATTGACATGTTTCTAAACAACCTTATGAAGGGCACCGACACAACTTACAATTTCCTGACCAACGTTAACTAGCTATGTCGCCAAGAGCATAATTTCGATTGATATCCAGCAATCAAAATCGGTTCAGTATCATAAACGCTACTGTGGAACATACGTAAATAAAAACATAGACTACTAAAATCATATCACTCCTTTCAGCTCTGCGGTAGACGGGCAAAATGGTCGCCGCCACCGACTGAAAACTGTCTAATTTCTCAATAAGGGGCTACCCGAGTTTTTTTATCGATTTTTGTCAATTTTGAATCGTATCTCCTACTTTTGCACTACAGATAGAATTATAAGTGAAACGGCTCGGCTCTTCAATCTTTTATCTCCATTTTTGTCTATCGGATTTTGGAAGAAATGAATACTTAATTTTGTATGTTTTTTATAAACATTGTCTAAAAAACACTTATTTCGTATCTCTATTGACGTAAAAGATCTAACATATATTTTTATATATATTTTTAATGTTGTTTGTGTGATTCTTGTTATTTTGTTTTCTAATGAATTGTTTGGATTTTGAAAAAAGAAATAAGTAACATCATTAAAGTTATACTGAAAAAAAATATTATAATAGCTCATTTACCTTTTTCGGCTGTTCGGTTGTGGAATGCTTTGCCGTTGCATATATTATAAGGTGTGCAAAACTAATCAGAATAATATATAACTATATTAAAATTAACCAATCAGGAAACAGAATAAAAACATATATACGAAATCTATACGAAATCCAAATGATGCAGTTTTTGGCCTTACTGATTATGTTACCACTAATTTGGACCAAGGACAGAAAGCTTTAGCTATCTTCCTCGACCTTGCTAAGGCTTTTGATTCGGTGTCTGTCCCAATATTACTTAGCAAGCTGGAGCAGATAGGAATCAGGGACAAGCAGCTATGTTTGTTCAAGGATTACCTCAGCAACCGCTTGCAGTGTGTTAAGGTTGCCAACTACATAAGTACAGACCTCATGGTCGATTTTGGGGTCCCCCAGGGTAGCATTCTGGGCCCGACCCTGTTTCTCATTTTCATTAATGACCTGTGTGACCTTCAATTGAACCATGGCTCTCTAATATCATATGCCGATGATACAGTGCTATTGTTCTCGGGTAGTAGTTGGGCGGATGTATACGACTATGCTCAGAAAGGTTTCTGTAAAGTTACTAATTGGCTAAAGCGCAATTTACTTACCCTCAATGCTGAAAAAACTAAATACATGGCTTTTTCCATGAGAAGATCTGTGCAACCAGCACACAATGACACAATCCGTGCGCACCATTGCTTTCTAGCTAATCAACAGGTATGTAATACGTGTCCTGCTCTATCAAAGGTTGATACCATAAAATATCTTGGCATAATGATTGATTCGAACCTGAATTTCCGAAGCCACATAGACGTTCTTGCGGCTAGAGTACGTTAACTTATTTTTGTCATTAAAAAGCTAAGAATTGTTGCTAACAAAGAACTGATACATCAAATATATATGGCTTTGTGTCAATCTATACTAACATACTGTATCTATTGACACTTGAACGTGCTCAAAGAGCCATTTTGAAAGTGGCTACCTTCCGTCCGTTTTATTTTCCGACCACGGAATTGTACCAATCATGTAAAGTACTAACAGTTCGACAACTAAATATTCATTAGGAGCGTAATTCTAAAACAGCACAAGTTGACTTGCTACAACCCTAAAAGGCACACCAAATGACGGTTGGATATAATTTTCAAGCAATTTCGTACTAAACACGCTTTTACGCACAGTTTCTTCTCTTTCCTGGGCCCTTTTCTTTATAATAAAATAAATAAACAATGCTCCGTGTACGATCAAAATAGCAAAGTATGCCAAACTAAAGTTACAGCATGGTTGCTAACTCTGACCTACGACGAGACAGAAAATTTGCTTACTATAGTGAAATAGTTCTGCAATCGCAAGCATGCTTTTGTTAAATATTGTTTTGTAATTCTTGACGCGAGGTAACAAATGTTTAGACAGACAATAATCGAATACGAATAATCCTGTTAGATATAAGTTTTGTTGTTAATAACTTAATTAGATTATATCCACTTATTGTACCATTTTTTGCGAAATAAATCTTTTTATTTTTATTTTATTTTATTATATATTTGGGTTCGTCTATGGCGCCTCTAAAAACGTGTCTAGGATTTTCATTTTAAACTAATTAACACAAAAGTTATGGCCAGAAAACCAGTTTTTTGCCCTAAAGTTGTTTAACTTTGATGCCAAATATTTCGAAAACAATGAACTTTGAAGTAAATATGGGACTATATTGCTTAAAGCCGTTGTTGTTAATATAATACATAGTATTTTGAATAAGTAACAGCAAAGTTTAACAAACTCATTTCTTGTTCATGTAGCTCATGTAAACATCGCAAACAAAATTAAGGTAGCTTAACTTTTACTTAAGTAACTTAATCTGTATTGATTTCACTCTGGTATTAATAGAATAATATTGTAAAGTGGAAAACTATAGTAAGATAATCTCATTTCCTTACTGTAACCTATATGGATTGATATGCTTGGTAGGCTTTCGTCTTTTGCCTTATCTATTAACCAAAAAACTAAAAAAAAAACCAATATATTTAATTTAATTCTCTTTTTCTCTTTCACTTATTGTAGGTGTTCAAGTGTCAACTACATAACAAGTTATCTAGTTAAAATATGGCCTGTAATTGTCCATACTACTGTGTATTATATCATAAGTTACATTTTCAATACTTTGTATCGCTGTTGGTTTTCTGAATAAAATAAATAAATAAATAATAAGTTACAAAAAACATTAGAAAACTAAGGGATTGAGATCGAAAGTCATTGGGGTATGGGAGCCCCTTAAACATATTTGAACGAATATAACTTACAATTACCTACCTACAATCTGAAACTACCGCGCCCCATATTTTATTTAAAGAGCCGTTACGCGCTCCTGCTGCAAAACCCGTGTCATATAAATCTTATTTCTTAAGATTTTAAGCGTTAAAAGGAAGTTTTAAATTTATTAGTTTTACTCGAGCTAAGATAAATATTTAGCTAGGTCTTAAATTCATTGTGCTAAACTACAACACATTCCTTGAAGTATCCATTAGGAACTCGCCTTAGAAAATGGTTTGAAAAGCGATCAAAGCCAAGTTAGGTATTTAGATAAATTGACATAGAATTATACTTACAGCTATTTTAAAGGAAAAATAAGCTTCAGAGTAAAGTAAAGTTCAGAGTAAATAATATTATTTGGCTACCTCCCTTTTTTCATGATGCCATTCGATCCAGTTTTTAGAGCGGATCTGATGACTGTGTGGAATCTATTACAATAGGGGTATACACCAAATAAAATGACCAATAATTTTGAATTTTCCCGAAAAAGGATTTAAAATATTGTCAAATGGAGCAAAAGTTAAGCAGGGGATTAAATATCCATAAAGTTGTGTGTTCAAAGTTTATAAGGAGTATATTCTGTCCCTTTTTCGCAAAACGAACCTTTACGTGAAACGTTTGTCACTTACTATGACGCTCGCAGGTCGTGAAGATGACGCAGATCTGCGAGCGATTCCTCTCTGTAACTAGGAATATTAAAATGGTTGTAGCTTCTTAATTCTTTGAGATATCTGAATGGGATTTACCTCACTAGGCATGCTGTTTTCTTTCGTTTGGAGTAATAATACGTTTTTGAGTACACCCGTATTCTAGAGCACAACCAAAGATAATACAGGACTTTTATCAGCGGACTTTCTGTGTGCAAGTTATAATGACAATTCTGTGGCATACGTAAGTAATATGCTAAAGTTGGAAGGATTGTTTATCATAATCTCCTTCGCACACTACCGCCTCCCTCAAGTTAACACTCATATATCTACATTCAACTTTACCCATTACTTGAACTTTAATTAAACTACATAATTATGAAGTAAACATTCATACGTAACATAATTATGCCTTACATTTAACATGACTAACATTACTCATGGGCGACGTAGGAATAGCTAATACGCCTTTCACTCCAACAAGTTAACCTTGTACATAGCAATAAGTTATTATATGAGAGCAATAAAGTAGGTTATGATAGTTTGCGTTCGGAATTGTGATGTTTATTTAATTAATTCTACCGCCAGTACTTTGGAGATTTTCAACAACTTAAGTTTTTTTAATATCAATAGGGAAGATATAATATTTACCATGTGTATTCTACACGCGATTCTTTTAAATGAAAGCAAAAATGAAAATATTGTATCTTCCCTTAACATCTACCTGCACGTCTAGCACACGACGGCCGCGACATACTCTCGATTTTTATCGCACTATACCTCTTCTTCTAAGTGTTCTAATAAGAGAGAGACGGATAGTGCGAGTAAAAATCGAGAGAGCTCGCGCGCCGTCGCGTGCTAGCCGTGCTGGTCAAATACACAAAACAAATAACCAGGGGGGTGATATCGTTACTTTTCGAACGAGCCTCAAGACAAATGACGTTCTACCACAATCAAAAAATTACATCTAAATCTACCTACTTAACGTACGCGTAAGGAGCGTTACGCAATCGTCTTGCGGGTTTTCGCTATCGCGTTGTCTGCTAATTTACACTATTAGCGACAGGTTTCGCTTTGCTTATCACAAATTCCTCATCAGAATGTGATTTCAATTACTTACAAAGTTTGAAAGTAATTCAGAGCATAAAAACCGGACCAAGTGCGAGTCGGACTCGCCCACCGAGGGTTCCGTACGAAAATAGAATTTACCTACATTACGAATGCATAGTTTTGAATTGTTTCCTGTTCTTGTGGTATATGACGATATTACTTGCAAAATTGTATAGTTCTAAGTCAACGGAAAGTACCCCTATACATTTTGTTTCCCTTGAGAGTGTTGAAATATACGTTATTGCGGCATAAATTGGCGTATTTTTTACGTTAGCTTAGAAGAACGATTTCGTTCACAGCTTCAAGGGACTGTAAACCTGAGTATATGGTTTTAATTTCAGCACGATACCGCCAGGCGTTCCCGAGATAAAGGGTCTTGACAGACAGACGGACAACAAAGTGATTCTATAAGGGCCATTTTTGCCTTTTTAGGTACGGAAACCTAAAAATGAAACAGTTAAAACGCCAAAGCATTGACGTGTCGATAAAAATCAAGGCAAACAGCGTAAATCCGTGCTCAGTTTCCAAGCAAGGGACTCACGCAGCTAAATATTGCATAAACAATGTGGGTCCAACATCGGGCCACTATACAAACAGCGCAGTCGATTTTTACCGGCCCATCTAGTCCGTAGTTTATAGTCGACCTTTTAGTCTATTTGACATAGAAATTGATTCGGAATCGGGTTAGTATTTGATGCGCACTGGGTCTGTATTCTGATATTTCTTTCTCATTTTAAGGTTAGGTTAGGTGGGCGCTTTGTTCGTAGTTGCTTTCCTTTAGATACCATTTTTCCCATTTTATCGAATACGCGATCAGTTTCTCTGCGCGATCGCATCAGAAATGAGGCTATCCGCAGCAGAATCAAGGAAACCGATATAGCCCTCCGAATCGCTTAACTTAAGTGGCAGTGGGCGGGGCACATTACACGTAGAACCGATGGCCGTTGGGGCGGAAGGGTTCTCGAGTAGCAACCACGTACCGGAAGGCGCAGCGTGGGTAGGCCCCCGACAAGGTCCCAACTGATGACCTGGTAAAGGTCGCGGAAGTCTGCTGGATGCGGGTGGCGCGGGACCGGTCATTGTGACACTCTTTGGAGGAGGCCTATGTCCAGCAGTGGACGTCTTTCGGCTGATATGAAGATGATGATGATCGAAGTGAACGTGTTAATATGATCCGCGCGCTCGTTCTGTCACATTAGTTCGGTGCGTGTGTAAGCGAGTGCGTGAAACACATTGAAGTCAGATCACAAATTGAAATTGAACAACAAATCATATTGAAATTGGATGCGTAACGTATCATTCCTCACTTTTACAAGGATT
Source organism: Epinotia bilunana (assembly GCA_947049275.1). NCBI lineage: Eukaryota > Metazoa > Arthropoda > Insecta > Lepidoptera > Tortricidae > Epinotia > Epinotia bilunana. The sequence continues at coordinate 22,425,685 of OX346257.1, forward strand.
CGGTCTTGTAGCTGAAAGTGATATATTAAAGATTAACAATTGGGTAGCGGAGACAAAGCAAAAGCCATTAAATATTAGTCATGTTTGTTGTATAACATGACGAATATACGTACACACAACGAGACCAGCATTTCAATATAAAAGCAATTAATTAAAACCTCATCTTCTTTCTTGCATTTTCTCGGATAATATTAAAGGAGCGACTCCCAACCCAGAGTGAAAACTAGAACTATACTTATTTAGACCGGTTTCATCGCGTTGTTTTCGTTTCACCAAAAAGCTACGTACTGTGAAATATCAAATGATATTTCGTACATTAGTATTTTTTAAGTCGTTCGAGTCGGGGTTCGTGCCCGCGACCTCCTGGCTGAAAGTCGCGTGACTTACCCTTTGGCGCTCGGCTGCAGTCGCACCGTAAAAGAATCAAATGTACACAAAGACGATTATCGAGTTGGTTATTCGGAAACAATGTCGCACAGTCCCGGGTTCGAGTCTCCGGGGAAATTAAAACGCGTCGATGCTCGTCCCGTAAGCCGCTTCCCGTTCTTCGAATCAATCATCCGAGAGTCGCGACCGGGAAATTACGCTTTTCAATCAATGAGATAAAGAAGGACGAAGTTGATAAAAGCCCTTAAAGGGTAGAGTACGGGAACGAAGGGCTACTTAGAGAAATCCTCTTAGAATGTAGGTCACATAGTGATGTGCCGTTCCCAGGAATATTCCCCAGGTGGGAATATTCACGGGAACATTCCCGGGAATATTCCCGTACAAGGGAACATACGGCAATATTGAAATTGTGTATGTTTATATATCTTGCTATTAGGGATTCCATGATAACTTGGGCCCTTGATTTTTTTACTAAGACATTAACCAGTGAAATTTACCCGCAAAAGTAAATTCCCAATGTTCCCGGGAATATTCCCCGGAACAATGGGAATATTCCCGGGAACAATGGGAATATTCCCAGTTATTGGGAATATTCCCCCATCAGAATAAAAACAAATTTTACAAAAGTAATTCTGAAAGTACCAAAAACGATACAAAGTTAATAAAAAAACCACAATAAAATATTATACGAATACAAAATATAAAAATATTTACATATTAAATGGTAATTGAGTTAAAAAGTCAGAATTAGTACAATAATGGAGTTTTTGGCGAATGGCACTTTATTTGTCGTGGCACTATTAATTTTATTTACTTTTATTACAACTTCAATTTTCCTAATTTGTATTTAAATATTCCCCTGTTTGGGGAATATTCCCGGGAACAAGGGAATATTTCCCGCACATCACTAGCACAGTTCATGAAAGAATGAAAGCATATTTGTGAAGGATGTCGCGAGAAACGCGAACCTAATTTTATGATGGACACTTTTACATCTTGACTGATAAAGAGTTAGGCCGCTGTTCCATGCCATGCATTCACATTGACAAAAGGAGACATATCGCACTGATAATCTCTGTCTTTCAAAATTAGAACGACAGAGATATCTAGTGGGGTTCCGGATGATAAAATACCGACCCGGGTCAATTTGGTTCATCCCTTAGACATCGCCCGCATTCGCATAACTTTTTCACGCGCTGCTCGGAAATGTGGCCAAAGATAGTCACTGTTCAGGCTTCAAAACTGTGGTTTGCTGGACGTCGCACGAACAGGCCTTTTATGAATTCAAACGGTCCAAAAATATTTTTGTGGTACAGTCTGAACTGCGATTCATTATGATCACAGGGTCCCTGCGCCGGCGAGTAGGCCACACTCTTGTTTAGTATTATGATCTTTAGGTACTTACCTACTACCTACCTACTAATTTTGATTTATAATTATATTTTTTGCAACTTCTTTAGTAGGTATGAAAAGCACTATGTAATATCTGGGCTAAAAGTGCAATAGATGGACTTGTCTCCTTCGAGGTCATTTACCTTCGAACCCACTCGTCCATCTATTGCCTACTTTCTAGCCTCTACAACAATGTACTATATAAACGTGCTCTCATTCTAATATCCGTGCTGGTCGTGTGTGGGCGCTATTACTTATATAATTTAACTCATTGGATGCTAATCTCAGTATTAAGAGCACTTTACAAGCTGTCACATTCCCAATAAATTCCGTATTCAGCACGTTTCAGTTCAACTTCGAAGCTCTCCGTGTTCCCCGTTCTCGCGCCGCACGCGTTTCTTACTGAACTATGCTCCTGTTTTCAACTAATATGGAGTAAGTTTTAATCTTGCTGGTTAAGTGCTTACGGTTTTCTTTGCCGCGGTGCTGTGGGGTGCAGAGCTACTCTGACATAATTGAATGATATTCGCCGTAAAAGTTATGTAAAAGATTGATTTTTATAGAAGGAATGTAAGTTCTAAGTGCAAATATAGATATAATTTATATCATTATCGTACATCATAGGTATAGAATATTCACTCCACAGAGATGTGGAGTTCTCCTCTTTTGGTACTAGTTAAATGAGGCAAGTAACAAGTAAGGCAATATAAGAACGTGGATGAGTTAGAAAATGTGACAAAATAGGACTGAAAAAATCAGGAAAGTGAACCACATGGCAATGTGGATAAGTTACAGATTCTATTAAACTGTCTTTATTTTTCACAGACTCTTTCCTTAAATATGGACCGTAATAGTTCCCAAAATTGAGAAACATGCTCTCAAAACAAGACCCACTTACAAATTCTAAGTTATATTTAAGCAGTTACTGTTAAACCTCTTCTTTGCCTAGTTTGGTGCCGACAAGTGTCCCTTACTTTTTGCATATGGACGCTCTTATTTCTTGAACATTAAGGTTATTTTTTGTCTCGATGTCTGAATACCTGCCTAAAATTGCGTCATAAAATTTGACGGGCGCAGGATCGCCAGTAAAACTCAAGCGGCGCTTATATTATTTAAAACGGCCGCCACGGGCAAATATAAACAGAATACTACGTACATTGTTTCGGACCCAAAATAGAAGATATCGATGTTGAGATTCGGGGTTTTGTGAATAAAATCTGGTGGGGCTCTGATAGGATTCGTATGATAAATAATATACTAACTGAGTTTTCTTTTACCAACTTATAATCAGCCAGAGATACAAACCCAAGAGCAATCAACCATGTTTAAATAAGAGTTACTAGCTTCCGCCCGCGACTTCATCTGCCTGGGATAAAAAAGCTATCCTTTATTTTACTCTAGGCTATAGACCATTTTCGTGCATCATCTAGTCGTTTGAGCAGTTTAATCGTGAGTATAGTGATTGAGTAACAAACATCTAAACATCCAAACTTTCGCATTTATAATATTATTTTATTAGACGGGTTCATCGAGCCGCGCGCTTCTTTCTATAATCGAGTTCAAGAAAGGAGAAGGTTCTACGTTCCACTGTATTTCTTTTAAATATTTATGTCCTAAATATTAATTACTGGCACTTTAGAAGAAAGCGCCTACGGCCTGGCACGGAAAATGTTAAATAGAACTTCGAGTTGAAAAAAATCATCCCCTGACGATTCCTTCCATTCAGTGTACACGCCCACAGAAAAAAAACCGAAGTAATTTGTCTAAAACCATTAATATTATTCCAAAATTTCAAAATTCCGAACGCTGTTTTCCGCTTAACGAAAGTTTGTGCACAAATGATTTATTGGATTATATAAATAAGTTAGGATAGGTTAAAATTATATTCTTCAAAATCAAAAATTCCTGTATCGGAACCTGGTTTTCGGAATTAAAAAGTTTGGAAAACATATGCTTTCATACAAATGACTTCGGAATTATGTAGTGCACCCGTACACGCCGAACTAAACGCACGAACGTCATTATCCGTCGTACAGCGCGGAGAGGGTGTTAACTCGATTAACTGTTAGCCGTCATTCGCTTAGCTTTATTAGACGGGTTGATCGAGCTGGGCGCTTCTTTTAATAGTTCTGTCGCGGTTAGAAATGAAACGACTTGTGAGATATGCTACTTCTAGAATTCATGTTGTGAGTATTTCTCAACCGCAATGAGTTTGAGATTGGAATAGCTGTCAGTTCATAGTCACTTTATTCATTCATTCATATAAACTTCGACGTTTAGTCACGATTTTATTCATATTTTTCAATTACACGGTTCTAAAGTTAGAAGGGTGTGACATAATTTTTATAAGTTTCTAAGCGTTTTTTTCGAATATATTCATTAATCACAATGATTCCAGCAGTCATATACATACGTCACGTACATCTTGACAACATCTGTATCTACTGTACTTAAATGCCTGCGATAAACGGACAGACGTACATGACGAAACGATAAGGGTTCTCTTTTTCTTTCATTTTGGCCGCGGAACGCTAAAAAACCGCACTCGAATTGGTTCATCAGTTTTGGGAGCTACAGACAGATGCTACAGATATACTCACAAATTCACAAGATACTCTCGTTCATGGACCTAGAATACTCTGGACAGGTTATGGTAATCATAATACCACGTGCGAGCGAGCTGGTAGCATACAAATCTCGATAAGTGTGACAGAAAGGGAAATATCATTTATTGTCCTTGTCATAGTTCCACTTTTTTTTATTTGCCACAACTGATTTAGTATGAAGTTGTGGCACATATCATTACCCGTCCAAATGAAGTAGGTTGTTCCAGTTCTTAATTTAGCTGCATAGGAGCCTTTCCGTCCCTCACTGTAGCATCACGTACAGCCTGTCCCGTAGGTTCATGCTCTCGCTAGACGGCTGGATACATAAAGTCAGATACATAAAGCGGAACTCCTGAGGGGTAGTCACGTAACGTTTCCAACGCGCGTTGGGACAGTCTGTCATTTTTCCATATACAAATTGACATTTAGATCTACCTAACGTACGTACAATGCGTTACGTGATCGACCTGCTGGACATTGCTTTGACAGTCAGGAGGTTCCCCTCTCTGTCGCCCAAACCACCGGCAGTCTAGTTTTGACGACCGGTTAGCCTAGTGGGTAGTGACGCTGCCTACGAAGCTGAAGGTCCTGGGTTCGAATCCCGGCAAGGGCAAATGTTTTTGTGATGAGCGTGAATATTTGTTTCTGAGTCATGGATGTTTTCAATGTATTTAAGTATTTATATCTATTATATATATTGTCGTCTAGTTCCCATAACACAAGCCTTACTGAGCGTACTATGGGACTAGGTCGATTTGTGTACGATTGTCCCCTTACATTATTATTATTAGTTTACGCCGTGCCCCGCTGCCGGTGGTAAGGTTATTATAATGATTTTATGTTAGGTGTTTATAGTTTGTTATGATTATTGTAAAAACCTAGGTAATTTACGAAAAAAAAAGGCAATAATAATAATGTAAAACAACAGTGAATAGGCTCTAACTGAAACAGTGAGCTTCATCTTAGGCTCTGGCCCCGTATCATGGTCGGCCTTATCACGATATAAGTGACAAGATTGAGCGTCCGTCTCTTTCTATCGAACAGTGTCAGCCAGTGACGGGCGCTCTATCTTGTCACTTAACGCGTCATAAGGCCGACCATGATACGGGGCCTGGCGTCGCTTACCATCAGGTGAGCCTAGGGCCAAACACTGGTTACACTATTATAAAAAAAACCGGCCAAATGCGAGTCAGACTCGCGCACCGAGGATTCCGTACAAACCTGTAGGTATATAAGTAATAACTTTAAAATTATTAAAAATATTTTAATTATATGATGTAACTAAAAATTTACGGTTTTCGCAATTTTTCCTTTATCTATGCTATTTACGTTGCTTCGTACCAAATTTCAAGATTCTGAGTTGACGGGAAGTACCCTTGTAGGTTTTGATTCCCTTGCGAGCTTCGAAAATTTGCGGAAATTTGCGGCATAAACGGCTGTATCTTTTGATTGCGTTGGCTTAGAAGTTTGATCTTTTCACAGCTCCAAGGGACAGTAGACTTGATACCTCCACGCGTTCCTGAGAAAAAGGGTCTTGACAGACGGACGGACGGACGGACGGACAACAAAGTGATCCTATAAGGGTTCTGTTTTTTCCTTTTGCGGTACGGAACCTTAAAAATAGTTGGGTTTAAAATTATAACTACCATACGATATAACACAATACAGTTCTGCCTATATCCTTTTCACTTAGCCTCCTGAGTTATGGATGCATGATGCCATACAAATTTGAATAAAACTGTGAAGTATTTTGCCACATTACAACCAAGAAGGCAGAGCGCCGCTCAGAAAATGTTCATTACCATACATTATTCCAACTCCGCGGAACCTGGATGCTTATGAACGTGTAAGAGTTTTACATTTAATTTGACACAGTAATAAGTTTCGGACAAAAAAATCATTATTGGTAGAAGCTTTAATTGCCAACTGTACTTTTCTGTCGTTGAGGCGATTCTGTTAAGTCCTGAATTCCCTTGGCCATCTTCTTTATCCATCATCAGATCAGCTCGATGGTACCATACTATCGAATTGTTATCCAAACTAACTATACTAAAACCCAAAATTTCAGCTCGATCGGTAGAAGATATCTTATTCAAAAATTGATTTGCAAACTTGCAAACGTAGTTACATACATACATTGCAAGTTATATTAAGAGTCCGCAGTAAGCTCGGCCGAATTTCACCTTCCCATACAAACATAGTTACGCTCTCATTTTAAAAATGTATCGAGCTTTTGTATCGAGGTTTTAAAAAATAAGATTCTAGATAAAAATATATAGTCGAGTTTATAAATATATATACGGTCCCAAAGGATCTAAATACCTGAGCAATCGTAAGTCGAGTTTAGGTATGGTTTTGGTCATGATCACTTTGTCCATGCACGTATTTTTTTACTCGACTGTATTAGCTTTTATAGTCGACTGTACATTTTTTTGCGCAGACACCAACTACGCGTTAGGTTCTAATGAGCCGAAACAACGAGTTTCTCTTGTGTTGTTTAGTTGTTGCTATGACAACTTAGTTCTCCGTCATCAGAGCCGCTCGGGTTCACAGGTCAACTTTACCATGTAATAAAATATTACATGGTAAAGTTCAGTACAACCGGATATCTAGAAGTGGTTATTTATTAACAGTGCAAGCTAAATAAAAGCTTGTAAAACTTTAATCATCGGAAAAATCGATATCTAATTATATAATACTAGCTTCTGCCCACGACTCCGTCCGCGTGGAACTCGTTTTTATCGTAGCTCGACTGATTTCCGGGATAAAAACTATTCTATGGCCTTCCCGGGACTCAAACTATCTCTATACCAAATTTCACCAGTGCAAATTTGCACCCCTATTAAACCAGCTTAGGGGTGAGTTTTTTCAAAACCCTAAAATTGATTTTCTTGTATTGTAAAAAAGAGTCCAAACACAAAGTTTCAAGTCTCTCACTTAAAATGTTACTCCATCCCCATACAAACTTTCAACCCCCTTTTCACCCCTTGGGGATGGAATTTTCAAAAACCCCTTCTGGTGGGTGCTTACGTTATATAAACTATACTTATTGTGAAATAATCAGCTTTCTAGGTTTAACGGTTTGGTCTGGGCGTTGATTTAAGTCAGTCAGTCAGGACTTTTACGTTTATATACTGGTATATAGATTAGAATATAATAGAATATAATTTATTCATGACAACAACACATAAATCACAAATACAAAAGAGAGAACAACATTGCCACGAAATGGTTCCATCTCATCGTTGTGCTGGCCTGGTGGCCAGCGCTGGTCTTCCGATGGAACCATCCGGTGATTCCACGGCGTAACACGTATTTTACACTCGCACAAAAAAGAAGAAAAAGAATAATAGTCTTAATATAAAACAAAAAACAATACCGCAAAGACAAATAATCAAATTCCCGAACGCAACCATAACCTCGTCAACCGACCAACTAGCGCCATTTAGATGACAAGTGGAAGTTCCCGGCAACTAAAACGTCAAACTAAAAAGACTGACATGTAATGTGATGCGACGCGGGCGCAATGCCCATTTAATGACAGGCTATACCTACATATATAATCTTGGAGAAACAAAACAAATGTTTCAAGACAAAGCCAAACTGAAAACAGTACAATAACAAACATTAAAACCTAGAGGGACATAACACAGAGGTAAGGCAACGTTATCATTTGAGTTCCTAAATGCAGATTAGAGAACATGTCCAACAATACTTGTAGGTTATCGAACGATATAGCGAAGCGAACGAAGTTGGAGCTGGAGCATAGCAGCACGTCTATCATGAGACGGCCGTGACATACTCTCGATTTTTCTCGCACTATCCGTCTCGTTCTTATTAGAACACCTAGAAGTGCGAGAAAAATCGAGAATACGTCGCGGCCGTCTCATGATAGACGTGCAGCTTGGGCCGAAAATCTTACGAATGTCCGGTGTCCGGTGTCTGCCACGCCGTTACGTTGTCCGCTGGCCGGTATATAGTGGAAGGCGATTACGGCGTAGCCGCCCGCTAGGCGGGTTCCTGGCAATGGAAGTGTTAAACGTTTTTTGCCCCTTTCAGACAAAGAAAGAATGTCAAAAACAGATAGACAAACGAATTTTTAACCCCTATCAGTATGTATTTATATAACATGTGTCAATCTATGGCTTCGTAGCTCCCAAACGGCTGAAGCGAGTTGAATACGAAGTTTTAGTCGACAAAACTAACTTTTGACTGAAAAATCCGAGATCGCTTTAGCTATGTTTATTGTGTCGGAGTGTTTTAATTACTTTATTATCTAGTTATAGCTAAAATATGTCCGAGGAGCGTTTATGAATTTGGTCATTGTGTTTACCCTTTTAAGGACATGGTTGCTGTACCAATAATAAACGACCAACAATCAACGCTCGAGTCGAGAAACGCGGCAACCCTGAAATTGCTTCGCAGAATCTCGTCCCAGAACACTATCGTAATGTGCAACATAGCTACGCCGCTATATAAGAAGGTCCATATTACAGGCAGTATTACCGGGTAATATCGAGGAAATTATTGTTGCTTCAATTCTTGGTATCTCAAAAGGCATTACATTTGTTTGGTATCACATTGTTTCTCAAGGGAGCAAAATTATATATTTAAGGCGAGGGCGGTATATTGAATCCTGAGTTAAGCGAGGGAACCTAAAGTAGAATATTGAGCGTAACGACGGATTCAAGTGTTTACCCCCAAGATGGAAATATGCAATTAAAAACGTGAAGTCAACATATTCATACCTAAACAGTTAACGAGCACACTTTTTTTATTTCATTATTTATTTATTATCATCTTCTAAGACCTGGCCGCCCAGTAACACTCGCTCTCGTTTACTCCGATACAAATAGACAGTGTGCGCCGTATCCCGAATCCTCAAGGGCATTTTGGTGTTGACATCGTTTTAATCCTATGATAATACCCCTGACAGTACTGCTTTTCACACCTTCTAAGAGGAAAATTGAAATCTCTCAAGGGAACAATGATTAGTGAATATTGTGCACGCATATCTCCGTTGACAACTTGCTAGGACCAACAATCATCTGCATACATGACCGGTGCATCCCGTGTCGATAGGTCAGAAATAAAGTTAAATAAATTACGATTGACGACCTTTTTAGCCCAGTTGGTAGTGACTCTGCCTACGAAGCCGGAGGTCCCGGGTTCGAATCCCGGTAAGGGCATTCCTTTGTGTGATGAGCACGAATATTTGTTCCTGAGTCATGGATGTTTTCTATGTATTTAAGAATTTATTTATATAGAAGTATGTACATCGTCGTCTAGTACCCATAGTAGAAGCTTTGCTTAGTTTGGGACTAGGTCGTTTTGTGTAAGATTGTCCCCAAAATATTTATTTTAATTTATTATTTTATTAAATATCGCGTCAGGGATAGTTGTCACTATAATGTAAATTTACTTAGTATCTAAAATAACTACTAATGTAATTACTGTGGCCTTGGTGGGAAACTTCGGCTTTCGCGAACTGCCTTGACCACCGCTTTTTTTTATTTGAACAGAGTTGACCTACCTACCTCCCCTACACCTAAAGCGGGGATGTTTTTTTTTCTCGTTAAACCCACGGTGTAGGGTATCGTTGGGTAGCTCGTTCAAAAATATTATGGGTTTCCTAAAACCACTTTTCAAATCAGTAATTCGTAAGCGAGATATTGCGTTTTAAAGCCCTAATTTAGCCCCCGCCGGCTAAATGGCTACTACTGGGGATGTGAAAACATTCGTGGTAGTAGTACATATAACGAATTTAAAAGGAAAACTATCACGAACATGTAGGCATACGTAGTTACCGAGAAATAGTCGACCAACTTTGGAAAGACCAATTTTATTCCCTTTATTCCCAAAAGGGGTAGGCAGAGCACATGAAACGTATATTCCAGCGCCACTTTTAGCATAAATGGGGGTATACAAGATCGACAAAATGTGATATTGCAGTGATAGGTTGCTAGCCCATCGCCCACAACACACTGCAACCCTGGTGCCTTAGTCGATGTTTACGAAAACCACGGGAAGAAAGGGGGTGGTGAAATTCTAACCCGACACCACACGGGCGCAAAGTTTTAAACCGGCTTGAAGTAGGTATATTGGTTCAAGCGCGCCTATAAACTTTGAAGACTTCCCTCGGTTTCCCCAGGATCCCCAAATCGGTCTATGACGGTTGTCGATTAATCGGGGAACATTCATAAAAAATATTCTGACGAATTGAGAACCTCCTCCTTCTTTGAAGTCGGTTTAAAATAAAGAATGGACTAATAAAGCGTATGGTTACACACATGTTGGTCACATCACCGGCTGTAACAGTGTGTTCTAAGATGAGAAATGGCCACAGACACTCACATTATATATTAAAGAAATGAATCAAGAATTATGAGTGTAGGCTCTATATTACAAACAACAATTACCCGACAACACAACACCAATTATTACATTTACAATTATTATGAATTATTATGTGTGAAAATATTAATTTACCAGCGAACGAAAAAACATACAAGTCTAAGTAGCGCCGCAAAATGTCCCCATAGAATGGGTGCCATTGCCATTATGCGGCGATGAGGGCGTGGTGTCAAAACGATGCCAGGCAGCCTTTTAGTTCGAACATGCGCATACCGGGTTTCAGGTACGTGTTTTTTCGGTCGCTGCTAATTACCTCTCATCTAAATAAAAGCACAAAATATTACATGTGTTTAGGCATCATTTTCTTCAGCAACATCGCTGCGTCCATGTAATCTGCAGATGGCTGCAACAGTTCAATTAAAGGTTTCGTCTATACTAATATTATAAAGAAGAAAAGTCTGTGCGGTTGTCGCTTTGTTAGTTTGTATGCTCATATAGCCTAGCGGAGCCTTGTCGAGAACAATAACTCAGGTTAAGCAAAGATGGCAGCGGTCAGTCTTTGGCGGTCGCCTGATGTTTGAGTGGTTATTATAAATGAGCGCTTCCGTGCTTTGGAAGGCACGCTAAGCAGTTGATCCCGGCTGCTGCCTATGACCAAATACCATGCCAAAATAATGTATGCCATACGATTAGATAAAATAGTTTGTATGTTCTGGGTGATCTAGGGAACCGCTTATCCGATTTCGAAACTTCTTTCACCTGCGTGTAGAATGGAATTTCGGGATGGTTATAGATTATATTTTATCCCGCGGGTATGCCTGTGTTCGTTGCAATACGCGGACGAAGCCGCGAGGCAGCTAGTATTTGATAACCCGCTGATATGAGAAAATTGTTAAATCAGATAATGCGACAATGGAGTATGACGAAATATATTTTTTTAAATTTATGCTGAAACTTATTGTTGGTAAAATATGACTACTTAGTAGGAGGCCTTCTGTTGCTATAAAATGCGTTCGCCATGCATACTTTTATTTTCTCGACATATCCGCATTGTTTATACCCTTTGGTTAGGCTTCATTCTATTCAAATCACTTCGCTACGGTGACCTCCGTCACAACTGTATAATATGTAGCATATTTTTATTAACGTTTTATGCTTGTCAAATTATTCTCAGGTGGCAGGTGACTCTGATTTTATATTTTGAAATAGCAAATCGATTGCGTGACTTATGGACCCATATTACTAAATCAATAACCTAGCGCTTGTTTAAAAAGAAAAACAATTACGTAATAATCTGACAGTACAACGCAAGGAACTGACGAATAGGTATCTGACTTTATATCTAGATGAGCGCGTCGTAAAAAAATGTGCTTTATTATTGCTGCTGAACCATCGATGTACAAAATCCAGGTCATATTTGACTGAATTATTAAAGTAATTGTGCTCACCAGTACAGTGTTTGCTGGTGCTGTGGGTAGAGGAGGTTCTCCGCGGTCTGCCCTTATCATGGCGGCCGCCTTCTCACTCATATTCAGCAGTCCTGAAATAAAAGAAAGTCATCCTGACAGATTGGCTTCGAGTGCGTGGAAGCTAGCACACGAATCACATTGATATCTTATTCGATTGTACAATTATGTCTCAGGTTCGCCCCTGAATATGCTTAACACACTAGTTATAGGTAGAAACATCTTCGTCTTTACCGTATCTGACAAAGCGCCAAGAGTTGACAAAGTTAAGTGTCAGTCGCCATATAGCCCGGAGAAGTGGTGCCCGGTGGGACCACCGAGTTTTCGAGTAGTTACCACGTACCGAACGTGCAGCATTGGAAGGCCTGTTGGCCTCACATTAGGCCACCTTGTGGTCAATGTGTCCTGATGCGAGGTCGCGGGAGTCTGTTGGACGCGGGCAGTGCATGACCGATTGATGTAGCGTGCTTTGGGTAGTACTTAGGTTTCTTCTTTGATGCCCGGTCGTGTATGGTTATCTAAATTATTATTTACCTGGGTCCACTAAGGTCATCAAATAGATAAAGCTGCCAAACAGACCCATCAGGAAGCAGATGGGTATGACACAGTACAGAAGACACTTCATTCTCAATGCACTACACTTTGTGACGAGTTCACGGAAATGTACCAGTGTCTTATTATATCTTATGGAAGTCCTATGGAACTAAGTATTCTTATAGGAATCTCTTTTGTACAGTAAAAATCATGATAATCTCCTGTAGGTGCAAGGAAAGAAACGTCACTCAAAATAGATAGTTCGGATATTGACATGGTTATGGAGGTTATAATAGACTTGTAAGGCCTCTCCCAGACTGGAGCGGCCTGCGGTAACGGTCAATAGTAAAGACAGCTAATGACAAGTTAACTATGGTCCGACGCGGCCAGGCCGCGCCAGTGTGATGTGGGGTTAAGGCCTCTCACAGACTGGAACGGCCTGCAGTGGCGGTCAATAGTAAAGACAGCTAATGTCAAGTTTATTATGTTCCGCCGCGGCCAGGCCGCGCCAGTGAGATGTGGGGTTAATGCAGTCAACACACTGGCGCGGCCTGCGGTGGCGGACGATAGTAAATTTGACAGCTAATGTCAATTTTACTATTGTCCGCCGCGGCCAGACCGCGCCAGTGTGATGCAGGCTTTACTATCGACCGTCACCGCAGGCTGCGCCAATGTTTTCGATGTTTTTAAACTGTTATTCGCCAGTTTCGGCGAACTGTTTATTTCTATAAAAATACAATGTTACATTTCCAGCGATTACGCTTAGGTAATTTTAATATTTTAAATTGCGTGATCGAAATTTATAATTAGATTTAGTATAACGAAGATAACCTTAAGTGTAAGTTATCTATTAACATTTTCTTATATTTTGTATATGTTTTTGTCCAAACTCTTTTGCCATACGAATTGTTAGTAGATGGTGAGGGATCAAGCTTGCGCAAACTTGTAAATGTTACCATCTCTTGTTCTCTCGATCTGATTAAAAATGCTTCCGTAAAACATGCCACACACTGAGGCAGCCTGCGGTGGCGGACGATAGTAAATTTTACAGCTAATGAGTTTACTATTGACCGCAGCGGCCAGGCCGCGCTAGCCTGTGAGAGGCTTAAGAGTCCGCAGTAAGATCGGCCGAATTTCACCTTCCCATACAATCGTGGTTACGCTCTCATTTTAAAACTACGTGTTGGATTGTGACAAACCTTTGCATATACAATGACATGAGGTATATCTATGCCTGTAATTATTTATATGGTTCCAGTGTATAAAACAAACGAAATACAGCAAAAACAAGTTTTGTATGAAAACTTAAATTCGCTGTATTTTGTTACTATGGTATCTGAAGCTACATTAACTAAGTACAGACATAGATATATCTCATGTCATTGTATATGCAAAGTTTCGCCACAATCCAACACGTAGTTTTAAAATGAGAGCGTAACTACCTTTGTATAGAGAATCGAGCTGGCTGCGGACTCTTAATACAGTCGTGTTTTTGTTTAGGAAGACTGGAACAGAAAGGATGCTCCTCACCATATTTGCGAGGGTCGCGTAATTTCTTCAGGTTATGTATATTCATATGTTTCTTTTTGATCCTAGCCTTGCGGACTTTTAATGGAACTAATTTCTTTTACTGGCAAGGAGTACTCTTTGACAACAGCGGCGCTACCACGAACTTCGAAAGTCGAAGTTCGGGTATTTCCATCTCTATCGCACTCCCTAACTTGAGTGACCTGGATGCATGTATTACGGACTTTGACTTTCGAAGTTCGTGGTGGCGCCGCAGATGTTAGAAGTCATCGAATGTCACCGATGTAAACAAAGAGCTAGGAAGACGAAATACTTCGCCATTGTAAAATAAATTAAAATAAATATGTCGAAAGCAATCCATAGTGATGTCAGAAAGCTTATTTTGTATATAATTGAATATTTACAGCAGAAAAAGGTGCCGGATTGTCAAGTATGTAACCACAGAACACCTGTAACAATGTCTCGAAATTGGTTGTTGACATGACCATTACTGACTTTCTAAGTTGGGCAACCATTACTGATATTTTATAGTGCGGTCGTTGAGTACTGATTAAACTGGTTACTTTGGTTGGATTTAACTAGTCATTTAATTTCTTATTAAATATTGTAATAAAAATTTACGACGAATATAGAAAAAGGTCCTTTAGTCGAATACCCGACCGAACGTTTTATAATTGAGGTCGGCGGTCTTGAAAGCGACACATCAGAGTCGGAGCCTTCGGAATTACAATCTGAAAAATACTTAATACGTAATTGGAACCTTGGATGAATAGGTATTTATTATAAAGCATATAATTTTTACATTCAACAAACAACACAATGCCAATACACACTGTTCCGACTATTCATGATGTATGTATTGCCATATTTCATTCGATTTACAGCGACTCTACTACCTCAGAGTTTAAGTAGGGACTTGTAGGGTTAAATTGCTAATTCTGTAGTTAATTCATTCTTTTGCTGAATCTGACAAAGGCCCTCGAGGCTCGCATTTCTATTTCACAATATAATGACTTGCCTGCGAGTCCTACGACGTACAAAGATTATTACATTTTCTCTTGATCTTTTATATTTGTTATATCCCATGTCTTCCGATTTGATAAAAATATTAAAGCTTAATAAAATGGTTTATTTACTCAATTATTCCATAAATTAACATACAGTCAAGCTTGATTGACTTAATGAGTAGTTAATATAATGTGCAACCGGCAAATACGCTGGGTTTCCCGTACCGTGAGTTGTTTTTAAATATAGGTATTTTATGATTGAGTGCTGCGATTATCTGATTTAAAAAAGAATTACTCATAAAGAATTACAGTTCCTTTACATGAGAAATAAAAAATTAAATAAAATTTCCTGTAGTAAATTCTAAAAACTAAAAACTAAAGAGCAGACGGTGTTAATTTTAGACATAGTTAATTGTTGCAGTAAGAGTAGTGCAGTAAGAGTAGGTGCAGTAAGAGTAGGTGCAGTAAGAGTAGGTGCAGTAAGAGTAGGTGCAGTAAGAGTAGGTGCAGTAAGAGTAGGTGCAGTAAGAGTAGGTGCAGTAAGAGTAGGTGCAGTAAGAGTAGGTGCAGTAAGAGTAGGTGCAGTAAGAGTAGGTGCAGTAAGAGTAGGTGCAGTAAGGAAAAAGGAAGTGGATAGAGATATATTCTTTTTTCTTTATTCTTTTCCTATAACTACCATCTATAGTTTCCATAACTATCATCCTTGCTAAACATACTTTTATCGCAGGGCATACTAAAGTAAATATTGCAGGAGATACGAATAGAGACATGATGAAGAATATTTTATATCGAATTTAATACATCAAAAAAATGCTAATGGGTTGGCTAAAAAGTCCTGGCAAGAAATAAACATTTTTTTAGTATTTCTTACTGTCTCATCATCCTCTTAGCGTTATTCCCGGTTGTGCCCCTAAAGTAGCCCGGGGTCCGCTTTGTCACCTAATCCCAAGATTTGGCATAGGCACTAGTTTTACGAAAGTGACTGCCATCTGACCTTCCAACCCCGAGGGAAAATTAGACCTTATTGGGATTAGACCGGTTTCCTCACGATGTTTTCCTTCACCGAAAAGCTAACGGTAAATGTTACGTACATAAGTTCCGAAAAACTCATTGGTACGAGCCAGGGGATTCGAACCCACGACCGCCGCTTGACAGCCGCATGCCTGAACCACTAGGCTACCGTAGCTTTTATTTCGTACTATTATGTATAAAATAAGTACAAAATGTGTTTGCAAATTTTTGTTTTTTTTTTAAATTATGATTCGTGTTTTAGGTTTGCTAAAAAATTTAAATGTGAAAATACATTGGCAAAATATTTTTTAATGTATTATATTCGATATATACTTTTCACCCATTACACAGTTCGTAATAAACAGTTCAGTGCAGATCGTGCCTCTAGTCGTATCAGGCTCATAGTAATATCCTAGCTCTCGAGCGCTATCTGTGGTTTTGACAATAAGTGTTGCGAGCGCGCTCGAGCGCCCCTAGCCGCTAATCTATGTCAGGAAACCTGATCCGGTATCTAATGTGTGTTTTGAGTCTGCTTCTTTTTACGTCAACCATATGTGAATGTAGGACTAAGGCCTGAATCACACTGACACGGCCTGCGAGCTGCGGTGGCGGTCAATAGTAATTTTGACAGATATTGTTTGTAAGCTTGTGAGCTCTCGCAGACTGGCGCGGCCTGGCTGCGGCGGTCAATAGTAAAGTCGGTCGGTAGTAGTAGTAGTAGTAGAAGATCTGCTGTCAAATTAACCTACTAGGTATTGACATTATTGACCGCCACCGCAGGCCGCAGCAGTGAGTTGTAGGCATAAGCCTCCACACAACAATACGACACGACAGACTAATATCCCGCCATATTTGAAGAATGGCTCCTGAGCAGCTTATCTGTGCCATATTTTACTCCACGACTTTGCATTTCCTGCGAGATGAAATACAGTTCTGATTTTCTTCACTGCATTATTTTTATTAAAAGGAAATTTGAATACTCGCATTGGTTTAGGAGTAAATCCATTTTGTATATGGTTTTTAAATGTTTTTAAAAATGTTTCATATTATTTAGTGCTGGCGGTGAATAGGGAAATAAATGCGACGTAAATTTCATTTGCATCTGCAGCCGTACAAATTATATCGACGACCGCTTTAGCCTAGTTGGTAGTGACCCTGCCTACAAAGTAAGAGGTCTCGGGTTCGAATCCCGCTAAGGGCATTCATTTGCGTGATGAACACGAATATTTGTTCAGAGTCATGGATGTTTTCTATGTATTTAAGTATTTATTTATCTATTTAAGTATGTTTGTGGTCGTCTAGTACCCATAGTGCAAGCTTTGCTTAGTTTGGGACTAGGTCGATTTGTGTAAGATTGTCCCCTAATATTTAATAATATTTATTTAATTTAATATATTAGATACCCACGCAGCTTCACTCTTGTATTAGTATTTTAGGGTTCCGTACCTCAAAAGGAAAAAACGGCACCCTTATAGGATCACTTATTTGTTGTCCGTCTGTCTGTCTGTCTGTCAAGACCCTTTATGTTGGGATAACTTGCCTAACCTATACTTACATATTTAAGGATAACTTGCTAACCTGCTTACATATAAAAAGATAACGTGCCTAACCTACTTACATATTTAAGGATAACTTGCCTAACCTAGGTTACATCATCAAACGGTGGATTATTAACCCAATCAACAATCAGTTCCAAGGGGTAACAAAAAAATAACTGTCAACATTATTTTACATTTTAAATACCAAAAAACTTTGCAAATGTAAAAAAAACTCCTAAAACTAAGGCACTATTAATCAATGTGATGTAAGTGCCTAGTGCTCTGCCAAGATATTATATTGAATGAGTTACATGCTTCGATATCTTGATGTCAAATTTCATTACTTGGAGGTATATATATTTCCCAACCCAATATTTTTTAAACACTGGGATCGTTATAGAATAACTGCGGATATTCATAAAATGTTTGCTCCTTTTACAGGCCACACCCACTATAGGTTGCATCACATCTATATACCATCTATATTGTGGTTATGTGTAGGTACATAGAAGTTAGGAGTGCGACGTAATATAGTCAGCTTAGCATCTAGTAACCCGCTGAAGTTTGCAACTTAGTACTCAAGTTGTGCTGTCCTCGAGAGACTTCAACAATATAATTATTATCAACCATTAGGAATTCAAAAGAAAGTTTGCATTGCTAAGGGAATTCGGTACCTATTTTATTATTTTAGATGGCTGTTCGGTTAAGGTGTATAATGCCTGCGCCTGTCGCCTTGATCCTTGATCGGGGACTGTTGATTCGATTTATTTACAACTAACAGCTATATCTGCGCTAAGCGTTAATGCGGCTCACCCCGCCGTTCGCCCATCATGAAACTAGACCTCTACCTACGCTTGGTTAGTACGCATCGCGGTGTCAAGGTATATTTGTGGGTGAGCGTTGGGGTGAGCTTAAAACAAGTTACAGAATAGGGGGGCTGGTGGGCTATCCATCGCTTGTGATCCCGTTGGTAGCACTTAGCCTCAGCATACAGCATATGTGGACTAATTTGGAGATTTTTTTTGTTATAAACAATTATTTATTACGAGGCTATCAGCAATAGAACTAAGTATACCGATATGGAATGGCTTAACTTAAGTGAAACGTGGTCGCTCACCATGGGCCTCATTAGAAGGCACAAAGTCAGCCAAAGGGCAATGGAGAGGGCTATGCTGGGAGTTTCTTTGTATGGCCGTTGGGACGGAAATGCCGGAAATTAGGTTCTCGAGTGGCGACCACGTACCTGAAGGCGCAGCGTGGGTAGACCCACATGGTGGACAAATGAATGGTAGCGGGAATCTGCTGGATGCGGTTGACGGCCACTTAAGCACTCTTTGGGGGAGGCCTATGTTCAGCTTTGATGATATATATAATTTGACATACATTTTCAATCTGATTTAAATGTATTTCTTCCGCTCGCTTTTACGCACCCGTAAAGTAGCACGGTCGCCATTTTATCACTTATCGTTGTGGATAAGGCATCCGTCACTCTCGCACTCGCATACTTGTCAGAGCGTGATGGGCGTCTTTACCACAACGATAAGTGATAAAATGGCAACCATGCTACGCCCACTGAATAACGTTGTTAGAGCGAGCACACGAAACACAATGAAATCACATTAGTATGCGAAAGTTTTGGATCAGATTGACCATTCTAAAAGTTATTCGTCATAGCTCCATTAGTTGTTCTTAGCTTCCCTTGCTTAGCCCAATTAGTCGGTTGGATTATTAACAGCGGCGCCGGAACTGCTACCAAATATCTGAAGATGAACTCTAAACACAGCTGAGATTCAATTGGCTTTAAACTATCAAAGTTTATCGGCAAGAAGGCTCTGCCGTTACTTAGGCCTTAAAGATGGAAATGCCTTTCAAGTCGGTTGTTGGCATCAAATAAAATATCTATCACAAACAGTTTCATTTGGCGTTTGAAAGCCGTGAAAAGTTTTTTTATTTTCATCTCCCTTTATTTTAGAATTAAGGTTTAAAGGTGTTGTCTTCTTTCCCTCTCAATAAACCAGTAAGTTTAAGTGAAACAGTATATCAAACATGCACACATATTTTCGCCTTTATAATAATACAGAGATAGAGTGAATTCGCGATTTCCACCCACATCCAACAGTTAACTAGTAAGTTGATAGTAATAACGCAGCAGTTGGTAGCTCTAAATAGCGCTAACTCTGACTCGTAAAGTTTGATAGTGATAAAACACCTGTGTTGTGCTCTCCGTCGGTGCCTTACGGAGTCACATGCTAGGCGGGTTTGAGGAATGGGCATTCTAGAACTCGTCACTGCTACCGATTGTGGTCCAATTAATAACCTTGCATATGTTTTTTTACGGTGGCAAACGAGCATACGGCACTACTGATGATAAGCAATCACCGTCACCAATAGACGCTTGCGACACCAGAAGTATCACAAGCGCGTTGCCGACCTTTTATTGATTTGAGGATTCGCTATGTTGACAGCTGATAGCTATTATTCTGTCCCGTTAGGCAGGAGCATTATAGCACAAGATACATAACTTGAAAATGGGGTTAAAATTGTCAAGATAACACAACATCAAGAAAATCATTTACTTTCAAAACAAAGTTTACACCGACCTCAATTCATTACTCCGCCAAGCCACATGAACATTTCCACATTTCTTTTCCAATTTACATATTTCTTTTACAATTGGTATTTCATTAGTAAAGGTGATATTTCAACGGAATCATATCAGAATCGGTGACGTACTTATAGTTTTAAGAACATAATTGAGTTAATTAATAGAGAGAATTAATTTTTTGAAGACGTTTAAAAAGGTGAATGATCATAACGCTGAAACTCATAAAATAACAATTTTGATAAGTGACACAGGAGCAGTAACCATGACTAGCAACAAATAAAAGTTAATATGACCCATTTTCAAAATTATTTCTTACATGAAAACTCTTAAATTGCAGAATGGCCAGAAAGTTATCCCACCTGGGTGTCACTACCGTTAACGTACTCCTGTCAATCATATAATTTGTAAATGTCACTAATGTCAGCATAGAAGTTTTTATGGAGGGAGGGGTCATTTTTCTCTACCGTCAGCTGTTACCTATTAAAACCTCGTTTTTAATAAAAACTGATCAGTCATTGAACTCACCTGATCTTAGCGAAGACAGAGACGTAGCCCACTGGTTCACTAATAGCCTAATCACGCTTGCTTTGAAGGCATAATGTTTGCCAAAGATTTTTTCTAATTTAGTAAACCCCATTCTTAGCTAACGCACCGTGACCGACTTTTTATAAAACTGTCTTTGGAATTTGAATCTTCTACCCTGGACGGTAGATTAGTTAGATTTGCTTTTTAAATGGACTACTTTAAAACAATCCCACGTAATTATACTTACTCGTCTGGTTTTACTGATGAAACCTTTACCAGGTTTTACCCCAACGCAGCCAGCAAGTAACATGCATGAGTTAGCACTTAATCGCACAACTTTACCGTCGCGTCTTTGAACAGTTGCGTCGTTATGGCACAGCGCGCTCTGTTATGAGCCAGTTACTGCAGTCCTGATCTGAATAGTGGTACACAACATTCATTATCATCTTCATCGTTATCATATCAACGGAATGTCCTTCAACTCCGGACATTAGGCCTCCCCAGAGCCCCAGAGTGCCACAATGACCGGGCCTGCACCACCCGCATCCAGCGGACTCCCGCAAGGTTGCTGGACGTAGGACTCTCCAATTACACGCCATTGAGCACAAATTGAAGGCAAGAAGGGCAGAGGAAAGCCTAGGCCTAGGCTAAGCCTATATTTTAGCCAAGTAAAGGATAAACGATGGCGAACGATGCGATGGCGCAGCGTGGGTAGGCTCCCCACAAGGTGGACTGATGACCTGGTAAAGGTCGCGGGAGTCTGCTGGATGCGAGTGGCGCAGGACCGGTCATTGTGGCACTCTTTGGGGGAGGCCTATGTCCAGCAGTGGACGTCTTTCGGCTGATATGATGATGATGATGATGATGATGATGATGATGATGATGAAAGGATAAAGCTGACGTCGAGTCGTATGAGGAAGTCAAGAGGCTGCCAATGGACAGTGAAAAGTGGCGGTTACTTCACCGACAAGAGCAAGGCTCTTAAGCAATGATGGTAATAATGAGCACGATCCACGGTTAATCTTATCTAGCTCTTACCAGCCAAACTGTAGCTGTGTATATTAGCACTTTACTCTAACCCGATGCTAAAATAGAGAATGTCTCAAATCAGTTATTTGTCGGCCGGCCCCAAGTACAGCTACGTTGAGCGAGGCTAGCGAAATACCGCGCGGGAAATAAAGCACCCGTCTCTTTTTACAAGACTGCCCAACGAAAAGGAGTATAATGATCTTAAGTGCTAAACAAGGCTAATAGCGAAAAGTCGGACTGACATATAATGTATCAAATAAACTGTGATATAATATTAGTTAAAGTTATACCTAGGTAAAGACCGAACTTGCAATAACATGCTGTCAGTTCACATCGGAAGTTAGTGCGGAATTTAGATTGTGCCTTGCATGTACTAGTTTCTAATATCGCAGAAGTTAGAGAATAGTTTGAATACAATGAGGATTTATAAAATCAGTGTGATACGAGTATTCAACACAAAATCGAATGACGCTTTAGTCAAAGATCGCGATTTCAAATACTGCATTGCCAAAATTCTGGCTTTGATTGTCTATCCAAAAACCCATTATTGGATTTCGAGGTAGTAGAAACCATATTCCGAAAGAGGTCATTTACTTTTTGTTCTAAAATAGTAATAACGTTTCAATCGAAAATGAGAATTATGACAAAGAGTTAAGGTGGTCAATTGTGTGCTTTTGCAAGGGTGACCGCACATGTGTATGCTAAACAATCGGCCTTGAGGTCTATCCGATTTCACTCGTTGATATGGCTTTAGTATGATATTTGCTGCCCGCGCTAGATGCTACACTTATATTTAGCGTGGCGTTAACCAGAATGGTGGAAAACAAGCATACGGTCTCCTTGGTGATAAGTAATCATACACCGTAGCTTATGAACGTTGCCGAACCTTTATTCATTTAAGAATTCGTAGTGTCGACAGCTAGCAATGCTCTTACTTTCAACACAGCGCATACTTGGGAGCTCTGACAACTATATATATAGTTGAGATTTTCTGAACTGGACTGATCTTCATATCTTCAGAACAATAGCATTCAAGACTGTGGTCGGACGCGTGCCATGTTTTGCAAGAAAAAGGTTAGCGCCACATAAAATGTTCATCGTATAATGAACTGTATCGTCTTATTAAAATATATATATATATAAAAATAAGGGTACCAGGTACAAGGCGCTGTGTGTGATATTTTTCTCGTAGCTAATTTGGAATCTATTGTAAAAGGAGATAGGGTTCATTATTCAATGAACATTTTACGTGGCGGTAACATTTTTTTACAAAGGAAAAAAGGCAAACAAAGGCTATTCATGAGCTCAGTACAATGGCAAATAATTTAAACTATACCTACTCACCACCAGAAACTCTATACCTACAGATTGTGTAGAGGTGTTGTTATGGCTGCTCCAAAATCCAAATATAAGAGAAATTACATTCTGCTGTGCCCTATCACTAAGTCTAGGCTCCAGTGTCAGAACTAAAGCGAGCAACAAATGTCATGCTAATCTAAAACCACATCCACAAAGTGAAATAGACACACCTCCGGTTCGGAAATGGGTCGGAATCTGCAAGAGAATGATCACTGATACGGGGTCTGTATGTATTCAGGTTTACGTCGTCTGTTCCAGATGCTAGTCAGCATTCGCTGTTTATGCAGAACTCGAAATATCTGCGGTTATGTCCGTCGTTTGCAATTGAAATTCTAGGCTTTAGTTTTTAAAAAAACTGTTTCAACTTGGTAACAAAATATGCGAGTATTTGCTGTAGCCTTTTTGCTATAGCATCGTTATTGCATTAGATTGCTTTTCGCTTTCCACATTTAGATTTTTACAGATGAAGTTTGCAAGGAAAATCACAGCATGCCATCACAAAACCAGGTATAAAATCTACTTTTGCTGAACACAAACTGAAACTATTGACAACCGGGTTACAATTTCCATTTCTCGCTTCAATAGCAAAATCAAGGCAGATCGTTACAAGACTCGCAAGTTGCGCGGTTGAGATGCATTGTAAATTCGGCCCTAGTACAAGCTAGTGAGCGTGCAAAATCGAAGGTAAATTATATTAATCTGATCGATGTCACCTTTTGATATACTTACCTACCCGCAAATTGACTTTGCATAGGTCATGAAGATTTTCAGGGTCGGCAAAGAGCCCATGCATAATCTTGTAAAATGATGTAGTTACCTAATTAAGATAATAGTTATAAGGCAGGCTCCTTAACTCTAAAAATCGTTTAAATTTAAGATTAGTAGTTAAGACTGTGCTTTAACCCCTATTGTTTTATTGAAATAAACAGTTAAAGTTTTCTTTTCTATTAAATATTATCACGATTCGTCTCGTCGACCAAATATTCAGCATCATGAACTGATTTTAAAGCGAGGCAATAGGATTTTTAACGTTTGTACTGAAATCAAAGGATGTCCAACTGGGGAAGTACCTCCGCCTTGCAGAAGACCACAGCCGTAATAACACTACTACTTGCTCTGTAGTAGTGTTGTGTTCCTGGAGGTGAGCAAGGTCGCCAGAGCTCCCGAGGATGCGTTGTGTGGAGCGAGGGAATTGGTTCCTTCAGGTGTCAACACGGCGAATCCTCAAACATATCAAGGGTCGGCAACGCCCGTAACTCCCTTGGAGTTGCATGCGTCTATAGGCTGCGTTGTCCGCTTACCATCAGGCGGGCCGTACGCTTGTTTGCCACCGTCGTTGTATAAAAAAAAATGTCGAAATGTTATGGCGCGTATTTTATTTTATTTATTTAAGGAACAGTTGCAACTTACAAACTAAGCATATCTTATCATCACATGCGTTTACACAAAATTCATATTTGCAAGTTAACAACATAGTATTCATGTATTATCATGACGCTATTCTCTGAGTCTATGAAACCAGTACTTATATTTGCTTTAACCAACCACGAAAACCAGGAGGTAGTTATACCGATCACGAATACACGGAAAGGACCGAAGCGATAGCGGTTAATTTGGGGATAGACTCAATGATCGTTAAGCAAGTTGGTCACGAGCTTTTGCGTACTTTACAAATTTGCGTCATGTATCCTGATAGGTGGTACAAAGATGATTAAGTAAGGTAAATGTTCGAGTGCTCGACGCTATACTAGTATATGGCATATACACTCTATGTCAAAGTGACATGGCTTAAATTCGAATGAAGAAAAATCCTCTTAGTTAGAATTTAACCCATATTACTTCGACATAGAGTGCCCATGCCATATACTAGTACGGCGTCGAGCACTCGGACGTTTACCTTACATACGACTAAACAAGGCAAGCAAAGAGTAAAATTCAATGTTTTGAAACCTAAGATCATTTTTTTTAAGTAGAGGTGCCATTATCCCAAATATCCCATAGGTGATAAATTATTTCTAGAAACTAGTAGTCGCTTTAAAATGCGGTTTGCTGATCCGTCTTTAACCTTAAGTAATGTTATGACCTTTGTTTGAATGTGCATTCACCAGAGATGTGCATAGTTGCGTTTCCGTATTATAGTCCAGTAAATGAACTGACAACTCGTATGGAAAAAATGTCAATTTTGGAAATAATTTATAATAGCTTACTTTTTATGTGTAACGGATATATTATCAATTAAATAGTTACCCAGCGACAAAATCCGACAAAATTTCAGACATCAAAAAAATGATAAATTAACTAACTTCTGAAAAGTCAGAAAAAATATTAATATATATTTTTGTCTTTATTTTGGTTTATTTACATTTGCTCTATAATATTCAAGATAAATCGTATAAAAAAAGACAATGCATGCTTCATTGAAATCTACATAATTACTTCCGGGTGGAAAGTTTGTCGGATTCTTGAATATATCATCTTAGAATAACATTTTCAAATGAAATCAACAAAAAAAACGCTATTATAAATTAATGTTTTTCAAAACCGTATTTTGCCTGGAGTATTACTCATATATACTGTTAAGCATGCGGGGTGCCACATATAACACATATAATAATTATACATGGAAACACGTCCTTCTGACTGTAAATAATCCTTTCATTCCCGTTTTTTGAACTTTCTAAACTAGGTACGCTATTCAAACATGGATTTCTAACCGTATTAGTCGCATATGACTGCTCGTAGAGCACCATTCAAGTCTGATGTAAGCGTGGTACGTGCAGCACGCACATGCTAGCACCATGGATTTATCAATAGTGGAATACGTACGCTGTTCAAAAAACGGGACAAATATTGTACAGTAAAAGAAAGCGCATATCAAAGGTTCTCTTTACTCCAGGAAAAATACGGTTTTGAAAAACATTAATTTACAATAGCGTTTTTTTTGTCGATTTTATTTTATAATGTTATTCTAAGATGATTCAAGAAACCGACAAACTTTCGACTCGGAAGTAATTATTATATAGATCTAATGGAAGCATGCATTGTCTTTTTTTGTATGATTTATCTCGAATATCATAGAAAATGTAAATTAACCAAAATAAAAACAAAAATATTTATTCATATTTTTTCTGACTTTTCAGAAGTTAGTTAATTTTTATTTGATGTCTGAAATTTTGTCGGATTCTGTCGCTGGATAACTATTTAGTTGATAATATATCCGTTACACAGAAAAAATACGCTATTATTATTTCCAAAATTGTAATTTTTTCCATACAAGTTGTCAGTTCATTGACTGGACTACTTTGAGTCCATCGGGAATAAAAACTGTCATATTTGTATTTCGCTTTATAAATGCAACGAAGTATTTGCTGGTAGGTGCTGATATATTTTCATGCATTAATGGCGCAATGTGTTCATGTTTTAAAAGTTTGAAAGAAGGGTCTGCTTCCAAGAGGTTATACTTCTTTATTGTGGTCGTGGTCTTACACAGATACCTGCAGGAGGATAATATTAAAGTTATGTAACATATTTTTTGATACAAGCATTTATAGTCGACTGTACTTTTTTACACAGTCTTGAACTAGAGAGCCCTAAACTCAACGGGTTTATCTTGTGCAGTTAAGGAATCAGGACTGGTCATCAGCCAAATTCAAATGTTTCAAGTGCCTTGCTTTTCCAACGGGCTTCCGTGTAGCGCTGTGGTATTTGTTTTATATTTTACTAGCTGATGCCCGCGGCTTCGCCCGCGTGGTTATAGGAAAATGTAACATATTGAATTTTCCCGCTGGAAAAAGTAGCCTATGTCACTCTTCAGCTTCTAAACTATCTCCATACAAAAAATCACATCAATACGACGCTCCGTTGCGACGTGAAAGAAGGACAAACAAACACACACACTTTCGCATTTTTAATATTATTAAGGATTAAGTATCGCGCTCTCGTTTTGATATACTAAAAATACTTACTTAATGTACTTCTAAAAATGTTTTACATGCTGCTTAAAGGATGTGAAGCGTATAATATGAATATACCTTCATTTCCTAGCTCCATGAGTTCCATGACTGGCACCTCGGCACTTAGTCCAGTGCAACGAGTCAGGGGCATAAATCAGCGCCATCTTTCGAGAGCGCTCTAAGGCGAGGCGCAGGTGTCGGCGACGAGGAAGTAATACGGTGGGATTATTGGATAAACGGTTACTCTTCTGATACTTTGTTTTGAGGACGTTTTGGAAATTGCAAATATTGTACCAGTTTTGTTGCAGCGTAATAACGACGATGGTCCTCGGTCCCAGGTTCCTATATAAAAAACAAGATGGGTCAATGGAATGAAAGTCAAATGTTAGTGGAAGAGAGTTGCATTTGTTTCGTTTAGATTTTAGGACACTATTTTCCGAAGCATTTTGTTCAATTTCCATTATTTATATTTTAGTTTGCGGCCTTAGGAGGATAGAAAGTTTCGAGCATACTTTATGATGAAGATTAAGTAAACAACGTTATTACTTATTAACAATAATGTTGTTCACACTAGGGATCATCTGTGAACAACATCTGCATCTCCCTCGCACTTTCCAGTAAAAAATATTCCTTATTCATACTGTACAAAAATATAATAAATATGTAATTATTTAAAGAAACATAAGCATTAATATCAGACCAAAGGCGTAACATCAGCGGGCGTAGCATGGTTGCCATTTTATCGTTGTGTATTTTGATCTATTGTGTGACATGTATATTCTTTAACCTTTTATTGTGTACAATAAAATGCTTACATACATACCTCTACATAAATAAGACACCCGTAACGTTCTGACAGTGACACATATGCGAATTCGAGAATACGCCCGCTGAATATAACGCTGTTACCCTTTTAAGGCTTGTACACCCGCTAAAGTCCTTGAGCGTATGGGCGGAGCCTCGACCCTCTCCCCGCGCAAGTCGCACAACCCGCCGTCGTTTATTAAGCGTTACATAGATTAAGTTAGGTAAGATTACAAACGCGTCATCGCGCATCGTTACCAATGCAAGGGTGGACGTGGGTGGGTGACATTCGTCATGCTTAATTGAAACGTGATATTTGTCATACATAAATTACATAATTAATTAAATTCAAAAATTATGTACCTATATCCTACTAGTATAATACTATTTACTTACGATTAGTGTAGTTCCGTCAGCACGGCTAGCACGAGACGGCCGCGACATACTCTCGATTTTTCTCGCACTATCGGTCTCTCTCTTATTAGAACATTAGGAAAGAGAGGTATAGTGTGAGAAAAATCGAGAGTATGTCGCGGCCGTCTCGTGCTAGCCGTGCTAGTGAAAATGAAATTCGTTCGAATAACTCTCATTGTCGCTCGAACTAGCAAGCGCGACAGAGAGGGAGATACACGAACGAAGTTCGGTTTCGTTTCGCGGTAGGCCCTCAGCACGCCTAGCACTAGACGGCCGCGACATACTTTCGATTTTTCTCGCACTATACATCTGTTACTAAATATTCTAATAAGAGAGAGACGGATAGTGCGAAAAAAATATAAGGGTAATAATAATAATCCATACCTACTGTTGCCCTTAGGCCATTTTTAATGTCGCTATTAATAGGGGCCCATCTAGCAGTTAGCGAGTCACCGTCTGCCAGAGATAAAATGTGAAACAGTTTTATTGGGCTTATTTCCCATCTTGAACTAAAAAACAAAATCTAAACTATACCTACGTAACCGTTAATTCGGTACAAACGCCAACACAGTTAACTGACCATCCTGTATTTATACAAGATCCTTATTACAATGCACATAAAGTGCACGGATGGTCAGTCAGCTGTCTTGTCTATAGTACCTACTACTTTACAAACCACGAAATAGATTGTCCACTCTATGCAACAAAATTATCTGTCACTAAAAACTAAACTATACGCAAATGTTTATTAGTTACCTACTATACGAATCACAAAACGGATTGTCCACTCTATGCAACAAATATAGTCCACAATTTCCACAAATATTTAAAAATTTCGGCGCAGCGCAAATTGACACAGGTCCGTCATGCAACGTGTCTCGTGTACTGACCGTATGGACGAAAACGGGGAGGCGTAGGAACATTGGCGGAATATTTCAGAAAACGAGGTAAACTTTGAAGAAAATTAAGAAGAAATATTGTATGAAGAAAGTTATAAAATTTCATATTATTCTGATAAAAAATGGAGCAGTAAATGGAACTTGTAACCATGAAAAAATAAGGGTGACTTTAGATTTTATTTTCTCTAATTTTTATCGTTAAAATGGATTTCTACGAAAACTATGACCCGTCGTATATCTTGCAGATTATGATATATTTTTTCCGACGGCAAAAATGTAACGTTATAATGTATAATACGGTTATAAAACAACTAATTTTCACGAAAATTTCGAATGTGCAGCCTTAATTGTTGAAACGGTTCTAGAGCCTTTGAGTCGACGGGGAAACTTCTGAGGGCCATTGAGAGTCAGACGCAGAAAGTTATTGTGATCAGTGTTGCTAGAGTACCCAGTATTGTAATAGTTAATGAGACTCAAATGAAAAAACATCTATTTTTTTCTGACTGCTTTTTACAAACATACTTATGTCCCTTCCACGATACAAAGGCATCTAACAACACCTCACATGTTTCAGTCCGTTAAGCCGATTGAGCTCAAGAACATGCCTAATACGTACATGAAGAATCGAAGGAACCTGCACTTGCCTTATACACTGCGTAAAATTACGGAATTCCAAAAACCACTTTTATGAAAAAAAAATCTAAAACATACGACGAAATTGTTCAGGAGGGTTAGTACAAACGACAACACTGTTAACTGACCATCCTGTGTTTATATAGAACCTTATTACAATGCACTTAAGGTGCACTGGTGCAATGGTCAGTTAGCTGTGTTGTCGATAGTACTACTCGATTTTTTCGCTGGCTCTTTTATAAAAAGCCTTAGAGGTGGTTCTCCGACCATATAAAATGTTTTTTGACATTCGCAGATTAACGGCGTGATAATTATTTTAAGAAACTTATGTAACACACTCATAAATTGGCTATCCATTTGCGCGAAATTCCCCCTTTCCTAGAATAAACTTGTATAAACTATAATAATTTGAGAAATTCGTTTGTCACGTGACACTGGGAAAACGATTACAAATTATTCCAGTATATATAAGTTTTTTCTCGGAAATGGGGAATTTCGCGCAAATGGAAAGCCAATTTATGAAAGATTGTTATATACGTTTCTTAAAGTATCACGCCGTTAATATGCGAATGTCATAAAACGTTTTGTATGTTCGGCGAACCACCTTAATAGCCAACATTTTGCACATCTATTTGACTTTAAATGATCCTCGTGATCATAGAAACGAGCGCAAAGCAAACTGAATTCTGCTCAGCAATCCCATGACGACCCGCGAGTTGCGTCGCGGCGACATAGGCTATCCGTCTCTTTCTACGCATTGTAATTGGAAAAAGACGGATAGTCTTTCTCGCCGCGACACAGCTTGCACGCTATCTTGTGATACCCGTGCTGATTCGGTTTAGAAGCGACACAAACAAATAGACCTTCATAATACCACATAATCAAAGTTGAGTAGCGCTGCGTTCAAGCTTGGAACTGGCGAAAGTTTAAGGCGCGAACATTCGCAGGTACTCTATAAAAGAAATCTTTGTCACGTCACTGCCCAGTGATGCTTGGAAGCCTGCGAGCAGGCACTCAGGTTCCTTTTAAATCTTATTTCAATTATTTTTTTAACCAATGTCAGTGGCATACGAAGCGTAATTTTTAGTAAAGCTTTGATAGATAATGTATATAGATATCGATAAACTCATTAAAGCTAGAAATTAATAGAGAATGTCTCGTGTTGCTTTCCGTTCAAATGTATTTCGGGCTACATTGCTTAACTTAACAAGTGGGATAAAATGATTTCTCAAAAAACCCAACCGCTTTTTTGGCAAATATATTGCCTATCACTCCCACGAATACGGGGAATAAAAACACCTCGTATGCCAAGATACGGGGAATCCAAAAACACCTCGTATGCCAAAATCCATCAAGTCGTTTGGACTGCAGCCCGTGAAATAGATTTTTCTTGTCCACATATCATCATCAGTCATCATCCTCCTAGCGTTATTCCCGGTTGTGGCCCATTAGTGTTAGCTACCATATAAAGGAGCCCGGGGTCCGCTTTGACACCTAATCCCAAGATTTGGCAAAGGTACTAGTTTTACAAAAGCGAATGCCATCATCCATTCGGGAGGCTACGCCACATCTTTTCGTCCATTTTCCGCAGTGTCTCAAGACAAGTCTTTGACCAGTGTGTGTTGCCAGTGATGACGTATGGCACGGAAAAGTGGTCGCTTACTATGGGCCTCATAAGAAGGCTCAAAGTCACCCAAAGGGCAATGGAGAGGGCTATGTTGGGAGTTTCTCTGCGCGATCGCATCAGAAATGAGGCTATCCGCAGCAGAACCAAGGTAACCGAGCGATTCGGAGGGCTATATAGCCCTCCGAATCGCTAAACTTAAGTGGCAGTGGGCGGGGCACATTGCACGTAGAACCGATGGCCGTTGGGGCGGAAAGGTTCTTGAGTGGCGACCACGTACCGGAAGGCGCAGCGTGGGTAGGCCCCCCTCAAGGTGGACTGATGGCCTGGTAAAGGTCGCGGGAGTCCGCTGGATGCGGGTGGCGCAGGACCGGTCATTGTAGCACTCTTTGGGGGAGGCCTATGTCCAGCAGTGGACGTCTTTCGGCTGATATGATGATCTAACCCAGAGGGTAAACGAGACTTATTGGGATTAGACCGGTTTCCTCACGATGTTTTACTTCACTGAAAAGCTGACGGTAAATATTCCGTACATTAAGTTCCGAAAAACTTATTGGTACGAGCCGGGAATCGAACTCACGACCACCGCTTGACAGCCGCATGCTTGAACCACTAGCCTACGGTTGCTTCTTGTTCACATACATACGCTCGAAAAACATAAGCTTCCTGCGGAAGTCAGGTATAGTATGCTTAATGCACCAAATTGTATCAAAGCACCAATTTTTAAGTATTTGTTAATTAATATTCGGAAACGGCTCTCTTAAACATTACAATGGTAGTCATAATAAATAGGAAAAAAGTAAAAACCTGATCTAGTTAAGTTTCATTATGGACAATTTTATATACATTGGAATTCCAAAGCTACCGTCTGAAAGACATTATAATTTGTCTGAATCGAAAATATTATATAATATATATAAAAAATATAATTGCTCAAAATTTGGTCGCCCTTTTCCTCTAGGTCAAAACAAAAAGTGTACAGAATGACCAAACTTTGTCAACAGCATATTTGTTTTGGATAAACACGATTTGTTTCGGATCACTGCTACCGTATTAAAATAACTATCGACTGCTTGATCGAGGAAGGCAATATCTTATTAGGTTTTATATTGGAATATAATTTGCGATGGGTCTAAAAAAATGGCCCAATAAACATGATGTTGAAGAGCATAGATTTAGAAATAAAATTTATTTCATGTTAAAAACTTACATCATAGATTTATATATTTATACCCTTATGTATAAACGTCAACCTACCGAATCTTCTGTCTGTCACTTTGCCACTGGTGAAAGTGCGAAAACGCCAAAATAAATTTTAGCTATCGGTAATTTATATTAGTCTATTTTTGTTGTTTTAATGTTTGTCTCACAAACTTTTCCTTAGTACCTATGAAAAGCAAAAAACACACTACAACGTCAACATGATTAGTTGTATGCCGCAATAAATTCAAGTTCAGCGACATGTATGTGTGTCTAAAGTGTTTGTCATATACATACCTACAGTCCTAAATCCAGATCTAGGTTCGCCCACCTGACCCACACCGTCACCGGCGCAGACGCCGGTCGGACCGGTCCTCCCCCCGCACCCGCTGCGCGATCACTCCGCGCAGTAAGAATCCGCATCTCACAAAAACTCAAGTATTTAAGTGTTTGTTTTGACGATGTGATTGCTGTGTAGTGATAGTGCTGTTGGGGATGTCGTCGGAATATGCTACCTGTGCGCAATGCCGAGGTTGGTGATTTTATTCTGTTTCCAATGTTCTGTTTCCGTGGGCCCTTTTTTATTGTTGGGGTCGATTAACTGTTTTTGTTGCAATTTGGTCCCGAACCGTAATCGTTAGTCAGGCGGTATTAAAGAAAGTAATATACAGAGTGTGATAAAAATGCTTTCTAACAAAATAAACACATATTAAGAAGCATGAACAAAATCCTTAAGAGGCCATTGACTTCTCAATGTCGCATTCCTTTTAAAAAACGTTATATCGGTGAGACACTGTCACTCTTGATAGCACATGTTTTTTTCTGGGTTTTTTTTAACCATTAACATGTTTATACAAAGGTACATAAACAACGTGCCTAGTACATAAACATATAACATTGGGATTACATTTAGAGTAAAAAATAAGGATTCGGCTGATATAAAATAAATGAAAATAGGTAACTGATACAATGTGTTAATATAATTCCCCATGAATATAATGTATTTATTTAACTTAAAAAAATAATCTTCATGAACATAACATAACAACTAAAAAAGGAAGAAAAGAAGATTGTTTTTTAAGATTATTTTGTGTTCTTGTTTCCAATTCGTCATAAATTGACAAACATGTGCATGTAGGTACTCTAACTCGGTTATTAGTTGTTGTTATTTACCTCTCAGAGAAAATTAGGCAAACGTTTTGGGTAGTAGTCAACTCTTTTGTTTTACGTTTTCAAGGTGGCGTTTCAATGATCTTATTTTTTATCAATTTTTTTTGTGGATCCCTTTTTTTGTAGACTAGTTTTCATATATTGCCAATAGACTGTTTGGGGGATCTTTTAACCCCCTGTCGGCTTTAGGGGTATTTTTATTTCTTTACATTCTTTCTAAGTTGGACCCCGAAGGCCCTCAACTTATTGCCGAGGGTATTTTTGTAACACCCTGTAGTACGAAAAGGTACTTTAAATGATCAGACAGGAAAAAACATCTGATTTTTATTGCACTTTGCTGTATTCTGATTTATCCTATTTCTAAAATTGAAAATTTCGCACAAACTAAAGCCAAGCGCGACACGTTGTTATCAGGCTGAAACAACAAGCATTGTTAGTGCCAAATGTGGTCTGGTAACACACACAATTTAGCTAATTTACCCGATTGGTGTGACTGGTTGCAATTTGAATTGAACAGTGGCGATAATCAGCTATCGATTCGTTTTCGAGGAATTTACTTCACTGGAGTTTGGACAGAAAATAGTAAAGTACAGTTTTGTTTCACAAATGCGGGTTCTTAATGACGTGGATACCCTCTGCGTGACCAAAGCGTTTTCCAAAAATACTGCATAATATATAAACTTTTGTTGTCCAGTATTTGTTTTTTTTTCTTACTCGGAATCGTTTTTGACAATTCTTATGGGCTGTTTACAATTTGATTAGTGATTAGTGTGAGCTCATGCATTTGCTGCAAGTGCGAGTAGCTTTTGCATGGACTCGCACTAATCACTAATCAATGTGTAAGCAGGCCCTTATACAAGATAAAGTTGTCGTTAACCTTTCAAGTCGACTCTCTATAGAACGTTCTCATTTTGAAACGACATATTGGAATAACATGAAATCGTTTATAATCATACTATTAGAATAGGGATGATGACTAAAAATTTTTTAATCAGTCATTCGAACCAGTTTTTGGAGCGGAACAAATGTTTATATGGGAGCAACTACAATTAAAGAACATATTATATTATATACCCAAAAAATTGAGACAAAGATTGACCTCGCTGGCGGCAGCGCAAAACGCTTCATACTGATAGACACAAAGGTATGACGTCACAACTGTCATTTTTACCAATCGAATCGTTGGATGCAAAATCACGTAAATTGTTGTTTCGGTCGCGAAATACTGCGTTTAAGTACATAGTTGTCATACAATTGCATTTCTATAAAAAAAATCTTTATTACGATAATTTGATGGTTTACTATACATTTAGCATCACTACGTTATCAATTTGAACATGAAGCACCATGGCTATTATAATGGAAAAAGACATGAAGCCATGAGAGATGAGATTTGATTGAGAAATGCGACCTGTAGACACACGAAAGAATTTTAGCCCAAGCTGAAACAGATAACGTCGTTCGCTTCACTCGCTCGGTCAATTAAAAGGTATGTGTGCAAAATTGCAACTTGCCCTGAACGTTTTCAGACTGAATTTCCACTTTTTCCACTTACCAGGTACACATGTACTGACATAATGTCCCTGTTCTACTTCGATATATTCTTATTAGATCTATTCATCTGCTTACACATTTTATATTGGATTTGTTTGAATTTTTTAATCAATTTTATTATCTTTTATTATTTTTTCCTCTCCACTTTGTATGGAAAACGTTTCAATCGCTCTTTTTTTATAGAAACAGAAAGTAGTTTCCTACCTAGATATGGCTGATCCCATTCTATATACAAAATTTCGTGTTATTCTAGAATAACGTGCCTAGCATGTCGTTTTAAACTGAGAACCACGTTTACGTACGTTTGTATGGAGAGTCAAGCGTCCTCTTGGATAAGGATGAGTAGTAGCACCAGAGCTGTGCGAGGTTACTCACCGACTCGCTACCTCGCCCAATCATGGGCTGTTGTTCGCTACGCGCTAATGCGGCTCACCCCGCCGGTCACCCGTCACTTAACTAGACCTCTACCTACGCTTAGTTACTACGCATCGCGGTGTCAATATATATTTGTGGGTGAGCTTAAAACAAATTACGGAATAGGGGGGCTGGTGGATACTTACCCTTAGTCCCGTTTATTGGAAAGAATGTGTGAGAAACGTGAACCTTTTTATCACTGTGCGGGTAAGGTAAAACAAGAGGTTTGTATGATTCCTGACATCTAAAGCAGTTATAATAATTATGCACACAAAAGTAAAATTGTAAAACTGCATTTCAAGTTGATACAATTTTAATGGAACAGCAACAATAGTACCCCCGGTCGAGACGTATTCGTCTCGGTCAACTTTAAATTACTTCATGTTTTCGCTTCAATATTAAAGCAGCTTGTGACTTCAGCAATTTAAATTTCGCTGCAGTTAATTTTGTGAATTAAATTTAACTTTTATTCGTGTTCCGATACATAGAATATATGTTGTAGTTTACCAGATCTATTGTAAATTTTATAGGACTGGACTAACATGGTAACATTTATTTCTGCTTAATCAACATTTACGGTTACATTTGTGAAGATTATTCTAATTTCTCAAATTATGCTCATCTCAATCTTAGCAAATGACTTTACTGCACCATTGGGGCCGGTTTTTACCAAATGATCTGAAACAAAAAAGTATTATAGACTAAACGTAGTGTGTAAGTGCCAGAAATTCTGAGCAATGCCCAAACATTATTCTGACCTTTGAATTGAGAATTACGTACATACATACGTACATTCACGCCTTCATTCCCAAAAGGGGTAGACAGAGGACGTGAAACTTATGTTCCAGCGCCACTTTTAGCTTTTTTGTTTTTTGTCGAGTATTATACGTTTAGGTATATAAAAATAAATCATAAGACACGTAGAGTCTAAAAACGAGATTAAAAAATGAGTTCGATTTATTTTTTGTTCGATTAAAATCTGTCTTGAAATTAAACTGTGAAAGTTATTTCTTTCGTGAGTGATATTTCTCTAGAGCCTAATGGGATTAAATCAATTAAGGAAGAACAAA
Organism: Epinotia bilunana; assembly: GCA_947049275.1. Taxonomy (NCBI): domain Eukaryota; kingdom Metazoa; phylum Arthropoda; class Insecta; order Lepidoptera; family Tortricidae; genus Epinotia; species Epinotia bilunana. The sequence goes on from OX346257.1 coordinate 22,462,760, forward strand.
TCAATGAATTAGTATATATTTGCGCTATTTTTTCTTTTGGGTTATATTTGTAAGTAATAGAAAGATCTCTCAGGGATCGAAGTACAATGAGAATTGTTTAGATGACATATTCATGCAACTGATAGCCCGATGCAGTACATGTCAGTTTGACAGGCGTGACGCCACATATTGTCATAGAACATATAATACAATACTTTCAACGTGTATATAGGTCATTGTATTTTTACAGAACCCTGATCATCTCATTTTCCAACCCAGGGCATAGCCTTTTTCAACTGACTGGCCAATTTTACTGCTAGACGTTCTCCAACCACCTTAAAATATCGAGTTTAACGACCTTTTTATATACAATGGTTAAAATGCGTTATATTATTTTAGTAGTAAATATTGTAGCATTAGAAAGGTCCAAAATGTTTACATAAATGAACAAAATTAAGGCATTCAGTTTAAACTGAATTTATTTCGCTCCTTAGCAGTTTTAGTTATCTTAACTTGCATTCAGTATTCACAGAAAAGTATAAAATATCCAACGTTTTTAATACCTCTATATTTAAATGAATTCATTTGAATTTCAGCAGCAATAAGCTTTCTACAGTAATATTTAATTTAAGCTAAATCATTCAAAAAAACATTTGTGATTGATTGCGGTATTGAGAGTATTAGCATGAATTATTTGAAGGGCTTAAGGCACTTGTCCCACCGCCGGCGAGTAGCGAGTACTCTCATAGTAATTCTTACTCGCTTTTACTCGCTTCAGCAAGTAGCATGTAGTAACACACGCTTACTTAATATGGAAGCGCGTCAAAATGCGATCAGTCAAGTTACCACCACTAGGAGTCAATCTGGCATATAGTCCAGTAACTTTATCCTCGTACATCCAGACTTTTTTCAGACTTAATTATGATGTTGGCCCAATGAATAATCCAAGTTAAAATAACCTCGAGCGCCGAACACAACTTTATCAAAAATCGAAAATACCGCCAAATATTTTATTATAATTTAAGTTTTATAACCTCAAGTCTAGTCTCATATTGTAGCTAATTTAAAAATGTCCTATAGGGTTTTCGCTGTATTTTTGATTTTTAACATAAGGCTGGTTTCCACTTTGATTAGTGCGAGTGCGGGTGCGTAGTGCAGGTGATTAGTGACTAGGTGTGGACAGCGACTGATTAGTGCAAGTGATTAGTTGGCTGTGTAGTAAAGTGAATAGAAGCGCGTTCTATTTTTTTGCGAGTGGACTGCGAGTAGCCACGCCCCGCGCGCCCTCCCTCCCCCTTACTCGCAGCGTGCCTGTCACTAAACACGTGTGGACACTACTCGCACTACACACCTGCACTCGCACTAATCACCTGCACTCGCAGTGAATTGGACACTACTCGCACTACACACCTGCACTCGCACTAATCAAAGTGGAAACCAGGCTATAGTTGCGTTCGCTTTGTGTTACCCACGGAATAGGTACCTAAAGTTTGTACTTGATTTGAAGGTATGGTGTCATTGAACCCCGCTGTATGCCCAATAAAGCCCGTGTGGGACGAAAACGACAGACTGCCTCTATAACATTATAAAAAAACACACACAAAAACACACAATTAAGCCCTATAAATATTTGAAAAGGTGACTTTGATCCGACGCTACTTGCAAAATCCCAATCTAATTAAATATTTATAATTCCATACAATAGAATAAACATTTTTTCATGACATCAACATATACAGGAACAAACACAAACGTTAGACTATGTGTTAGCGAAAGCTGTAGCTTTCCCAGTGCCCACGCTCTCCCAGAGCGAGTTGGAGACTTTAAACTTCAAAGGCACCGTCTAATTTCTTCGCAGTTTCTTTCATGATGTGTTACATTTAACATAGTAAGTATACTCATAACATACGAATATATATTAATAGGCAAAGGCATGGTTGTTCACTATTCAAACGAAATCTTCGCCAATAATCTGGCGCTAATTTATCCCTTGCCCAACAATTAACATTTAAATTGAATTTGTGATTAATATATTCACATTAAATACACACGTTTGTGCAAATCATGTTGAAAATTTAATCTAATTGTGGTTTTAGGTTAATTGTTTTCAGAACACCGTATTAGTGTATGACTGAAATAACAATTGTATAAAAAACGTAATTACGAGGGTCATGCCAAAAGAAGTTAGATACTCCATGGTCATTTGATTGATACTGGCAAGTTATACACCATTGTAAAGGCAGGTTATTTGCTATAATATATATATAAATTAAAAATGGAACACTCGGAAAATCTAAGTATTCTTTTTTTTAATATTTTATTTCTGGTTGAATTTGTGGGGAATTTCCGACAACAATGGAGCTCAGTCGACGTGATTTTCGTGTTATGATTTATTATGACTTTAAAAAAGGTTTAAAACTCAAGTGTTTTGAACTTTTAGTCACGACTTTTGGTGAGTGCGTGTTCACGTGCAACTGTTTTTAATTGGTTTGCTGAATTTAAAAGAGGATGGGGGAGCTTTGAGGATGAGGTGAAGACAGGACGGCCGCCAACCGCAGTCACTCAAGAAAATGTGCAAGCTGTGGAAAATAATATTCGTTCGAACCGACGAATTACATATTATGTACTCTTAGAGCTCGAGCGTGGACTGGGCATTGGATCAGCAGCATTGCAAACTATCATTCATGATCAACTGTTCCTTCATAAGCGTTGTTCAAGATGGGTGCCGCACAAACTCACTGATTTGCAGAAAGACCGTCGGGTGGATTGGTGCAAATTTATGATAAATAAATTCAACGCTGGCGAGTAAAAAAAAATGAGCCGACTCCAGCAAAATGTCGCCGAGCACGAAGTGCACAGAAACAAATGGTTGCCTCATTTTTCTGCAAGACGGGTCATATTGCTACGATAGTACTAAAAGATCAAAGGATAGTTAATTCAGAATGGTATGTGACAGTTTGTGCCACAAGAGTATTGTCAGCTTGGTGTGACAAGCGGCCGAAGTCAGGAACCCAGCACCTGCTCTGGCATCACGACAACGCTGCCCGCACACTTCTGGTAGAACACTTGACTATTTCAATTCAAAAAACGTTACTATTCTGCCCCACCCGCCATATTCCTCTGATTTAGTACCATCAGATTTTTACCTTTTTCAAAAATTAAAGAAAAATTAAAAGGAAAGCGATTTGAGACCAAAGAAGAAGCCCAGGGGACCGATTTTTGACTTTCGAGCGCTCGACTCTATCACTCGAAAAGTGTCAAAAATTATGAAATGCTATTTTGAAATGACGATAGAAAATTTAAAAACGTGCGGTATTCATCACTCGTATTCAATTATATCGGTAGAAAGTAAGTGCCTGTGATTATGACACTACAATAGCATTTACTTTTATTTACTTTTCGAGCGATCGAAAGTCGAAAATCGGCCCTCTGGCTGCGTATAATTATGAAATTACGGAGGTGTCTAAAGAAGAGTATTTTCCAAGTGGTTTAGACGGATGGAAAAGTGTATACGTGTTTACGGTGAATACTTCAAAAATATAGATAACTGTAATAAAGAATATACTCTGTTACTTTTGAGTATCTAATTTATTTTGGCATGACCCTCGTACGAGCTCAAATTTAAAATAAATATTGCTTACTGTAGCATGTTCCTGATAAAAATGTAAATATTTTAGGACCAAAATCAAACAGCGCAGTATATGGGTACCTATAGATTGGTATTGTAGGATATAAAGTCGTTGGAAATATACAATGAAAACAGTTCCATTTGAGTATTATTTGCAAATAAATATTAGATTTTCAAATAGGACGCCGAGCGAGGTTTAGAATTACAATTAAGACATATTTAATTTCGAAACCATTTCATAGAAGTCGAACGTAGTTACTTTGCGCGCTCCGACATAATTATACAATTACATACCTTTGTTATTTGGTATTCAAGGATAATATTAAACTGGTAGGAAAACATCACGTACCTAGTTTGTACGATTTATTAACTTATTAAACGAATAGTATACTTCAATTAAATAAAATGAAGGCTTTTTGATTTCCTCAGTATTTTATATACCGGAAATTTGAATGTACCTACTTATAAATTACGTGGTACTCATAAATTGTTCGAAGGATTTTCATTTACTTTCAGTTCAATTTTCCAGTCTAAATACTTTAATGATATTTAAAAGATAAATGTTTAAATAGCGGACTCAAAACAACAATGTGTTCTCATCACAAGCATACCATTACCGGGTTTCGAACCTGGGACCACCAGCTTCGTTGACAAGATCACTAGCAACAGGGCTAAAATGGTTGTCTTTGCCCGACCTGATTGCTATATAGCGAACGTCCCCGTATACCCGAAGTCCGCTTACAAAAAAACTTTTTTAACTACATCCTCACAGCTTTTAACTCTTTTCAATATTAGTATATTGTACCGACTAAGTATTGAAAAATACAAATTGAGCGGCTTGATTTTGTAGTCGATGTCGGGTCACAGAGTAGACAGACAATCAGAGTCGTCTCAATAAAAAAAAAAAACTTACACTTCTTGGCTTAGCAGGCACTGTGGGGCTTAATTCGATTAATTGTTTTCGCATTTTAATATTTTCCATGCGTTCGATATGCGTGCCGAGCTAATAACGTTATTGTAGGCAGCAGCGATCCGCCGACGGTGCGGTGATGTGAAGACACATACATTCTAGTTATTGACATTTTATTTAAACGACTCCTAAAACAAGCACATAATTTACAAGTACGCTATTTACAAAATAGAGAGAAAACATTAACATGTATTAATGAGGTATACAAAAATAAAATAATTGCGTAAATCTTTTAAACGCAAATCGACACAACCTGGTATGAAAAAAAAATCAATAATATAAAAAAAGACTCGCGTTGGCACTCAATATATTGTCAGTCAACAAAAAATAGTAGATATATCAGGTTAGTAGGTACAAAAATCATCTCTGTTTTCTAAAACACACACGGCAGCAATGCTAGGTATACACGCGTTACGTTACACTTAGGTACATTGGCTAGGGCTCGTGCAAAGGGAGAGTTCTCGTTTGCCACGAAAAACTCTCCTGAGTAAATCAGCGCACGCTAAACGGCCGGTCGGGCGACCTATGTTGCGTTTTAAAGACAGTGCTAAACGGGACATGGCATCCCGCACCCCACATAGCACCCAACAACCTGGGAAGGACATTTCCAAGATCGAGACCAATGGAGGGAGACCCTACGTGGATCGAAACCAGTCGCTGGTGGAAGACGATAGAGTTTATGCCCGGTTCACATTACTTCAGTCCAGTAATCCAGCGGGCTAATCCAGTCCAGTGCTGCACGGGATCATAGCGTCTACATTATTCCAGTCTCTCAAGAGTTGTTGGATTGGTAACACATTGTGACAATGATTTGAAAGAAACTCAAAAATTTATTAAAAACTGCTCATTTACTACTGTTACAAGAAGTAAGTGATTTAGTAGAACTAAAACGAGGCAATCGGGTTTGGATGAGAAATTGGATAAGCGAAAGAAACACAAAAGGAGGCTCGACAATGCTTTTGCGACAGCTGGCGTCAGAAGATCCCTCAGAATACAGATTGGCAATGAGAATGACTCAACCAGATTTTAAAGAGTTTGGTCCTCATTCAATTTCATTATTAATTCAATTATGGAACTTATCCCCAAAAACAACGTTCCATCTAGCACTGGATTGCAACTGGAATAGCTGTCTACACTATTCCAGTGGCGCTGGATTGGGTGAGCTGGAATGAAAAAGTAGACGGTCTCTCCAGTCACTGGACTGGAATGCTCACTGGAATGGGTACATTCCAGTGCATTCCAGTGTCAATTCACATTAATCCAGTAGCATTCCAGCACTGGATTGGATTGCTGGACTGGAATGCTACTGGAATAATGTGAACCGGGCATTAGTTCGATCTCTTATCCTAAGATAGGCGTGAATTAAGACACCAACGCCCGACTCTGCCTCTTTCATTTCCGGGCAGGACATTTAATCGCTCCCATGTCGGCCTTACTAGCTACGTACGTAAGTGCCGCAATGTATTTATAAGTCCAATGATGATGACGAGGTAAGAAAAGACATACATTGTGATTCGAAGGTTTTTTTTGAATTTCGAAGGTTGCTAAGGAGTGGTGCAAGTTTGCCCAGTGCACAGTGCCGACCATAGTGACTATATCAAGCTTGTCCGCTATCACCCCAGCGGGCGTAGCACGGTTGCCATTTTATCACTTATCGTTGTGGATAAGGCATCCGTCACTCTCGCACTCGCATACTTGTCAGAGCGTGATGGGCGTCTTTACCACAACGATAAGTGATAAAATGGCAACCATCCTACGCCCACAGGATGCTGTTCGTACTGTCGCGCTCTGCGGAGTATCGTAGTGCCGCTTCAATGTGGCGTTGAAACCGTCTACTTAGCATAGCTGTTTTATGCTGTGTTAAACTGTGTGTATCAAAGCAGGGTAATGAAGCTGCCTTGGGCGAAATACACTGGTACTGTTAACGATGCTCTACTGTGTTTACTGCGTGGCGTCTCGTAGCGGGAATAGAGAAACTAGGACTAAAATATTTATACCAGTATGATATATACGTATAACGTTTCTCATCAATTAAACTTAAAACATAAAAATAAACATTAATAAACAGGTTGATAATTATTCATCTACGTACAGAAAGTGCCTGGGAATCGTGATAAGTTGGTTGGAGCCAAAAAGTTATGCTGACATTGAAAAGCTAACTTTTTAAAAATACAACGACGGTGGCAAACAAGCGTACGGCCCGCCTGATGGTAAGCGGACACCGCAGCCTATAGACGCATGCAACTCCAAAGGAGTAATATTTTTTTTCTGTTCTCTGATTATCGGCAATCAGTCCGAAGACTATAAGTCGATGTGTGCATTAGTACGGCCTGGCAATTCGAGTGTGCTCTCCAGCGAGAGCATCTCCTCATTTTTTTCAAGTCTGAGGCTACTCTCTATTTTGTAGCTCCAGGATGTTATGTCGTTTCAGTCGCCTTGTGTGGTTCTGGACGCTCAGTTGTTGTGCTAATTTATTGGGGTGGTTAATTAGTCGCTGCTTGTATTTCAAGGAAATGTCTCGGAGCTCTTCCTTTACTGTGCCTATTGACAGATGTTCATGCAGTTCAGTGTTAGTAATATACCATGGTACATTTGCTATTGATCTCAGGATCTTATTTTGTAATCGTTGTATGATGTTAATGTTTGAGTCACTAGCGCAGCCCCACAATTGCACGCCATACATCCATATCGGTTTTAGTACAGCCTTATAGATAAGTAGTTTGTTGTCCATTGACAATTTAGCATTTCTTCCCAACATCCAGTATAGGTTTTTGTGTTTGAGTGCGATTTCGTTCCTTTTGTTTTTTATATGATTTTTCCAGGTCATGCGTCGATCGAGGTGCATTCCCAAGTATCTTACGCAGTCGGTGTGTGGTAGCGTGTTATCTCCGAGTTTAACCGACGGGCAGTTTCCCTGGCGAAGTGTGAACGTTACTTGGGTGGATTTTGCGGCACTTGCTTTTATTTTCCAAAGGAGTAACATGGGCGTTGCCGACCCTTGATATGTTTGAGGATTCGCCGTGTTGACAGCTGAAATAACAAATTCCCTCGCTCTCAACACAACGCATCCTCGGGAGCTCTGGCGACTTTGCTCACCTCCAGGAACACAACACTACTACAGACCAAGTAGTAGTGTTATTATGACTGTGGCCTTCTGCAAGGCGGAGGTACTACTTCCCCAGTTGGGCTGCTCTAAATTCGAGCGGGATAAAATTTCGCTGTGCCCTATCTCACTAAAAAACGACATATATAGCTAACTAAACATCATTAACGTACAGCTGTTATTGGCCTCCTATTATACAAGGAAACATACGTAAATTATATATTTACAGCTGTTGTTATGCTAAATACCAATAAATAAATAAATAACCCTTGAAATTCTATATCTCTCTTCTTTAGTCGTACACTCTTGACAGAGGGTCATGTCACGGTCGACAAAGGTCGTAAAAGACCTTATCATGATCATGACTATCGTGGGAAAATAGTGCAGTGGTTCCCGTTGCCTTCTGCACCAGCACTTTTATAGGGTGTATTTGGTCCCCAAGGTTTCTGACGCCTCTTCCGTACAGGTTACCCCGTCGGGTGTGAATGGTTATACCGCCATTGCTCGGTCGCCAGAGCCCCGTTGGTTTTCTAGCAGGGAGCACCACGGGAACCAGTTGGTCGCCACCGCCATCCGGCGCGTGCAGGTGGGGTTGACACTGTTGACAGTAAGGTCGGTGTAGGTGGTATTCCGATCTCCCCTTACTCCCCAAAATCAAATTAAAAGTGTCAAACGCGTGATTTCTTAGCGACTTTTTAATGGATTTGGTAAGGAATCTAATTAGTGCTTATGTATATTATTTAAAGGTCCATTATCGTCAGTGAAAGTAATTCATCATGTAAGGCGGAAGTTCTTTGATTAAAACTTGCGCTGAACGGAACGAAGAGTTGTGAAATGATGAGGTGTGGCGCGGTGTCGGCGGACACAAGGTTTTGATGGGCTTGTGAGCTATCTCTTGCTGGTTTTGGAAGCATGGATGGTATGTTATAGATAGTAAATGATAGTTTATTTGACTATTTGACAGATCGACAGACAAGACTTATGATATAAAAGTGCCCTCAAATCGGGTCATCCAAGTTACTATACCACAGACACTGACAGACACACATGTTAAAATGGCTGCATGTAAATTAAGGATTAGCTGTATTGAGGGCATTATGATGGCTTAATCAAAATCATAAAGTATATTTAATTCAATGGTTGATGTAACTGGTGACCGAAGAGCATTGCAATTCAGCGAGAAAATGCCGCCAGCATGCCTCGAGGGCCTTTTTTAGATTAAACTTAGATTTAATTTAATTTAGTTAATGTTAATTATCATCTTGTACAAAATGCTTTATATAAAATGCTTTTCAATTAAAAAATAACTGCTTTCTCTATAAAAATGGTTGTCGCTATTTGTATCTAGAACGGAAAACTTTTGGTTAGGCTTTGTCTAGTGAGTTGGCAACTAGACGTACTGGGCTGTTATTCGCTACGCGATAATGCGGCTCACACCGCCGGTCACCCGTCACGAAACTAGACCTCTACCTACGCTTAGTTACTTCGCATTGCGGTGTCAAGATATATTTGTGGGTGAGCGTTGAGGTGAGCTTAAAACAAGTTACAGAATAGGGGGGCTGTTAGAAATATATTAAGTCGCCGGTATCCAAACTTGGTTAGCGGTCGGCCATAGGCAACTACTGAGTATGGGAATACTCAGTAGTTGCCTATGGCCGATGGATTGGGAAATCCACTAATATTTTGCACCGCTACAACTAGCGCCCTACTAAAACTATTTTAGTTGATTTAAACGAAGTTTGCGGATTTGATGGCGACGGTCTTTGCAGCTCTTTAAGCCTTACCGATAGAAGTGCACTTATTAAATCGCGTATGCTACTTTTAGATAAAATATTGGTTTTAGGCAACAAAGTCTTCTACTAAAAGCATGGTACAAACTACAGACATATAGTTTGGTACCAAAAATCTTCAATTTGATACTTACCCCATCCGTTAAATAGTGTGTTGCACTCACACACACTTAGCTTTACACGGTTACGCAAGACCGACTTTACTAAAACGGTAATGCACATGTAGTAAAAAAAATCTTGTTTTATAAATATAATCTGATCTCTAGAGATCTTGTAAATCTCCCTCCAATACTTTTTGATGGGATTCAGATTGATTACTCGATGCAAGTGAAAAATCTTGGGATCATTATGGATCGCTCTTTGTCTTGGGTGCCTCAAGTGACTGAAGTGAGCAGGAAGGTATTTGCTGCAGTGGGGTCTCTCAGGCGGCTTCGCAATTTTCTGCCTACTGCAACTAAAATTGCGCTTGCACAAACTTTACTTCTTCTTATTCTTGATTACGCTGATGTATCCTATCTCGACCTTTCTGAGGAGTAGCTTAATAAGCTTGAGCGTCTCCAAAATGTCTGCATTCGGTTCATATTTTGGTTACGCAAATATGACCACGTTTCTAGTTTCCGTTCCAAACTCAAGTGGCTCCCTATCCGTTATTGCCGTAACTCTCACATTATTTCGCATCTGTTTAGTGTTCTTTTTAACCCTGCAACTCCCCGCTATCTCAAAGAGCAATTTAGTTATTTGAATTCTGTTAGATCTTCTAACAATTAACTGTGCCTTTGTCATCTTCCAAATTTTACAGTAGTTCGTTCACCTTTAAGGCTATTCGACTGTGGAACTCTCTCCCTCTTCATATAAGACAAGCGAAATCTATCAGCAACTTCAAATCTCTTCTTAAAGAACATTATTCGTCTTTCCCCTAACCCTGATTGTCTTACTATTATTATTATTGGCTGACTGTTTATGTATTATATATTTTTATTTGTGTTATTTGTATATATGTATGATTGTGTATGTATGTTTATATAGAGCTATTTATGTACGTGCATTTATATAATTATTTTGATTTTTGGCTTATTTATAATCTCTGCACCACCTACTACATAATCTAGTTTTATCTCTTTCTCCGATACCCAAAGGTTGTCTGGAAGAGATCGCTCTTCAGCGATAAAACCGCCTGTTGTCTACCTTTACCTACATGTTCTTGTATTGTTTTTCTTATTAACTGCTTTGTTTGTGTGAGGTGTGCAATAAAGAGTATTTGTATTGTATTGTATAATTGGATAAATAGGAAAATTTCAATGGTCCAACATAATTCGCAGTAACTTTACTAGAAATGCTTACTTACGGGTTTGGGTTACGCGACAGTGTAAAAGTTTGCATGGAGAGGGTTTCACGTTTCTCTGCGGCTGACTGTTATAGCAAGATTACTTGGAATAAAAAATATATTGTATTTTTTTACTTAATTTTTTTGCTTTTTATAATTTGATCATAAGAGTCCGCAGTAAGCTCAATTCCCCATAAAAACTTAGTTACGCTCTCATTTTAAAACTACGTGTTGGATTGTGACGAAACTTTTCATATACAATGATATGAGGTATATCTATGTCTGTAATTAGTTTATGTAGCTTCAGATACCGTAGTAAAAAAAATACAGCGAATTGAAGTTTATCATACAAAACTTGTTTTTTTTTATAAACTGGAACCATATAAACTAATTACAGGCATAGATATACTTCATGTCATTGTATATGCAAAGTTTTGTCACAATCCAACACGTAGTTTTAAAATGAGAGCGTAACTACGTTTGTATGGGAAGGTGAAATTCGGCCGAGCTTACTGCGAACTAGAATTTCATCTAAGCAAAACTAGAGCCGCATGCCGAGTGAACAGCGGGCCAAGATCGCCACTGAATGGCAGCCCGACAGCTCGTAACGGAGACGAGCGAGAGACGAGCAAGACTCCTTTTTTAAAAGAATGGCCAGAGTCTGCACGGAATCGGGAACACTGGAAAAAGTGTGGGGAGGCCTTTGCCCAGCAATAGGACACTACAGGTTCCAATAATAATAATAATAATAGTATTACATCACATTAAACTTCGTCTCCAAAGGGCCTCTACGTGTTGGATCTATATCCCTACGCACGCCTTCCGGGCTTTTCAGGGGCAATTTCACGGGCGAACCCCGGTCATATGACCGGGGTTCGCCCGTGACATTCTATCGGAGATACATAATAATAAGCAAAAATAAGACAAACTCTTCGTTGATGTGAAAAAAGTTAAGACAGGTTGACTGGACGAGGAAGTCGAGTGTCGGACGTTCAGCTTCGTAGGCAACGCCACTACCCACTAGGCTAACTGGTCTTCTACCGTTAAACTAACAGAGGCTCTAGTATAAGTTTTAACGAAACAAAACTTTACGATCGCGTTTGCGTTTTACCCTCAATTTGTATGCGATTTGACAGCTAAACGCAAACGCGGTCGTAACGTTTTGTTTCGGTAAAATTTATACTAGAGCCTCTGTATAACTACTTAGTAAAATAACAAGGTTGTGGGCAAAGGGGTTATGATTGATTATTGGGTGCGGCTGACGCCAATTGACGATGTTGGTTCAGGAGTTCTCATATCTCGCTTCGCTGGCCTCGGCTGCTGTATTCGAAAACGAGTTAACGTCAAATGCAAGTTAACTCTTTTGCACCTTATTCCATTGTAATAAGGTGGAAAACTGGTAACTTATGTCTGCTGTGGAATATACACCTATTACGCTGTAGGTTTGCGAAAACATAATGTTTTCTGAAGAACATCATGTGCTGCGACTTGTCTCGTAATATTGCCGATGGCATAGGAATAACAATGAATTAGGTTCTAGTTCTACGATTACAGCTTTTGGATTAATATTAGATTTACTGTCATTCGCCACAAATCGAAAATTGGCAACACGAAACGACCATTTTGTAACTATACTAAAAGTAATATTATCAAAAGTGAATTTGTTGAAAATTTAATTATGACTATTTTTTGTGGCCAATTTTTTTCTTGTTCAAATTTAATCTTGCCCAAGTGAAAATACATGCAAAGTGAATGTTGTTCAATGTTCAATTTTTATTATGAAAATCGTCTATTTATTTCGACCTATGTCAATTTTGCTTTTAGGACGTATTGAAATTTTAGCTTTATTCAGGCAGGACAATGTTACATGTCGAGGATTTTCAAATTGTCATTATTCAGATTTGACCAATAGTTTCGAGTTGTCAATTTTAATAGATAATCCAGATATCTTGCATCATTGGCCACCACCTCGCTTTTTGCCAATGTCTTGAGAGCTCCTTATACGGCATTACATTAACCTCCTCTTTGCCTTGATTCATAAAACTCGTTTTGGTCTCTCCTTGTTCATCTTTCATTTAATTACTTTTTTCATGCAACTGTCATTTTGTATCAGGTGCCCCGACATATTCCATCTTCTGTTTAAATGCGTATGGGTCTTCAATCAGATTAAAAGAAGGGTGGTGAAGCATTTCGGCTCTCAGGATTTCTCGAGAATGTAACTTGGTGAATGCTATGCATGATATGGCTGTTTCTCACAAACTTTTAATTTATTTTTTAAATTCGTTTTAGTCTTGTTTGCATGTTATTTTATTATATATTTTATTTTATTTTATTTTAATTTTGATCCCATGGTAATACGTGTAGTTTACTTGTTTTTTGTATTTTTTTGTATATTCTTAGATCATAAAATAAGATGTGGTTACCTATAGTTAGATGAACATCAACCAATAATGTTACCTAAGCTATATATTACACTGTATGATGTATTTGACTGTTGGTGATCCTAAATAAATTAAATAAATAAATCTTCATTTGTTTTTATACTTACGGACCCCGGGCTTTAGCTTTTAGGGTACCACCGAGAAAACCCATGGAGGATGGTGAAATTTCTTGAAGTTTTTCACGAATACAGATTATAATCCAATTCTACCCGGGCATACTTAACTCGTCGTTCCGAATTCGAGTCGACCCAGCTTCTAACTTCTTGAAAAACCACACTAAAAATCCCACCTTACCAAGTTGTGGTAAAGTTGGTTTCGCCCTGGCAAAGCGGAATGCAAATCAAACTCGCCACTTGGACTGCCGAGGGTTTGATTCATATCTCCGCTATTGTTTTGTCAGCTCCAAATCGAAGTTATTGAAGCGTAGTTTGTTCGTAACTAGCTTAGACTTAATCTGCGGCTAGGCTTTGGAAGCAGTTAGAATAACATTATTTGTTAGAAAGGCTCGCCATTAAATCTGAATTAAAGCAAGATTAATGTTACCGCAAGGGGTTTCCAAACTTATTTCTTTGACGTCCACTTTAGGCGTAATAATTAACTATTCGAATTTAAAGGCTGGTTGCACTGACATACATTTACAGTCCGATAAACGTTAAATATGGCGCCGGCAGCTGTCATTCCATAGGAACTTGTCAAAATTTCCATACATTCAGATTTTAACGAACACCGCTCTTACGATTACAGACGGTTTGGTATGCAAAAGTAGATGATCATTTTAGTACCTGAGTCACTTTCACTACTTAGACGAGTTTGACGCATCCCAACAGTCGTATTATTGTTACGTTAAGTGCGACAAAGTACTAAAATGATCATCTATATTTGCTGTTGACTTGGAGCCCACTCTAAATCGGTTACCTGCAATTATTTTGTCAAAAGTCTGATTATTAGAACGGATACTCTTTGTACTAATTAGGATTTCATTTCTTATAATGCCCCTAAATGAGCCCGGGGTCCGCTTTGACACCTAATCCCAAGATTTGGCATAGGCACTAGTTTTACGAAAGCAACTGCCCTCTGACCTTCCAACCCAGAGGGAAAGCTAGGCCGGTTTCCATACGATGTTTTCCTTGACCTGAACCACTAGGCTACCGTAGCTCTCTTTTTATTATTTTGACGACTTTGACGCATCCCAATTTTCGCAGTATTGTTACGTTAAGGGGTTTTTCTCTCAACTGCACTAGCATAATAGATGAATCTGAGGATGCAGACAAAACAATATCAGCATGGTTGTCACAGGACGGCCCGGGAGCTATGTCGCGGCGACATGCACTCTCCGTTTCTTTCTAAGCGTTCTATTTAGCAAGAAACGGATACTCTATCTCACCGCGACAAAAGCTCGCAGCCCGTCATATCGGTTACCATAAGCCGTGCAGTAGCCCGCAGTGCAGATTACGGGCTACGCACGGAATGGTCGTTGCATTCGTTTTGCGCACGCTTCTGACATAAGTAGGGTTGGCGCTCGTGGCACCACAATTGTTACAATCCAATTCAAATGCAATCACACAGTTGGATATACTCATTACTTCATTAGCAGAGGGGTAACCACGTAACGTTTCCAACGCGCGTTAGGACAGTATAACTGTCATTTTTTCCATACAATTTAGGTTTAACTAACGTAACTAGGGTTGCCACCCCTAATTTAATATAAAGTATTGTACTCTATTTTAGCTGTGTGTACTTTATGTTTTACGAAACACATAAAGTACGTCAAAATATTTCATTTACGACCTTTATTCATGAATGATATTTTTTTAAACGAAACGCAAATTTTAGAAATTTCGAGTCTATATTGAACAGTAAAATACATTTCAGAATGCACGCAACCTTAATATACGCTTCTTACTTGACAAGTCGACGCTTGACATTGACAGGTGTCAATAAAGTTTTCGTTGGCGGTTTAAGTTAAGTTGGCGCACGTTTATGTTGGCGGCTAAATGCTAAGTGTAAAAGTTTTGCGTTGAATTGTTCGTTTTCTTTTAATCTTGTGTCTTAACTTTGATAATGACAACTGGTTAGCCGTCATAACTCATAAGTCACCTTGACTTAAATTCGGCATTATCCTTTCAACAGATTTTCAAAATAGTTGAAATGTTGAAAATGCAATCTTTAGATATGGATTGCCTTTACAAAGAAGTAATCATTCTAAATAATGCGAGGGAAAAAATGTACAACAGTAGTTTTAAGGATTCCTGCACGGCCAAAAAATGGTAAGCCATTTTTTCTCACTATGTTTCCCACCCAATATATTTAAAGTGGTGTCACGTTTACTGTCAGTTCCCGCCACTTCAGCATTTCCGTAAAGAATGCGAAATGGCGGGATGATAGAAACAAAGCTTCCATTAAGCTTATCAGAAATGAACTACTAGTTTATTTAAATTTCTGCATACCATGCTTAGAAGCCATAAATATATTTCAAGCCGATAAGAAATTGTTGGCCAGTGCAAAATCAAACAAAAAATATGTATTTAAAAAAGTACAATAAAATACTTTATTTTTATGCTTTGTACTTTTTATTTTTGTACCATCAGACGAGATATACTTTACTTGGGGCGCAAAAAGGTGGCAACCCTAAACGTAACGTACAATGCTTTACGTGACTGACCAGTACGCTTAACATGAGTTTGACAATGACGGCTTACGCTAACGAGTATCGAGTTTTCTATCTGTGCATCCCGCTCGTACTGTCAAAGTGCAATAGAGATGCACAGATAGAAAACTCGATTCTCGTTAGCGAAAAATCATAATGTCACACTCATGGTAGCCATACCGCTGTGCAGCTGCAATTATGAAAAGAAACCTCCATAACTTTACTAAGGCTAATCTACCGCGAGTTTTTTTCCGTAATTGAAAAAGCTTTGAATAAAGTTGCTCGTGAAGCGTATATAATTAATTTGCGGGGCTCATGTCCGACGCACAAAACTTGTAATATAATTTCAGTAAGTTCAAGCGACACAGTACTGGAAGCTAAAACAGTGGTTAGTGACAAGTTGCGGACGAGCCCTTTCGCACGTTTTGTATAGCACCTTATCTTAGGGCCCACCGGTAAAACAAAATCATTGTTTAGCCACGTGCCACAAATGCTACGAAGTGAAAAAGCCATGTTAATTATATACTAATTCTATTGAATAGTAACTCTATTGTTAATGTAGCAAAGCGCAAATTGGTATTAACAATATTAGTAGTTGCAGCAAACTTGGTGAAACGTGAACAATTAATTTAAATAAAATCAATTAGGTATTCCATAGCAATATAAACTGTGTCGGAAATTATAAGACTAATTACTAATATTACATTTTTATTTCCTTGTATAATTATCTCTTAAATATTAATTACATTAAACATTATAATAATTATCACGATACAAAAACACACAACATTTCAATCAGAGGTAAAAAATACAATATAGATTCGCATACAATTTCAAAATTATAAGAATCCTTATCACTATCTTCAATAATAAGAAATAAAAATCAATGATATTATTCAAAATGTCAATACAGGAAGTGGAAATAGTATCGCCGATTACGGAGACATAATGTATGCTTTTTCAGTTTAGTACCAGCACGTTTAGGCCACGAAGCCTGCTGAGTGGCCTAATTAAGGTACGAGACTTAAAAAGCTAATTACATAACTATTATATACAATACGTTTTCTACGAGTCAACTGAACTAATTAAACAAACATGGTATCTATTGAAAATCTAAGCCCTGCTGAAACGAAGCGCAGCCCAACGGTCTTTCTTTTTTGTCGTTGATCTTTTCTTTTCTTCAGTCAAGACGACGTCCTATTCGTCAAATTCATTATAGTTCAGTAAAGGCACCACGTGATTGGTTGAATTTATTTTAGTTGTCTAATCAGTTGTAAAATGTTGAGTTGGGAGCTCCAGTGAAAAGTATGTGATTTTAGTTTCGTGTACGAAGTCTTAACTCAAACATTAAAGTCGACGAGTATAAAAACATGTTAACACTATTTATAGAATTAAGAGTCCGCAGTAAGCTCGGCCGAATTTCACCTTCCCATACAAACTTAGTTACTCTCTCATTTTAAAACTACGTGTTGGATTGTGACGAAACTTTTCATATACGAGTACATTGACATGAGGTATATCTAAGTCTGTAATTAGTTTATATGGTTCCGGTTTATAAAACAAACGAAATACAGCAAAAACAGGTTTTGTATGAAAAACTAAAATTCGTTGTATTTTTTTACTATTTAACGAAACAAAACTTTACGATCGCGTTTGCGTTTTACCCTCAATTTGTATGCGATTTGACAGCTAAACGCAAACGCGGTCGTAACGTTTTGTTTCGGTAAAACTTATACTAGAGCCTCTGTATAACTACTTAGTAAAATAACAAGGTTGTGGGCAAAGGGGTTATGATTGATTATTGGGTGCGGCTGACGCCAATTGACGATGTTGGTTCAGGAGTTCTCATATCTCGCTTCGCTGGCCTCGGCTGCTGTATTCGAAAACGAGTTAACGTCAAATGAAAGTTAACTCTTTTGCACCTTATTCCATTGTAATAAGGTGGAAAACTGGTAACTTATTTCTGCTGTGGAATATACACCTATTACGCTGTAGGTTTGCGAAAACAATGTTTTCTGAAGAACATCATGTACTGCGACTTGTCTCGTAATATTGCCGATGGCATAGGAATAACAATGAATTAGGTTCTAGTTCTACGATTACAGCTTTTGGATTAATATTAGATTTACTGTCATTCGCCACAAATCGAAAATTGGCAACCCGAAACGACCATTTTGTAACTATACTAAAAGTGATATCATCAAAAGTGAATTTGTTGAAAATTTAATTATGACTATTTTTTGTGGCCAATTTTTTTCTTGTTCAAATTTAATCTTGCCCAAGTGAAAATACATGCAAAGTGAATGTTGTTCAATGTTCAATTTTTATTATGAAAATCGTCTATTTATTTCGACCTATGTCAATTTTGCTTTTAGGACGTATTGAAATTTTAGCTTTATTCAGGCAGGACAATGTTACATGTCGAGGATTTTCAAATTGTCATTATTCAGATTTGACCAATAGTTTCGAGTTGTCAATTTTAATAGATAATCCAGATATCTTGCATCATTGGCCACCACCTCGCTTTTTGCCAATGTCGTGAGAGCTCCTTATACGGCATTACATTAACCTCCTCTTTGCCTTGATTCATAAAACTCGTTTTGGTCTCTCCTTGTTCATCTTTCATTTAATTACTTTTTTCATGCAACTGTCATTTTGTATCAGGTGCCCCGACATATTCCATCTTCTGTTTAAATGCGTATGGGTCTTCAATCAGATTAAAAGAAGGGTGGTGAAGCATTTCGGCTCTCAGGATTTCTCGAGAATGTAACTTGGTGAATGCTATGCATGATATGGCTGTTTCTCACAAACTTTTAATTTATTTTTTAAATTCGTTTTGGTCTTGTTTGCATGTTTTTTTATTATACATTTTATTTTATTTTAATTATGATCCCATGGTATTACTTGTAGTTTACTTGTGTTTGTATTTTTTTGTATATTCTTAGATCATAAAATAAGATGTGGTTACCTATAGTTAGATGAACATCAACCAATAATGTTACCTAAGCTATATATTACACTGTATGATGTATTTGACTGTTGGTGATCCTAAATAAATTAAATAAATAAATCTTCATTTGTTTTTATACTTACGGACCCCGGGCTTTAGCTTTTAGGGTACCACCGAGAAAACCCATGGAGGATGGTGAAATTTCTTGAAGTTTTTCACGAATACAGATTATAATCCAATTCTACCCGGGCATACTTAACTCGTCGTTCCGAATTCGAGTCGACCCAGCTTCTAACTTCTTGAAAAACCACACTTAAAAATCCACCTTACCAAGTTGTGGTAAAGTTGGTTTCGCCCTGGCAAAGCGGAATGCAAATCAAACTCGCCACTTGGACTGCCGAGGGTTTGATTCATATCTCCGCTATTGTTTTGTCAGCTCCAAATCGAAGTTATTGAAGCGTAGTTTGTTCGTAACTAGCTTAGACTTAATCTGCGGCTAGGCTTTGGAAGCAGTTAGAATAACATTATTTGTTAGAAAGGCTCGCCATTAAATCTGAATTAAAGCAAGATTAATGTTACCGCAAGGGGTTTCCAAACTTATTTCTTTGACGTCCACTTTAGGCGTAATAATTAACTATTCGAATTTAAAGGCTGGTTGCACTGACATACATTTACAGTTCGATAATCGTTAAATATGGCGCCGGCAGCTGTCATTCCATAGGAACTTGTCAAAATTTCCATACATTACAATTTTAACGAACACCGCTCTTACGATTACAGACGGTTTGGTATGCAAAAGTAGATGATCATTTTAGTACCTGAGTCACTTTCACTACTTAGACGAGTTTGACGCATCCCAACAGTCGCATTATTGTTACGTTAAGTGCGACAAAGTACTAAAATGATCATCTATATTTGCTGTTGACTTGGAGCCCACTCTAAATCGGTTACCTGCAATTATTTTGTCAAAAGTCTGATTATAAGAACGGATACTCTTTGTACTAATTAGGATTTCATTTCTTATAATGCCCCTAAATGAGCCCGGGGTCCGCTTTGACACCTAATCCCAAGATTTGGCATAGGCACTAGTTTTACGAAAGCAACTGCCCTCTGACCTTCCAACCCAGAGGGAAAGCTAGGCCGGTTTCCATACGATGTTTTCCTTGACCTGAACCACTAGGCTACCGTAGCTCTCTTTTTATTATTTTGACGACCTTGACGCATCCCAATTTCCGCAGTATTGTTACGTTAAGGGGTTTTTCTCTCAACTGCACTAGCATAATAGATGAATCTGAGGATGCAGACAAAACAATATCAGCATGGTTGTCACAGGACGGCCCGGGAGCTATGTCGCGGCGACATGCACTCTCCGTTTCTTTCTAAGCGTTCTATTTAGCAAGAAACGGATACTCTATCTCACCGCGACAAAAGCTCGCAGCCCGTCATATCGGTTACCATAAGCCGTGCAGTAGCCCGCAGTGCAGATTACGGGCTACGCACGGAATGGTCGTTGCATTCGTTTTGCGCACGCTTCTGACATAAGTAGGGTTGGCGCTCGTGGCACCACAATTGTTACAATCCAATCCAAATGCAATCACACAGTTGGATATACTCATTACTTCATTAGCAGAGGGGTAACCACGTAACGTTTCCAACGCGCGTTAGGACAGTATAACTGTCATTTTTTCCATACAATTTAGGTTTAACTAACGTAACTAGGGTTGCCACCCCTACTTTAATATAAAGTATTGTACTCTATTTTAGCTGTGTGTACTTTATGTTTTACGAAACACATAAAGTACGTCAAAATACTTCATTTACGACCTTTATTCATGAATGATATTTTTTTAAACGAAACGCAAATTTTAGAAATTTCGAGTCTATATTGAACAGTAAAATACATTTCAGAATGCACGCAACCTTAATATACGCTTCTTACTTGACAAGTCGACGCTTGACATTGACAGGTGTCAATAAAGTTTTCGTTGGCGGTTTAAGTTAAGTTGGCGCACGTTTATGTTGGTGGCTAAATGCTAAGTGTAAAAGTTTTGCGTTGAATTGTTCGTTTTCTTTTAATCTTGTGTCTTAACTTTGATAATGACAACTGGTTAGCCGTCATAACTTATAAGTCACCTTGACTTAAATTCGGCATTATCCTTTCAACAGATTTTCAAAATAGTTGAAATGTTGAAAATGCAATCTTTAGATATGGATTGCCTTTACAAAGAAGTAATCATTCTAAATAATGCGAGGGAAAAAATGTACAACAGTAGTTTTAAGGATTCCTGCACGGCCAAAAAATGGTAAGCCATATTTTCTCACTATGTTTCCCACCCAATATATTTAAAGTTGTGTCACGTTTACTGTCAGTTCCCGCCACTTCAGCATTTACAGAAAGGGTGTTTTCCGTAAAGAATGCGAAATGGCGGGATGATAGAAACAAAGCTTCCATTAAGCTTATCAGAAATGAACTACTAGTTTATTTAAATTTCTGCATACCATGCTTAGAAGCCATAAATATATTTCAAGCCGATAAGAAATTGTTGGCCAGTGCAAAATCAAACAAAAAATATGTATTTAAAAAAGTACAATAAAATACTTTATTTTTATGCTTTGTACTTTTTATTTTTGTACCATCAGACGAGGTATACTTTACTTGGGGCGCAAAAAGGTGGCAACCCTAAACGTAACGTACAATACTTTACGTGACTGACCAGTACGCTTAACATGAGTTTGACAATGACGGCTTACGCTAACGAGTATCGAGTTTTCTATCTGTGCATCCCGCTCGTACTGTCAAAGTGCAATAGAGATGCACAGATAGAAAACTCGATTCTCGTTAACGAAAAATGATAATGTCACACTCATGGTAGCCATACTGCTGTGCAGCTGCAATTATGAAAAGAAACCTCCATAACTTTACTAAGGCTAATCTACCGCGAGTTTTTTTCCGTAATTGAAAAAGCTTTGAATAAAGTTGCTCGTGAAGCGTATATAATTAATTCGCGGGGCTCATGTCCGACGCACAAAACTTGTAATGTAATTTCAGTAAGTTCAAGCGACACAGTACTGGAAGCTAAAACAGTGGTTAGTGACAAGTTGCGGACGAGCCCTTTCGCACGTTTTGTATAGCACCTTATCTTAGGGCCCACCGGTAAAACAAAATCATTGTTTAGCCACGTGCCACAAATGCTACGAAGTGAAAAAGCCATGTTAATTATATACTAATTCTATTGAATAGTAACTCTATTGTTAATGTAGCAAAGCGCAAATTGGTATTAACAATATTAGTAGTTGCAGCAAACTTGGTGAAACGTGAACAATTAATTTAAATAAAATCAATTAGGTATTCCATAGCAATATAAACTGTGTCGGAAATTATAAGACTAATTACTAATATTACATTTTTATTTCCTTGTATAATTATCTCTTAAATATTAATTACATTAAATTTTATAATAATTATCACGATACAAAAACACACAACATTTCAATCAGAGGTAAATTCGTTGATTGTTGTTGACCTATTCTTTAAGTTGACGTTTAATAGTATTCTACGCAATCGTTTTACAGATTTAGATTTAGATTTATTTATTTCGAGATAAAAAATACAATATAGATTCGTATACAATTTCAAAATTATAAGAATCCTTATCACTATCTTCAATAATAAGAAATAAAAATCAATGATATTATTCAAAATGTCAACACAGGAAGTGGAAATAGTATCGCCGATTACGGAGATATAATGTATGCTTTTTCAGTCGAGTACCAGCACGTTTAGGCCACGAAGCCTGCTGAGTGGCCTAATTAAGGTACGAGACTTAAAAAGCTAATTACATAACTATTATATACAATACGTTTTCTACGAGTCAACTGAACTAATTAAACAAACATGGTATCTATTGAAAATCTAAGCCCTGCTGAAACGAAGCGCAGCCCAACGGTCTTTCTTTTTTGTCGTTGATCTTTTCTTTTCTTCAGTCAAGACAACGTCCTATTCGTCAAATTCATTATAGTTCAGTAAAGGCACCACGTGATTGGTTGAATTTATTTTAGTTGTCTAATCAGTTGTAAAATGTTGAGTTGGGAGCTCCAGTGAAAAGTATGTGATTTTAGTTTCGTGTACGAAGTCTTAACTCAAACATTAAAGTCGACGAGTATAAAAACATGTTAACACTATTTATAGAATTAAGAGTCCGCAGTAAGCTCGGCCGAATTTCACCTTCCCATACAAACTTAGTTACGCTCTCATTTTAAAACTACGTGTTGGATTGTGACGAAACTTTTCATATACGAGTACATTGACATGAGGTATATCTATGTCTGTAATTAGTTTACATGGTTCCAGTTTATAAAACAAACGAAATACAGCAAAAACAGGTTTTGTATGAAAAACTAAAATTCGCTGTATTTTTTTTACTTTGGTATCTGAAGCTACATAAACTAATTACAGACATAGATATACCTCATGTCTTTGTATTATGCAAAGTTTCGTTACAATCCAACACGTAGTTTTAAAATGAGAGCGTAACTACGTTTGTATGGAGAATCGAGCTTACTGCGGACTCTTAAGTCCATTCGGTAAGCTGTTGTATAGTCTGACTGCTTGGTATTCTACGCAAAGCTTTAACTTTAACATGAACTTTAACATTTTTTTATACATTCATGCGATACCCTGTTCACATCTATATTGAAGTAGGTATTAGTAAAACAATGTAGAGTACCTATACATTGTAGATATTTAAGACTCTATTATATGGTGTTAAAGAGAAATGAGACTGTTATTTTGACTCCACAGTCAAACTATCGATGTAGTTTTGTGGAGGAATGTATGTATGTTACTATTCATGTGTAATTTTCGTTTTTAATATATAAATAAATAAAAATAAAAATAACATCTCTTAGTTTTATGTACCTATATTATTATTAATTATTGTAGATAAGTATTATGACAATATCTCATTTTTAAAAAAAGAAAGAAAAAAATATATTAGCGGTTACACCTAACAATGAAAGACAATGGCTTTGTCTTTACTTTGTGCCTAGTATAAAATAACACTGTGAATTCGTTCCAGAAAAAGGATGCGTACCATACGTAGTTGCCCCAGATGCTTCTCCTACTGCTCTAGGCTGGGTACTGCGCTCGGACCCGCGAGGCGGTTGCTCCAACTATCCCTTTGAAGAGGCGCCGCCGGGGGCATACACTAATCTCATTAACTGCTGAGTACGCTACTTGTACACTAACACGCAAAAGCGTGTTTGTGGTTGCCTGTGTTCCGGAATAGTTGGGGATATTGTTGTGTTTGTTGGTTTCGCTGTCACGCAGGAATGTGAATCTTGGAATGGAATTCTCTAAGAAGACGAATGGGGTAGCATCGCGGCAAAATTGACCCATGAATATAGCGTTCATAGATTGGTGCGGGTCTTGGATATTCAAACCGATGGAAAGCCATCAGGACGGCCCACGCGCAATCCAAATGGAACGGTCGTGAATACCAAAACTCTATGTTGGAACACTAGGTACGTTCATCCATTTGTCGCTGAGACATCAAACAAAAATTAGGGCTTTAAAGCCCAATATCTCGCAAACGAATTGAGTTGAAAAATGGTTTATAAACCCATAATATTCTTTGCAAGCTATCCAACGATAGCCTACGCTATGAGTTTAACGAGAAAAAAAATTACATCCCCACTTTAGGTGTAGGGGAGTTACCCTAAAAATATTTATTTTTCTTAATTTTATTCTGCTGTTTTATCGGCTTGATTGATTTATACATGGTGTACCAAAAATGGCGTATGAACCCAAGGGCTTAACAGGTATTGTGTGAAAAAATTGACGCGATTTTTTTTTACATTTGTATGCAGCTTGTCGCCCCAGTCGGCCAACGCTCCATACAAAGGAAAAAAAAATCGCGTCAAATTTTTATTTTCTGTTTTTCTTATCAGAACACGATACCTGTTAAGCCCTTGATCGGTTCATACCCCATTTTTGGTACACCCTGTATATCCATGCCGAATTACAGTTTTCTAGTAGTAAGGGTTACTGAGCTAAGCCGAAGACGGACGGACAGACAGCTGGAAATGGCGAAACTATAAGGGTTCCTTGTTGACCACACGGAACCCCAAAAAATCAAAAGCTTTGGCGTATTCGAGAAAATTCCCGGTTTTTGTCCCTATTCACCACACCGTTTCTAATACCCCTGTTTGACGGTAACTACTATTATATTATAAGGAGGTTATCTTAGTGATTAGGTGAGTTTGTATAAGTTATACGTAATCTCTGGCTCTTACGATTTCAATGAAATTTGGAATATAAGGGGGCGAAAAATCGATCTAGCGAGGTCTCATGTCTGGGAAAAATAATTTTCTCCGTTTTCATCCGAGCAGAGCTCGGTCGCTCAGGGACTTAATATGAATATGATGATGATGATATTTTATGCTGCGGCTCTTCCCGCTTTCTTAGCGCACAAAGAATTAGCTTAGCTATTCAGCGAGGTAATGCTGCCAGCATCTTCGGCACAATGCCGCAGGGGCCTTTTTTTGATTTAGTTTAGTACTATTCTATTTTATTTTTAATTTCGTTTTTTATTATTACTTTAGTTGATATCTTTTGCTCATCTCATACATTTTGTTATCTCCTGAATAAAGAATATCTCATTTGAATTTTAAAGTTCGTTATTTCTATGTTCTTATTTACGTTATCGCTATATCTTTGTTAAAATAGAGATGCTTTAACATTTTTATTTCAAAAATGTTTTGTGTTTTGAAGTAAATTAATGTAATAAATATAAAATAAGTAAATTAAAGTAATAGGTTGTCTGAAAGAGATCGCTTTTTAGCGAAAAGACCGCTTGTACTATTGTTTATGTTTAATTTACCTCTGTTTTTCTATTATGTGCTATTTTCTGGTGAGCAATAAAGAATATTTGTTGTTTGTTGTAATACCTACGTTATCATTTAGCTGCTATTTTAGTGAGGACCAAATTTGTTAGCCTGCTTAGTCGATTGTTAACAATCCAAACTGAAGAAGTGAACCAAGTCTCGTTGTGACACAATTTAGCATAGAATTGTATGTTTAATTTTCGCGTCACAACGGAAAACTTTCATAGAAAATTTAATTGAGTGAGTTAAGCAGGCCAGGAATTTGGTCCTTACCCATTTAGAGCTAAAATGACTGTAAAAGCAGACCTCTCGCCAGCGGGGGAATAGGCGTGATGCCTCATGTTCATATTGGTATCGTAGTTAAGCTAAATGGGTAATAAACCATGAAATTATCGTAATAAAGTATAAATTATAAAATAGAATTAAAATCATAAAAAGATATGAACCTTGAAAGTTTAGAAAAAATATGCATTTTTTTTATTGCCCAAGAGTAAATTTAAAGTAACCAATGACCGCTTTTATAGAAACAAAATTGTATGACAACTATGTACTTAAACGCAGTATTTCGCGACCGAAACAACAATTTACCTGATTTTCCATACAACGATACATTTGTGCTTGTACTAAAAAATGTCGGTTGTGACGTCATACCTGCCTGTCTTATCAGTACGAAGCATTTTGCGATGCCGCCAGCGAGGTCAATCTTTGTCTCAGATGTTCTTTAATTGTAATTGCTCCCATACAAACATTTGATTACATCATACAATTTTTTATGTCATCATCCCTATTATAAAAATCACTGGCCATCGTAAGAATGCCTTAGTCTAGGCTTCTGTATAGAAACTCTGGAGACAAGGTCTGAACCGACCACACATTGAATAACAAAGAGCGGCTTCTAGACAAATGTTTTTATAATTTAAAGTTGTATAGGTACAAATTTTATTATGAATAAATATATTAAATTTGACATTAAAATGCAATATCACATTTTGTCGATCTTTTATAATAACAGTTATGCTAAAAGTGGCGCTGGAACATAACGACGGTGGAAAGGAAGAACTCCTTAAGCGACATTTAGTGAATTGTACAGGAGAGTGTTTCATAGTTTTCTTTTTGAGAAAAAAAATCATAACTTTTTTCCTATTTGAAATACGTAAATGAGTTCTTAAGACGATAATCTTATTTAATTTTTCTCTATTTTATGAAATAAACATTTACCCAATAATCTTACAGGATCCTGAAAATGTTGTCGCTTAATTGAAAAGGTCCTCAAAATATTCCCGGAAGAACCATTTAAGCGACATCATCATAGTACTATAAAACTCACTGAAGCCACTTACCTTCTTTAACTTGTCTCTAAGATATTCAATTAAGCAACAGTCGTATGGGCAGTTATTACGTGCCAATTTGAAGTGGTATACCAGAAATTTGAAACTAAATAGACACTTTTTTGTGAATTATAACGCTAGCTTTAATAATTTTTTTAACTATTTCATATTATTGAAAAATTTAGAATATATTTGCGGTTAAAAAACGCTATATTGTGCGTTTTTTAAGGAGAAAAATAAAATACTTATACGAAATTAACGTGTATTTTTATTTTAATAAAATAAAACTACTTCTAACAAATAACTCTTAATTAAGTATGCACTTTTTTGAGATCACAATCATTTTGAGTTTGTAAATTATTAAGAATAAGTAGCTAGCTTACTTATTTACTTTTAGGAAAGTGTATAAATATACGAACTACAATTATCACAATGTTTTAGTCAGTTTTAATAAGTCATATAACAGAACATAATAAAAACAACACAGTCATTACTTGTGTGGTAATTATTGTACGTAAGCATAATCATGAACAATTTATAATATAATCTACTTCGGACTTGAAAACAAATATCGTCGCCTAAGAATACGTTTGTGCTGTAATCCACCTTAATTGCACACAATATGTATATGCACAAAACCATCCTCATACGTCGTTTTTATTTCAATTATACTTCACGCTATATTGTGCGTTTTTTAAGGAGAAAAATAAAATACTTATACGAAATTAACGTGTATTTTTATTTTAATAAAATAAAACTACTTCTAACAAATAACTCTTAATTAAGTATGCACTTTTTTGAGATCACAATCATTTTGAGTTTGTAAATTATTAAGAATAAGTAGCTAGCTTACTTATTTACTTTTAGGAAAGTGTATAAATATACAAACTACAATTATCACAATGTTTTAGTCAGTTTTAATAAGTCATATAACAGAACATAATAAAAACAACACAGTCATTACTTGTGTGGTAATTATTGTATATAAGCATAATCATGAACAATTTATAATATAATCTACTTCGGACTTGAAAACAAATATCGTCGCCTAAGAATACGTTTGTGCTGTAATCCACCTTAATTGCACACAATATGTATATGCACAAAACCATCCTCATACGTCGTTTTTATTTCAATTATACTTCAAAGAAAGGTATACATAATGGAACTCTAGTCTCATATAATCACTACGATAATTAAAACACAGCTAAAACTTAATAATAAAACAAATTTTACGTTAGATGTCGAACATACCTAGTCGAATCAGGCAGCGATCGGCGACACAACCGCCGCACTCCGCTGTTCGTCGCTGACTGAAGCGACCCACTGCATTCCATTATATAAGTAAAGCACCATTCGCGTGAAATTCGCGCCAAAAATTGTTCACTGTACCGACATCAAATAGATTAGAGCAACAATTTAACCGTTATCATACCATTTTCAATCTCCACTTAACCGACGTATCGCATTTATAAAGTATACTTTAAGCGACAGGTTCGGCCGCGGTAAGGAGTGTCGCTTAAAGCAATTAAATAACAACGTAATTTTTCGTAACATTCATTTAACCGACAATCGTTTTATTAAGCAGTTTTGAAGAACCACTTAAGTACAGAATTCAAGATATACTTATGTGCCCGGAATAATCAATTAAGGGACATTACATCGGAAACGAACTCTTTTTAAAAATAATTTATACGACTGACTGTGGTAATATTGGAGTAGGTTTTAAGTGACACAGATAATATTTTATTCAAATTGTGTGTCGCATAAGGGGTGGTTTTACAAATTCAGACCTCATTCGGGAATTACTTTAAGCGACATATAAGTCATCGGATCGCCGTGAAACCCAATTCAAACGACGCAGAAAAAAACGCTGATTCCAATGATATATATAACTCATTTTCGACCAAAATGTCGCTGGTTCTTCCTTTCCACCGTCGATAAGTTTCATGTGCTCTGCCTACCCCTTTTGGGAATAAAGGCGTGAATGTATGTATGTATGTATATTAAATTTGATGAAAAAAATATTTTAGAAAATATGATTATTATTTATTTAAAAAAAAAAGCCACATATTTTATTAATAATAATATAATTTAATTAATAATATTATTTTAATAATATTATTTCATAATTTCGGACGTACAATATTTTGTACGTCCGAAATTGACAAACTGTTGATGTTACTTATATTTTTATTTATTCAACACTTTGTACACAGTTCTGACAATAAAAAATATATTATCTTAACACTTTAAACACTCGCCATCTTAAACCATGACCGGTGGAACCAGTGTTGAAACGTCAGAAAAAAGGTAAATAAACATCGCGTTAGATCCGTTTCGAATAATCACTTTTTTGTCGCCAATTGCCATGATTACGTTTCCTGGTCACACCAAATGTGGTTTTTGTTGACATTTTAAAACCCATTTTTATGGACCATTTTCTCATCATCATTGTTATCATAATTGTAAGATAAGCCCGTAGTCGCCCACTCTGCTCAGGATAAGCCTCTCTTCGAGTATCCCGGTTCCCTGCTAGTACCATTATTTACAAGCTTTTATTTAACTTGACCTTTTCCTTTGTTACTGACAAATCTTGCAAGTTAAAGACCCCACTTCCCGGTGACCGATTGAGCTAAAATTTTGGGTCAAGTTTGGATTACAATTCAATATTATGGTACCATCGAGCTGATCCGATTATGGAGACCAAAATAATTCAAAAGAATTCATTACTTAATCGATCCTCCTTAAGTTTGGGCTCGTTAGAATTTTGTTAATGAGAAGTTGATGGGTATAAAGAAAAGTACAGTCAGCAATAAAAGCTTGTACCAAAAATTAATTTTTTTGGTGAAACTTTATGTCTGACATAAACTCGATCTTAGGTGTGTGGCTGGTCAGTAGGTGTGGGCGGGTATCTAAGAGGGTGGGTCGAGTATTAAATACCTCGCGCGCCTCGTGAGCCTTTGTGCCAGCGCCAGCCTCGAATCCAAAATCAAATAATAAAGGAGTTAGCCACACTCCAGCTTGCAGCTTTTTCACATTAATTACATTCTAAAGTCAGTAGTTGACATAGGTAGGCAACACAGCACAACACAACAAGGAAAACAAAATGATTGTATTCAAACTTCGTTGTAAGGCCATTTTTCGTAGTAACTTAAACGTTTTCAGGGAATTTGGAATTATTAGATTTTCCTGCTCAGAATTGCAAGCAATCTTATTCTGATAAAAAAGCTATATTTTTTCCAAAACGACATTTTGTCCCCCACATCTTTTATGGACTGTGGCATATGGGAAACCTACAAAATAATAGGAATTTAGGGAAATTTATTTTCTACATTATAATAAATGGTACACATGATTTTGAGCAGCAAAACCAACAATTTCCATATCTGAGAAAAAGTAAAACTTACAACGAAAAGTGAAAACGCCCCTTAATGAAAATTTAAGTGAATTACGGTTACTCGAGAAATATTTAAAATATACAGCTCAAAACAAAATAAGGGCCACTTAATTTTTTTCTATTTTATTGTTAATTATTGGACATAAACTAATTGATAAATGGCTAATTAATGATGTCCCGTATCCTTCAGAATACAACCTCTTTCATACTGGTGTTTAAGTCTAGTAGCTGGAAAAATTATATATTAATGTTTAATAAAATTTCACGTAACGATCACCATACATGTGGTCCCTATTTTCTTTTGAGTAGTATATAATCACACTCTGTTATCTAATGCATATGTTATACTTTTTAATCAAACTTACAGAACTTAAAATTCGTTTGTTGAAAATCGTATTCACACAAAGTCAAAAATACCCTCTTTTTAATACATTTTAATGTCAACTCGTGGCATTTTGAACCATAACTTTATAACAATCTTCGTCTGCGTGGACCCAGGATAAAAAGTATCCTATATATTAATTCAGCCTTTAAATTAACTTCGTGCAAAATTTTATTCAAATCGGTTGAGGCGTTCAAGCGTCATTGAGTAACAAACATCCAAACATCTAAACATCCAAACATCTAAACTTTCACATTTATAATATTAAAGTAAGATACCTATGCTTGAAAACGTTACCAGTTTTTTTCAAGTAATTTGTATGTTAACGTAATTGTCGTCACAAAACTGTCACGCGTTAGTTTTTATAGTACTCACGCTATTTGGGTACACTCATTTTTGAAAATGACCTGCATAGCGGCTGAACTCAAAAAATGCTATTTAAAGTGCATCAGTCATAAAAATACTGATGTAGACATAGTATTTCCTGTAATATCATATAGAAATCACAAAATGGACAATTTTACATAAAATTGAATAACTCCCTCCAAGACGATTTAAAACTTTTCGTCTCGGAGCTCTCGGAGATTGATTACACTTTTGATAACATTAATGAGAAGCTAGCGACATCTGTGAGCATTTTCTGGCGACGTGTAGTAAGTTTGGTGTGGAAAGGCACTTCGCACGTCCGGGTGAGCTTCATGTTTTAGTTGTGCCGCTACCACCCAACAGATGGCGATGTGCGATAAAATAAGTATTGGTTACGCCGTCAGTACCAAATTCATTTTGGCCTCCATTAATAAAAAGCTTCTGAAATTGCACACGCCGCCTACACAGGGTAGGCACGCGGCACGCAGGAAGAAAAAAGTAAAATGACAGTCTGTAATGTCACAACTTCGCTCAAAATAATAATAATAATAAATACTCTTTATTACACCACGACAGGGGAGCAACATCTTACAAAAAAAGCTTAATAAATAATGGTAACAACAGGCGGTCTTATCGCTTTAAAGCGGTCTCTTCCAGACAACCTTTCTGTAGCAGGAAACATTGCAGTGCAGGAACTCATCAAGAAGAGCATACTAACACATCAATCTTTCAAATATTACTAAACAGGACACATTAAAATACATACCTAATAAATGAATAAATACGCAGACATACAACCATACATAGATACATACACACAATATACATACATACAATACAATACATAAAAGGCAACTTAAGGGAGAGACAGGTAATATTGTTTCAACAGATTTTTGAAAATAGGAAGAAATTTTGCACACCTTATATGTAACGGCAAAGCATTCCACAACCGAACAGCATGAGCTATTATAAAATTTGGTATTATTAATTTTGGTAAATATGTCACGTTACGTAGACTTACAAACCTTTTTGGAAGCCCACGTAACAAGTATGATAGCTAAATACAAATTACAAAAGAAAAGTTAGGGTCGAGGTTCTTTAATAAGAGAGTTTCTTGACAAGCAAACAGTAGTACCTAGTTACCAGGACACGTGGTGGTTAAATTAGGAAAGAGTTAAACGGAACCAGTGCAGTGGGATCCCCAGGAAGTCGCGCCGTAGGATGTGAGGGATCCGCAGGTAGAAATGACAGGCCGGAGGCGTGCGTAGCAGCGCGTGCGAGGAGTAAGCGTACGGGCGTACCGTCAGGGTATAAGCCTCCGCCAGGCGCTCGGTAGGGGCGCGTGTAGCGCGGCAGTCGACAACCAGGCGCGTAGTAGGGCGCGAGCAGTAGGTAGGCGAGTAGTAAGGCGCATGCAGCAGATAGGAACGTCCCGTAGGGCGTGAGCAGTGGCCGGCGCGTAGTAGGACGCGTGCAGCAGGGAGCCTTCCAAGCCAAACGCTCGGGAGGAGCTCAGCTGGGCCGTTCCGAAGGGTGGTGTACAGATGTAGCGCTTCGGGAGGCAGGTGCTCAGTAGGGGAGCCCCGCAAAGGCAGTCGTCCAGCAGGGACGCATTTCGTAGTAGAACTGACGACCGACGAGTAGGTTTAGGGACCCTCTTGAGTTGCGTTAAATGCTACAAATAATAATGGTGTTATTAATTACCTGCTTATTAAAAATTGTAGGTACATACCTCGCCCGCTTTAGGCGTGTTGCACTGTCATCCTGGTGCGGCTTGCGGAACCGCGTACATATTTCGCTAGACGTCGGTGCGGTGCAGGGTCTGGTATAGTGCTGATTTTGTATACAAACGGAGGTACTATCGACAACACAGCTAACTGACCATCGGTGCACCTTAAGTGCATTGTAATAAGGTTCTATATAAACACAGGACGGTCAGTTAACAGTGTTGTCGTTTGTACCTGACGTCCCTAGTAGCATTTTAAGTTGGCCCCACGTTGGGCCATTGATCACCGAGTTGGCCCAACGAAATGCCAACGAAAATGCTGCTAGGGGTACACCGTTGCGAACCGTCGCTCCGCATACCGCGCCGCAGCAGGATGATACTAACGCTTAAAACAGCAGTATATCTGCGGAACAGCAGCGGAAACCTACAGACAAGCAATCTCAGAGCTGCTAAATTATAACCAATTTGGTTTTCTTCATATTCATACTACGGCGTAACCTTGCCTCGCGTTGCATTTAATTTCAACACGTATTTTTTTATTCTTTTTTTGTAATTGGTAAGCTTAAATTGTTATTGGACTTTGCATTCTGATACAAAACTTGTGTAACGCAGTCGGACAATTGATTAATCTGGCAGTGTAGATGCTAGAGTGAGTAAGACAGCGATAGATAGCCGATTGGTAGTGCTAGTATATTTCTTATTGACAATAAGAAGTCATTACCCGAACAGTCGACGGAAAACATTATGTTTACAATTTGTTCACCTCATTTCATTACATTAAAGCAAAAAGTGTAAGTATAGATATTATTGACGTTAACTGTACTCCAAAATCTATACTGACAACTTTTCAAAAATATCTGTACGCAGCTGTTTATTGCTACTGACGTAAGACGCGTCGTGTAGATATCGTTAAAAGGTGGTCGGTATAGATTTTGGAGAACAAGTATGCGTACCTTGAAATCTGACCGCATCCATTGCGGTTGCGCTGCGGTCACTTTCGTATGTCATCTCTAGCCAGGACTTACTGGATTAACTGCATTAAACCGAATACAATATTTCAAAATCCATCCGAGACAGTAAGGACCATGCTACCATCTCAGACTTTTTAGGGTTCCGTAGTCAACAAGGAACCCTTATAGTTTCGCCATGTCCGTCCGTCCATCTGTCCGTCTTCGGCTTAGCTCAGTAGCCGTTACTACTAGAAAACTGAATATAAAATAAAAAAATTTAGGGTACCTCCCCTACACCTAAAGCGGGGATGTAATTTTTTTTCTCGTCAAACCCATGGTGTGGGGTATCGTTGGATAGCTAGTTCAAAAATATTATAGGTTTTCTATTGATTCTAGATGTTGGGCTTGACGCATGTAACTGAGATAGACAGGCAACGACGGAACCCTACACTGCGCGTGGCCCGACACGCACTTGGCCGGTTTTTCTCTTTATAGTATGACTGATTCTAAAAGAAACCAGAAGAGCTTGGCGCAGCACCGGTGACTGGCACTCTTTGGGGGAGGCCTTTGTCCAGCAGTGAACGTCTTTCGGCTGATATGATGATATGGAGTAGACAAAACGAAATCGATCGAAAATCTGTGGCGAGTTTAACAATTTTTCCCCATCACAAAAAGTGCACAGCGCCGCTAAAGAAGATTTCACTTCAAAAACAATCAGGAAAACACTGTGTTTTGGTTATAATTTAATACTTGCGCAACTTTTGGAACAGCACCAATAAATGGATGGATCAATATCACAAGTGTCTGTCACACATGTTCATTTTATCGTAACAAATTGATATATACACGACGACTCTACCTTGAAACTGAGTCCCAGGGCCCTGAACAATAACCACTAATTAAGATGTATGGGCCTTCTATGGTCCCTACACGGCTCTAGGGAGTAAAGAGCATTGTGAGAAATTAACCTATGAGGATTAAAACACTGGGGAACTAAATTCAATTGAGGCGGGAATGGTTTAAGGTTTGGTGAAATGGGCACTTGGTTTGTTGTTAGTTATTTGTTGAAGCGAGTACATACGTAGATATAACTGTTTTCTTTTTTAATGAAAGGGTAGTGGCCCGTTTTAATATGTGAGGGTAGGGTTGGACTTTAAAGTTCTAGGGCACAGAATCAAAATTGTAACAGTGGCACGTAGCGGGGTATGTATGCAAAAATAATATAATTGTATGCACAGATATTGTAAGCTGTCACTTAATCCATACTCCATACCATCATATATAGGCATCGGAGTTTTTGTCGCATGGTAAGACTAATAGCAAGCTATGGAGTCGACATTTGCCATAAATGTAAACTCTTATTCATACTCATATTCATTTATTTAATTTATCTAAAAAATCCTTTAGAGCGGTCGGTCGTGTATATAATTATCTTAGTCAAATTATATAAAAAAATATTTTTCTATTAGATTATTCTCCTATTTTTATATACATATTTTTAATGTACATCTTTTGTTTGTTTATGAATTTTCTTAATTAAATCAGTATATAAAGATGGTAACTATTTTTTATTGTAATATTTATTTTCCAAAGATAACATTAAATAATCTTTTCTAAACTCGTCAACGTTGTTGTCCTTGATTACAAAAAAATACCAAACTAATTAAATAAATCCAGCGGACTCCAGCAACCTTTACCAGGTCATCAGTCCACCTTGCGGGGGGCCTACCCACGCCGCGCCTGGTAAAGGTTGCTGGAGTCCGCTGGATGCGGGTGGCGCAGGACCGGTCACTTTGGCACTCTTTGGGGGAGGCTTATGCAGCAGTAGACGTCTTTCGGCTGATATGATGATGATTAATTAATGAGTATGAGTATGAATAAGAGTTTACATTTATTGTAAATGTCGACTTCATAGCTTGCTAATTAGTCTTACCATGCGACAAAAACTCCGATCCCTCATAAATGCGAAAGTGTGTCTGTCTCTGCCTTTCTGTCTCTGTCTTTCTGAGTTTTACCTCTTCAGAAATTTAGTATAGAGAGTCCCGGGAAAGTACATAAGATAGTTTTAATCCCGGAAATCAACCCCTATAGAGGTGAATTGGAGGATTAAAGTTTGTAAGGAGCTACGATATAAGCGAGTTCTACGCGGACGGATGTGCCTCCTCATATTAATTAGGAATTATTTGAAGTTGAAAACCATCATAATAAGTATCCACTAGTAATAATATTGACCACTTTCTGGAAAAGTGGGAGACGAAAAATGTTGTACTATACTTACCAACAACGGTGGTAGTAATAAAAGCCTCAGATCGTATATTTATCATCCTTGCTTTAGGCCTCCAGGCAACAAATACCTGCAATATGAGACATTATTTGTTTTAAAGCTTTGTCTAAGTCCAACCCGCATTAGTTAAAGACTACTTACCTAACTGCTGTGTTTTGTTTCAGTACCTGGGTTCATTCCCGGTGTGCGGGGGCGAGCGCGCGCTCTCAGACCAGCTACTGCACATGAAGGTAAGTGTGACATCGCCTTTAGGTAGTCCACTAAGTGTCTCAACAGACAGACAATAAAGACATGTATTATAAAGCATGCATTAAACATGTAGCAGAGCGCGGGCCCGGTGATAAACGCGCCGCCAACGCGTGTACTCATGGCTAGGAACCGCGACTCGGTTCTAGACACGTCGAGCGATTTTCGAGCTTTAATACGTGAGTGATGAAATTGATGTGTAACAATTTCTTCATAAATAGTGACATTAAAGCTTTGTTTATCATCTAAATATTGCAGAAACACTTATATACGTTGCATTTTTGCGACGCGATTATCGCACGACAAAAAATCGTAGTGCGCGCTTGGTGCTTAAATAGTTCCATGAGAAATAACTACAACATGATACAAAATTCAAAACAAAACAAAAAACTTCTTTGGGCTAGTGCCTGACCTACCATTAACTACGTCAACGTGTATTCAATTTTAACCTTTATGTTGTTTATATATACCTACGTCCCAAAACAGTACATGAGGTGTCAGGCCTTTTGATTTTCATAGGTCACCTTTCTGCTATCCCTTAATGACAACCCCCGTCATTTGACCTCCGTGCCGGCTAAAGGGCAGTAATTAGTTTGTTGCACTGCAATAGCCCATGGGCAGACGAGAACAGGGTTTGGTTTGGTGATTGTTTAATGAGGAGTGGCTAAAAGTTACATGCATTTATAGGGTCAATTTTAGCTTAAGGGAATCTTTAGGTAGCAATGAATTGACGAAGACTAAGCAATATTTCCTTAGTGTAATAATTTTAGGACAATTTTTAAGTTCTCGTGGTAGTTTTCAAAAGCATTGAAGCATATTTATAACCTTATCTTGTAAACACATGTAGGTTAGATATTAAGGTATACTTGAGATTATTTGAGTTAGCCGAATAGGGATGATGATTAATTTTTTTTATGATTTCATTCTAACCAGTTTTTGGAGAGCAACAAATGTTTGTATGGGAGCAACTACAATTAAAGAATATAAATACCCAAAAAATTGAGACAAAGATTGACCTGGCTGACCGCAGCGCACAACGCTTCATTCTGATAGATAGACAAGTATGACATCACAACCGACATTTGTTAGTACAACTTACTAACATGTACATTGTATCGTTGTATGGAAAATCAGGTAAATTGTTGTTTCGTTCGTGAAATACTGCGTTTAAGTACATAGTTGTCATACAATTTTGTTTCTATAAAACTTACGTCACTTTATATTTACTCCTGGACAATAAAAAAATGCATATTTTCTCTAAACATTCAAGGTTCATATCTTTTTACGATTTTAATTATAATTTATACTTTATTACGATAATTGGATGGTTTACTATCCATTTAGCATCACTTCGTTATCAATTTGAACATGAGGCATCATATGCCTATTGCATCAAAGTATTACATTCAAAAATCAACTCTATACCGTCCTAAGAAGAAAAGGAATTTTCATAAAAAGTCGGCCACATTAAATAATCTCAACCATACCTAGACTGGTAGTTTAAACTTTAAAATAATATGTCTGGTGCAGTACTAGAGGTTTAAAATTTAACTATGTATAGCTTTTATTTAACTCACTGTTAGTATGAAGGTATGTATGTAAGTAAGTTGTCCGTCAAAGTTTGACCCATTTTCCCGGTGAGCTGAAATTTTGGGTATAAGTATAGTTTGGATGATAATTAAATTTTATGGTACCATCGAGCTGATCTGATGATGGAGACAGAAGGTGGCCATGGGAATTCAGTACTTAACCGACATGGTTTGAGTTGAGTTTGAGTGTTAGAACCGTCTCAATGAGTAGTTAATGACGGTAAAGAAAAGTACAGTCGGTAATATAAGCTTGTACCAAAAATGTTTTTTTTTTAAAGTGACTTATTTTATGTGTGCTTTAAACAAAATATATTTCGACTATTTCCGCAAAAACTAGTTTTATTAATGAGCTAATAAAACTTCGGGGCAGTATCCGAGTTACATTTCGTATTGCTATTTGACATCGGTAAGCCTTATGGTTCCTCGCCCGCCGGTCTACCATATGAGTGATGTGCCGTTTCCAGGAATATTCCCATACAAGGGAACATACGGGAATATTGAAATTGTGTATATTTATATATCTTGCTATTAGGGATTCCATGATAACTTGGGCCCTTGATTTTTTTACCAAGATATTAACCAGTGTAATTTACCCGCAAAAGTAGATTCCCAATGTTCCCGGGAATATTCCCCGGAACAATGGGAATATTCCCAGTTATTGGGAATATTCCGAATATTTTGACGACCGGTTAGCCTAGTGGGTAGTGACGCTGCCTACGAAGCTGAAGGTCCTGGGTTCGAATCCCGGTAAGGGCAAATATTTGTGTGATGACCATAAATATTTGTTTCGGAGTCATGGATGTTTTTCCATGTATTTAAGTATTTATATCTATTATATATATCGTCGTCTAGTGCCCATAACACAAGCCTTACAGAGCTTACTATGGGACTAGGTCGATTTGTGTAAGATTATCCCCTTATATTTATTTATTATTTAATTATTATTATTATTCCCCCATCAGAAAAAAATACAAATTTTACAAAACTACTTCTGAAAGTAACAAAAACGATACAAAGTTAACAAAAAACCACAATAAAATATTATACGAATACAAAATATGAAAATATTTACATATTAAATGGTAATTGAGATAAAAAGTCAGAATTAGTACAATAATGCAGTTTTTGGCGTGGCACTTTATTTGTCGGGGCACTATTCATTTTATTTACTTTTATTACAACTTTATTTTCCTAATTTGTATTTCAATATTCCCCTGTTT
The DNA here is from genome assembly GCA_947049275.1 of Epinotia bilunana. Classification (NCBI taxonomy): domain Eukaryota; kingdom Metazoa; phylum Arthropoda; class Insecta; order Lepidoptera; family Tortricidae; genus Epinotia; species Epinotia bilunana. The sequence goes on from OX346257.1 coordinate 22,501,968, forward strand.
GGGGAATATTCCCGGGAACAAGGAAATATTCCCGAGAATATTCCCTGGCACATCACTACATATGACAATGCAAATTACATTGTTGTCAAATTACAATGTGAAACTTAACTCTCAAACCGAGCCCAGAGCTTGTAGGTCAGGCGCCCTCCAGATCATCCAGATGTGGGGCGGCCTTATGAATGGGCCCTTACGCTTTCAGACCTGAAACACGGTAGCTTTTAGAGCTCTTTTGTGGTATTCTAGTCTTCAACATACGTTCTGATACTATTCCGGGTTACTTGTTAAACAAATTCTATAACAAATTGTATTCTAAAGGTACATATCAGCACGGCTAGCACGCGACGGCGCGCGAGCTCTCTCGATTTTTCTCGCACTATCCGTCTCTCTCTTATTAGAACACTTAGAAGAAGAGGTATAGTGCGATAAAAATCGAGAGTATGTCGCGGCCGTCGTATGCTAGATGTGCTGGGATGCCGCGGATGCGACTTTTTAGACATCTGCGGATGCGGATGCGGATGCGGATGCGGATGCGGATGCGGATTTTGAGCCAAACACTTAAAAACATAAATACGCATCGTTTTTAGGGTCACGCAGGACTCGAACTCGTAGCGACTGATTTACAATCGTTGCAAATCTAACGCACCACCATTAGCGAATACGGCTAATCGTCAGTTTACAGAAACGAAATGAGGTGTGGCAACCTTGTTGCACAACAGGCTAGGCTGGTTGGAAATATTAAACATAGAGATGTCTTGATTTCTTTCTGTCAGGTGTGACACAGAGTTTTTGTCTACGAACGCTTGTGTAGTCCTGGACATATTATTTATATTCAGATTTGAGTATGTTTTAATACACCTATCCCAACTCTAACTGGCATTTATTTCCACCTGAGATCCGAGGAAGATCATTGAATACGCAACCGATCCAATAGGACGAGGAGGCGGAATAGCGGGGGCCTTGCCCATACTGGCACCCGCGCGCGCCCTTTAAACTCCTATAGAAGATTCATTATTGACTAAATGACGAAAATTCAAAAACACGCGTGGCACGTGCCGTGTTGGCCCCTATCTGGTTGCGAACTGTACTACATCCGCATCCGCAAAAACTCTGCATCAATTTTCAGGTAGATCTACTAGAAAAATGACAGTTGGACTGTCCTAACGCGCGTTCAAAACACTACGTGAATACCCCTCTATTCACAATATTAATAAGATTCCTTCCCATATGGAACAGAAACATAGATAAATAGTATTTTTTTATATAACCACTTCAACTGGTTATTCCAATTTCAAACCCCAGTCTACTTACACTTAAAAAAACCGGCCAAGTGCGTGTCGGGCCACGCGCAGTGTAGGGTTCCGTAGTTGCCTGCCTGTCTTAGTTACATCGACGTGCGGTGCGGTTGCGTCGGCCGAATTTGTATGAAAATTGGCCTTTCCAAGTACACATTAAGTTGGTCGACTATTACTCGGTAACTACTTATGCCTACTTGTTCGTGATAGTTTTCTTTTTAAATTCATTATATGTACTACTAAACGAATTTTTTCACATCCCCAGTAGTAACCATTTAGCCGGAAGGGGGGGACAAATTCTCGAGCAAAAATTAGGGCTTGAAACCCAAATATTTCGCAAACGAATTACTCATTTGAAAAATGGTGTTAGAAAACCCATAATATTTTTGAACGAGCTATCCAACAATACCCCACACCATGGGTTTAACGAGAAAAAATATACATCCCTGCTTTAGGTGTAGGTTTTTATCAAGATTTTATTGTACTGTTTTGTCGGCGTGATTGATTTATATACCCATGCCGAATCACAGTTTTCTAGTAGTAATGGTTACTGAGATAAGCCGAAGACGGGCAGACAGACAGACGGACGGACATGGCGAAACTATAAGGGTACCTTGTTGACTACGGAACCCTAAAAATTAAAGACCACTCATTTCCATCATCTTGAAACTCGCGGTTTTCTATTAAGTACAAATTGCCTTGTTCCTTGCAACAAGTACAGTATGTCCCTTCCTATAAATAACGCGAGACGTGCGAGCAATTATCGCCCTAAGGGTGGGGTTATAGAACGCAGACAATTGTACAAACGAAGAAAAGTCGGAGTATCCATTAATATACCTTATTCCCTTGGAATAGGGTTCATGAAATGTTAGCTGTGTGGTCGTGGTTGAACCTTGTAAATACTCATACAAACATTACCTAGGCACCCTAAGTTATTCTTCCCCTAAACCCCAGCGGTGTTCTTTGTGGCATTTTCGGTACTCGGGGTTCAAAACTGCGTGAAATTACGAACAGGTATGATTGTATATTTGCGCTCTTTTTATATGAGTTATGGTGATATTTATATATTATAGGGTGTTGGTTTATGTAAGGTTTATTAAAATATGGTTTGTACATACGTGACATTAAAATCGTACTGGTTAGATTTGATTTCCGATACCCTAAGGTTGTCTGGAAGAGATCACTCTCTAGCGAAAACATCGCCTGTTGTTAGCCTTTACTTGTGTTTACTATGTTCTGCATAGTGTATTTTTATTGAGTTGTGCAATAAATAGAATTTGTAATTGTATTGTAAAATGCAACTACGTAAAAAAACAGTAAGACAAAGCTTACATACTTGATTATTTTATTCTAGAATCCATTACAGTTAAATACAACAAACTTTTTCAAATCAAAATTTTGTACGTCGCGACGGTTAAAGGCCTTATATAGCAAAGACACAGTTTAGTAACATTTCTAGTGTAACTTTAGAATCAGCTCATATTCATACAACGCTTAATTCATTATACATATACATCTTGGGTTATCAAAATCTTGAATAGTGTTTTATCCTCAAGGAATGTGCCTATACTTTTTTAACAGTCTGTTAAACTGTTACAGGAATGAAAAAAAAACTAAGATTATCCTATCCTAAGTTCACCGCGATGTGCAAAAGAATAATAGACATTAATGAGTCCATTTTCAGCGCAAATGAGGTAATACTTTCGGTGTCTGGTTCTCATTAACAGTTCTGTTAATAGTAATAGCGACTAGCCCTGCCGTCAGTTAAGAGCCTCATTTAGATTACGCTAGCTAGATTGCGACAGGCCCTGGTTTTGCCGTGCAAATCCAGAAAAATATGCTTTTAAGGCTAAAACAACCTAGGGATTATAGAGGTAGTTCAGTCCAGTCTAATATATCGACGGTGGAAATTTCAAATGTCGTAAGGGACAAATGCCTACTTTTGAGGGGAGCCAAAAAACAAAACTCCATTTAAAAAAATATATAACTTTGAAACTACTCATCCTATAAAGATGAATCTTAGATGTATACTTTTCAAATAAGGTCATCTACACTAACCTATTATTCGCATAGCAATAAATGCATTAGTTTAGAAAAAAGTGTCCCTTACGACAATAAAATATGAAGAAAATGTGTGTTACGCGTCTGAAAAAACAATATTTATGTGACAAAATCTCTTATGCCTTCCAACTAAATTATAATTTTATGTCGTAACTGCGTTTATACTAACGTCTACTACGAATTTCTTGTTGTAGTCATTAAAGTTTCGAGGTAAGTGAAGTAAGTACGTAGTTAACTGTATGAAAATAAAGATTTTACTACTAAATTTATTGATTTCTAAGCTTTTCGGATGCGGGAAAGTATAAAAATGTTATAAGTCTGATTAATGTTTTTATTTTTCCAAATAAATGTGTGGAAACAATTAAACATGACGAAACGTAATGAAACAAATTTGTGCTATAAGCTACATCTTACATTTATATAACAGCACTACAAAAGTAGTATTCACGAGCCGTTCGAGATTTTCCATAAGAAATTCCACAGGATGTACATATTTATAGACCTTATTGAATCTTAGAGCGCCTCGAACAGTTGTCTCGAGAGTGGGTTTCAAGCAGCAGCTGCAGTGCTTTTATAAGCTATTCAAAATCACAATCAAGATAATCAAATGCTTAACTAAACACCTAGTGTTCTGCATCAAGTCAGAAACAGGTGTATTTCTTTGTTACATGTACATTATTGGTAACAAGTAAAAAGTACACATCTAAATAACATTATAATTATATGCGTCATACAGATTTTAATATATATTAATGATTTGTATTTTGCTTTGCATTGCTCACAGGAATGACGTTTATTTGAAATCTGTATGACCTTTATAACTAAAAGGAACTTTCTACACGAGTATCACAAGTGAATTCTTTTGTATTTTAATATTGAGATCAATGGGAAAAAAATTATAAAATCTCCCAAAAACTAAACAATAACACAACAACAACATCGTAAATTATATAGCACTATACCTCGTCTTTCCTTACTTGATATGAATTGATTGTCAGTTAACAAACAGAAAATAAGAAACAGTTAAAAAAAAACGACTTCCAACGACAAAATACACAGCATACTCAAATAATCAGCCTTAAGTCTGCGAATTAATGCTTGTTTTTGACCCAGATTACATAATATACTTGGTACTTACAACAATGTTAATTCAAAGTTTTATATACATTTTAACAAATTGAATGTCGTAAGGGAATGTCATTTCTTTTTAGTGCCTTACAACATAGGAATTTCAAAATTATTGAGACATACGACTTTGCGCTTAAGACCACGAGACGACAAGAAAGTATATTTGACCGATACAACACAGTATTTGAAATACGAAGCAGTTACGACAAACTTAACCATCTCATAACTTTTTTCTTAGGAGTCGTATCGAGAGACCGATACTACAGACGGATAGAAAAAAATATACTGATTCCAATGGTATATTTAGTGTACTTAGGACAAAATGTCCTTTACGACATTTGAAATTTCCACCGTCGATATCTACAAAACTATACTTACTGTTTCCCTGCTGCTCTACGTAACACATTGTACGTGCGTCAGGTAGATCTAAATGTCTATTTTTGTATGGGTAAATGACAATAGAATTGTTTTTTAATACTCTTTGCCCTTAAGATTTGAATTAAGACTTCGTACACCAAACTTAAATCACATACTTTTTACTATGGAGCTCCCAACTCAACATTTCATAACTGTTGAGACAACTAAAATGAAATTGACCAATCATGTAGCGCCTTTACTGAACTATAATGTGTTTGACCAATAGGACGCCGTCATGAGAAAGTCATAAGGTAATTAGACATCAACGTACAAAAAAGAAAAAGCCGTTGGTTGCACTTCGTTTTCAATAGATACCAAGTTTGTTTAATTAGTTCAGTTGACTTGTATAAAAAGTATTGTATATAATAGTTATATAATTAGTTTTATAAGTCTCGTATCTTAACTCAGCAAGCTTCGTGGCCTAAACGTGGTACTCGGCTGAAAAAGCATACATTATATAACGATTGCATAAAATACTATTAGCGGCGCTGTGCACTTTTTGTGATGGGGAAAAATTGTTAAACTCGCCACAGATTTTCGATCGATTTCGTTTCATCTACTCCATATCATTATATCAGCCGAAAGACGTTCACTGCTGGACAAAGGCCTCCCCCAAAGAATGCCAAAGTGACCGGTGCTGCGCCAACCGCATCCAGAGCCCTTCTAGTTTATTTTAGAATCAGTCATACTATAAAGAGAAAAAGTCTGAGATGGTAGCATGGTCCTTACTGTCTCGGATGGATTTTGAAATATTGTATTCGGTTTAATGCAGTTAATCCAGTGGTACGTGGTACTTGGCTGAAAAAGCATACATTATATAACGATTGCATAAAATACTATTTTTTTTTGACAAGAAAATATAAAATATGTGTACCGTAAATACATCATTTCGCCAAACTGCGAAACTGTTGGTGATGAGCTCGCTCGTTTTATGACAAAAGTAGGTATACATAGAAGTGACCAGCCCGACCTAGCCCATTCATAACTCACAACATATTTTTCCATTAAGTGCAAATAAGAGATGACTCAGCCACTGGCGGGACAGGAGTACGACGGTGCTTATAAACTACCTTGTTTTTAATACTGTTTGTTTTCTTTTTTTAAGTTTTTTTTCCTAATGCTCGTTCGAAAAGTTACGTGTTTACCTCTCTGATATAACGTCAGTAAAATACATACGATTCCTTTTAACATCGAAACTCGTTTGGCCGATATCGGTAGCTCGATGGATTCAGCAGATAGTGTCAGAGACACGGACTTCCAATATTACCGACAATTATATTACTCCAGGCAAAATACGGTTTTGAAAAACATTAATTTATAATAGCGTTTTTTTTGTTGATTTCATTTTAAAATTGTATTCTAAGATGATTTATTCAAGAATCCGGCAAACTTTCCACCCGGAAGTAATTATGTAGCTTTAAATGAAGCATGCATTGTGTTTTTTTGTACGATTTATATTGAATATTATAGAGCAAATGTAAATGAACCAAAATAAAGACAAACATGTTTATTAATATTTTTTCTGACTTTTTAGAAGCTAGTTAATTTATCATTTTTTTGATGTCTGAAATTTTGTCGGATTTTGTCGCTGGGTAACTATTTAATTGATAATTTATCCGTTACACATCAAAAAGAAGCTATTATAAATTATTTCCAAAATTGACATTTTTTCCATACAAGTTGTCAGTTCATTGACTGGACTATATGTTAGCTTTTAACGTTTTGAGCAAAATACTTGTCAGTGTGTTCGTGAATAAGGTTGATTTTATATATGTTTTCAAAGAGGAGTCATAAATATGTGTAAACAATTATTGAAGATACTCGTATCAATACAACGTGCATACCTATATGTTATAGAAAATAAAAACCGGACAAGTGCGAGTTGGACTCGCCTACCGAGGGTTCCGTACTTAATTACAAATGTACAGTTTTCTTATTTTTCTCTGTACACTTGTAGTATAAGATATATTACTTGCAAAATTTCATAGTTTTAGGTTAACGGAAAGTACCCTACAAAATTTGATTCCCTAGCTAGAGAGCGTCGAAATATATACGTTTTTTGCGGCATAAACGTTTGATTTTTTCACAGCTTCAAGCGACTGTAGCCCTTAGTATATGGTTTTAATTTCAACTCAATACCTTCAGGCGTTCCCGAGATAAAGGGTCTTGATAGACTGACAGACAGACAAGTGATCCTATCTATAAGGTTTCCGTTTTTTTCCTTTTGAGATACGGAACCCTAAAAAAGCTAAGCTTTGTATAATTCGTGTTGATGCTGATTTAAATGATACAACTGCTTGCTGTATAATAAATAGAAAAAAAATGAATAAAATAAGTAGGTACCCGTATTTCCTCTCCTTGATCGTTCCTTCACTGTCACTGTCACGACCAACTGTCAGCACCAATTGGCTCAGTTTTTTGCTTAAGTGCAGCGCTGACAGTAACTTCCAGCTACTCATCTCTGAGTAGCTGGCAATCTCTGATCTGTCCACACTGGCCTCGAATTGGACCTTGAACATTTTAGACTATATATTTGGACTGTAGAAACAGGCGTATCCTACTAGTGGTTTGGCGCGAATTGTCTATGGTAACCTCCCTATTTAGGTCTTAATAGCACACTTCTGCAGGTATTTTTTTGTAGAAGTTGCAATTTTTTTTTACTCTGTGGCATAGACTGATTCTAACGTAATTAACTGCACCCCAAGCCACTCCACCATTAGCTCCTTATGTATCCTGGATAAGTCATAAAATATCCCGTCCACACTTGGTTAGGACCCCTCGCTCGCACGCGCCCAATTAGTGCCCTCGCACATGTCGTTAAGGACGCCGTTAAACGTAGTTAATGTCGTCCTTAACGACATGTGCGAAACATTCAATAACATTCGTCGTTAATCTTCGAAGAGACCACGGTGTGGACAAACGTAAATATGAATAGTCAAAATTAGACCTTACGAGCATTGCTAGCAGGATCGATTGTATTTTTTGAATCAGTGTAAATAAGCCATTTATTATTTATGACCCCTAAGTAGCCTTAAAGTTGTTGGTTGACCTTCGACTCTCCTTTATTTTGTGCTCTGTTCGGTTTTTTTATTAGATTTGTGCAAACATGTATATAATAATCGTTCAACCTGCACGCATCAGTTAAGAAAGACAAAGGTGCTTTTCGATGTCTGTACAGTCAGCAGCAGAAGTACGCAAAATAACACGCTCAAAATGATCTAGACAGTCCTTATACTCTCGACATTAATGTCGTGTGTAGGTAATTTCGAGCACTTGGGTCGCGTAGCTACTTTTGCTGCTGACTTTACATAGAGTTACGTAACAACTGGAGAAAAAAAACAATTGAATACAACAATAGAAACAAGATTCGGATATTATTATATATAGTTAACTTGAATCGGATTCGCAACTCGTAGATAAATAAAAGCATCAAGGTCACAACAAGTCCGACGTGAAGGCAGTTTGTTTGTCTGTACGTAATCTGCATTTAGATCCGAATTCATATACAATTTAAGAGACCGTTAAGCAGCGGGCAATAAATACGAACTTAAGTCGACTACTTACGCAATGCAACGTTAGGGAGGGGACAAACTTCAGAATATCGATAGGTTCCAAACTGTAATCGACCGCAGTAAAAATAAAGTATTCTTACATTACAGACCACACTAGCGAAAATACTCGGATAACATCACGTTTTAAGTTATTCTTGCTATTTTAATTACATAATCTATTTAGAAAACGGACGCTGATTGACCATTGAAAATGTGACGTCACTTTCGTACTTCCCTCCTTTCAAACCAAGAAAGGGTTTTTGACGTTTCATAAAAAGTTGTTGATTGGACTTTCAGTCAACATACCCAAGCAGCATCTTAAATTAGTTTTTAAGTTCTATTGTTTCCAGTGCATACTAACAAAAATGAGATTGTTATCTTGAATAAATGAAATTGCATTGAATTGAATTAAATCATAGACAAATAATATTGTGTAGACTAAATAGAGAATTCAAGAGCATTAATACAATTCAAGCCATGACTTAGCAGCTGTAGCTAGTTTGATGCTCCATGTCACCGTAGTTAAAATCACAATTTTGTATGTCGCTTTTCAAGTCGTATTATGGAATCAACAAATGCGATAATGTCATTTTTTATCGTCAATATTATCGATAAAGCTACTCCTCTATCTTGAGCAGCTGCGAGCCAAGTGGTCCCAGAGGTGTGCTGCCGCGCGCCAGAATCAAACCCGCTCAGATTGGACACGACAATACGAGTAACAATGTGGGATAGTCTTGCTTTGAACTGTACTGTTTATATAATACTAGCTTCCGCCCGCGACTTCGTCTGCGTGGTCCCGAGATAAAAACTATTTTATATTTTAATCCAGGCTTTAAACTATCTTGATTCAAAATTTCATCCAAATCGATTGAGCCTTTTCAGCGTGATTGAGTAACAAACATCCAAACATCCAAACATCTACGTAAACATCCAAAATTTCGCATTTATAACATTAGTAGGTACTGCAACACATTAAGGGCTTGTTTCACAATCGCCGGATAAAGTTATCTGCCAACATTTATCTCACGGATATGTTTTAACTGGAGATTGTGAAACAGGCCCTAAGTAAGGAACACTAAACAATGTCGAAGTAGTATCAACATTACCATCTTAAACATGTGTGACAGCCAAGTATAAAAATATGTGGGCATACAACTTACTCATAAATATGTCCTATCGCTCTTATGTCAGTGGATTAAGGTCTCGTTACATATTTGTGAGAGGATTAAATCGATACATATTGTTGCAATTACCTGGACGAGCAGGTCGATCACGTAACGCATTCTACGTTTATAGATGTAAATGTAAAATTTTATAAGGAACAATGACAGTTAGACTGTCGTAACGCGCGTTGGAGACGTTACGTGTATACCTGCTACTCTGCTTACGTCTCTAGTTGTTAGCACAACGAATCCTTAAATCAATAAAGGGTCGGCAGCGCGCTTTTGATTCTTCCGGTGTACCTAGCAAGTGTCCACAGGCGACGGTGTCTGCTTACAATTAACCAGGCCGCATGTTTGTTTGCTACCGTCTTAGTATAGCAAAAAACAGTTTTCTAATCCTTTGTCAATGTTATCGATGAAGTTACCCTTCTCTTCGGAGCAGCTGTGAGAGCCCAGCGGTTCCAGAGGTGTGCACGCCAGAATCAAACCCGCCCAGATTGGCGTCGGTAATGCGAAAAAAACCGGCCAAGTGCGAGTCGGACTCGCGCACAAGTGGTTCCGTACCATTAGGTATCTATAAAAACGTCGTTATTTTATTCTGTTTTTTAGTATTTGTTATTATAGCGGTAACAAAAATACATCATCTTGCATTCATATCAAATTTCAACTGTCTCAATATCACGGTTCATGAGATACAGCCTGGTGACAGACGGACAGACAGACAGACAGACATACAGACGGGACGGACAGTGGAGTCTCAGTAATAGGGTCCCGTTTTACCTTTTCAATCAATCAATCAAAAATCAATCAATCAAAACATTTATTCGTGACAAACACAACACAGATAATAATAAAAAAGCACATTTCCTTTTTGTCACGAAATGGACCCAGCTCAGCATGTTGCTAGCTTTGCAGCCAGCGCTGGTCTTCCGCAGGGTCCAAGCGGTGAGAGCACGGAGAGTAACAAACAAAACAATTAAAAGGAAATACCTATATACTTAACTAAAATACAAACATAAAAAATAAAATACACAAAAAAGCAATGAACGGTTTTTTTTTATAATATGTAATAATAAACCCTTTTGGGCACAGAACCCTAAAAACTGTGGCACCATAATTCTGTTGCAAACTGTAGGTACGTACTCATAATGGAAAGCCATCGCATTTTTTAAGACCACGTTTGTGGTAAACATGTGTATGGCCCGTGTAACGGTAAACGGTTACCGTAGTCTATGGAAATAGGCCTCGCTCGGCTAGATATATGCGCCTGTTAAACTTTTGTCGGCTAGGTCTATATCTATAGATATATTATATACTATATATGCTGTTAAATATGTCTATAGTGATCTATAATGGTCGGTGTGATCTCGCTTTTACACTTTTGGAACTCTAGCACAAAGGAGAGATCATATAGTCCAGTCAATGAACTGACAACTTGTACGGAAAAAAAAAACAATTTTGGAAATAATTTATAATAGCTTAACTTTTCTGTGTAACGGATATATAATAATTAAATAGTTACCCTGCGACAGAATCCGACAAAATTTCAGACATCAATTTTTTTTTTTAATTAACTACCTTCTAAAAAGTCAGAATAAATATTAATAAATATTTTTGTCTTTATTTTTGTTCATTTACATTTGCTTTATAATATTCAAGTTTAATCATACAAAAAAACAATGCATGCTTCATTTAAATTAACATAATTACTTCCGGGTGGAAAGTTTGTCGGATTCTTGAATACAGCATCTTAGAATAACATTTTAAAATGAAATCGACAAAAAAACGCTATTATAAATTAATGTTTTTCAAAACCGTATTTTGCCTGGAGTAATAACCTAAGGCGTTTTGTATATAGGTAATAATAATCGACACAATTCGAACACGCGAATACGAAATTGGGTCCATAATTTTACGTCCGTACTGCTCAAGTGATGCCGTCATATAATAGTACATTTTATTGCAGTTTCTTTCTCTTTCTCTGATAAAGCCTTGTGGAAAGTTTCGATGTGACCAGGAACTCATTTGGATGTAGCCCCAGGCGCTTTCCAGCGAGTACTGATTTTGCTGTGGTAAAATTAAAGAAAAAAAGCTATTACACATTGCTGTCGACAACAGTATGTACCTTCTTATACATTTTCCCCCTTACTACTAGTGGCTTTATGAGCTGTAGGAGAAGCGAGTGTATTTTTTAATTCCATAAATTTAATTGATAAAAAACGATATATTTATTGAACGTACCTACTCACAAAATTTCACTAGAATAGGGATGATGACTAAGATTTTTTATGATGTCATTCGAACCAATTTTTGGAGAGGAACAAATGTTTGTATTAGCGCAACTACAATTAAAGAACATAAATATCCAAAAAATTGAGACAAAGATTGACCTCGCTGGCGGCAGTGCAAAACTTCATCGCTTCACGCTTCATACTGATAGACAGACAGGTATGACGTGACGTCACAACTGACATTTTGTAATAATCGTTGTATGGAAAATCAGGTAAATTGTTGTTTCGGTTGCGAAATACTGCGTTTAAATACATAGTTGTCATACAAGTTTGTTTCTATAAAAGCGTAAGGATTCTATTGGGATCTTTAAATTTACTCTTGGACAATAAAAAAATGCATATTTTTTCTAAACTTTCATGGTTCATATCTTTTTATGTTTTTAATTATATTTTATAATTTATATTTTTTTAAGATAATTTGATGGTTTACTATCCATTTAGAATAAGACTAAGTTATCAATTTGAACATGAGGCATCATGCCTATTGGTTGACTAATGCGACCCGTAGAGGAGAACAACCAGACATCTGGTCATCCGGACACTCGAAATAATTTTAACACAAACTGAAACGTTTCGGTCGCTCATTCAACAATGTGAATGTATTTTTAATGACATAAAGGTGCAACCACACCGCTGCTCAACGCACCGTAAAACGCAGCAAAATGTATGAAGAACGCAAAATGTATACGCGTTGCCGCATACGACACGTCAACGCGTATACGCAGCGTTAAGCACCGGTGTGGTCGCTCCCTAAGACAGGTAGGACTTCATTCAATGATTGAACATATTAATCATAAAATAGAATAGAATATAATACATTTATTTTAGAATAACAACAGGAATATGATAATGGTCCATATTATTATGGCTGTTTTCTTATTTTAAATCAAACACGGAACTCTACAAACCAATTTAATTAACTACAAACAAACAAAAAATTATAATTATTTTCCCATACTGAGAGCTTGCCACTGATAATGAACCAAAATTTGCTAGTAACAAGCTTGTTAAAACTTACGTGGCGCACTGCCTACCACGCGTGGGCGTGATGTTTGTGACATCATTATAGAAACGAGAGGACGCGAGACTGGCTGCAGATTTAGACTACACGAGCAACAACGTTGCCAGAGGATCCACTCTTTCGATATGACGCTCACGTAGTAATTATAACTCATCATTTGAACCGAAAAACGTCCACTGCTGGACATAGGCCTCCGAAGAGTGCCAAAGTGATCGATCCTGCGCTACCCATTAACCATTCTAAATAATATATGACAGTGTAATTATATTCCACTTTTTTAATATTTCAACCGTATAAAAATGTGCACATGCTTGGGGACAAAATGAATAATTCAACGACACATTTGCGTAGCGGCTATGATTAGAGTGTCCGAGACAGTAAAAAAATTGAAGAGGACACTCTAATCATAGCCGTTACGCAAATGTGTCGTTGAATTATTCATTAACCATCATTTTGGTTACTTATTTTATTGATTGAATTGTGTAGTCTGGAAGCCATTTTTCAATCTCCACAACACTACAGGGACAAAACCACTTGCTAACGAAAATTAGGCGTACACACGCGAATGTGATCTGAACAAGCGGCTGACCCTGATGATGACCCAGCTAACGCAGACACTCTTCACATCACATTCTTCAGCCTAATAAAATTGTCGAAAATAAGAAGCGATTTTCAGTCAGAAGTCACTGTCAGGCGCTTCATCATTATCATATCAGCCGAAACCGCGCCTTCCGGTACATGGTCACCACACCCACTCCTTACGCACCCTACACGCCTACGTCTACGTAAATTAATGCCGCTTTGTATTTTGCCTGATTAAATGTGTACAATGTTTTACTCTGTATTAGAATGCGAGAATCGAGGAAGATCAGAAAGTGAAAAGAGCTTACCTGGGTTGTGATATGGTCGGGCGAATCTGCTTAAACTCCAAATCAGGGATGCCACAGATGTGATTTTTTTGACATCCGCGGATGCGGAGGCGGATGCAGATATTTAGGGGCACACATTTGTGGTTAAACACTTAAAACACGTAAATAAACAACGTCCATTTTGTGATATCACGCAAATTTCATCAAACATGTTGAGACTAAATTAAAATCGTAGCGAACAAATCAAAAACGCTTCACGCGGTCACAGAAACGACAAGAAGTTTTATTGACTAATGGTGAAAATAAGTAATTGAATTTGGGATAAAAATCCTCCCGATAAAAAATACGTTCGAGGCACCCATCTGCCAAATCAATTACACTACATCCGCATCCGCAAAAACTCCGCATTTTGCGGATGCGGATGCGGATGCGGATGCTGATGTTGAAATTTGTGCGGAACTTCCGCGGATGCGGATGCGAATGTCTGCAACATCCCTGCTCCAAATCACTAATTCGCAACAGCTAGCGCAGAACCGGGAAGTGAGGCTCGAGAGTGTTCTCGTGCCGGAGCCGAAAACTCACTTTGGGTCGCTGAGCCAACGGAGTAGTAGTAGTACTCATAATAAAAAGCGGTTTTTACAGTGAAAAGTGACCGCGCTGTGGTGCGCTGTGTAGCACGTGCCCCGCGACCACACAGACAGCCTAACTACGTCTACGCAAATTAACGCCACCTCACTCTTCAGCCTAATTTATCGCTAGAGCTCTTGTCTTCGCGATTTTAAACTGTATGTATGTAGAAAGAGTTAACATTTGAACGAGGGAAGCAACAGAAATTCTCCGTTTCTGCTTGGGCCTAAACTCTTTTGTTTGTCCCGATACCCAGCTGTTTTCCTACACAAGTCGCATTTCTCAACCGATTCTCGTGAAATTTTGTTAGCATGTTCAATAATTACATCGTTTTTTATTGTCCAATCAATAAAAAAAGAGACGCTCGCTAATTTAGGTCACACTAGTAGGAATTTATATAGCCAGAGGGCACTATACTGGATAAAAAAAAGTAAATTGGGAATCGGTTGTAATGCCACACAACTCGCGCCATACAAACAAAACTGATTCCAATCCAAACTGGAACGCAGACGAGACATATAAATAATCTTCTTTATTTTGACATTCAGAAAGTGATTAGAATTAAAATAACAACTGTGTTATCTGTAAAAACCATTAAAAACAATTATTAAATGGCTAATTAGAACAAGCTCACTGCTGTCGAAGTCATCACTGTCATAAATTAATTAAGCACTTCAATCGCCCCCCTGATTATACCCGTAATTAATGTAAGGCAATTCATCAGACACAATTTGTCAACTAACTAATTCAGTAAAGGATTCCCCTAGTAGTTATTTGAAACAAAGATGGCTAAACATTTCCGATGCACGGCTATATACAGGTCGGCCCGCGGGCTGTGTGGAAGCGACTATATACCTCTTTTTAAGCGTTCTAATTAGACAGAGATGAAAACGTAAGCATACTTTGGAATCGATTGATACCTCATTCATCAAAATCGGTTTAAAACGCCACATTGGAACACAAGTAAATACAAACACCTAATCTACAGCTTACTTGGTTCGAATTGTCTTTTCTTTTTTCTTTGACATCTAATCCTGACACTATTGCAATCTAAATTGAACTCACTCACGTCATTCTTTTCAGTCTGATCCTAAACTGTTTGTTTGCTTGTTTGTTCGTGTCAACTCGTAACTCTATAGCGGTCTAATGGGGGCGTGGGCATGACACAGAGGTCACCCAAGCGATGTCACTAAAGCATTGCCACTACTACTGTAATCTAAATATATAAACGTAAAAGTCCTGACTGACTCACTAACTCACTTAAATCAACGCCCTGCCCAAACCGTTGAACCTAGGAAGCTGATTTATTCACAATAGGTAGTTTATATAACGAAAGTACCCTCTAAGAAGGGATTTTTGAAAATTCCTCCCTCAAGAGGGTAAAAAGGGGGTTAAAAGTTTGTATGGGGATGGAGTAAAATTTTAAGTGAGAAAGTTGAAACTTTGTCTACGGACTCCTTATTACAATAAAAGACAATTAATCTTAAGGTTTTCGAAAAACCCGCCCCCGTGCGGGTTAAATAGGGGTGCAAAGTTTGTAAGGGTGACGTTTGGTGTCCCGGGGAAGGCCATATAATAGTTTAATCCCAAAAATCAGTCCCTAAGGGGGTGAAACGGGGTGAAAGTTTGTATGGTGCTAGCTACGATAAAAACGAGTTCCACGCGGACGGAGTCGCGGGCAGAAGCTAGTTGTGTATAACTGTGTATGTTCTAGTAAATAAATAGAATTGAATAAGCGGGTCCCTGGCAGTGAAAGTGTTAATGTCCATATACTCGTATGATGTAGTGAAAAACGGCCATACCTCTTTGAAACAAAGGCGTGCCTGTTTCAAGTAGTAGTAAAATAGCCCGGAATGAAGCATTTTTTTTTTAGCTTTTGGACATTCATAAAGAATATCGTCTCAATTGGTAGCGTGGTATTCCACTTGTCCAAGATCTTTGTCCAATGTGTATATGCGTCTCACATTTTGCATAAGGAGTGAGTGACACGCAATGTACATTGGACAGAGAACTTGAACAAGTGGAATACCACCCTTAGTCATGGGTGAATAATGTGAATGTTGGTAAATTATTTTATATTTCCGTATGAAACAAGCAAAAATACAGCGAACGAACTTTGCACAACAGTAATAAAATTCCGCGCTCTTGTTTCACTTTGAAACAATATTTTTATGACTTCATATTTCTTGAAGTTTCCCTGCAATTCTGTTTCTGACGCTGTTTTCGAGAAATGTAAACTGTTAAATGTAGAGACAGGATGTTGGTGGCGTTCGAAATATAGCTATGTATGTTTGAAACAAAAATAACACACCTTTACTGGTATTTCTCCTTTTTACATTAAACATATTTATTTACCTAACCATTTTTTTTCACTTATTTCGACGGTAGGTTTTAAAAAATGCGGTTTTCCAATTGGATATGCTGAAGGAATTGTTATCGTTATTATACCGACAGTTTTCATATAACATACCAGGCTATAATTGCTATAGAACAATATTCTCAGCTTTTTCCAATGACAAGGATGGTAAACCATGCAGTATATCTTATTATATCTCATTTTACGATTTCTAAAACGCAATCGTAAATTGCTGTTTCCAACTCTGCACAGACCAACAAACAAAAGCCTTTTAAAAAGGACCATTCTACGATTGCCGAAGAACTAAGATATATATAAGAAGATATATATAAGATATATAGAAGAAGAAAGGAAACTTGAAAACAAGTGGAAACTTTAACTACATCGATGAACAGAAGTGGCCGTAAATGATTGAGGAACAAAATCGGGCCGGGCGGCTTGAGTGCTCGACTCTGCTCGAGCCAGCTCGGGCGATTTAGAGCACTTTTCGCCACGCTCCAAGTTGGTGGCTCGGCCGGCCTGTACAACTTTTAAGAAAAAGCGGGGCGGGGCCGGCTTACGTGAATTTGAGAGTAAGTTGTGATGATTTTAAAGTAAGCAGACATTACATGTTTTTCTTTCAGAACTGTTTGAGAGTTTATTTTCAGCAAGTTATAATAAACGTTTAGGGTAAAACTTGAAAGAACAACCTGCCAAAAGTCACCAAGCCACCAAGAAAGTATAAACTCGTTATTTTTCATTTACTTATATTGAAAAAAGAACATGTAAATTGACTCACAAATAGAAACAACTACGACAAATACAGCGTTTACTGGCAACTAAATAACTAAGTCACTTTAATGAAACATCTTGTAAGTGCCTACCTTTGGGAAAACTTAAAACGTCTATTTTGATAAGATAAGATTTATTTGCAACCAGGTACTTAAAACTAATATACTTGGACCCTGGAAGGATTTAGCAACAATCAGGTAACTTAAACTATATACATATAGTTCATTTTAACTAACTACTATACCTATTGATATTAATAATAAAAAAATATGACGGCAAACACATTATAAACATGTATCTTCCATAAATTCAGCTATAGAATGGTTAACATTTATCTATCAGTTGAGATTTCAGAATGTGTACGAAGGATATTACGAGTATCTCAGTTGGTACATCTTTTATCTGGTTGGGATTTTTATTATATATTTTTATTGCTCGGTAATATGGTCGATTTTTATATATATCTAGTTCAAGTTCAGGAACTTCCAGGTTGTGACATCTATACGAGTGTAATTTGAGTCTAGTTTTAGCTTTACGAGTGTGTTTGCAAAATTTTGGTATTTTAATTGTATTATAGTATAATCATTTTTGTAGTGTGGTCTGAATAAGAACTAATTATTTGGATACGCATTTTTTTTTTGTAGTCAGAAAACATAATTTATCCTCAATCTCACCGTGTCGACACGAGTCGAGATGTACACACGAGTCTTTTCCCAAAACGTGTTTAAATTATAAATCTTCTTGCGCTGATTCTTATGACAAATTAGATTCTCAATTTTTTTAAATAGCCTGTTCCACTGCTGGGCCAAGGTCTCCCCCCTTTTCATCCACTCGGCTATGAGCGTTTCTCAAAAAAAATGCCATTACATTTTTTCGGAGATTTTCTGCAACTTTTATGTTATTTCTACTCAAAATCACGATGTCTTTCCATCCCACTCGGAGAAAAAAAGTGTCCCAAAATGTTCATACATTTTTGAACTTTCCTATTGTGTTACCACCATACAAAGTGTATGGTAAATGGTAACACAATAGGAAAAAAATCTTCGGGACAGTTTTTTGTCCAACCAGGGTCGAAAGAGCTCCTGATTCTGAGTGGAAATGGTTAACATAAAATTCCTAGAAGTACAATTAATAATAGTGGCATTTTTTTTGAGAAACGCTCCTCTAATGCTGGCATGCTCCAGCCAACCCAAGCAGAACGCGTCCAAATCGTCCCGCCATCTCCTTTTTGGTCCGCCTCTGCTCCCGTGGCTGACCTGCGGAATGGCTGTACTTAACTTGGTACATCTTACCCAGCGAACCTTAAAACCATAGAATGCGAGCTCCTTACAAATTGCAACCCAAACACGTGCCTAAAATCCGGTATGCGCATGTTCGAACTAAACGGCTGCCTGTCATCGTTTTGACACCCCGCATAATGTCAATGGCACCCATTCTGTGGGGCCATTTTGCGGCGCTACTGAGACTTCTATGTTTTTCCTTTCGCTGATCCTACCAGATGCTTACGGCAGACGTGTGTAGCCCAGTCCCACTTAATTTTGTATACTAAAGTTAATATAATAACTAAATCATAAACTTTAAAAAAAAATAAGTTTACTTGTCCCACGCCCCACGACTCGCAAAGTCCGACTCGGCCTGAACTCAATAACTTCGATCCTTGACTCTAGCATCTGTTACACAACTCTATGGCCCACTTCAGTCAGAACCGACATTTAATTTTCGTTCATTCGACACAGATAAATAAAATAAAAAGCCTTTATTGATTCTCTACAAAAAAAATTCAAAAGTGTGTGTTGTACAAAAAATCGGCACAGATAAGAAATTGTCAAACATGAAATCACCATTGAGATATTGGGCGAAAAGTTAAGTTAGTGAAAATGAAATTATGGTTATATTTAAACGATACATGGAACGAACATAATGTAAAAATAAACCATTATCGTCTGTAGCCCTAGACAGGACTCGAACCTGTGACCCCTGTATTGCACAAGCAGCTCAGTGGTGAGAGCACTGTTTGTACAGTGCTCTCAACACTGAGCTACGAGGACAGTGACCGATGAGGCGTATCTTTCAATCACATTCGTCGCTAATCGAACCACATCAGGTCGTTAGGCGATTCACCCACTGCACCGCGTCCCGCCGCGGTGCGCGGAGCGACAGATTTTTTAAACGCGCATTGCCGCGTCGGCAGTGTGTTGTACTAGGCGTGTTTACTATATAAATTGAGATTCTTGCATACAATGGTAAAATCTGCGGTCCGGCACTACGCGACGGGGCGCGGTGCACCGCGCACCCCTAAGGCGATTCTCGCACTGCAGTGGGAGAATCGCCTTAAGGGTCACAGGTTCGAGTCCTGCGGACGTAGCATGGTTGCCATTTTATCACTTTTCGTTGTGGATAAGACATCCGTCACTCTTCATTTTGTCTTTTATTCTAGGGTATTCTATGTGTAAAAGCAGGTCGTGACTTTAAACAGATTTAATAAGTACCTATTTAACTGTTCGTCGCAGAATGCTACTCTGCCTTGTCGAAATCGAATGAGGAGCTGTGTTGCTCATTAAGGAAATGCAAGTTGAATTACATCTCAAGTCGGGGACTTCTTACGGATGCACCTCGGGACGAAACTTGAGTTGTTTCACTGTGCTTTGAAAGCTCTAGAGGTTCATTTTTTTGTCGCTTCTGATCCTAATGACATTTCAAATAATTTCAATGTGAATAGCGCTCGTCTCACGGGCTCCTAGCTAACGTTTCTCGAAACCGCGAAACAAATTAAAATGCTTTTGGAATGTGAAATTGATGAATCTAATTGAGGCCCTTTATCATTTCTTTGTATTTAAGAGCTCTAAAGTATCTACAATGTTGTGCGGGTAAGTTGAGATAAGTAATTATTATTTTTATATCCTAATTTAAACTGGACAATAAGACAATGGAAAAATCCCAGAGTATAAATATTTTTCATCAGAATATTCAGGGTTTTTCCAGCAAGGAATTAGAAATAGGCTTATTTTTAGATAGTGATGACATCCAAGTCTTGTGCATTACTGAGCATTGGTTAAGACAAGAACAATTAATTTTTGACTTTGTTAACTTTAAATTAGCGAGTTTTTATGCTAGGAAATCCGCCATTCATGGTGGCTCTCTTATAATTGTCAAAGAAAGTATCAAATCCAAAGAACGGAAGGATATTGTACAATTATCAATAGAGAGGATTGTAGAAATAGCTTGTACTGAATTAGAAAATCATATAATTATATGTGTATACAGGCCTCCAGCATCTGGTTTCAGCACATTTGAATCTACTATGGAAAATGTGTTGAAGTTATCCACTAATAGCAAAAAACAATTATCGTTTGTGGGGATTTCAATGTCAACTTACTAGAATCATCCAATAACAGTACTAAGTTACTATGTTTATTTAAATCTTTTAACTTGCTAAATTTGTTCCTTGAACCAACCCGGATAGGTGCAACTAGTGCAACCTGCTTGGATAATATTTTCTGTAACTGTGAATGTTTTGATAAGAAAATTGTTAATCGCTTTAATTCCGACCACAGTGGTCAGAAGGTAACTTTTTTAACCAGTATACAAGAAACACCACAATCAATAACATACCGACCAATAACTGGTTATCGCTTGGAATTATTTAAAAATGAAATTCGAAATAATCTTTGTATGTTACCTATTCCACAGAGTAACTCAAATAACATGTATAAGGATTTGTTCAGCTTGATCCTCAGTCAATTCAATGTAAATTTTAGAATGAAGACTATTTCTGGATCAAAAAGTAAGTTAAAGTTTAGTGAATGGGCTACTGTTGGCATTCACAGAAGTAGAAATAGGCTTTATGAACTCTATGGAGAAAAGGCAGTGAACAAGAACAGAGTTTTCCAGGACTATGTCAAAAATTACTCTAAAACCTTTAAGAAAGTGTGTTTGACTGCTAAAGCAAATTATATTAGCTCTAAACTTAAAGTGTCGGACAACAAAGTGAAAACGGTATGGAACATTATAAACCGAGAAGCTGGTAAATTAAGAAATCGCAAATATCAAGTAAATATTCTAACGGAAAGCCAACAGATCATGCCAAACGAGGAAGTTGCTTCGGCATTCGAAACCTATTTTTCCAACATAGCGAGTAGCACAACCAAAGGTCTTCAATCATCTGCGGCAGAAGCCCACGCTTTGCTTTGCGCTAACGTTAATAAATGCAATGTAAGGTTTGAATTTAGTAAAGTAGATTCGTTGAAGGTTGTTGCGACATTTAAGTCCCTAAATTTAAAGAAAACGGAAGATTTATGGGGAGCGTCAGTTAAAGTCATCAATCATGTCATAGATTTAATTGCACCTTACTTGGCCTTTATTTACAATAGTTGCCTGTCGGAGGGAAATTTTCCACACCTCATGAAATATAGTAAAGTCATACCTCTTTTTAAGTCGGGTGATCTGAATGACCTAAAAAATTTTCGCCCCATATCTATATTACCTGTATTGAGTAAAGTTTTCGAAAAGTTAATGTTAAACGAACTTGTAGGACACTTCAATAGGAATAAACTGTTCACTAATAAACAATACGGTTTTACAAGGGGACGTTCGACAACGGATGCCGCTTCTGTCCTCATTGAACACATTTACAATATATGGGAAAATTCTTGTGATGCAATTGGAATATTTTGCGATTTAACCAAAGCATTCGACTGTGTCGATCATAGAACGCTTATTTTTAAACTAAAGCATTATGGTCTGTCTGAAAATGCGCTGAGTCTTATGTCTTCATATCTCAGTAATAGAACGCAAACAGTGGTTGTAAACGGGACGCAGTCTAATGGAGCAACAGTTACTTTAGGGGTGCCTCAGGGTTCTATCCTAGGTCCATTTTTATTTTTAGTTTATATAAATGACTTACCGTATATAATTCCTAATCTTTGTGACATAGTACTATTTGCTGACGATACATCATTAGTGTTTAAGGTTGATCGGAAATCATCCGACTACAGTGGAGTAAATAACACATTGGTCAAAGTACTTGACTGGTTTACAACTAACAATCTACTACTTAATGCTAAGAAAACTAAATGTGTAAGGTTTGCTTTGCCTAATGTTAGACCAGTAGAAACTAAAATATTTTTAAATAATGAATGTCTAGAAATGGTTGATAAGGCTTTATTCCTTGGTATAACTTTAGACAGAAGCCTACAATGGAGTCCCCATATAACAGTCCTAGCACGTAAGTTAAGTTCAGCAGCATATGCTATTAGGAAAATTAGGCAATTGACCAATGTTGAAACAGCTCGCTTAGTTTATTATAGTTATTTTCACAGTGTGATGACATATGGGATTCTGGTTTGGGGTAAAGCAGCTGATATACAGACTGTCTTTGTATTACAAAAAAGGGCTATTCGCTCAATATATTTATTGAGTTCACGAGAATCCTTAAGAGACCTTTTTAAGGAAATTAATATTATGACTGTAGCATCTCTATATATATATGAGAATATTATTTATGTAATTAAAAACATCGATTCTTTTACAAAAAATTCGGATATTCATAAGCTCAATACTAGGAACAAAAATAAAATTGCAATTAAAAAGTTTCGTATCCGTAGAGTACAGAGGTCATTTTTGGGTCAATGTATCCATTTCTTCAACAAGTTACCTGACGACGTTTTAAAATTACCCCTCCCAGCTCTTAAAAAATATTTAAAAAAGACATTGATGTCAAAAGCTTATTATAGAGTTGAAGACTATATGACTGACAGAAATGCATGGCCCAGACCGGAATCAAAATAGCCCTTGACGTCGTGTTGTTTGACTTTTGTTTAATTTTAAGGTATTTGACTGGTTCTCCTGCGGAACTACGCTGGTGACTAAGATTATTTTGTTAAAAATTGCTTACTGTTAAGTTTGTTCCGGCGTTTCCTCTTGACAATGGTCTTATATTTGGAAACGCTAGTAGAGTCAGACCTGTAAAAGTGCCATTGCGGCCCACTTGCAAAATAAATATTTTATCTTTATCTTTATCTATAAAATAAAATAAAGAACATCTGATGATTATTTTGTTAAAATATTAATGTTGTAAGAGAAAGTCGTTGCCACAAAATTAGGGAAATTTATTTGTTAAATCAAAGTGGCCTACATGGTTGATCGTGCAATCGTGAATTCTATTTATCCTGTACATATAAAAAAAAACAGTGATTAATCCATTCATTCAATAATCATTTGTAAAAGACTATCGTAACATCGCTTGGAAATGAAAAATGGTTTTCCGTGTATACGCTTCGAAGCATATTAAAAGCTCAAACAATAAATTGTTATAACAAGACAGGCGTAAGACAGGTGTACTATGTTGCGTGTGCGCCGGCACTTAGTCTGATAGCAAAAAAAAGAGCACATTACGAGAGGCGTCACTGTTTCGTGTCGCTAGTAATTATGCTGAGCAGGGGAGGGGTTATGTATACAAAATAAGTACAATCGTACATCCGCCATTTGTTATTTTCTTATATACGAGGAGAGGTTTATAGAAACCATATATTACTATCACACCCTTAACATACGCCTATTTCCTAGAGGGGTAGGCAGAGATCACGGATTTCAACTTGCTACGATCATAACATACCTTTCTTGCTTCATTCACTTTCACGAAATACTTCATACATGCTCGTCGGTTTATGGTACTCTTGACCTGACCTTAAATATTTAAGCAATAAAAATATGAGTATACTAAAATATTTAAGCAATAAAAATATGAGTATACTAACTAATACTAAAATATTTAAGCAATAAAAATATGAGTATACTAACTACTACCTCACTCATTCATACCTACTACTACCTACTAGTGCGGAAAAGAGCACTTTTCGTGCATGCATATGTCGAAACTAAAGAGCCATATGTACAGTAAGCTGCAGAGATAAGTATACCCCTTGCTTGTAAAACTCGACTGACCGAGTCACGTGACTGCAACAATGCATCACGTGACTCCGTCGGAGCTAACGGCCATTTGAATATTCTTTAAATTCGTTTTTAGCCATTGAGTATGTATTCTTCAAATTCGAACTACTTAACCAGCTAATATTACCCAAGAAGGCCATAAACTTACAAAAAGACACCAACCAAACTCGTCGGAATCGAACGCGCGTCATCGGCACTGTGATTTATTTAACCCGCTCAGGGTGCCACCAGGCTACTTGAACATTATGACTACTGGTCGAAATTACTTACTATTTATTTGCATTCACTCTATTATGCATCCTTGTCTAGCGTTAAAATGGAACTAGTCTTGTCCTTGTTTGTTATCTTATTATTGCACTTGATCGGTCAATGCATCTCGGGCTGAATGAAATCGTTTCAATTATCTTTAAAATAGGGTCGTAAATTGAATGCTTTATTAGTCCTTTTTACTAATTGCATTTGAGGGTAAGCTCATATTAAAAGATTATTTTTAGAAATCTCTCATAATCTCAGTGTGCGTTAACCTTCACCGCTTATTAATTATATTCTTGGGAGTTTTAAAAGTGTTATCATGGTTCGATTGACGACTTCTTAAAAAGCCAAAATAATTGTTCTCTGGGAACAAAACCAGAGTATTAAGAAAATAGCCCATATTATGAATATAACGGTAAGTGAGATTATGAAATGGACGAATATTTTTGGTTACCTATATCTACGTTTTTTTCAAGCCTTCTTATCTAAGTTTTAATATTCAAAAATAAGTGTTCCTTATAAGCGTTCATATTTATTTGCACATATATATTAGCATGTATAGATTACGTTTTAAAGAAAATTCTTACCTAATTTGTAAAATGATACCTTTACTTAAAGCTGTGACAGTTAAAGTCTATATTATTATGTTGATAGCCTGCTGCGCGACCCGATGTTATTGGTGTTATCTTTCTCACGTATACTATAATAATAGCATGCTCATCGAATCGTGTACCGTATTTATTAAAATTATTTTGGTATTGTATATATATGTTATTTTATTTGTTTACTCACTTACAGCTCTAAATCTGATAAAACATTATCTTATATGGTTGGCGGCAAATATATTATTCCTCAATTCTCTTTATTTAAGCATAATTCGGACGCTCATAGCGTTTTCGCCACTTAATGTGTTAAACAATAGGTATACACTTTCGTTTGTACTCGTAAACCCATACTACTCGATTACCTCTGGCTGGCGTCACATTTCATACTTGACACTATATCGTCTCAATTGTAAATATTGCGAAATTGTAATTTCTTTTGTCATTCAGTTTATTAAAGATAAAAATCTGACTATCGGGTTATTGAACCCCGGATCTCTAGGCACCCGTCATAATGAGTTCCTCGTGGCCATGTCACGTCATGATGTGGATATTTTGGCTGTGAATGAAACTTGGCTTCGAGCCGGGGAAGAATCAAGGGCGCCGGCGCCGCCGGGGTACCGACTGCGGCACCAGCCCCGTGACGCGGCGAGCGGCGCGCGCGCGGCGGTGGGGTCGGCATGTACCTCAAGCGTGGCATTAACGCGCGCCGTCTCCAGCACCCCGTTGCACCATTACTTGAACAAATGTGGCTTAGCCTAAATGTCAACAGTCTAAAGCTAGCCATAGGAACTGCGTATCGGCCTCCTTGGTTCGATATTGATACATTCTTGGACGCTCTCAGTGACTCCTTAACTTCATTTGCAATGTTTGACTACATTATACTAGTAGGAGATTTTAATATCAATATCTTAAATAAGCAGGAATCTAACGCAAAGAAGCTTATTAACTTTTTTCATTATATGCATTTAACACAGTATGTAGATGAACCAACTCACTTCACAGATCACAGTGAAACCCTTATTGATGTAGTTTGTTGTAACAAAAATATTTGTAATGTAACTGTTGATCACATTCCCGACCTCAGCAGTCACGCATTCATTACTTGCCAGCTAAATATTAAAAAAACGAACCCACCCCCTAAGTTATTTATATATAGGCCAATTAAAAATATTGATTTGAACGACTTTAACAATTTGATCAACAGTATAGACTGGGAAGGACTGGCGTCGGCTAACGTCAACGATATGGTATCAAACTTTAATAGCTGCTTGATGACTATTTATGATACTTATGCACCCATAAAAAAGGTATACATCAAAGAAAGCTCGTACCCCTGGATAACTTCCAATATAAAAGAGATGATGAGACTTCGGGACGTGGCCCATGCTAGATATCACCGCACAAAGCAGGATTGCCATAAGAATTACTACAAGGATCTGAAAAGCTTAGTAAACGTTTCCCTTTACTATGAACAGTCCGCGTACTTCCAGCATCACATTAATAAAAATATTAGTAATCCTAGCAAACTTTGGAAAAATATAAAAAATAACTTAACCGACTTTAAATCTAAGGACTCAGACTTACCCCCTCATATGGCCGATCCCAATTACATTAATACCCATTTTCTCAATATACCGGGCAATAACAACACAGATCTAACTTATTTAACCTTTCTTGAGTCTAATCGTTATGGCCCGGCTGTTTTTAATATAAAGCCTGTTAGTGAAGTAGTAGTAGCGAAGATCATACAATCTATATCTACGAATGCTGTGGGTGTTGATGGCATAACTCTGGACATGGTCATATTGAGTCTCCCGAGAACATTATCTATAATAACTGCTTTAGTGAATAAATTGATTGAAACTAATGTGTTCCCTGAGCTGTGGAAAATAGCGACTGTTAAACCTATTCCTAAAGTGAAAAATCCGGTAGACTATAAAGATTTAAGGCCGATAAGCATATTACCTTTCATGTCTAAGGTACTTGAGAAAGCTGTATGCATGCAGTTGACCGATTATTTGGAAAGTAGTGGCGTATTACCGATTAGACAATCAGGCTTTAGAAAAGGCCACAGCACTTCCTCAGCTTTGCTAGATGTAGTTGATGATATCCTCACGTCACAAGATGCAGGCAAAGGATCAATTTTAGCGCTTTTGGACTTTTCTCGAGCCTTTGATTCCATCAATACTAGCATCTTACTATCCAAATTAGCATATTATGGTTTTAGCAAATCTACAATAGAATGGTTTGGCAGCTATCTTGCCAATCGTTCTCAATTTGTTGAAGTACGGGCTGCGGATGGTACGACAATAGTATCACGGACTCTTCCAGTCCCGAGAGGAGTACCTCAAGGCTCCATCCTTGGACCCGTGTTGTACAGTCTGTATAGTGCGGATATTATAAATAATATAAAACACTGCAAATTCCACATATATGCAGACGATTTGCAGATTTTCGTATCATTCAAGCCAGGAGATACTCACACAGGCGTGGATAAACTTAACGAAGACCTGCGCCGGATTGACAACTGGTCAGAACTTAACAGCCTAGCTCTTAACCCTACAAAGTCCAAGTTTCTCGTGTTAGGTTCGAAAAAGCAGGTTAACCAGATTATTAGTTTGAGTCCCCAAGTAAGTATCGCAGGCAAAAGTGTAGAAAGAGTCTTAGAAGCTCGCAATCTGGGACTTCTTATGGATGGTTCCTTGCATTTTGAAGGTCACGTGCTGGAAAAAGTACGTAGTTGTTTCTATAGACTGAGTGTTCTCTACAGGGTGCGCAACTATCTCAGCGTAGACATGCGAGTGAAACTGACTGATACTCTTATTCTTTCTAAGCTCAACTACGCGGACACGGTGTATGGAAACTGTCTACTAGCTCGTACCAAGAAAGTTATACAACGAATACAAAACGCCTGTGCGCGGTTTTGCTTTCCTATACCCCCACGATCGCATGTAACTCCGCATCTAGTGAACAACAAACTCTTAAACATGAGTTCTCGCCGACACCTTCATTTTGCCACACTCCTCTTCGGTATTTGTCAATATAAAAAACCCGTATACCTATATGAGAAGCTGACCTTCTCACGTCGTCACATAAGACATGTTCCACGAGTAATATGTCCGAGGCACAGTACTGCTGCATTCCGTGGCAGCTTTCGTTATGCTGCTACGAAGTGCTGGAATAATCTTCCACCGCCGATATTAAAAAGTAGCACTATCGGAACTTTTAAAGCAAGGCTTAAAAAATATATCTTGGACCCACAAAGTACTGGTGCCTAGGACCTTATACTTAAGTAGGTTAGGTTATGTTAGGTAGCTTTTAAAAAATAATAATAATTTCTGCATACCAACACCGACACTCACTCTAACTAACTCTAGAGATTCAAATTAATTTAACCACAATTTTATTTATAAACTTATATGCATTGAATATTACTTTTTGTATTTTTATGTATTTATACCGCCCTTAATACGAGTCGCGCAGTATGCTGTCCCGCACACCTCACTGGATCCACAGAAAACCAGCGCCGTTGGCACTGCTGTGTCAACTGCATTGCTGAGTGGAGACCTTTTCGGTAGCACATCCCTATTTGTTAGCTCTTAAGGTGCATTGTGTGAATGTATGTGTAATGATGTGTTATCCGAATAAATTTATATTCTATTCTATTCTATTCTATTTTCTAGAGAAGAACCGTTCAGAAGTGGATTAGGAAATATCAGGAGACGGGTGATGTGAAGTGTGATCTCCCCGGCCCACGTCCTCGAGTATACACCGATGAATCAGAGAGACACCGTAATATTGTAAATATTCACACGGAGGCCCCATTTACTACCACTCGGTCAAGTGCTCAAACATTTGGGATTTCGCTCAGTACGGTTCGGCGACATTTGCATGCAGCCAATATCCATAATTACAAACCTGCAAGGAAAATACCTCTCACCGATGCTCATCGAACCGCTAGAACAAATTTTGCTGAACGTTACCTTAATTTTGATTGGGAAAACGAGATAGTAATATTTACAGATGAAAAATGTTTTAAATCTGATAAAGATGGCAGAAAGTTATTATGGAGAAGAAGTGGAGATAGGTATAATCCTAAAAATATGTTAGATTTGAGAACTAGTGGAAGAATCACATTGGGTGAGCAAATTTTATCTATGTATAAGCTGTGTAAAAAATATGTAAATAATTATAGTGTTTTTATACATATATAGAATTTAAAAATACTGGAATTGTATATTTATTGTAATTTACAGCGTATTGGGGCTGGATGTCATCCATGGGCCCCGGAGAACTAGTGGAAGTCGGTGGCCGCATGAATAGCCAGCGCTACTTGGAGGTGCTAAGGGATGTCATGCTGCCGACGGTGCGAGTCGCATACCCTGAAGGCCAAATTCACCTGGTCCAAGACAACAGTGCGGTCCACCGATCACGACTCGTCCAGAACTGGCTGTCATCACAGGATGACATTACTGTTTTTAATTGGCCGTCTAAAAGCCCTGACCTTAACCCAATTGAAAACTTGTGGGGTCAAATGGTTTTGAATTGGGACTCTAGTGAAGTCAAGTCAAAACAGCAATTAGACCAAGAAGTCAAAAGAACATGGGAGTTGATGCGAAGCAGCAGTGCATGTTCGAACATGGTCATGCACATGAAAAGCCGGCTCCAACAAATCATAGACAATCACGGTCACCCTCTTCGATATTGATAGCCTATCACTGTAATTATCCTAGCCCATTATACTCTGACTGTCAGGCCATTCGCGTCTGTTAAAAATTGTGATACTTGTTAACGAGAGATATAAATTGTCAGACTGCTTCATAGTCTAACATGTTGGTTCTCTTTCCCACGTAAAAAGTTCACGATTTTACAAAAAAAGAATACCTAAATATATATATATAATAAGTCGTATTTCTAGAAATATAATGTTCAAAGACTTAAAAACAGTGGGCATTGTATTTATTGCAATGCTTATTTACCCACATAAACATTGCTTTATTTATAACATATTATGAGTAATCCTATTATGAACTTGCCTATTATATACCTTCGTAGATTAGGATATCTACTTA
This sequence comes from Epinotia bilunana, assembly GCA_947049275.1. NCBI lineage: Eukaryota > Metazoa > Arthropoda > Insecta > Lepidoptera > Tortricidae > Epinotia > Epinotia bilunana. The sequence goes on from OX346257.1 coordinate 22,532,392, forward strand.
TTCTTAGTCTGCTGGACGGTCGCCAACACGCCCCTCCGACCGAGCGACCTTGGTCGGCACCGACCGCTGTAGTATGAAATTTTGCTGCAAACTACTGTCTACACGGTCGGTGCGGACCAAGGTCGCTCGGTCGGAGGGGCGTGTTGGCGACCGTCTAGCAGACACTAATATTTCTAGAAATACCTACTTTCCTACCGTAATTTGAATCAATAGAGATTACAGTTTTTGTTTGAAATGTGAATAATGAAAATATGTAACCATGTTATACCGATTTCTGCAAGTTTTACCAAATAATGTTTTAATATATATAAATGATTGATTAGAAACAGCTAGGCCGCACTGAAATACGTTCAAAACAGTCTGTAAATAACAGCAAAACTTTATGCATTCAGTTTTTTGCTAAGTTAAAATAATAGCCAAATAAAAATATTTATAAACATTTAACCGTTTTTTATTTGTAATAAACATATTTTTCAAAATTATTCAAGAATAAAAACATCATAATATATACTTACTAAATTAACTTATGGAAAATAAAAAAACACAAAAAGGTTATCCTACTCCGAGGATTCGAACCTGCGACATACAAAATGTGTCTATAATTCAATAGTTTTCTGTAGCAAGTCGCCACTCGACCAAGATGCTACATACGTCACGGGACGAAATTATTATACCGTTTTGTGTAAGTCCGAGTACTATTCTCAGGGGGTATACTTATCTCTGACGCTGACTGTACAGTAAAACGTTGTACGATACACGTGCGAATAGGTAATTCGCAACTCGTGTCATTTATCACCACTCGTTGCGAATTTCCTATTTTTGCCACTTGTATCGTAAATAACTATAGTAGCAGCCAGTGTAGTGTACATTTCGTAATCGTTACACACCCTTATTCTTACAGTAATAAAGACCCGAAATATTTGGCTACCTTGGCTGCTACTAACTATATGCCGCTGACTGCACATCACTTAGGCCGCGTGCGTTCATAGATTGAACTCGATCAACTGTATGATCTGCCGCTTGTCGCTCCGCTGCCCGCTGGCTTCCAGACACGGCCTTACTTGTAGAGCACTTGCTCTGAAAGTAAATATGTGGTGGAGTGGGAATGTCCAATATGTCTATGTTACATGTCCCCAACATGTCACATTTTGTAAGTTACCAACCAGCCCTCACACCGGTTAAAATGTCTGCATAGGCCCTTCAGAATTTATGGTAATACTTATAAAAAGTTTTTTTTGGTTGAAATGTAAAAAAGGAAAATATGTCTGTAAAACCTGTTTTGTTATTCCAGTTTAAATTATTCTCGAATCATAATTGATATTCATAAAAGCGGGCCAAGTGCGTGTCGGGCCACGCGCAGTGTAGGGTTCACATCGCGCGCGCGTGTCGAATAAGTAAGTCGAACGAAATGGTTCGGTTGCGTCGGCCGAATTAGTATGAAAGTTGGCCTTTCTAAGTACATTTTAAGTTCGACTACTACTCGGTAACTAGTTATGCCTAATTAGCCGTGATAGTTTTCCTTTTAAATTCATTATACGCACTACTCGTACTGCCACGGATTTTTTCACATCCCCCTGAGTTGAAAAATGTGTTTAAAAACCCATAATATTTTCAATCAAGCTATCTAACGATACCCCACACCATGGAATTAAAGAGAAAAAAGACATCCCCACTTTACGTGTAGCGGAGGTACCTACCCTAAATAGTACATTACTTAGGTACCAAGGGCTGTAAAAGAAAGAAAGCCCGAAATCGCAGGTATTTGTATGGCCAGGTGTGACGTAAAAATGTATTTTAAAGATATTATTATCCTGAATTACAGCTTTCTAGTTGTGAGGGTCACTGAGTTAACCCTTTATAGGGCACAATCTAACTTTCATAGCCAAAATGACCACCTGTTAAGGTCATCTTTTTGTATATTTTATGGGCCAGAATTTTTAGGTCTACACAATACCAAGAGACTTGAATCATTAATAAATTTTAACTTTGCCCGTTAAAGGGTTAAGCCGCAGACGGACAGACGGAGATTGCGCAACTACTTATTAGAGTTCCTTGTTGACTAAGGAACCCTAAAAACGGTAATTGCTTCAAAAGAATTTCTTTCAACAATGTTCGGTGTTGTTAATTATTGCATTGATCATTTCCTTAATGAATAATGTAGGCTTCCGACTTGTTTAAATGTAAATAAGGACATTTCGTTTTCTTAAGAGGCCTTCTGTTGTAATGAGGTATACCTTCGTTTAATTATAAGCTTTATGTGCATATAGTAAGGTTGTGTTTGCTGTTGTTAGAAATACTTAGCGTTCTTTGCATTTCTTTGTTACAAAGGCCTCATAAGGATCGCCCATTTTTTAAAGGAAGGCGGACTACAGAGCAAAAATATGTCAGATTTGTAATTTGGTGACCTTCTTTTACTCTCTTTACACTTTTTATTTCGGTTTTCTTTTCTGTGCCGATATCTTTTGATTCTGTGAGAAATCTACTTAAGAGTCCGCAGTAAGCTCGATTCTCCATACAAGCGTAGTTACGCTCTCATTTTAAAACGAAGAGTAACTAAACTTTGCATATACAATGACATAAGGTAGCATAGTAAAAAAAATACAGCTAATTTAAGTTTTTCATACAAAACTTGTTTTTGCTGTATTTTGTTTGTATTATACACTGGACCCTATAAACGATATAAACTAATTACAGATATAGATTACTTCATTTCAATGCATACGCAAAGTTTTGGCACAATCCAACACGTAGTTTTAAAATGAGAGCGTAACTACGTTTGTATAGGAGGGTGAAATTCGGCCAAGCTTACTGCGGACTCTTAAGAATTATAAATATAGGTATCAAATGTGGGTAAGGTGCAAAATGGCATGTTTCTCTACAGAAGGTCTAAGTATCCGCTGTATAAGATTTGGCAATGAAATTTGAACCAAGTGTAGGAAACAAAATTGGCTCTGTTTTGATATATATTTGAACGTAATAAATCAATGCAACTTAGTTTGAATTTAGAATTTTACCACTTTGTCACAGTTTGAGGGTGGCCTAAGTCCAGTAGTGGATGTCTTTCGGTTGATATGGTGATGAGATGATGAGGAGTAGGCAGCTTGAGGTTAAGTACAAATTCTACTGACTTTTAACCGAAAATCGGTCTCCTAAAACTGTTCAGTGAGCGGCAAAGAAAGTTAAAACCGGCCATGCGCGAGTCGGACTCGCGCACCGAGGGTTCCGTACAAACCTGTAGGTATATAGGTAATAACTTTAAAATTATTTTAAATATTTTAATTATATGATGTAACTAAAAATTTACGGTTTTCGCAATTTTTGCTTTATCTGTACTATAAGACGTAGATTCGTACCAAATTTCAAGATTCTGAGTTCACGGGAGTACCCTGTAGGTTTTGATTCCCTTGCGAGTCTCGAAAATTTGTGGATAAACGGCTGTATCTTTTAATTGCGTTGGTTTAGAAGTTCGATTCTTTCACAGCTCCAAGGGACAGTAGACCTAAGTATTTGGTATGAATTTTAGTTTGATACCTCCACGTGTTCCTGAGAAAAAGGGTGTTGACCGACGGACGGACAGACGGACGGACGGACGGGCAACAAAGTGATCCTATAAGGGTTCCGTTCCGTTTTTTTCCTTTTGAGGTACGGAACCCTAAAAATTGGCAGTGGTAGATGGTTGAAGATACTGTCACTGCCTGGCAATAATTAGAATCGCTCATCTTAGTATACTGTACGTTTTACACAACATCTTATCGCTATTACAGAATGTGCCTTGTCGGCACAACGTAATGAAAATAACCACATTAGCGTAAGTTCGTTAAAACTCTTGACTGGCCAAATTCAAAACTTGGGTCCCATTGTTCTAGTTTGCTAGTTTGGTGTGGGATCTACCACTGCCAATTTTTAGGGTTCCGTACCTCAAAAGGAAAAAAACGGAACGGAACCCTTATATTGTTTTGCGTATGTGGTCCACGTTTCCGAAGCGTACAACAATATACTCAGGACGCAGATCTGGTATACGAGGACTTTAGTGTGAGTGGTGAGCTTACAGTTTCTCCAGACGCGCAGAAAAAGCTTGCCAAATGTAGTCGATGCTTTGCCAATCCGAGTGTCTATTTCTTTGTCGTTTGAAAGCGAGGTTGTGGTGGTCGAGCCAAGATAGGAGAAGTGATCCACCACATCACGAGCGGCGCCGTCGAGCGTAATTTTAGGAAGCTGATCTCATCTCTTATCTGAAGTTTTTTTTGTCCCATTCAATGCAAATATAACTTTGTAATCCTATATATTTATATGGAGCTTCTTTATTATCAATGCAGTCGGTGTATCTAGAAAACTGGTCCGAAATTGCAAAATATTTTAGTTTTCCCTTGTTTTTCTCTCCCAACACTAATTGTATTCTGAAGCTTCTATGTCTGCTAGAAGTTTTGATGATCGGTCAGTGAGTGACAAAATTAAGAAACTGACTAGTTATACCTCTTCAAGAACTGGTTCAAGCTTGTGGTTTTATCCACAATGAAGTTATAGGGGGGTCGAAAATGGCCTGAACTGCTTCGAGTAAAGGATGGTATGGTACAGCCGTTACGCTGTTTTGCTCAACTTGGTGGGGGCACTACCGTGCCCCCAGATAAGCCCCTGTAAATGTTTTAGGATATTGTTTCGACAGCCGCAAGATGGATGGCGGGTGACGCTCGGATCGGTCGCAGCCGCCCCGTTTGTCGCGATCGCTCCGATTTGTCACAATCACAACGATTTGTCATGATTAATTCGTATTTAATTCGTCGAATAAATCTGTCGCGTGTCAGCACAATCCGGTTCATCCATTTAATATTTCTGCGGCTAAACAATGAAAATTTTATGAGTACGTTAGAGAAAACGATATCCAAAGTTTGAAATTCGATTGTTAAATGTTAATGTACATTAATATTCGCGCATTTTATTTGGCGCGCGTAGGAACTAACATAGAAATGTTGTTAGGATTCGAAGCAATGAACGAAACTCCAGAATGGAGATTAAAAAAACATTCCATGTGCAAATAAATGTAATTTAAAACGATGAAGAAAGTAGACACACGAATGACGGCACAGTTTGGCCATATCTGTTAAAAAGGAATTAAATAATAGTAAATGGTCAGAGGACTCCCGAGTAAAACATTCGAAACGTTTTTTTTTAAATATTACCTTTGTGTTTGGAGTTATATATACCATCCACAATGTATATATAATATCCGCTATTATACGCATGGTCGCCAGGATGTCGTGAAGGTCCCTTGGAGCTGACACGTCTGTTAACCTTAAAATGAAGTATACGAATTCAAGCATGCCTGATGTTGTGTTAAGCGTTTTATTTTATTAAATCCTAATATCGGTGTATAGTTAAAATACCGTCATATCGCGGTAAACTGATGTTCAACTTTCTTTGTTGTGATGCATATTTTTATATTTAACACAATTTCAACACCAAAATGCCCTTGAAGATTTGGGGCTACCCCAGTGCACACTGTCTATTTGTATCGGAGTAAATGAGAGCGAGTGTTACTGGGCGGGCCCGGTTTTGAAGAATAGTAAATAAATATTTAACTAAAAAAGTGTGGATTATTTGTAAAATATGACTCGTTATCAGTTGAGACATAAATATGCTGACTTCATGTTTTTAATTGCAGACCCATACGTCAAAAAAAACCGTTTAATGATGATTTTAAGACCAATCTTTGCAATTATTTTCAATCGAGCCGATTTCGTCCAATTATGTATTGAGCCCGTCCACGGTCTTTGAAATATGGTCAATATTAACATATTATATATTTTTTGATGTGCTAGAACAAATAGTTTTTCTTAAAATACTGCTTAAATAACACCAATTTCAACAAAATTAGGTCTTGTTAGCCTCCTAATAGCAAAATGTGACTGTTTTATATCGCCCCATTTATTAAGAGTGGCCATACAGTTGTCATAGGATATAGTGGCCTTGTCAAGTACTGTCATCTAAAAACATAACCCTACTTACCTCAGCAGTCGGGTAAAAAAGACAAATCCCACTTCAACCCCCTATCGTTACAGCCTTGTTTTATAACTGTAATGTTTTTTTATTACGATCCGTCAATATCGCTTACAAACGTATACCTTTAATAGCGGGTATTCATCAATTTCGTTTTAACGCATCACAAAATGAACGTGACTACACGAACGATGTCATGTAAGCAACTGCAAACCTTAATTCATAGAATTAAGGTTCTGTGTCTTGTGAACACGTACATTAACGCACGTGTGCTTTCTTATGACTGACACGCAATGTTCTCTGGCCGGCTAGGGCGGCAGTTGCGACCCGACCGCCGCCCAACGCGCCCGTGTTTCCCTCATCGATCCATTAACAACTTTACATGCACGGATTAATGTTTACACTCGCATAAAGCCGGGAAGTTAGTTTCTTGGTAAGTTTATTTCAAGTTTCGGGTCTGTTTTTCACTTTCGTTGTCGTGATGTTTTACGGAGTTCATGGTGCAAGTTGTGTTTTAGTTTAACTTTGTTTTTACTTGTTATGCCCTGCATGGACACGGATTTAAGACAAGCCATTATTTAATTGTTTACGCTTCATTTTAGTAGGAGTTTATTGTTAATGGCGTTTTGTTATCTGCATAAAATGTCATAGTGAGTCATGGTACGAAAGAATAAATTAAGTTACTTGAAATAACTAGGCAGTTAGTACCTAAGTAACGTTTTTACAAGCCTTTTTTTAATTAGATTGTTTGTACGTTTGCTTGGTTCGGATTTTGAATGCATGGTCAGAATTCGAAAAGGTTTCGGACAAAAAATATTCGATCAATAAAATTTTTGGTATTGCGATAGGTTACCAAGTGAAAGATCGACTTCTCTTAGTCTAATCGAGTTGAAATTTTGTACACTCGTGTAAGTTAGATGACAATAGAAATAAAATTAAATTAAATAGTCATTTATTTCAGATTTTCATCCATACACACATTTAAATTGCATTAAATAATATTAAGTTAATTAAAATAAAATCAATAAAAATAAAAACTTGTCAATTCAGAATTCGGAATACAAGTCACAAATTAAAATTCATTAAAATATATAGGTGTCAGTAACATTATAATATTACATCTAACATAGAACATCATCACACACACATCATCACATTATCCTCTAATAGAGACGGGAGGTATATCTATAGAAACTCTTAAATTACCTACACATGATAACCACTGTGTTGGAGCTCATTAGAATCCTCCCAATGAGTAGTTGATGACTGGCCATCATTTTTGACAGAAATGTATCATGGTTCCTATCGTTTTCCTTATGTACCTAGTTATATTCCGGTTCGAATCCCGGTAATGGGTTTTATTTTTTTTATTTCTTTTTTATTTTTGGCATGGCTGTTTTCTATCGGCCGTATTCATAAACGTACTTCAAGCCTATTTTAACTAAAATGCCGTTAAAGTTCGTTTGTCTATATCTGTCACTTTGACATTTGTGTGCGTAAGAATGGGACAGAGCACATTTTATTTAGCAGAGGCATTTTAAGTTTTATGAATAAGGGGGTATGTATTTAAGTACTCGTATTTATTTAACTATATAAGTATGTTTACCGTCATCTAATACCCATAAGTACAAGCATTGCTTAGTTTGGGACTAGGTCGATTTGTGTAAGATTGTAAGTACGTAATTTTATTTTATTTTGTTACGTCTGAGTGATATTTTGAATTTAGCCACATGTCAAAAATATATCTAGGTGACTTAATTCATCTAGTTTGTATTTATTTATTTAATAATTGCCGAAAGCCTTCATGTCTGTTGTCATCATAGTAAGTATTTTTTCGCCTAAATAAGAGTAAATTTTACATGAATACAATATAATATCAAAAACAATATGTAGCTACAAGAACAATTCCACGGTGTGCTAATGTATCGATTCTTAAATAGGGACTACCACAAAATAAAAATAAATATTTCATAAAATAATAGGTGTCGCTTATAGTTTGGTCATCGATTTACTTAATACGGTGGCAACACGTAAAAACGCGTAAAACTCTGTAATTTTGTCTTTGGCAACTCACAGGCAAGTCCGGATATTTTTGGAGGCGTGCACGGAGCTAAACGACCAGTAATATTTATTAGGAAACGCGTAGCGGCTTCTACAACCTTTTTTTAAATTAAAATTATTTTTTTAAGGTAAAAATAATGTCATTTGTGCAATCCCCCCTGAATTGCATAGCCGCGCTGACTCGAGAGTCGAGAGAGACTTACCCTTCCTTTTCTAATTTGCACGGTGCGAGTGAGACAGGAGACGCTCAATCGCGCGCTAGGTACTGAGCAGCAAGTTTTGCTGGACGCACATTTAACATTTAATTACACTCAAAATCACTTTTCTCATCGCACTAAGAGGCAATAATGAAATAAAATAAACGAAATTTTTTTTTACCCTCGCACTACGCGCAAATACTCGTAACTTATAACACACGACAATAGTACATTACTGCAGAGGCCGTGAAGTAAGGGATAGCTGGACGAGTTTGGAGTAGACGAGGCTGGATACGAGTCCAGCAATCCCTGTTCCGGCCGAGGATTGTATAGTGCTTTTCTCAAACGTTGTGAGGAAATATTAAAATTAAAATAATTACAATCGGAACGAAAGATCAGAAAACAATTGTGTAATTTGCCGCCTTTTTTATTTTTTAATCATGCCATTTGAAGAAGCCGTTCGAGCACCATGTTTAACCGCACATAAGTGTAGTACCTAACATAGATTTTGTTTTATTTTTAAGTCGCAAATATACTTACAGAGTCTAGTGGTGGTTGGCACTATGTAATTTTTCCTTTGTCAGTTTAATATTAGTAAGCAAATTCAAAAAGTTAGAGTAGCGAACAATAATGGTTTTACTTAGGGTTTTCATACATTTCTTCTTGGCGTAAGGCCAAGAAGAAATGTAGGGATTAAACATGAAACTTCTGTCTTCATTTCGTGATATTAACGCATACATTTCCGAGCATGTTTGAGAAAAAATATTGACGAATTAAGATGATCATCGTATTCCAAAACCAAATGAAACACCAAACAATCGTACCATCTGAAGTTGCTTTTCGTATTTTTTACAAATAGCTACCCCCAGTTATTAGAAACGTCAAAAACTCCAGATTAACAGAACCCCAATAAAACACACTGTCAACATAAATCAGCGCTGCCCCCCTATTCTGTAACTTGTTTTAAGCTCACCACAACGTTCACCCACAAATATATCTTGACACCGCGATGCGTAGTAACCAAGCGTAGGTAGAGGTCTAGTTTTGTGACGGGTGACCGGCGGGGTGAGCCGCATTAGCGCGTAGCGAATAACAGCGCAGTTGACGGAAGAATAAATGATGGCGGAACTCACCGACTTACTAACACAACCCCTTGCGACCGTATAACCACGCCCCAAGGGCCATATTCCAGTGTGCTAACTGCCACTGTAACATTGTATTTAGTGCGTAAAACTTGGAGTCAGTTATTGCGTAACTTTTCCCATTGTACCGTGTCACTTTTTCTTGCGGGGTCACCTCACCCTAATGGTTGGGCTTAGATAACTGACAGTTTAACCCTGGATGAGTCGACTTGTATGGAAGTTGAAAAGCCGTTTTTTTCCTGCAATACAAACAATTTTTAGCCCTAGCACAGAATAAGTAATAGTACCCTGGCTAAAGCATAGAACTTCGTTCGCTACGCTCCCTCGTTCGACAAGTGGCTCTGTGAGCCGTACAAGTCGCAAACCTGCCTTTTTTCAAAAAGTGATTCCTCAAGAATAAGATATTTAATTGACGAACCTGCTCACAAAATTTCATAAGAATCGGTATGGAAATGCGACCAGTAGGGAGAACAGCGGGAAAGCGGGACATACGGACATTCGGACATCTGGATATAATAATGATTATCGGCCCAAGCTAAAGCACAGAACTTCGTTCGCTTCGCTCTCTCGTTCGATGAAACACAAAAATCTAGGCACTACCTAAATAAAGTTGGAAAAACATTTTTCTAGACCTAACTCTCTTTTTCACATCCTTCGACTTTTTAGGCATCCTGTTTAGAGTTACAAGTTAAAACGCAATTAAACACTTTAACACGTAAACTTAGATTAAAATAATTAGCCTAAATTACCTCCAGTTTCATAAAGATTCGTAGTAAACCGAGCTCGCGTTTGCACGTTTCGTGGCTATGACATCCGAATCGAAAAATCTTGGACCAGTAACACGACATTTCTTGTTTGTGCATGGACTATTTATGGCAGAAAATCAGAGGTTACAAACAAAATGTTATGTGGAAACTAAAAATGGTTCACTATAATTATTTTAAGTAAAACTGAACACGACTTCCACACAAAACATTATGTCTATACTTGATTTAAGACGTGTTTGTAGCTCCAAGTCTTCACATCGTGAAACTTAGCACAACTTGAGAACTTGCAAACATATGGCTAAATAGACTTCGCATGTATGTACCCGTTTGTGTAATTAAGGGGTGAATTGGAAATAATCGCGTGCTTTGAAACGCCGTTCTGACTAGATTAAGAAACAATAAGGTCTGATTTTCATATACATAAAGTGGGCTGAGTAAAAAAAGGAAAATAAAGACCCAACTTTTTTTTCTATCAAAAATAGTTATTTATTGTTGTACAAGGGTGCAAAGTTGTATTTTACCCGCGAGTATGGAATTGAAACACGAGCAAGCGAAAGGATTCTATAGTTGGGCCACGAGCGAAGCGAGTGCAAGTGGTTCTAAAATAGAATCCTGAGCGTAGCGAGTGTTTCAACACACGAGAAGTAAAATACATTTGCACCCGTGTGTAACACAAAACTTTTCACCTCACTGTAGCGAGGAAAATGCAACATGCAAAACCACTTTAGTTCATTTAAATACTAATAATTTTCTTATTTTTTTACAGTAATAATAAGATAATAACGTATGTAATATCAAGTAGAATTTTGGTCAAGTGCGAGTCGGATTTTAGTTTTCCCATACATTTTGAGACCCAGCGCCTGATGAAGGCAACAAGCAATTCTTTAAAAGTTCTTAAATATATTTTAAATTCTGTTTTTAGTATTTGTTGTTATAGCGGCAACAGAAATACATCATCTGTGAAAATTTTGTATTATGAGCGTTTTACGTTTTGTTATCTGTCAAAAGCTACTTCAACACGCTCCAAGGTCAAATTACTGTCCCCAACTAGTGGATAAAACGCGTTTTTGCCCACTGGTTTTAAAGGATAAAATACGGCTTTCCGAGGCAGTGAGGGGAAAAAAATATTCTAGTTGGGTCTTTATTTTCCTTTTTTTACTCAGCCTACTCAAACAATACATTATTTTACGACACAATCAGTTAATAATATAGTATTGTATCTCATCTAAAATCTTACTTAATGGAATATAAATAAAACTGCACTAAGTTAGGTATTTATAGAAAGGCTATAGGTACCCGTGTAAGGGAACAAAATATACCCCTGACGGTATTAGCCAATGAATATATCCTGTGTATTGGTAATAATGCTAGTTATAAATCTGCCAAGTTTTATCTCATAATTATTGACAGTTTCCTTGCAATGTCACTTGAAAGTTTTTTTTACTTTTCTAAATATCTTGAAAACTAGTGGTCCGTTTCTTATTGTGATTAACGTATGTTGTTAATGGCATGAACAGGAATATATTCGCAAAAAACAAGACGTCTCTAGGTCAACATTAACTTGGTCATTTTTGATGTCAAATATTTCAAACTTTTTTTTTGACACGTGAGTCTGCGACACCTACCATTTTTTTTACACTGATGTCGTGATGTCACATCTCTTTTCGTACAAATATATATTTGTCTGAAATCAATCGGCTTGGAGCAGCATGGTGATTTTTTTAATAAACTTTAGGTGCCTAAATAAGAGCAGTATTGAAAGAGGTTTCAATAAAAATATGATTGGTAGATTATTGAAATAGGTTTGTTGCCTGTACCTTCGATGAATTAATGCTGGCTGGTTATTACTGGTACGATACTTTGAAATCCCGAGTTTTTTTTTTATGAGAATGTCATCGCTTCTTTTGTTTTATAAAAGTAGACATTTCTCCCTTTGCTTCGTTACGAGTAAATAAAAATGAATAAAATATTTTATTCTATAGACGTAAGTATACCAAAAAGCCTGTATTTGTCAGTTTATGGGAAAATACAAAATATAATTGAAAAAATCTTGACTTGGAATTGGGATACAAATTGTACACACTCTGTGTTTGAAATTGTAAGTAAATATATATGTCGGAAATTCATTTGTAACAGTTGTTGAGTTAATTAATCTCTTTTAAACAGCTTCTTTAGCTAGAGGTTTTACGTTTGTAATGTTGATAATCAATACAATATTTTTATTTTAAATTAACTTTTAATGTAGATTCAGGATAGTCAGTCCCTAGAATGTACTCCATAACGGACTATAGGTACGCTTAAATAATCTGTAGAATAATGAAGATTTATATAAAATATCAATATACTCGTAGCATGTGTATACCTTGGTGATGTACTAGGCCGGTATACTCAAAATTAAAAAAATAACCATGTTGCTCCAAGCCGATTGATTTCAGACCAATATAATATTTGTATGGAATGAGATGTGACATCAGTGTAAAAAAATGGTGGGTGTCGCTGACTCACAAGTGTCAAAAATAAAAGTTTGAAATATTTGACATCAAAAATGACCAAGTTAATGTTGACCTAGAGACGTCTTGTTTTTTGCGAATATATTCCTGTTCATGCCATTAACAACATACGTTAATCACAATAAGAAACGGACCAGTAGTTTTCAAGATATTTAGAAAAGTAAAAAAAACTTTCAAGTGACATTGCAAGGAAACTGTCAATAATTATGAGATAAAACTTGGCAGATTTATAACTAGCATTATTACCAATACACAGGATATATTCATTGGCTAATACCGTCAGGGGTATATTTTGTTCCCTTACACGGGTACCTATAGCCTTTCTATAAATACCTAACTTAGTGCAGTTTTATTTATATTCCATTAAGTAAGATTTTAGATGAGATATAATACTATATTATTAACTGATTGTGTCGTAAAATAATGTATTGTTTGAGTAGGCTGAGTAAAAAAAGGAATATTCACTCGCCAATACCGTCAGGGGCATATTTTGTTCACTAACACGGGTATAGCCTTTGTCCAAAAAAGCCATTCCCAAAGAGTGTTGCATCTCTTTTTCTCGTGCGTAAAGGCATAAGAGTAAGAGTGTCTCTGTCAAGTGGGCGTGGTCGACTCGAATCAAGGCATTCCCTCAAATAGTTTGGCATACATTTTATATTTTCGTGATGGATACAATTCATGAGTTTTTACCGATTTTAATTGAACGAGAGAGCGTAGCGAACGAAGTTCTCTCCTTCAGCAAAATTCTTTCGTATCTCTGGATGTCCAGCTGTTTGTAGGTTCGCTAATTATATAGGATTTGTATGTCAATTCACTTAGTATTCTTTTTCAGTTTCTCCTTCAGCATTAGTAATCTATACTAATATTATAAAGAGGTAAGCAAAGTTTTTTTGTTAAAGTTGTGAGCTTTGTAAGTTTGTATGTAAGGTGTAATCTCTTGAACTACTAGGTAATACTAATTCAAATCATATTATATCCCGCGGCTTCTCTTGCGTCCTGTGTAATACGTGGAAGGTTCCTGCAGGCAGCTAAAAAAATAAAAAAAATAAAAAAATACAACACAATCTCAAGACAATCTTACACAAATGTTACTAACCCCATAGGTAGCTCATTAGGCTTAATAATAAAAAGAACAGTAACAATAAAAATCTGATTCGACTGCAAATACCTACCAGCCAGATACGCTAGCAAATTAAGGAGCTGCGTTTGCGTTATCTACTACAAATGCGTCACTGTCCTAAATTGTTAAACACACCCTAGCGAAGTCAACGAGACGATAATGGATTCAAACGCGGAGCTAAGTTCCCCTTAGAGGTGCTTAGAAATAACTATTGGGTTTCACTACAGCCAATTTAACGAGCTAATTTATAAAAATATTTTTTAACACTTCCACTACCAGCCACAAAGCGGGCGCCTACGCCGTAGGCGCTTTCTTACTTCTTCTTACTTGGCAGAAAAACACGGGGCGGGCTACGAGCGTAGCGCGTAGGTATTCTTGGCAGTGAAAGTTTACTTTGCATAAACTATTTTCTAGCGTTTACGAAGGCATCTTATATTTGCAAAATATGAAAATTGTCTAAATTATGTACAAACGACAACACTGTTAACTTACCATCCTGTGTTTATATAGAACCTTATTACAATGCACTTAAGGTGCACCGATGGTCAGTTAGCTGTGTTGTCGATAGTACTAATAATATCTGATACCTTAATCGAACGAGCGAGCGAAGCGAACGAAATTCCATGCTTCAGCTTCGGTCAGCGTCCGGTATCTGTCACGCTGTCCCGCTGTCCGGCTGTTCTCCTCTACAGATCGCATTTCTCAACCGAATCTTTTGAAAATTTGTGAGCAGGTTCGTTAATTATAGATTTTTTTGTAGTCTAGTATCTTTTAGAAACTATTTTTTTTTAAGACAGGCTGGCATATTCCAAATCTCACAGAGCCAGACTTAAATGTACAGTCTGAGTGCACGCTCCGCTACGAGCGGGCCGTGGGGCGTCCGTATAAATTGCATTTGTTTTATATGCACGCTGCACGCCCCGCTACTAGCGGCGCGGGCACTCAGGTCGTAAATGATAATTGATAACATTACAGTTTATTAACTAAGCCTAAGATTGTTCACCTCTATGTTGCATGAACTAAAATTGTAAATTAATAGGTCAGTGTCCAGCACCGAAACGACATTTTCCGACATCACAGATACTTCTAAAATGTTTAAATTACATCTGGTTGAATATTAGTTATTAATTTATAGGAACTGTGCTGCTAGTAATTCTTCTGGAATTGCAAGCATCCATAGGCTATGGTGTGTGCTTACCATCAGGCAAACAGAACTGCCACCGTCATAGTATTAAAAAAACACAATTTTTCTGCAAACTAAGCATTGATCGGAAAAATTCGGTGCGTCCAAGTTGTACATTTCACAGACAAATGCTTGCATGAAATAATTGGGAACATGGAAAAATTCACAAAGATGGCGTTGAGTTTTTATCCAATGCCGAAACCGGACAATTCGTATTCAGCAACTGTTCGAGCTAGTGTAGTTCAGGGCTCTATTCGGTTCAACCCTTTGCCATTGCGACAGCATTTCAATAAATTTTGCACGTTCACTCTAAAGGTGAAAATTAGCTGGAGAGAGAGGATAACCAATGAAGAAGTGCTGAATAGAATGAGATAAACCAAGCAGTTAATGAGAAACTTGAAAGAAAAAAGAGGGAAGATGATATGACAAGTTCATATACGACATGACAAGTTCATACTCAATATAATTGAAGGAAAGATAGAGGGGAAGCGAGGAAGAGGGAGACCTAGAATAAACTACATAGAGCTACTCACAAATAGAGTTGATGTTAGGTCGTATTGAGATTAGTGGTGGTCGTTTATTCAAAGAACTTGTTGATAAAACGTTCTTCGTTCGTCAACGAACGAAACGTTTTGTTTAACAGACTCAACTAGTTGACGACGTTAATCGAAATGAAATGTATAGTTGAGATCAACATTTCTTTCATTGATTCAACTCAACCGACAATCAACGTCACAACGCCCTTAAAATATTCGCCCTTACTCAAATTAAACGTATCAACTCAATGCCTTTTTCTCTTCAATTAAAGCAACAGCTTAGTTGACGAAATCAACTAGTTTTTCAACTATTTGACGTTTTCTAAGTTAACTTTTCGTTTCGTTGAATCGTAAACCGTCAACGACCCACCACTAATTGAGATGTCAAAGAGGTTGCCTGGGATCGAAGTAGATGGAGGGCCTTGTTAGTGCTACACCAACAAGAGCTTAGCTATAAAATAAGAAGAAGAAGAATACTCTAAAGGTTCTGATACACTAGAGCATTTACTTGTAATGAGCTATCGAATGTTACATTACAGGTAAAAAAAAAAACAGGACCGTTCTAGCGAGCATTCTAGCGAAACGCCAGTAAATTTGCTTGGAGCTTTATGCCGAACCAAGCAATTTTGTTATTGTGCCGCTGCCGTCCACAGCATTTACTTCGAGCGTTCGCTAGTATGCTCGTAAAAATATTCGCAGGGATGTTTGGCTCTAAGCTTGCTTCTATTCGTTGTTCAGTTCGACAAATTTCAAAACGGCGAATGTTCGATGTTCTGTTTCATGTGAATGCTCAATCTATCAGCTCCTTAATAAGTAAGCTGCTTGCAAAGAAGAACATATTGAGACCCGATTGGAATGTGAAACAACGAACGAAAATAGGCCTCCTGCATCAACTGTGGATTGAAAATGCAATATGCAAGCGATTGCGGCAGTCGCCTTTTAAGTATGGTGGCGCTTCGATGCTTTGCAATTCTGTGTGCAGATTGGAAATATCCAACACTCGAGTGTGGTAGAAACGATAAAAAATCGGAGGGTTCCGTAGCAATTTGTAAATATTTAAAGTATATACAAGATGATAACTAACATTAACTGGTGACTGAGGAGCTTTCTTGCACAACGCATCAGCATTGCAATTCAGCGAGGAAATGCCGCCAGCATCCTCGGTAGAATGCTTTGAGGGCCTTTTTTTTCGATTTCACATAGTTTTAATTTAATATCAATATCATCTTGTACTTACTTTAGAAAATAAATAATTATCTGATAGAAAAAAAACGTAAAAAGTGTAAATTTAATTTAAACTAAAAATAAAAATTGAAAAACCGATGACGGTATGACTTAGGCGCCTTTCATGCAGCCGCAGCGCAGATGCTTGAGTGATGGCAACAAAGAGCAAGGGCTTTAAGACAACTAAAAAAAATTTACGTTACTCTCTATTCGCAGCTTTCTTCTTGACATCCCGATACGACACGCTACTTTTTCTTTGATTTAGTCCGTAAAAGATCTTCTTGATCTCCTCTTTCTCTTTCCCTCTATCTTCCCTTCTATCATGCTTTTCATGTAATTATCGTATCGTAACAAGTGTTCAAACATCTTGCCTCTTCTGTTCTCAATGGTTTACTTGGGTATCACATCGACTTATTGACCAATGCGTCCAGTGATCATGAAAGGGACCCCTTTTAAATCTTGCAAAGTATCCTAGAAATACACGTTATAGATAATGTTACACGGTATCGTAAGTGTAGACGCAGTTTAGGTTGATAAGGGCGACACAGTTTTCTGCCACACGGGCCTATCGTGCCGACGTCAATCTGCCGTCGCTGAATGGGCCCGAACTCGTGCTTGGTCCTTAATGGAGTCGCACTTAGAGGGCCGAGCGACGAGCGCTGAGCGTGGAGCACTACATCAAAAGTTTTTCTGTGAAAATAAGAAAATAAAGGCACCAAATGTTCAATATTTAGTAAATTTCAGACAGACACGTTCCGAACTCATCCAAACGGAAAATTGTAGATTACTTTTATAAATAACTTAACTAAAACCTGAGGAGAACCTTGGTTCAGGGGGGCAATCACGTAACGTTCAGTCCAACTGTCACTTTTCCATATAAAAATTGACATTTAGATCTACTTAACGTACGTGCAATGCATTACGTGACGACCTGCAGAACCTCAGTTAGTTTAATCTGTCACAAGCCACACTTTACAACCATACATTACTTGAATAACCGGGCAAATGTCTGTCTGTATATCGGTCTGTCTGTCTGTTCCCTCTTCTCGCTTAAACCACTGACCCGATTTAGATGAAATTTGGTACAGAGATAGTTTGAGTCCCGCGGAAGGACATAGGGTAGTATTTATTCCGGAAATGATCCCCTAAGAGGTTGTAATAGGGGGTGAAAGTTTATTTTGAGTTACGACGATAAACGAGTTGCATGCGGAGATAGTCGCGGGCAGAAGCTAGTCGTAACATAATTGTACCCCGCTTCCGCTGCTGTTTTGCATCCGCCCTTAATGCAGCCTCCCAGGGTACGAGTATGCGAGTGAGCGTCAATGTACCGACACTTTAAAGAACTGGCACACTTACCCTACCTCACTTTTAGCTCAAGTTCAGTCTGTAGCTGAGCCATAAACAATTGCATTTTCATATAGAACTCTAGTCATTGTCTTAAGCCTGTAGGTAATAATATACGTACAAAAATATCTGTACACGCCTTTATGACATTGATATTATAGTCCTGACAGATATGTATGTCCTTATTTATATGATCGTATATTATTTCTTCCGACTGTACTACTTATGCAACTTGTTTATCTGTTTTTTTAGACGAATATCTGTTTTTCTAAGTACTTGTAATTTAAG
Source organism: Epinotia bilunana (assembly GCA_947049275.1). Taxonomy (NCBI): domain Eukaryota; kingdom Metazoa; phylum Arthropoda; class Insecta; order Lepidoptera; family Tortricidae; genus Epinotia; species Epinotia bilunana. The sequence continues at coordinate 22,550,758 of OX346257.1, forward strand.
CTAGACGTGGAAAAACCGTCGCGTCTTAGACCTTTATACGACATAGTTTAAAAAAATATATAAATTAAAGGATTGTTAGAAATCTCGTACAAACGATGTCTACAAAACTGGCGCGTTAAATACAAAAGAAACTTGCAACGCTATCTATAGTCCAATATTCACTAAAATAATGTGTATCTAGAAAATGTAAATACCACTAAGTGCACAAAAACATACAGTTTTATATTTGAATACATAAGAGCAGTTTCAAACTTCAGAGAAGTTTATTTATGCATTATTGGGACTAGCTAGGACACAGTAGGAACATATTTTACAGTAAGAACAATAGGCGTATTTTTTCATACACGTCGACGGTCTACTTCGTAGTTAAATTCCGTTGCATGTCGGATAAAAACCCCAGTTTACTATTTACGTGTCAAGACACACGCATTGCAGTATCCACCGCGAGAAACGCCGGGAAAATCTATATGGGAACTGATAATTCATTATATTAGCGCTCTGGAAGGCTGAGCCATTTTTGTCAAATACATCATCGCAATCGGACGGATTTACGAGCGTGCTGTGGCTGCGGGTGAAATGAGCAAATGTTTTCGGTGAGAGGTAAAAAGAAACCGAGTTACAGAGGATAGAGCCTCTGTAAGTCGGTCGGTATACGTTTTACTGAAACAAAACGTTACGATCGCGTTTGCGTTTTACCCTCAATTTGTATGGGATTTGACAGCTAAACGCAAACGTGGTCGTAACGTTTTGTTTCGGTAAAACTTAGACTAGAGCCTCTGGACTGTTATTTTTTTGCGCTCATGCGACTCTCCTCACCCGTCACTGCTAACGAAAGTAGTCCTCTTCCTACTCTTAGTTACTACGAATCGCGGCGTCAAGATATTTGTGGGTGAGGGTTGAGGTGAGCTTAAGACAAATTACAGAATACAGGGGCTGATGACATATGTATGAACCATGGTGGTTTGGTTGGAACGAGAATGTGTCCAAGCTTAAATTAAAACCATGTCTTAGAAAAATTTGACAATTAGAGATTAGAGATACCAAATTGTAAAAAATATAAAGTTAATTAGTTAGCGTTCCGCGTGGCTTCGCCCGCGTGTTACAAATAAGCGGCGGCACTAGATAAAATATAGCCTATGTCCAACCCGAGGATCAATTTTATGATTACTAATAGTATCGAAAATTACTCCTTACTCTCTACATACAAACTTACAGAAATTATTTTTCTTTATTATCAGTGAAGAAAATAGATTTGATCATCTTATTTTTTAATCTGACCAAACTCAATTGTAACTGGCAATTTATTTTGCAATGAGGAATAAAGAGTACTTACACGGTTCTTTGTATAAGGGACCCATTCGCTTTCCCCAAATCTTGATTAAATGATTATATTTCGATTCGCATCAAGATTGAGTAAATTATTGGTGAGGTGGGGCACAGCGAAATGTCATCCCGCTCGAATTTGGAGCAGCCCAACTGGGGAAGTACCTCCGCCTTGCAGAAGACCACAGCCATAATAAAACTACTACTTGCTCTGTAGTAGTGTTGTGCTGGTGGTGAGCAAGGTCGCCAGGCGAATCCTCAAACTTATCAAAATAATATTAAATAAATATAATATTGATAAATATTATAAATATTATTGAAAACTCAAAGTATTTATCATCCTCAGTGTCTAAAATAGAACTTTATATACATGTTTCAACTGATTGTGTTTTTATCACATTTTGTAAATTATTTAAATTATAAAAAATACTAAATGAAAATATTTTCAAAATTGCTTTTTTGAGGTTAAATATGAGGATATCACGAATCATTTGTGGTATATTTCATTAAAAAATAAGCCATATCGTGTCTGGAGGCGCCCAAACTTGGTATGTTTCGTCTGTTTTTGTTTTAATTTATTTCAACAAAAATAGCTGAAACATAATGATCCTACTAATATTATAAATGCGAAAGTTTGGATGTTTAGATGTTTGGATGTTTGTTACTCAATCACGCTTAAACGGCTTAGCCGTTTTGAAAGAAATTTTGCACAAAGATAGTTTATAGCCGGGATTAAAATATAGGACGGACCGAGGCCGCGCCGACGGATGATGCGACGGAGTCCCGCCGACGGGACGACGTTGTGGGCATTGGCGTCGCTCGCGCCGATGATTTCGGCTTTTTCCAGAGCCATTCTTTCTTGTGTATCGTGCTCACGGGGATCTGTTTCAGATAATACCAATTACGGGTAAACGGGTATTAATGCAATGTTGTTGTCCTAAGTGGATAAACTAACGAATTGCAGGGTAATCGAACGATCCCAACGAGTGTCGGTCGGATTATAGATATGGGGCAGCCCGGCAAAAACTAATTTAAAAGAGATTCAAACAACGACATAACACAAAAAGAACTAATTAAGGTTTTGTTTCATTATAACTTATTAACTTCAACCAAAAATATTTATGTGGAAACTCAATGTAGGAGTCTCATCCAATTATATTATTTTAATATATGTATCCTAATACGAAAAATCGTAAATAAACAAATATATTGTCAAACAACATTTACAACTAATAGACAGAAAGGGCGTCGAGTTCTTCGAATCGCATACAATTTATATGTACCTGGTCCCACGAACAAAAAGCTACGGTACCTACTAAAAACATTACATTCGAAGGAGCACGGTTATATAATAATTAACATAAAAATATAAAAGAGGCTGACTCCTTCAATAATTTTAAAAACCAACTTAAGTTTTTATCCCGGTTCCACGCAGACGCAGTCGCGGGCGGAAGCTAGTATGATATATTTTTAGAATCGGCTCAGTAAGCCCTTTCATTAGGTACCACACACGATAGGTTTCAGAACAAAATATTTTTTTTCCCATACAATAAAAAAATGTTGACATAACTCCTCTCCTTTTCCGTTTTTTTTTCGGGCTACGGGTCATCAATTTGATTCGTTTGGCTTAAAGATCAATCGTACCGATTTTCAAAACTTTAACACCATTTGCCGCATATTTTGGCGTACCACTACCACTATTACTCTCCGTCAATCGCGTCCCTTCTTATTGCGTTCCCTATTCTGTGTTGTTTTACGTAACGCTTTACCTCACTTAACCTCTAACCAGTTTAAGTCTGAGCTCCGGTTTCGCTTTGTTTTTAAGAATTCAGCGTCAAGATATACTAGAGGTGGGTTGTGAAGTGAGGTGAAACGAGTTGTGAGGAGCTCCAACCCCTCGAGCGATGGCTCGAGCAAAGGTAATAGTGCGGATTAAGCTTCGAGCATTTTCGTTGGAATTATGAATAATTCAAACTTCGCTAACTAAACTAATACACCTGGTGCCGAAGTTCCTGAGTTACATTTGGAGGAAAAGTTGGGTTACCCAACGTTGCTTTCATGTCCTTTCATAACATGGGGCTTGCAGGAAACTTCACTTCATATTCTGGTGAGAAGAAGTTAACAAGAAGGAAAATCTCTGGATCCAGGAAATCTAAGAACCTTTTTTTATGGTTTAGATGATATAAGGAAGGATCTACAAAGTGCGTGGAAATATCATTAACACAGTCACAGCTGATCCCGAGGTTTTCCTGCTAAGTAGCTGAAAGCGCCTACGGCGTAGTCTCCTCTAGGTGGGCTTCTGGCAGTGAATGTGTTGATTGAAAAAGATAAGTATACATAAAAAAATGCATAAAACTAGTAATACTATATTTAGTACAGGCTACACTCAAGATACAAAAAAATAACACAAAAGGTAACTTGAAAATTCTTCATACCACACTCGTAATTTGCGACCGGCAGGTATAGAAATCAAAGTCAATACAATCGCTTTCAGATTCACCCCACTCACGATGTGGGGCATACATACGCCTATATCTTACGATTCCCTGCTCTCTATTGAATGAATCGAGGACACAGGAGTCCATTAATTAGTTGTCATTTCCCTCGCACGTTTGACGGGTTCGGCGGTATCACGTTATTGATTACAGATAAGGGATATCAAATTCAGTTGTTCTCAGATTTATATTGTGTTTAAAAAATATTCATGGGCAGTAAGGAAGCAGCTGTTTAAAAGTCAGGTTTTAATTACACCAATACAATCTTTTTATATTCAAAAACCAACGTAAAACTCAGTTGGTTATAACTCATATCTCAGCAACTTTGTAGGAACTCGTATCTTCCATCAGCATTTTCTTTTTCAGCATAAATGCATGTATTACAAACTTACACACAGTAGACAAAGAAAACCTCTGAATCTTAAATTGAGCAGCTGATAAGATTGCAGTTTCCTGTACCACAGTTCAATAGGTCTCACCCCGCGGAGGCTCGTAACGTCTTCCAACATTTTCTCTGGGAGTCCCGCGATGTAGTAACTGTATTTTGTTTCATTCTAATGAGGACTTTATTATGCGCTAGCAAAGTTTACTTCAGCTTCTACGCTCGGCTGTATTTTTGTGTATATTTCCAGTCGAGTTTGTTTTTTTTCCGAGCGAAGGGTGAAAGCACGAGGTAATCAAATCAAGTGAGCAAAGGAATGTGTTTTGATACGATGACGATTGCTTAATGTAATGAACTCGATCGGGTTGCTTATGACCTCCAGACATAGCCGGGTCAGAAGAAAATTGATTGCTACATTTTGTGATTGTTTTTATTCGATCTGATTACGACCAATACAGCGAGAATAGTAAATGGAAAAAAGGTTTATTGCTTTATCGTTGTTGTTGTACCAAAAGATCAAAAAACATTCTGAGTCTTGTTTGTGAAGATAGCTATTCATGTTTTGTACCGACACGTACCGACCGTTGTGGTTCTCGCTAGTCAATCTTTCTTCCTCGTAAGGTAATTTCGTCTAAGTGCCTAAGCCATTGCAGCCCTCACTCACATCGCAAATGATACTCCGCAGAAGGTCGCAATATTGCCACGAACACACCAAATAATTCACATTTGCATACAAACTGTCCCTCTACCCCTCAATACTCTAAGGCGATATCTAATGTCATCACGCTTTACAACTCTGCCTTATTCGGAATTACAATCAGTGTTTGCCCTTCGTACGCGTCAGTGGATTATGATGTCTGGAGGTGAGGCAAGTGAAACTTTGTTGTTACCTCGAGTGATGGATTTTTCATGTTCATTTGCTTTAAAGTTTGAAACTTGAGGCTCTTGTTAACGTTAAGGCTGCAATTTGTGGCAGCTGCGGAAAACCACCAGCTTAAAACCAAGTGTACCTATCTACGCATTACGTTTTTGAAGGAATACTCCTCTCCGTTCTACCCGCTAAGTACGCCACGCGGGGTACTGCAGACTTTATTAAATACCCCACAAGAGTGAACTTTACTTTGCTGAACCAGACTGCTTTCAATATTGGCTTAAAAATCCTATTAATTAAAAACGCTTACTTTGTTGGGAACAAAGTAAGCTATTCCTTTTAAAGGACGCATCGTAAAGTGGTGTTACCGCTGCTTTACTGCTTTAGAAAATTTTAAGCGTAATACAGGTATAAGGAGTTTAATGCCCTCGAAGCCTGAGAAAACTTCACTTTGGCTATTATTACATGAAGCAAAAACGCTGCATTGATTTTTGCCTTACAGGAACTATACATACTTAGACTTCCAAATGCACCCCCAACTCCTCAGCAGGGCTAGGTATATACAAAATAGGGTGTTGCACAGGCTTTAGTTTAGCCATTATCGTATTCAAAGCTTATTTCTCATCATTCTCGGATAAGCTCATTGCATTTTTATGCTAAGATGACTTGATTACATCTCGTCATAAAATAATAGTAGTTTATGCATATACATAATGAGAGGCCTTGAAACACGGGTGTGCTTTTATGAAAAGAGCGTGAGCGAGTATCATAATAGGACCACACTCGGGTTTTAAGGCCTAATTATGTACAGTTGCATACATCACTTTATCTACACACATGTCATACGTACTCTAACACCTTGGCCACGACTTTGGTCTTAAGCGACCTGCGGCAGCGGTTTTTCTAATTCATTGCGCGTGATCCCAACTAACCACAGTGCGTTGCGCGTCTCGACCGCGCAATGAACAGATAAAACGCTGCCGCAGGTCGCTTAAGACCAAAGTCGTGGCCAAGGCGTAAGATGGGTTCAGGGGTAGGGAAATGACCTGTATACTATTGCTACCTGTAAAATATCTTTGTACGCCTTCTCGTATTTGGTTCTCAATTTTTTTGGCAACAAGGTATTTGTTGCAATCGTGGCTGCATTTACGTTCTCAGAGTCACGTACTACTCATATGTTCAACTTAAATGTAGATTATAAACAAAACTTTTCACAATTTTACTTTCGTAACGATAAAAAACCAACAAACAAATAAATGACAACAGTAATGGCGGCAGTTCGATCCTCCGTCAAGACAAATAAGTTCCGAAAAACTCATTGTTACGAGCCGGGATTCGAACCCACGTACGCCGCTTGACAGCCTGAACCACTAGCCTACCTTAGTAGCTTAGCGTAGCTTCCCTTACAAAAATCGATACTGTTACAATATTAATGGGTTCTACAGATTACGTGATTTTACCACAATTTGTCAGTACAACATGTCAAAGTCATAATTGGGTGTGGCGTACAGATGTAACAATCCGACCACATGTGTATGCAAGTTCTCAGTACAACTCGTTTGACAGTTGGATCAGCAGCGCAACATGCCTCCAGACAATAGCAATTAGGCAGCTTCTGATAAATTGGGGTTGACAAATCATGACATTTATAGTCCAAATATGTATATTTAGACAATAAGTTTGTGATAGACTCATCGTTATTTAGAACTCGAGATATTAATGATATACGTAAAATTCTAAATGACCGCCATAAAATTAAATATTGCCGACGGAGGAGTTGGTTCCTATCAAAAACTTAAAGCTATGGACCTAATAAGTGCCTGAAAAAAAAATGATGTTTTGTCCAGCGTGTCCACATTTACGACACTTTGTCCGAGCACTCTGCCCCACTATATAGGTAGGTACCTACACTTTATACTTGGTACAAAGTGGGATCCAGCATTTTCCAGAGCGATTATATCCGTAACACCATAAAATATGGTTTGGAAATATACTTCTTCTATCGAATTAAGGGACGTCTTCAATTCTTTTATTTTGTAGACTGTTTGTAGTAGCTATTGGACCCGTGTAAAATTAATTAGCATAAAAAAATTCACTGCCTCACTAATTTAAAATATCAAGATAAAACAGTACCTAATACAAACCTAGAGAAAACTTTAATCCCCGAAGCCTTCTCAAATTAGGCCAGCCACGAAGGCTCTCATTAAACATTTTAATTAAGAGGGGCAGTCCGGGCAGTCTGGCAAACCACCGCTCCGCAGGTAGGTACTGGGGAGGTTTTTAACTCACATTTACTCAAGATAATGGCGGATCGCCGATTAGTTGAAGGTTTTAATTAAGAGGAAAGTGTATTTGTTAAGATTGAAGAAACATTAGATGCTTACAGAGACTGAATTGCGTAAATTATGAAACGCGCGTCAATTTCTGGGACATGTAATTTCATACACAACTGTTTCATAATATTATCTGTAATCCCTGATCTTACTCTACGTTACTAATATTATTAATATGAATTGTCATTTCTTCATCTTTTTGGCACTGTTCCCACCGCCGGCTAGTAAGCTAGAAAAGTTGGGCGAGTAACGGTTCATTGCGTGCTGACCAGGCACAGTGTGATCAATCGACCTTTACAGATCCGCAATGGAATGCTACTCGCCCAACTTTTCTAGCTTACTAGCCGGCGGTGGGACCAGTGCCTTTAGCGGTACTAAAATAGTCACAACCTAAATAAACACTAGGTACTTTCTTACTATGTTTAATGCGTGCACACATCAACTAAATAAGTCGTATGCTGTTTTGTTATATGTATTTAAATGATTCTTTGATCAACAAATCCCTATTATATAAAGTTTGAAATTGAAAAGGATTCAAAATTTGCACCGATACTACTGTATACCTACTAAACATATAATATATGATTTATTTCTTTTTTAACTGAATAAGTATCTTCCTTTTTTTTCCATACCTCACCTGTGTATAACACTTTAAACCCTCGCACTTTATACACTCATTTAAATTATAATTTTACACGGGTCTAACCTTTAATTCTGACGTTTCGACATGGGTTGCACCGGTCATGGTCGCAGTAGACCGTCGTCCTCTGCGACATATATCAATACCCTACAAAAGTCGATCAAAATGTGGAGGGTAGACCGGAAAAAGTCCACTACCCGCCTTTATTTTACTAACTGTCTAGGGCACGGCACGCAACACTCACAGTATCCGCACACTACTTACAATAGGCTATTCTACGATTTTTTTTAATATATTTTAAAATGTTCGTATAGATTCGATAGTCAACTGGTATTTTTATTTCCTCAAAATAATATCGCTTTAAGCAAATAAATAATGGTTGAAATTTAAACATTATATAGGGCCAAAAAGGCAGCCGCCATTATCGTGACGTCATAACTGCAATAACAAACCACAGACTACTAAGAAGATACACGTCAAATGTGCATGAACTTCGATTACTTCTAATCTATGCCTTCTGGTAGATCTGATTTTTCATGGATTTTCTAACTAAAAATGAGCTATGATCCAACGATACCGAATATGAACGTTATCGTTGGTGTGTTGCGCCAACTTGTTTTGAGGAGTCTTCAACGTTGAAGACTCCTCAAAACATGTAAACTTATCATCGGAAATATACAATATTATATTGTTCTAATATAGTTTCAGAAAATGAAACAGAATATACTTACAAAGCTGTTTTGATATGTCTGCATTCGGCAGAAAAGAAATCTGTATTATACGCAAAGAAATTTGCAATAATTACTGCGTCTATTTTCGGTAGATTTGTATTGTCAGCTATTACAAATCCAACCTCCATCTTAGATGGCTTATCAAATTCTAAATAAATACAATTTGAGTCCACAATATAAATATTTTTTAACTTTTTGTTGCTGTTTACACCGAAAACTTGTTTTAGTATTTGCTGTTCTGACGTCACTCACAGAAGACAAAATGGCAGTCAGCGTTTTTGGTCGCGTGACATACAGATAAAAAATATACGATTTTAATTTTGAACTTTAATATATTTCTTATGTTTTTATAACAAAATAGTGTTATATTCGTATATAATATACTTTCATAATTTAATTGTGATAGACGAAAATAGCCTATTGTATACTCATATATCTATAGTAGAATTTATCCCTTATCCCAGCGAGTATCATAACAGTCCTCGAGTGGAATATCAGCAGCGCAGCATAACCAAAACTTTTGCACGGCAAAAAACGGAAGGATTACCATTTTCATAATGGAGTCTTTGTAATCCTGTCTCGGCGGCATGATTAAACCTCTCATCACAATGGTAAAAGCGGTTGCCGCACAAAGTTACAAAAAAGATAGTCGAAGATATATAAATCAAATCAGGCGAATGCTATTTGAAAAATTGGCGGACACTGGTCGAACCACATCCAATTTTTCAAAAGTTACAGTTTGTGTAAGTTGAACAGGAGCGATTCTTGGCCACGATTCCATTTATCTTAACGTTCACGTAAGGTACCTCAATTAAGTACCGTAAAACACCCTATGTTCGCCTAAAAATAAAATGTTGAAAATTCTCCTAAAATGTGTACCGAACGTCGCCTATAAAACTACCATATCTGTTAGGAAATTTATCTGTGGCAACATTTTTGCGACAGTTTCGTGACTAACTTCAGCATTTTGACTTTTAAAGCGTCTTGACGTGTGTTGGGTGCGACCACGATTTTGTTCGGTGTGCAAACTTCTGTCTGTAGCGGCACATGCATAACAGGTGAGTCTTTATAGTAATACATCTTGTATTTCAAATTTAATGCTCTTTCACATGAATTTATTAGTTTTCTCGTATCACGCGTAATTAAAGAGTTATCATTGACAATGTCGTCGTCAAGGTCAAAACGCCATCTGCCTTCCGAACTTTGCCTACCCGTAGGGTTGTCACTTCAGTGTAAAGAAAGTAATATTATCCATTGTGTTATTGTATGTATAAAAAAATAGTTTTAAAGCTTTCCTCTCCTCCCCTACCATGTGCGTGTGGTGGGTGCGCGTGCGTGTGTGTGCGTGTGAGTGTGTGTATGTATGTTTGGGCGTGTGGGTATCTCTCTCTCTGCCTGTGTGTGTGTGTGTGTGTGTGTGTGTGTGTTAATTTTTGTATTTATTTCCCATGTATCTTTTACATATTAAAACACAAGACCCTCTTTATTTTGTAACAGTCAGGTAAAACAATATTTTTGACAACCCTGAATCATCGTTGCCAATTGTATGAAAACTCGCTAGATGTCGTCCTATCTTCGCCTATGATGAAAAAGTGTGGTAAATGAGGCCTTCAGAACGAGGGAGTTAGGTTAAATATACATTTCCAGTATCGTACAGGAGGTAGAACTTAATTTCAATGGCGTGTGCCTATATTCACTCATGTTAGATGGGGTAGGCGAAGTTAGGCAAAAAGACATAACCTCGCCTACGCTTGTATTTTAGACCTTAATAATGATACGATTCGGTTGTTTCTAAATTAAATATAAGCAAAAACATAATCTACACCATTTAGACATTAGTGTTGCCGCAATAAAAAAGTCATTTAAGAAAAAAAACAAAAATATGTCAAAAACCAGGCGAAGATAGGGTGTTTTACGGTAGTAGTTAAGCGTTATGTCGCGACGTGTATAGACGTTGTGCACATGAACGAGTAACAGACTTAGGACCTGCTTTCTGACTTTGACAAACAGAATCATAAAAATTGGAAATAATTGGGACGTAATATGGATTATATAATTTGGATCAAAATGGTCTAAAATATTTTTTTTTATAAATGCAACACCTAACAATAAAATTGACGATGGTTTGTAAGGCTGGCTGGTCTTCAGGAACTCACTTTTTTAGGTGGGGGCATTCGTACAGTTAGAATCTGGATATAAAAAGTCATCATTATCATATCAGCTGAAAGGCGTCCACTGCTGGACATAGGTATCCCCCAAAGAGTGTCATAATAACTAGTCCTGCGCCACCCGCATCAAGCGGGCTACCGCGGTCATCAGTCCGCCTTGTGGGAGGTCTACCCACCTTGCAGTATGATCCTAAAAAGGTGATAGAGCACCGTGAAAAAGATTCCGATCTTTAGTCCGACCGCTTAACTCAGTCCTCGCCTGCGGCATACATTAGACCTGCGGCGTCGTGCAGTCGTCGTATAGAGCGTCCGTCACTGGCTGACACCGTTCGATATAACGAGACGACACTCTTATCGTGTCACATATCGCGTGATAAGGCCGACCATGATACGCGGCCGGCGAAGCCCGCACGCCGCGCGCTGCTCCATTATACCCCCCGCGCGCCGCGCAGGCGAGAACAGAGTTAAGCGGTCGGACTGTAGTCCTGCAAGGATTTTTTTTTCCACATTAGTTTGTGTGGCTGCCGACGCTGCGCGCTCGTATGCAAATAAGCGACGCGTGCGAGAAGGATTTAATAGTCCCCTTTTGTCTAGATTTATTGCGATTCCCGACTTGTTGCCGTATTGTGCTCATGTTATACTTTCCGGGTTTTAATTATTTTGTGTTGATATTGACGCTTTTTTTAACTAACAGAAAAAGGCGGCTCGTTATTCCGTAATACCTCATTAACATCACGATTATGAAGTATAGCCCTGCACGACGCCTATCACAAGACGGCGCGCGAGCTCTATCGATTTTTCTCGCACTATCCGTCTCTCTCTTATTAGAAAACTTAGAAAGAGACGTAGAGTGCGAGAAAAAATCGAGAGAGCTCGCGCGCCGTCTTGTGATAGCCGTGCTGTTGGATATAAATCGCTGTTCTGTTTATTAATCAACGAGGTTTCATTTTCATTGCCTATTGGTTTGTGATTTTTCTGTAACTCGCATAGGAAGATTATATGGATTTATCAATGTACATTTGGTTACTATCATCTTGGTCGTAATGTTCAAATAATTGAATTATTCCTATAATATTACATTTAATGAGTTAAAGATGTTGAAAAAATATTGGAAAGCTCGGGAGTCTTCTTTTCAAAGCTAAATGAGTCAAAATAATACATTAGTTACCACTTTAAGGGGCTCCCATACGCCAAGGACCTTCGATCTGAATCCCTTTAGTTTTCTAATGTTTTTTGTAGCTTATTATACTTATTAACAACAACGGCCTTAAGCAATATAGTCTCCCATATTTACTTCAAAGTTCATTGTTTTCGAGATATTTGGCATCAAAGTTGAACAATTTAAGGCCAAAAGTTTGTGTAAATTAGTTTAAAATGAAAACACGTTTTTAGAGACGTCATAGACGAACCCAAATATGTAGATTTCGTATAGATCTTTCACGTCAATAGAGATACGAAATAAATGTTTTTTTAGACAATGTTTAAAAAAAACATACAAAATTAAGTATTCCTATTTTTTTCAAAATCCGGTAGACAAAAATGGAGATAAAGATTGAAGAACCGATAGCCGTTTGACTTATAATTCTATCTGTAGTGCAAAAGTTGGAGATACGATTCAAAAAGCAGATTTTAAGTATGTGCTGATATTCAAGTCTAAAGTAATAAAGGGTGTCTTTACACCACATGTACATTCCTGTATACAGGAAAGATAGAACAACGTATACAAACATATTGTTTTGTGCCATTATTATTATTTTATTTATTATTTTGTCGACTAAAGACCGGGGAGCGTAGGTACTCAAAGAGAAATCTAATTGAAGAATTAAGTATTCACTTACGGTGTATGAACTATGATTATGATGACGAAAAAGGAGAAGATGATGACGACGACGCTGATGTGGTTGTTGTTGTTGTTTGTTACAGGATAACGACTGTGCTGTCCCGGTGCTGGTCGTCGTAGCACCGTCGGGGGTCAAAGTATGCGACCCCGAAGATCAGGTACTTTTTTGGCAAGTAGGTAGCTGAGTGTTTTAGGCGTATGACTCTCCAACGGAGCTCGTGTCTTCAAGTCATGGCTTATGACAATGAATATAAATGTAAACTGTATATTTTTTATTCCAAGTGAAAATCGTTTCGGCCCTAATACTTAATGTGGCACTCTTTGAGGGAGGCCTATGTGAGGCACTGGACGTCTTCTGGCTGATATGATGATAATGATCATCTAAGATATCGCACTTACCCCGGTGGCGCACTTGCCCCGCCTGACCTTACCACTAGCAGAACTGTGACAGCATGATATACCCACCTTTAAGAGGCGGTGGTTGGTGGTTGAAGATAGTGGCCACTGCCGCTGGCAATATTCGGATGTTGGTGGGGGAGTAGAGAGGGTGGACTGCCACCCTCTGGGGTGAAGTCCAGAGACTCTGAAGTACTTGTCTACACAATGGTTATTTATCCATCAACTCACACGGTTTAGTTATAGTTGGAATTTTCTAAACTAAGCTCATCCACTTATCTGCATTCACAATGGCATTGTGTGTAATACAATCCTATTATCTGCTTTTGTTCTCGTAACCGCCAACCAGTTACTTACATAAAAAGGTTAGAACTACATTGTGTGGATATTGCATTTTCAACCTTATTGCTTGTTGAAAAGGTTTAAAATGGTTTAAGAGGACAATAGTATTTTCAACACTTGTGTATAGTTGAGATTTTCTGAACTCGACTGATCCTTATCTTCAGAACAATAGCATTCAAGTCTAACAATACGACTGTGTGGTCGGACGCATGCCATTTTTTGCAAGAAAAAGGTTAGCGCCACATAAACAAAGGCTATTCTCGAGCTCAGTACAATGGCCATTCATGAGCTCAGTTCAAATAATTTAAACTATACGAATATACATTTTTATATTAAATACACTTATATTCGTATGTCTCGCACGTACTTAATCATTTGCTAATCTTATACACGTTTTATACAACACCAAATCGCTACTATAGAATGTGCCTTGTCGGCACACAACCTTATATTTTGTTTTTTTTTAGAGCGTGCGCATGTACCACGCGCTGCGTCGCATCTCGTTCGCGACGTGTGAGAGCGCGAGCGCGCTGTTTGCGCTCGTGGCTCGCGAGCCGCGTGCCGAGCCGCTCGCCGAACCGCTCGCTGAACCTGTGCCGAGGCACTACTGCCATGCGTTCCGGACAGACACGCCCGAACAGGTCAGTTTGACACTGTTTTGCTAGGTCTAGCGAACTGCAGGTCTATTTTTAACAGACTGCAAAAAATGGAGTACTTTTTTAAATGTTTGTTACCTCAGAACTCACACAATTCAATACAATTCTTTTTTTATTTGAAAGTATACATATGCTTCCATCAAAAAGCCACTTGGGTAATTGGATCCGGGAGGAATTTAGGGAACTCCTCAATTTTATTAGACACGCTTGCAGTGATTTCGGTATTTTCTATTATAACTCGTTTATTTCGCACGGAAACCACAAATTTGGTGAAGTATGGTACTCCTCAATGATACTAGTTCGAACTTAATGTTATTTGGAAATATATCCATGTAATGCCAGGTCACTGAAAATTTACGCTTCAAGTTTTTTCCAGAACTAAATTACAGGTCGATCGAAAATGACCCGAATGGCTTAGAGAAAAGGATGGTACGGCCGTGCCGGTTTTTAGGGTTCCGTAGACAACAAGGAACCCTTATAGTTTCGCCATGTCCTTCTGTCCGTTCTCGGATTAGTTTAGTAACAATTACTACTAGAAAACTGTAATTCGGCAAGAGTATATAAATCAATCACGCCGACAAACCAGTACAATAAAATCTGAAAAAAAAATTTTTTTTAGTGTACCTACCCTACACCTAAAGCGGGTATGTTATTTTTTTCTCGTTAAACCCATGATGCGGGATATCGTTAGATAGCTCGTTCAAAAATATTACGGGTTTTCTACAACCATTTTTCAAACCAGTGATTATTTTGCGAGATAGTAGAGTACATATAATGAATTTAAAAGGAAAACTATCACGGACAACTAGGCGTAAGTAGTTACCGACTAATAGTCGACCAACTTAATGTGGCCGATTTTCGTACAAATTCGGCCGATGCAACCGCACCGCACGTCGATATAACTAAGACAGACAGGCAACTACGGAAACCTACACTGCGCGTGGCCCGGCACGCACTTGGCTGATTTTTTTCTCTTTTGCTCGAATTCTCATATAATTAAACTTAACTCTATAAAAATCTACATCTAACCGCAGATTAAATTATTATTCCTTGTTGTTTTTTTTTTCTTTAAAATATGCTAGCCATGTCGCAAATTATAAATACCTACCTCGAAATAACCTGCGATTTATCTGCAAGCACACTTCGCAACTAAACAGAAAAATAAGGCTGCTAAAATGCACCAGGCCACAAATATTGCATCCTGTCGCCCGGGCATTAGAATACGGCAACGGATACCCTGCCTGTCGTACAAGGCGACTAAAAGGGGTCCTCGGGGTACACGGTAAAAGTTGAGGGCTGCAATCGTTAAAAAAAAGGTAGGGCCCACAGAGGCTTGACGCTAGGGCGGCACTGGTGCGTTCCGTAGGGGGTAAGTAATACGAGGTATAACAACTTATCATATAACGGTCATAATATATACGCTCACTGTGTATAAGCTTGTTTAGTATAACGTTCATTGCACATAATGAACGAAAGGTATCATGGCAACATATATGTTTTCGTAAAGTATAACGTACCTTAGATATAATATTAATTGATATATCGATTAAAGCGTATAATATTTATAACACCTAAGGAATTGAAAGATTGTTTTTTTTTTTAAATCAAACACGCCAATTATTATAGCCTAACCTAAGCGCCAGCGTGTCGACGTCACCCCGCCTCGTGGGGTGTCTATTTCCGCTCTAAGGGACACAAGATAACCCTAACCTAACCTACAAATAATACCCTTGTTAAGAGTATTTTTTGTTTTTTGATAGGCACCGCCCCCCTTCCCCCCTTTTTCTAGCTGCCCTAACCTAATTTTCTGTATTATAATCCTTATACGAAAATATACTATGTGTTATGAACTCATGATCATTAAACGTTATGTATGTTATACGAAATTAAATTAGTCAATTTGAGTATTACAGAAAAAAACGTTATATATTATGAATATTATGTCAATTGACCGTTATTCCTCATAAACGTATTGGTTTTGTTGTTATAGCTAACGATCATTATATCTTGTGAACGTTATTAATATGAAATTATACATATTGTTGTTATATCACGTGGGACGCACCCTTCCGTAGAAGATCCCAGAGCCGTCCGAAATGCGTCGAGGCCCATCGGGGTTTTTTAAATGAAATGAAATGAAATGAAAATTAATTATTCGGAACAAACAAATATAAATATTACATACACATATATAATACTATTTAATTAGGTACTTAAAACTATTAAAATAAAAACTATTAAAACTATTTATTTAAAACTATTGATTTATTTGTTCTTTAGTCGGTGCGAGTCCGACATAACCTATTATGCTAATTCCCGTCCCCGTGGCGTGGAGGTATCCATAAAAGATTTTCTTCCCATTAAAAAAAGGGGAAAAATATTGCTCACACATACATACATTACACAGTGACGATTGTGATATATAATTTTGACATTGTATGCAATTCTATATTGTCATCTTTATCCCGAAATAAATAAATGTTAATCTAAAATCATTCTACGGGTAGGGTCATTGTCATTACGCTGGTTACGCGACCACATACGGTTAGCGACCACCTGAAGGAGAAGTTTTTTTCTATTGAAGATAACTTCAATTCTACAGACCCTATTGAGACAATTAGTTACACATGCATTTTTTTGTTGTTTTTTTAATAGAAATCCGCTAAAAAACCGAGAAAATATCCTTTCAGTTCCCCAACTCAGCTAAGTTATGAAATTAGGTGGTCGCTAACCGGCGAAATGACCCTACATAAATTACAAAATAACTCACCGTGCTCTCAGCGAATGGACCCTGTGGAAGAACAGCGCTGGCTGTGAAGCTAGTAACATGCTGAGCTGGGTCCATTTCGTGACAAAGCCTAATGTGTTTCTTAGGGTTCCGTACCCAAAGGGTAAAATCGGGACCCTATTACTAAGACTTCGCTGTCCGTCCGTCTGTCTGTCACCAGGCTGTATCTCAAGAACCGCGATAGCTAGGCAGTTGAAATTTTCACAGATGATGTATTTCTGTTGCCGCTATAACAACAAATACTAAAAACAAAATAAAATAAATATTTAACGGGGGCTCCCATACAACAAACTTTTTTTACTGTTTCTATAGATAATGGTACGGAACCCTTGGTGTGCGAGTCCGACTCGCACTTGGCTGGTTTTTCATTTTATCAATGTTGTTTTTCTCACGAATAAATGTTTGAGGTTGAGTTTGAAATATAAAGCCTTTTAACTTCCGCTGCTAGTTTGGCTCCATCCCGTTGCATTAAGCGAACACTCGAGCATTGCTTTTTCAAACATAGCATCGGAACTATTATACTAGAAGCCACTCCCCCGCCTACGCGCCGTTCAAGGGTGTTTTCCATTTGCCAGCATTTTAATGCCTGTTGTAATTGTTCTGCAAAACGATCGTAAGATCCATCAGCAATGGATTATGATGCTATGAAGACTGTTATTGTTATATATACAAAGATTCAAACCATTAACTACACAGCCGTCGGGCAAAATTCTTATTTTTATGAAACCTATTTTTTATTACGCCGTAGTTTTCTTTAGCAAAAAATGGCTTTCGGATGAATGATGACTTCTAAAAAAAAACGTCGAACGTACCGGAATATTCCTTAAAGACTAACTGTATGTATGTTTGTCTGCAGGCGGAAGAACTGAACTCGCTCGTGGGAGATGCATTCCGAATGGCGTTCGCGTCGCAGCTTCAGCCTTCTGCACCGCTTTGGGTAAGATAACTAACATTTACGTCACACCTGGCCATAATGTGAGTTTTACCGTATGCGTAGCGGCGGTATTGTGGCCAGGTGAAGACGTAAAATTGTGTACTCACCACGGGCAGTAAAAAAGAAAGCCCTCTACCGCATATTTACAACCCTCGCCCGTGGCTCGGGTCACAAATACCTGTGATTTCGGGCTTTCTTTCTTTTACAGCCCTTGGTAAGTAATGTACTAATACGTAGCTACAGTACAGTCAAATGCAGAGAACATAACCTTCTCTGCATGCCAACTTCCATGCAGAGATTACGTTTCTCTGCGGCTGATTGTACATTCAACATCAAAGATATATGGTTACATTTATTCGATTGAAATTAGGCGAAAAAACATACATAGATTCACGCCTTTATATATATTCCCAAAAGGAGTAGGCAGGGCACATTAAACTTGACTGTTCTAGTGCCACTTTTAGCATTAATGTGGGTATAAAAGATTGACTAATTGTGATATCGCAGTGAAACGTTGCTAGCCCGTCGCCCACAACACACTGCAACCCAGCTCCGTTCGTCAACTTTTACGACACCCACGGAAAGAAAGGGGATGCACGGGTGGTGAAAATGAAATGAAATGAAATCTAACCCAAGAAGGAAATGTATAGGTACCTCTTACATATTTTACGTCATACCTGGCCATAATGCGAGTTTTACTGCACGCTGCGCGTACGGTAAAACTCGCATTGTGGCCAGGTGAAGACGTAAAATTGTGTACTCACCACGGGCGGTAATTCGTAAAGCCCCAGATCGCATATTTATGGCGCTCACCTTCGGTTCGGGCCACAATCACCTGCGATCTGGGCCATTCACGAATTCACCGCCCTTGGTACGTAATGTACTATTACGTCGACTTTACATGCATACATAATCACGCCTCTTCCCCGCAAAGTTAAGGCAAACCCGGATATCATTTTTTTTACGATACCAATTTGGTAGAAAAATGGTCAGATACTAGACAGTTTGTTTTACTAACAAGATTGTAAATTTTCGTTGATTGTACAAGGTAAGCCCGTATCATTTTTAGAAAAGAATGTTATAGAAAAACGTTATTCAACATGTTAATTAAACTTGTAAACCTTAAGATTCACATGTAACATGTATGTTATGTATGTGTTCTCAATTGTAAACTTCAAACTCTTACTAAATATCGCCTTTACAACCATTGTGTCTCTTCCCGATTCCAGACATTAGAACCCTTCTTCACTACCATACTTCAGAACCATAATGTAATGTTTCTTAAAACAAACACCCACACCAATGTTATTATTTTAATCGGTCTGAATTCGCTCCTGTGAGGCATACGTTGTTCGCCTATCCAATTCACGACCTGTTTCCCTTTACCATACGTTCCTTTATAAATAGCAACAGATGAAAATTACGAAAATAGACGTAAACTATCAATATTTCATATAAGTTTGCTATTTTAAGATTTTTAAATTCATAAGAACTAACAATAAGGACGTTGTTTGGTTGTATTGTAACGTCACAAGCAAGTAATCCCTACAAATTCCATACTAACGGAGCGTTTTTGACGCTTCATAAAAAGAACCTGATTTGACTTTTGTCAAATACCGTATTCTCAAATTGATTGAAAATCTCGCAAGATAAAAGCCTTGACCTTGACTTTACATATATAAAGTATATGTTTTATTACATTATACTTACATAATGTTTCAATGCTAATGCCAAATACATGAACTGCATTACCCAAAGTCATTATACAACTCGCACGTATTTCAGTAGCTTGTAACATGCCGTAAACGTGTCTCACGTGGAGTAATGTCACTGTAAATCATAAATAATAGAACCATTCCCGTAAGTGAGGTCGGACCTTTGCCGGTGGTAATGGCCCCGGCAAGGACGTGTCAGGACGCCATGTTGGTGTGAATATGCTTATTTAGATTGGAGTGGCAGTTTGTTGGTAGGCGTGAAGCAATGAATATTTTATTAGATAGCTAAGCCATCCAAGTCAATATTACCTGTGCTGTAATATGTGAAACGTTAAGAGTCCGCAGTAAGCTCGGCCGAATTTCACCTTCCCATACAAACGTAGTTACGCTCATTTTAAAACTACGTGTTGAATTGTGACGAAACTTTGCATATACATTGACATGAGGTATATCTATGTCTGTAATTAGTTTATATGGTTCCAGTTTATAAAACAAACGAAATACAGCAAAAACAAGTTTGTATGAAAAACTTAAATTCGCTGTATTTTTTTTATTATGGTATCTGAAGCTACATAAACCAATTACAGACATAGATATACCTCATGTCATTGTATATGCAAAGTTTCGTTACAATCCAACACGTAGTTTTAAAATGAGAGCGTAACTACGTTTGTATGGAGAAGCGAGCTTACTGCGGACTCTTGTTTGGCGATAGTTGTTCGCTAATGCAGCTCGCCCTTCGTCACAATCCAATAGGTAGTTTTAAAATGAGAGCGTAACTACTTCTGTATGGAAAGGTGAAATTCGGCCGAGCTTACTGCGAACTCTTAAGCACCGGTGTGGTCGCTCCCTTAAGTGAACGTCAACACCACCGCTTAAGAGGGAAGAATAACTAGAACCTCGCGACTGACAATAGGTAATTTTTTTTATGAATTTTTTATTTCGGGAGAAAACGGTTACGTTTCTACTAACTAAATCTTAACAAATCACTTTGATTTTATAATGTCGATCGCTTCAGCATAATATAATCTAGGTTTATAGGTTTCCCTTTTTTTAAATAAGTGTTTGAGGTGCCTAAAAGTTTGAAAGTATTGCAAATTTTGAAAAAAGGAATATTTATAAACCTAGTCTTTTATTGTGTCAGTAACGTATTAAAAAATCATCTAGATTGGAAAATATTTAGGAGTGAAAAAAAAATCTCTTTTTGTATGGACGAGTACGTAGTATATTCCAAAGGTATTCGTCGCTCTTAATGGTAAAGCACCTCTAGCTGGGCCTGATTTACCCACATGCTAATAAGGCTAGAGCCTGAGGCGCGAGGACCAAGCAAAGGGGCGGCGGGGGGCGCGGCACTGAGCTGAGACTTGCTTACATTTCATAGTTAGTAGGCTAAGTTTAACAGGGCGGTCAGAACTCTAAATCAGGCTCTGACCTCTACGCATGCCCTTTCGTGAAAAACGTCCGTTATAAAGCCCGTGCCTCACGTAGACAAGCAGTCTGAAGGTCGATTGCCGCGCGTGCCGTGTGTCGTGTGTACCGGCAGTAAGCGGAAAGTTCGACGCCAACGATAAACGCCGTTTAGGGTTTAGGGCGGCGTGAGGCAAAAAATGTAACCTCGACTTTATTGTAAACGGCATAGGGTTGCTGATATCTTAGAATCTTTGGAAACGTACAACATATAATATAATGATGTATTTATGGACTCGACTGTGCATACTTCACTTGATTAAATCGCTCGCTCGCTGTAACTGGCACCACACCTTAACTTTCGCAAGCCCGTCGGCAAAATAGAATCACGGTCTGATAGAAAACGTGCAGATGGCGTCGGTCGAAGTGCCGCTTGGAGGCCTATCGGGGCCCACTGGGGCCTACTGTCCCAGCGTAATGGAGATTGCTCGATTGAAACTTCTGGAAAATATTTACCGAATTATGAGCACAGGCATGGCAGTCTTGATAACGCGGCTGCACGGCTGGGAGTAAAATGAACAGATTTTTTTCACACTAGTGTCTTAGAATGATTGCGTTAACTACAAACACAGAACAAATATTTATTTTAAGATACTTAATGTAATGATTTGTTTTTGAAGTAATTAATATCTTCAGAAAAATATTTTTTTCCCCCTAGTAGGTACACCTACTTGTCATAATGTTGAAAACTATTATGTAGGTATATTTTTTATTATAGCAATCACAAATTTTATCACAGCAGGTGGTTTTCAGTTGACTGGTATCTTTATACCTAATATCTTTTATTTCAAAATTGTATTACCTTAGCTTCGCGTGGTGGTTAGGCACCTAACGTATCTCGTGTGGTATCCATTTTGTTACGATCATAAATTTCGGTTTAAAACTTGGCTCGGTAGACCTAAAAATACCGTGGTACCGTTTAAAAGTGGTTAGCGTTTAAGTATATAGTACATTCAAGTGTAAAAATATGGGTGTATACAACTTACTCATAAATAAGTCCCATAACTCTTATGTCAGCTAATTAAGTTTTTGTTACTTATTTATGAGATGATGTTATCGATACATATTTTTGCACGTACGGTTAACCGTACTTTTTTATCGATGACATTAGGATATTGAGCAGTAAACCTGAGTTTTTGCAGTTCCGATTTAACCCTATACTCGTATAATTAAAAGCATAAAATAATAATGAATTGGAAACAGCCGTAAGTCTTTCCTCATACTTTTAAATCCACATTTTTTGATAGTTAATAACTAAGCAAAAGGTCAAAGTTGCCGGTTTCATGTAGCTGACGATCAAAGCTGGCAAAAAGACTCAACGTTGGCACGAGCTTCAGTACAAAGTCTACGAATATTTAGAAAAGACCAGGGAATGTTTAGAAAATTGCACTTCACATGGAGGTAAATATAAATCGGTATAGTCTTATATAATAATATTAATAATGATGAACCGTAAGTTTGAGACGTTGTTTTTTCAGGTATGTTTTTTCCAAACACGCACTTCTCCCTAACGCGTTACGGTAAGGATGATTGAAAAATTTGGTGGCCGAGACGAATTCTCCCTATAGCTCAGTTGGTTAGTAGTGACGGGCTATGTATGCCGCTGCCGCCGGTTTGGATTTTTTTCCCATTTATATATATTTTTTTCTATTTTTATAACATAATTTTGAGCATACGTCACGTGTTCCAAGTTCAGAAAACGTATAAACTCCACTAAAAACGTATTAGAAGCCCGGTCGCCGATGCAGATGATATAAATTACGGATAGCGATCTGGCGTGACGGGCGCCGCCCGCTGTAACTGCGGCGCCGCACGCGACTGCCGTCATTGTTTTCATCTGCTAACCGAATGTTTATCGCTGTTTCACTTTTTTTTTTAATTTGTAACAAAGACTGAAGGTTACTATCAAGTCGCCTCCCGCGCACCCTCTGACACCCCTGCAACGGTACTAGTAGCGAAACATCACTAACGCAAACTTATGGGGCGCGCACTCGACTTAAAAAATACAATAGGTACTCGTAATCGCGGATTCAGTCGCCTGTATCCTTCGCGGGGACTGCTTTCTGGTAAAATCAATGAGAAAAAACTCGATTTATAAAAACCTATCACAGATTGGACTTAGACATTTACGGCCGTATTCATAAACGTCCTATAGGCCTGATTTAACTAAAATGGCGTTAAAATTCGTTTGTCCTTATCGGTCACTTTGACATTTGTGTTCGTGAGAAAGGGACAAAGCACATTTTATTTAGCAAAGGCTCAAAGTTCAAAGTTTTTTATTTGTGAGTATATGTCAATCAGATTACAGTGGTGGTAAATAATTAATTATATGTAGCACTATACCCTGCCCGAGGCATTTTAAGTTTAATGAATAAGGGTTGGGTCCAAACTCTTCCTAATAGTCCAGTCTACCACCTCCTTAAGTTCCTACATCGTTATCTCGAACACCCTGTATATATTATACTGTTATTTATTAGCCAAGTGCAAATGTGTTTTCTAACACAATCCTGTATTGTTCACGAATCAATACTAAGGCACTGGTCCCACCGCCGGCTAGTAAGCTAGAAAAGTTGGGCGAGTAACGGTCCATTGCGTGCTGACCAGGCACAGTGTGATCAATCGACCTTTACAGATCCGCAATGTAATGCTACTCGCCCAACTTTTCTAGCTTACTCGCCGGCGGTGGGACCAGTGCCTTAGTATTGATTCGTGAACAATACAGGATTGTGTTAGAAAACACATTTGCACTTGGCTAATAAATAACAGTATAATATATACAGGGTGTTCGAGATAACGATGTAGGAACTTAAGGAGGTGGTAGACTGGACTATTAGGAAGAGTTTGGACCCAACCCTTATTCATTAAACTTAAAATGGCCGCCGCGGACTGGACGCCAGCGCAGCGAGCAGCGGGCCGGCGAGCGGCTGCCCATACGTTAAAGTCGCTCGAATTTATGAATTCCGCTCATCGCCCCGCTGCCCGTTGGCGTCCAGTCCGAGTCCGCGGCCTCAGGGTAAGGTGGATGTCACACTGCGACGCATCTCCGGACGGAGGTGCGTTTCTCGTTGTATGCAAGTACCTCAGTTTGTATATAAATTCCGCGTGGTACGACACACTGCACCGCACCTCCGCTCCGTCCGGCGAAATTTGTATGCAGCTCCGCACCTCCGTCCGTTGATGCGTCGCAGTGTGACGACCGCCTAAGGGTAAGAATACACCGATGATGATGCGATGAAAAAATCCACCAATAGCATTGCTAGCCTCGCTCACGCATATCTTCCTATTGTTGGATTTTTATCGCCCTGCTACCTCGCACGGCTTTGTTGGATACTCACGCTTAGGTATAAGAGTTTTTTCTTTCACCAATCTATAGAAACAGTCTTCTGGATGGGCGATGGCTATATTTTATCCTATGGCTCTGCCTGCTTTCTTGGAATTAGCAGACGGAGCCGCGCGGGTAGC
The DNA here is from genome assembly GCA_947049275.1 of Epinotia bilunana. Classification (NCBI taxonomy): domain Eukaryota; kingdom Metazoa; phylum Arthropoda; class Insecta; order Lepidoptera; family Tortricidae; genus Epinotia; species Epinotia bilunana. The sequence goes on from OX346257.1 coordinate 22,575,301, forward strand.
TAGTATGTATCCAACTCCATGCCGCACATGGTACAGCAAATTAACTGTACTTTAATTAATAGTACATTTCTGGACAGGGGTCGAAAAGTGCAAGCAGTCGTGATGGAGCGAAAAAAAGTCATTTAGGAAGTGAAACGTGATTAGGTAATGTTTTTGTAAAAAGGTATTTACCCAATTTTTTTTAAATTATTGCCTACTTTTTTAGTTTCACACCCGAGTATGAAATATTTCTTATATGGATAAACTTGGAATCTATAGATAGTCTTACATTCCTTTTAGTATAAAAATAATTAAAGATTTTATAGTTTCTTTGTATATCAATACTCTTTAGATTGATTTTACCTCCTTTAAATATGACTGTTTTCAAAGACATGACTTTACAGTATTAGAAAACAATAATACTTATGTCAAAAGCAACTCTAGGAAACATTTGTCTAAAAAACGAGGCACTTAAAATGAGGATCACACACCGTCAACGATAACACATCATTTCCGGTCCTCGTTCCAAAATTAAACGAAACAATAATGTTACATCGTTCCGAAACACTTGCATTCCCGGCCGGAGGAAATGGAATGTTAAACTTGATTTTATTGTCCCGTCAACATTCTTGTTTTAACGGATAGACTATTGAGTAGGTACCAAAATTAGTTTAGAAAATTGGAATTTCAAGGAGTTTTGTTTGAAATTTAAGCTTACATTTCAGAATTAGTTTGGACTCTAATATTAGGGAATAGTGATGATTCTTTGTAAGAAATAGATCTTTATCACCTAGCGTTACTCCCGGTTTTTCCCTAAAAGAGCCCGGGGTCAGCTTTGACACCTAATCCCAAGATTTGGCAGAGGCACTAGTTTTACGAAAGCGACTTTCCAACCCAGAGCGAAGTATATTGCTTATTGGGATTAGACCGTTTTCCTCATAATATCTTCCTTCACTGAAAAGCTAACGGTAAAAATTCCGACCCTAAGTTCCGAAAAAGTCATTGATACGAGCCGGGATTCGAATCCACGACCGCCGCTTGACTGCTGCATGTCTGAACCACTAGGCTACCGAGCGTGGCTATTTGTAAGAAATAGATATTCATGAAAAATTACGTGCATCTTCAAAACTCTTGCTTTCGCAACGCATTTTGTATACAGTTCAATGAAAACTAACATTAAACATATAAATTATATTTGAAAAAAAGAACTTCCATTTCAGATGATTATTACCTACTATCTAAACACATGATAGCTCATATGTCTATAGGATTTGCAAATACTTAAGAATCACTATCATCCTAGAGTTACCTATTAAGAGCCCGCGGGGTCCGCATTGGCACCTAATCCCAAGATTTGGCAAAATACACTAGTAATACGAAAGCGGCTGCCCTCTGACCGTCCAACGCACAGGGAAAACCAGACCTTCTTGGGATTAGCTCCGGGTTGAAAGTCACGTGCATTACCGCTCGGCTACAGTGGATCTTTGAAGACTTAATCGCATCCTTCAAACATTATCATTGCTATAAAGAACTGGAAACAGTGATGTTGAATAATAATCCTGTTATTATTTCCTACCAAGCCAGGAAGCTACCGTTTACCGGCGCTCAAGGCTCCTTTTTACGGCCGGAGCTTATTAATGCCCGTCTAAATCACAATAACAGCTTTAACTGACTGCGTAATAATTACGCTTCGTTATTGCTTTTTACTTCAGTAATGGAATATGTAATGTTGTATATTATTTGTTTTGGAAGATTTTAATTAGATCATATTTATGTACAAAAAAAAGAAAAGTGCGAGTTGGACTCGCGCACGGAGGGTTCCGTACCGTTATCTATAAAAACAGCCAAAAAAACACGTTGGTTGTATGGGAGCCCCCCTTAAATATTTATTTTATATTGTTTTTAGTATTTGTTGTAATAGCGGCAACAGAAATACATCATCTGTGAATATTTCAACTGTCTAGCTATCGTGGTTCTTGAGATACAGCCTGGTGAGAGACAGACGGACGGACAGACGGATGGACAGACAGCGAAGTCTTAGTAATAGGGTCCCGTTTTTACCCTTTGGGTACGGAACCCTAAAAAATTATTGACAAACAGTGACTTCTGTATTTCTAATGGTACGTTACTACATAGACCAGTAAGTAAGCCATCCAGGAGGAGCATGATTTAGCCGGCCGAGCCGAAGGCGAGGTCCGGATATAATACGAGGCCAAGATGGCACTTATGGTCGAAGCATGTATAGTGTTTTTATCAAAAATTATACAAAAAACACGATGAACTTAATTTTCCATCATTTTACATCGAGCAATACAAGTGCAATACGGACAAGTCAACCTATATCCTTCTTTTTTTTAAGGGCACTGTCAACAACCTAAGGAGGTTTATCATTGATTTGAAAAAAACTACATTTAAAGTTTTTCGTTTTCCTGGCCACTTCTAGTAATTGGCCAAGATGAGTCACTTTCGGATACTATCTTCACAAATGTTATGGGAACATTTCATGAAATTTTAAATAAAATTGATCAAGTTAAAGACGAACCAATGCTGAAATCTGTAGTACCTAAACAATGTATCCATTACGAATGTTCATTAAATGTGAAGCTTGATTCTCTTAAATCAACCAAAACTATAATTTTCTGATAATTGATCTCCACTTCCGAATGATATATTAATTATATGAAAACTGTAATGTTCTCGATATGAAAACTGCAATTTTCTCCATAACACGGGTCACCATTTTTCAAAAACAATCTTTTAGTCTAAATCTCTGATGTTAGCAATAATTTCACGATTAAGAGTCCGCAGTAAGCTCGATTCTCCATACAAACGTAGTTACGCTCTCATTTTAAAACTACGTGTTCGATTGTAACGAAACTTTGCATATACAATGAAATGAGGTATATCTATGTCTGTCATTAGTTTATGTAGCTTCAGATACCATACTAAAAAAAATACAGCAAATTTAAGTTTTTCATACAAAACTTCTTTTTGCTGTATTTCGTTTGTTTTATAAACTGGAACCATATAAACTAATTACAGACATAGATAGACCTCATGTCAATGTATATGCAAAGTTTCGTCACAATCCAATACGTAGTTTTAAAATGAGAGCGTAACTACGTATGTATGGGAAGGTGAAATTCGGCCGAGCTTACTGCTGACTCTTAATGTAATAAGGTATTTGACAACAGTGAAAATAATTAGTTTTTTATTAGCAACAGAACGATCAATGTTTCATTTAAGTCACCGTTTTGAGATTTTTAAATTCATAAAAACTAACAATAAAGACGTTGCTTGATTGTGACGTCACAAGCAAGTAATCCCTACACATACTAAAACGGGGCGTTTTTGACGTTTCATAACATAAGCTGATTTGACTTTTGTAAAATACCGTATTAATTAACATCCTGTAACCAGGTTATTTAAATGTGATTTGCTTTGAACCAGTGAAATTTTAAAAAAAAGGTACATTATATAACAGCACCAACCTAACACTAACATAACTCATACACAAAATCCCTATTTCTGCCCCGTTCGATACCCTCACCTCATATCTGTTTGTTTGTCTCCAGAGCGTGGAGCTGAGCGGCGGCGAGTGCGCCCGCGCGCCCGACTCGCTGCCCGGCCTGACGCACCACTACCCGCTGTCCAGAGACAGGTCCAATTCAGTTCCTTATGCCCTTTGTTATAAATACCATAATCGCTTACTAAATGTTTCTTCGTACCGTTCTGCTGCCAGACTACCCGCGCTCCAGAGACAGGTCCGTTTCTTTTCCTTATATAAATATCATAATCGCTTGCAAACTTATCATTTTTACACTCCGCCAGACAGGTCCGATCCGAATCTATTCCTTAAGATCGAAACGCACTGACAGCGGTGGCGGAGCGGCGCGGCGCAGAGGCGGTACCGTCGGTCGTAATGTGAACTTATACGAAACGGTCCGCACAGAATACCGCGCCGCGCCGCGCCGGTCTGTGCGGAACATTACAACCCGTACCGCCGCCGCGCCGCGCCGCTCCGCTACCGCTGCCAGTGCGTTTTGGCCTTTAACCATATTAATATAAATACCATAGTAGCTCACATGTTACACTCTTACCTTCGGAAAGCCCCAATAGTGGCCTCATTGTCGCCAGATTCGCAGCCCGGCCTGACGTACTTACGACTAACCCATGCTCCAAAGATATGTCTGATTCTGTTCCGTATGCCCTAAGGTATAAATACCATAATCGCTTCCAAGTTTCGGGTTATTCAACGTTACTGGTTAAAACATTTTAGCAAATATTTTAAACCCTTCGTAAAATGAGGTTGTCTTGTAGACAAGCTTATTTATGATCAATTTAAACAACACCTGATCATCACACTGATATTATAAATATGAAAGTTCGTATATCTGTGGGCATTCTCCAGATTTTTGTCGGCGTCTAAACTCCGTGAAACTATACTGTAATATCTGCGTAAAACGGAACGCTCTCTTCTTGTACGGGGTGCTATACGCGGAACTAGTGACCGAATAATTATCGAATATAAATTCAGTGGCTTTTATTTAATATACAACATTGGCGACGAGGATGGGATTGGAACCCACGCGTTCACAGTAAACGTATAAAAAAAATTGATGGAGTTAATGTGACCCACAGACCAAATTCGAGAATAACCGATGTCGCCGATATCGGCCCGTGTAGCGTCTCCGAAACGCGCATTTGTATCGCTGTAAATGATCGCCGTGTGTAACCGCTCTAAAGTTATCTAATTCTAACCTTCCTACCCTCAACATGCTTTGATGTGGTTTTCGGTAGACACCAACCGTACACAGTCAAAGACATACCTTCTAACCGAGAATAAACCAAAGAACCGAGAATTCTTTAACGTTTCTAACAAGTTTACTTCTCTTTTCCAGGTCACCGTCAAAATGCAACATAATGGGTATGCAGCACGAAGCGAGCCCGACCAGCTCGGAGGAGTCCAACTCACCGACGGAGATCAACTGCTACCGGAGGCTAGGCGAGCGCGCGCCGCTCATGAAGCGGCTAGCCATGGGTCTGAGTGGAGCGCTGCTGCAGCCTTCGGACGACGATTCCACGCCGCTGGTCGCTGATACTCCGACCACGTATGTAGCTTTTACAGTTTCCTGATGCTTACCTTTTTGCAAGGAGATTTCGATCAAAAGATGGCAATGCATTGAAGTGTGTGAGACTTGACAACTGCCTGTAATGGTTGTGATGTCAATTTGAGAATTTTTTAAAATGTGTTTGAATCAAGCTCCCAGAAAGCAGTGGATTCCGTATCCCTCTTTGTTAATACTCCGACTACTTACGACGTACGTATTGAAAAACTTGTAGACTTGTCTCGCACACTCCTATCATGATACCTAACCTAACCTAATGGGTATGAAACAAGAAGCAGCGATGTAGGTTGTAACAGGTTATATAACTTTTATAAAGGTGCCTATATAAATGGGCACCTTTATAAAAGGTGCCAGGTGGTTTAATGGTGATGGGTCTTGTATGAGCGTCAGTTCGTCCAGTGACCTGGCCATGAAGCTACAAGTTACAATTTGACAAGTTTAAACAGACAATTAAGTTTCCTTATTAGACTTTAAAAAAGTAAGTTATTGCTTCATGAAACGATCTACTGACGGTAATCCTTAAAGACTGTTGTAATCTTGCATGTTTGACAAATTTTACTTAATATTACCCTTTTAAGCATACAATTCTTGACGCTTGGAAGATCGCTTACAGAATATGTAAATGTTTAGTAGGTACTTAAAACAAACACATTATAACACTGTTCTAAGATAAATGTTTTAAACGTTAAATGTTCACTTACCGCAATTTCCTTTGCTAATTTAGACAGTTAGGTACGCCTTGGCCACGACTTTGGTCTTAAGCGACCTGCGGCAGCGGTTTTTCTAATTCATTACGCGTGATCCCAACTAACCACAGTGCGTTGCGCGTCTCGACCGCGCAATGAACAGATAAAACGCTGCCGCAGGTCGCTTAAGACCAGAGTCGTGGCCAAGGCGTTAGGTGGATGTAACACTGCGACGCATCAACGGACGGATAGCCACAGCCAGCATCGGAATCCTTGGCGTCGACATTTCGAAAGAAGTCCAGTTCCGCGGCCACTTGGAGGGTAAGGCCAAATTAGCCTCGATGAAGCTCGGTGTGCTCAACAGATCGAGACAGTATTTCACGCCGGCTCACCGCCTACAGCTCTATAAGGCGCAGGTCCGTCCACATATGGAATACTGTTGTCATCTGTGGGCAGGGGCTCCTCAGTACCAGCTCCTCCCTCTAGACCGCATTCAACGGAGAGCGATTCGAATTGTCGGCTGCCAGCGTGTTTCCGATCGGCTTGATCCCTTAGCACTGCGTAGAGATGTAGCCTCGCTTTGCATTTTCTACCGCATGTACAATGGGGAGTGTTCCGATGAATTGTTCGGATTAATCCCCGCCGCTTCCTTCCGCCATCGCCCTACGCGACAGCTTTTCCATTCTCACCACGTAGATGGTTGGCAGTCCTCAACTGTGCGTTTCTCCCGAAACTTTCTGCCTCGCACAGCCAAACTCTGGAATGAACTGTCGCCTGCGGTATTTCCGGACCGTTATAACCTTCAAGCCTTCAAGAAAAGAGCGTACTCCCATCTTAAAGGCCGGCAACGCACCTACAACTCTTCTGGTGTTGTAAGTGTCCATGGGCGTCGATTATCGCTTACCATCAGGTGATTCGACTGCTCGTTTGCCTCCTATATCATAAAAAAAAAAAAAAAAAGTACCTCAGTTTGTATATAATTCCGCGTGGTACGACACACTGCAACGCACCTCCGTCCGGCGAAATTTGTATGCAGCGACGCACCTCCGTCCGTTGATGCGTCGCAGTGTGTCGACCGCCTTTAATAATTGCACACAGCAGCAGGTTGATTTGTGTGGCGGTGACACGACAGGCGTCGTTACATTCACGCACCCACACACTGGCAGTTACAAGCACACACAGCCATACAGCCGCGCGCAAAGATGAGTTGAACTTTTCTAAAAACTCAAGTGAAGTTGATGCTTAAATCGGTGATATTCAAGGAAACAGAATTCGGAGTTGATGACTCGTTTTACGCAAACTTTAGACCTGGGTCAATTTGTGGTTAATTTAATGCACGAACTGGGGTAGGGGAGTTGAAACATCTCACTCGTCAATTAGCGTGCTAAGTTTAAACAGGTTCAAAGCGAGCTTTAAACGTTCAACATTTTTATAACTGTTCTAACACTTCTGGAAAAAGCTACGGTAGCCTAGTGGTTCAGGCATACGGCTGTCAAGCGGCAGGCGTGGGTTCGAATCCCGGCTCGTACAGTCAGCGTCACATACATCTGTACTATTCAGGGTGTTGAAAAATATCAGAAAATGCACTCTATGGCTATGATAATACAGTCGTGTTCAGATGTTTTGTGAACACCTGGACCGCTCAGATGTATGTGATGGCAACTGTACCAATGAGTTTTTCAGAACTTAGCTTTTCGGTGAAGGAAAACATCGTGAGGAAACCGGTCTAATCCCAATAAGGTCTAGTTTTCCCTCTGGGTTGGAAGGTCACATGGCAGTCGCTTTCGTAAATCTAGTTCATATGCCAAATATTGGAATTAGGTGTCAAAGCGGACCCTGGGTTCCATTAGGGCATAACCGGGAATAACGCTAGGAGGATGATGACTCTAACGCTTCTGGGTGCTTTGCTTGCAGTCCTACGAACCTGCCAATATGCATGAACAGCTATGTGAACGAGGCTTCGGAGGCGGAAGCCCGGAGTCGGGATACCCGGGAATCTAACCGGGAACTCACACCTCGGCATGACAGCCTTCACAACGACCTTGACGAGTTCGCCAAGTGTAATAATGTGAAAAACGGGTAAGCATGGCATTTTGGATGAAAGTCGGTGTTGGCTACTATAAGTAAGGTTACTTTGGGATTGATACACCTTGGTGGTATTGTATTACAAAGATCTCGCATTTAACTCGGAGTTTGATGACTCGGGATGACCTCATGGTTTATTTTTGTCAGTATTTTCACTGTCCCCCGTCTGGTGTCGGGTTAGAATTTCACCACCCCCTTTCTTCCCGTGAGTGTCGTAAAAGTCGACTAAGGAACTGGTTGAAGTGGGCGCTGGGTTAGCAACCTATCACTGCAATATCATATTTTGTCGATCTTTTATACCTACATTTATGCTAAAAGTGGCGCTGGAACATACGTTTCATGTGCTCTGCCTACCCCTTTTGGGAATAAAGGCGTGAATATATGTATGTATGTATTTTCACTGATTTGTTACTTAGGCTGTTTAGCAGGTTTTAACCTGAAGCCGAACTAAGTTTCTTCCAATAAAGTTATTTTTGGAACAAACCTTAAGTACTTACCTATCCCGACCATAATTTTAGCACTATCTACAAAAACTTATTTAAAAGGTTCGAATGAGCCCACAACGAGTTTATCTTGTATAGTTTAGGAGTTGATCAAATTTAAGTTCAATCGGATACCGGCAAAAAATGGTTTGCAAACTTTAAAGTACAACTTACACGTTCCTCCTGTTGTACGTATTTATAAAATATAGAATTACATTGACTCATTGGATTCAAAGTTGCTGAAGTCCGCTGAATGCGGGTGGCGCAGGACCGCGCTTTTTGCACTATTTGGGGGAGGCCTATGTCCAGCAGTGGACGTCTTTCGGCTGATATGACGATGGTGATGATGATTGACTGATTCATTACTTACACCTCTCATGCAATTGAAGAGGCCCGTGTCAAGCAGTGAGACGTGTATAGACCGATGACGATTGTAACATGAGGCATTAAACCCCTTCTTGACGTTCCAGGAGTGGCTCCGCGGGCTGCAGCGCAGCAACGTCATCTTCATCTGGCGCGTCATCGTGCGGCGGCTCCCACGGTTCCGGGAACAACAACGTGCCCCGCGCCGAGCCTGAGCTGCGGCATGCACCGTGGTTCCAAGCAGGGATACCTAGAGAGGTGAGGCGGTAGAGGAGCGGGCCCACGAGCTGCAGCGCAGCGACGTCGTCATCAGGTGCGTCATCGTGCGGAGGTTCCCACGGGTCAAGCAATAACAACATGCCTCGTGCCAAGCCTGAGCTGCGGCATGCACCGTGGTTCCAAGCAGGGATACCTAGAGAGGTGAGACAGTAGAGGAGCGGGCCCACGAGCTGCAGCGCAGCGACGTCGTCATCAGGTGCGTCATCTTGCGGAGGTTCCCACGGGTTAAGCAATAACAACATGCCTCGTGCCAAGCCTGAGCTGCGGCATGCACCGTGGTTCCAAGCAGGGATACCTAGAGAGGTGAGGCGGTAGAGGAGGGGGCCCGCGAGCTGCTACATAACAACATGCCTCGTGCCAAGCCTGAGCTGCGGCATGCGCTGTGGTTCCAAGCAGGGATACTTAGAGAGGTGAGGCGGTAGAGGAGCGGGTCCGTGGGCTGGAGCGCAGCGACGTCGTCATCAGGTGCGTCATCGTGCTAAGGTTCCCACGGGTCAAGCAATAACAACATGCCTCGTGCCAAGCCTGGGCTGCGGCATGCGCCGTAGTTCCAAGAGGTCAAGATGGTTCGATTAGTCTTTCGCCCCCCCAGGGACCTTCCCCCCTTCAACCTGACCAGACATAGTTCACCATCAAGTCAAATTCTATCAGTGTTTCTGAAAAAGAAGACGTCAAGAAGAAACGCTATAGCAAACCAAATGAGTTTTTCTTGCCTTTACACCTAATGCGTTGGTAGTGAAAGAAATACCTACCGACCCGCGCCGCGCACGACTCGCGCTGCGTCCGACCCGCGCCGCGCTCGATCCGCGCCGTAAAGGCAAGAAAAACTCAAAAAAAAAGCTCGAAAATCCTTGTATGGCCTTGTGTAACCGGTTATTATAATACGGTTTCAAGTTGATATAAGGTTACTTAACCTGGAGGACTTCCTCCAGAGAAACAACACGGTTTTCAGAGATAGTGTTCAAACTTATCCTGTAACGGTAAACAATGTTTTGCGGTTGGCCGTCGGATGTTGGTGATGTGGACTACTTATCTGAAACTTTAACAGGATATATCAGAACTTTCCTATTTTCAGATAGCACTAGAAGTCCTAAATAACCAGCCAGTAGGAGCATTCATGGTGCGGTGCAGCACAACACAGAACGGGTGTTTCGCGTTGTCCGTGCGCGTGCCATGCGATTTTCAACCTTCGGGCATCGCGCACTACCTTATACTCAGGACGCCTAAAGGCTACAAGATTAAGGTAAACTTATGACCCTCTTGTTCGGATACTTGGTGGAATAACGATTAATCCGTCACAACGGCAACGAGTCTTGACATTGTTTAGCAAGGTCATAACTTGAGTGGAGCCATGGCTCATAATTTCAGCAGCCTAACCAGGGAACTACGACGGAGAGAAATGGAATAAATTCTACCGACAAGAGGACACCTCTTAAATTACTCTTGCCACGCATATTTTGTGTTCTTGCTAGCGAGTAAGTTTGCTAGAGGTCGCTTGGATGCGATTTGTTGAGACCTGAGACAGTTGAGAGGAACTCGGCCTTCAAAATTTTATTTATCGACTATGGTATATAGTACATTACTGTAGATGCCGTGAAGTAAGGGAGTGCTGGACGAGTTTGGAGTAGACGGCCGAGTCGTAGACGAGGCCGGATACAACGAGTCCAGCAATCCCTATTCCGGCCGAGGATTGTATAGTGCTTTTCTCAAACGATGTGAGGAAATATTTTAATGAATTGATTAGCTTGTATTTATTTACAAGGTAATCAATTAAATAATAGGTGATTTGCCGCCTTTTTTATTTTTTAAACATGCCATTTGAACAAGCCGTTCGAGCACCATGTTTAACCGCACATAAGTATAGTACGTACCATAGATTTTGATTTTTTTTTAAGTCGAAAGTATGCTTACAGAGTCTAGTGGTGGTTGGCAGTATGTAATTTTTCCTTTGTCAGTTTAATATTAGTAAGCAAATTTAAAAAGTTAGAGTAGCGGACAATAATGGTTTTACTTAGGGTTTTCATACATTACTTCTTGGCGTGAGGCCAAGAAGAAATGTAGGGAGCCCTAAACAAGAAACTTCATGGCTTCATTTCGTGATATTAACGCATACATTTCCGAGCATGTTTGAGAAAAATATTTTTTATACTCGACGACTTTAATGCTTGAATCAAGACTTCATACACCAAACTATAATCACATACTGATTTGTATGGACCTGCCAACTCAACTTAAATACATTATTATACAACTGTTTAGACAACTATTAATTTGACCAATCACGTGGCGCCTTAACTGAACTATAATGAATATGACCAATAATAGAACGTCGCTTCGGTCATAGAAGAAAGGACATCAACGAAACGCTGCGTTTCAGCAGGGCTTAGATTTTCAATAGATACCAAGTTTGTTTAATTATTTCAGTTGACTCGTAGAAAAGTATTGGATACAATAGTAACACAATTAGCTCTTAAATTCTCGTTTCTAAATAAGGTAGGGTCGAAATCGCCGGTTAGCGACCACCTAATTTTATGTGCCGGTTGGCGACCACTTAGCTGAGTTCGTGAATTGAAAGGATATTTCCTCGGTTTTTTAGTAGATTTCTATTCTAAAACATCAAAAAAATGCATGTACAACTATTTGTCTCAATAGGGTCTGTAGAATTGATGTTTGTTATCTTCAATAGAAAAACCTTCTCCTTCAGGTGGTCGCTAACCGAAGGTGGTCGCGTAACCAGCGCAATGACCCTACGTATCCTACTTTAACACATTCATTGCCAAGAATCGCTAAGCGCTAAGCTCTTAGCCGATCCCGTGGTTTTCCTCGTATGTAGCGGAAACCGACTACGGCGTAGGCATAGGCACCCGCTAAGCGGGCTCCTGGCAGTGAAAGTGTTAAGAGCCCTCATTGTGTAACGATTGCGTAATAGTTATTTGTGTCACAAGGGAGCAAAATAGTATATTTACGGCGAGGGCGGTGTATTGAATCCTGAACGTAGCGAGGGATCCTACAATTGAATCCCGAGCGTAGCGAGGGATTCTAACATAGGATCCTGAGCTTAGTGAGGGATACTAACACAGGATCCTGAGCTTAGTGAGGGATACAAGTGTTGACGCCCGAGACGAAGATAATTTTGCCACATACTATTTTTCACACCGACTATGATGACATTAAAAAAAGATGCTGTTAAAATTACATAACAAGTTTTAACAAATTTTCTTAATTTTTATTACAATTTTTTTAATATTACGAAAAATACATAAATTTTCAAATAACGTTGTTAAAGTTAAAACTTGAAACATGATCGTTTTTAACCGATTACGATAAAATTACAGTCGATTCTTTTATTAAGATCTGTGTTCTACCTATTGGCACATTGCGTAAGTTCTACATACCAATGAATAAACTAAAAAGTAGCTTGAACAGAAAAGTAGCATTTTGATCCCTCTCGTCGTGGAGCAAAACTGACTTTTCCGAATGAAAGGTGTGAAATAGTTATTTGTGTCACAAGGGAGCAAAATAGTATATTTACGGCCAGGGCGGTGTATTGAATCCTGAACGTAGCGAGGGTTCCTACAATAGAATCCTGAGCGTAGCGAGGGATTCTAACGTAGTAGGATCCTGAGCGTAGTGAGGGATTCAAGTGTTAACGCTGTCACGTTTACCATGAATGTCCGAACCTTAGACTAAAAACAAGTATAGTGAGTTATTTGTTGCCCTAATTATACCTCATATCTATAAAAGTTACGTTACATTGCTAGGTTCCTCTCTCAAAACGTGTATCTATTTAAGCCTCGATATATGATTACCTACGTGGAAAACAAGTCATAATGTAAGTTCACTAAATATATCATTACTTTCAATGAACAGACAGACTTGCGTAACACGCAGATAATATTTTATTATACGGATTGCCGATCGGTCGCATGCGCTGACGACTAGTTCCGCGCCCCGCGAGCCCGCGCCCGCTTCCCACCGAGCGCCGAGTGCGCCGCCGCGAGATTGAGCCGATAGCATTTCGACGCGCAACCCGTGTCGCTTGATTGCAAATATTGCCCTTGATGCGCCCGCTGCCGAGCGGACGTACTTAATTATATTGTTTATCCTTTGTTTTTAAAATCAGTGTGTGTCCCGAATCTGGAACACCCTCCGGGGGCTACAGTATAGGTCATGGACTAGGAAGGGTCCTCGATGACCTTGACCGCTACCCCAGCGCCACCGTTGCAAGTGAGCGTGGCCGCCTCGACGCTCTAAGGCCCTACAGGACCGCTGCTGCCCTTGCATATCTCGGCATACCAAGCACGCGCACCGCTTAAGCACAGCCGAGGGACGTTGGGTAAAGAGGAAGGTCGCCCAACTCTCCTGCATTCAGACTGACCCAAATCTAGGTTTCGGACCCATCTGCCCTACTTTGACATTACTAGTATTACATAAACCTCAGTCATTAAATATAGTAATAGTGTCGTAAGTAGAGAACATTATATCTAGAAGTTTAAAACTAGAATCTTAGAAGCTTAACCCTGGAAACATACATTTAGAAATATAAATATAGTAACTTAAATATAGAAACATAAATTTAGAAATATAAATATAGAAACTTAAATATAGAAACATAAATTTAGAAATATAATATAGAAACTTAAATATAGAAACATACATTTAGAAATATAATATAGAAACTTAAATATAGAAACATAGTCCTAGAATCTTAAACTACGCATAATTGCATGTATAGTTAAAATAAATCATTTCTTGTAATAAATCTTACTTATTTTGTGTCCCAGTAGTCTTTCCCGAATACGTAGAACTTAGGAATGAGACTAAAGGTGACAGTTGGCGCCCAACGTGGGGCGATTGCAAATATTGCCCTTGATGCGCCCGCTGCCGAGCGGACGTACTTAATTATATTGTTTATCCTTTGTTTTTAAAATCAGTGTGTGTCCCGAATCTGGAACACCCTCCGGGGGCTACAGTATAGGTCATGGACTAGGAAGGGTCCTCGATGACCTTGACCGCTACCCCAGCGCCACCGTTGCAAGTGAGCGTGGCCGCCTCGACGCTCTAAGGCCCTACAGGACCGCTGCTGCCCTTGCATATCTCGGCATACCAAGCACGCGCACCGCTTAAGCACAGCCGAGGGACGTTGGGTAAAGAGGAAGGTCGCCCAACTCTCCTGCATTCAGACTGACCCAAATCTAGGTTTCGGACCCATCTGCCCTACTTTGACATTACTAGTATTACATAAACCTCAGTCATTAAATATAGTAATAGTGTCGTAAGTAGAGAACATTATATCTAGAAGTTTAAAACTAGAATCTTAGAAGCTTAACCCTGGAAACATACATTTAGAAATATAAATATAGTAACTTAAATATAGAAACATAAATTTAGAAATATAAATATAGAAACTTAAATATAGAAACATAAATTTAGAAATATAATATAGAAACTTAAATATAGAAACATACATTTAGAAATATAATATAGAAACTTAAATATAGAAACATAGTCCTAGAATCTTAAACTACGCATAATTGCATGTATAGTTAAAATAAATCATTTCTTGTAATAAATCTTACTTATTTTGTGTCCCAGTAGTCTTTCCCGAATACGTAGAACTTAGGAATGAGACTAAAGGTGACAGTTGGCGCCCATACGTGTTTTGTAGTAGATTTTTGGGTCTTCTCTATACAGGAGGGTTGGTGAGTTTTCCTTGGATAAGCATTCTTGGTGTTGGTGTGTGCATGTCGCAGATTTAGTATACACTTAGCTATTAGCTCCATCACAATATCTCATAAGTTGTCACTCTCTGTATTTAGACTTATTTTTATGTACCTAGCTTATTATAAGCCTTAATCGGATTTCTGCACCACTTACCTGAACACAAGTCGTTTTTTTAATATTAACATTTTTAATAATCGCAGTCAATTGTCCTTGTCTTAATAATAATAAACACTCAAAAATGTCTCACCCAATCAAATATTTGCAACTGACGAAGGCGGAATTGGTTTACGAGGTTAAAATACGTGCCGAGGACCCGAAAGATAAGGTGGAAGAGTTAAGGCAACAGATATCTAAGCTTACACTTAGGTTCCCATCTGAGGAAATTCTTGATTCCTGTTACGAGTTTGATGAGGACATAGTCGGTGTAAAGCACACCCTAGCTAAGGCAGCAATCAATATTGCTTGCCTTAAGCAGGACCCTCAACAAAGGAGTTTACTCGAACGCACACAAACCTATCTTAATCACATCTATCATAGGCTTAACAGAATAAGTGTACCTGACGCTCCTTCCGAAGAGTCAGCCCTGCTAGAGGAGACTAAACAATTCTATAAGGAGCAATGCTCAGCCCTTCAGGTACTTTTGCCATCAACAGATGCTCAACCTACATCTTTAAACTGTCATAAAACACAGCAGTGTCCACCCACAGTTACAGCACCAGTCATCGATCCTAATGAACCTCCTCATAACGCAGAACGCTTAGATAGTACATATAATATCAAGGTGACATGTGATCGGGGTCTTAGTTCCGACATAACTAAACTTAAATACGATGGCAAAACTTGCGTTCGCGCTTTCATTGCACGCGCCAAAGAGTTTCGTTTAGCTAAAGACGTTCCTGATGCCAAAATGTTTTCATTGGCAACTGAAATATTCACCGGAGATGCTTTGCACTGGTACCGCAGCGTGCAAGATTCGATGAATTCATGGAGTGATTTGCTGGACATGCTCAAGACAGATTTCGATGTTGTCGACTTTGACTACCGCATGCTAGGAGAAATTAGAAATCGTAGCCAGGGCCCTACAGAATCTATTACAATCTACCTAGCAATTATGCACGGAATGTTTAGCAGATTGGATAGGAAGCTAAATGAATTGGAACAGCTCGAAATTATACTTCATAATATACGCCCTTGTTACTCGAGCGTCCTCGCTACTTGTCCCAACTTAAACTCGATCTCAAGCTTACGCACCCTTTGTAAGAATTACGAACAGATTAAGGCCCGATCAGACGACTTTAAGGAACCACCTTCGGCAACATCAACTACCCTGGCACCAGAATATTCTTATCAACCTAGGAGGGAAACAACAAAAAGTAGCTTGAAGGGTGGCCCCGCAAATTATCAGGCGCAAGCAGCTGCGAACCACTCGCATAACACTTCCCTGGCTAAACCAACCTTCAACAGACCCTATAACGTTTCCGCAATCCAGGCAGATAATAAGTATTGTTTCCGTTGTCGTGTCGATACCCACACGATGAGAGAATGTACTGCTGAGCGCACTGTATTTTGCTTCAAGTGTGGCCTGAAAGGGTACCGTTTTCCCGACTGCCCACAATGTAATTCATCTAAAAATCGCGAGACTTGTGCTTCTGCTGAAGGTCCTGTTGATTCCGTTCCAAAAAACTAGTAAATGAAAATTGTTGTACACCCCAACACGCCAACTCTGAATGGAAGAGTTGGCTCGCGACTATACGACATTTTTTCAACTCGTACAAGGTTGCAACAATTTTCAATTCTAAACCCTCGAATGACCCTCGACCATTTGTCAGCATTAATATCACTACAGATTTTAAAATGTTTGGCCTTTTAGACTCTGGGTCAGCCATAACTATTATTAATAATGACACCTATACTCGACTTTCAAAACTAAACCTGCAACTAATGATGGACGATAAGATCACTGTCACTGCAGCCGGCGGTCAAAAACTGCATTCTCTGGGCTACGTATCGCTGCCAATTACTTTTGAAAACAGCACCCATGTGTTAAAGGCCTACGTTATGCCTCAAATTGAAACGCCCCTTATTCTCGGTATCGACTTTTGGAAGAGATTTCAGATCTGTCCTAAATTCCTTGACAACATTGATTATTTTTGCTCCCTTGAACGCAATCTGTCTGAAATCACTTCTATCAGTCAGGACATTCACTTGTATTCCTATACCAACCTCCAATACTCACAAAAGCTCGTTGCGGATGACGTCATTGCCCTCTTTAATGACATTTCCTTCGAGAATAAGGGATTAGGAAGAACTTCGCTCATCACCCATCGCATAGATACTGGGACGGCGGAGCCCATTAAGCAGAGGTACTACCGTTTGTCCCCTGAAAAGAAACGCATTATTACGGAGCAGGTGGACGAAATGCTGTCACTAGGTGTGATATCGCCCTGTGAAAGTCCTTGGTCTTCTCCAGTTCTGGTTGTGGGTAAGAAGGATGGAAAACCTCGGTTTTGTCTGGATAGCCGAAAATTAAATGCGGTAACAAAGAAGGATGCGTATAGTCTTCCATACGTTTCCGAGATATTAGACAATTTGAAAGATGCTAAGTTCCTATCCAGTATAGATCTTTCTAAGGCATTCTGGCAGATACCAATCCATGACCAGGACAGGGAGAAGACCGCGTTTTACGTAGGAGGGCGCGGAACCTTCATGTTTAATGTAACCGCTTTTGGTCTTACTAATGCCCCGGCTACCCAACAAAGACTCGTCGATTCACTTTTCATGCCAGACTTCGAACTAAAAGTTTTTTGCTACCTAGACGATATAATCATTATTAGCGAGACCTTTGAAGAGCATGTCTCCATTCTCAAACGCGTCCTTGATAAACTAAAAAAGGCCAATCTCACGATTAACTTCGAGAAATGTCAATTTTTTAGGGAGTCTCTCAAATACCTCGGATACGTAATTGACAAACATGGCTTACGCACAGATCCGGATAAAGTCTTAGCCATAGTTAACTATCCAGTCCCTACGAATAGAAAGGAAGTCAAACGTTTCCTGGGAACAGCTTCCTGGTACCGACGTTTTATCCCCAATTTTAGCACTATTGCGGGGCCTTTGAATAAACTTACTTCTACCAAAAAATCATCGCCCCCTTGGGAATGGACGCCGGATGCGGCTACAGCTTTTGATACACTTAAAAATTGCCTTGTCCAGGCACCGGTACTTGCATGTCCTGATTTCAACCTTCCGTTCGAAGTACATACCGACGCGAGCAACTACGGCGTCGGGGCGATGCTATCGCAGATTGTTGATGGGATCGAGCACCCAGTTGCTTTCATGAGTAGATCCCTCACTGGCCCAGAAAAAAATTTTAGTGTCACCGAGCGAGAAGCCCTTGCTGTTATAACGGCTCTTGAACACTGGCGGTGTTACCTTGAGAACGGCCGTCCCTTTACAGTGTACACCGACCACTCGGCCCTTAAGTGGTTCATTTCCTTGACTAATCCCACTGGGCGCCTGGCCAGATGGGGGATCAGGCTCTCGGCTTTCGATCTGGTTATTAAACATAGGAAGGGTAAGGACAATGTGGTGCCCGATACTTTATCTAGATGCGTCCCGGTAACTGCTATATCTACCACTACTATCACCCCACCTACGACAGTTGATAATTGGTACTTGAGAGTTTTTAACGGTTGTTTACACTCACCAGCTAGTTATCCCAACTACATTGTCGAAGGTAATAGGCTGTTCAGGCATATGAAAAATAAGAATGCGCTCAGCACCGAATTCAATTGGAAGGAGGTGATTTTTTCAGAACAACGCTCGGAGATTTTATCAAAGTGTCACAGTGAACCCACTGCTGGTCATTTCGGCATATTCAAGACCCATAAGCGAGTAAGTCTCTCATATTACTGGCCCAAAATGTACAGCGATGTAGTTAGTTACGTGGCAAACTGCGAAATGTGCCTCGCTCACAAGGACCCTACTCATGGAACCCTCGGTAAGATGGGAAGACCTAAAGACTGCTCCAGGCCTTGGCAGGTCATTTCGGTCGATCTTGTTGGTCCCTTGCCTATAAGTAGAAAGCAACATAGCTACATCTTCGTAATTACGTGTTGTTTCTCTAAATACTGTTTGATTTTTCCGTTGCGTCGTGCTACTGCGGCTGTAACCTCTAGGATTCTCGAGGAAAATGTATTTTTAGTTCATGGAGTCCCCCAAACTATCATCTTGGATAATGGATGTCAGTTTGCTAGCAGGGAAATGCATCACTTGTTCGAAAAGTATAAGGTACCGAGTGTTCACTTCACCCCTAAATACAGCCCCCAAATTAATACAGTAGAGAGATATAATAAGACAATTGTCACATCGCTGTCGACTTTCGTAGGAGAGGATCAGAGAACTTGGGACGTGAACCTTCCAAAAGTCCAGTTTGCGATTAATAGTTCCATAAATGAAGTAACTGGGTATACTCCTGCATTTCTCGTGTATGGCCGTGAACTAGTCACGTGCGGGTCTCATTATATTGAAAATGATATCCCAAACGAGATAGTTTTTCAACCCCGGGAAGCCTACGCAGAGAACCTTGGTCATTTATCAGAAATATTTGATCATGTCCAGTCCACTTTATGGCAAAGTCATCAAAAAAATGCAGCACGTTACAATACCAGACGTAAGGACGTTCAATTCCAAGTCGGCGATATAGTCTGGAAACGCTGCTATTTCCAAAGTGACAAAAGTGCGTACTTCACCAAGAAACTTGCGCCTAAGTACCTAAAATGCCGTGTCAAAGCTAAGCGCTCACCATTAGTTTATATAGTAGAGGACATGTCTGGGCACGATCTAGGAGCCTGGCATATAAAAGATTTTAAATTGTCGAATAAAGCCTACGTTACTTAATTTCTCTAGTCCATATCCTAATAGAATCAGGTGTAGATTGAGTTTCCTTTAGCTTTTTTTTTGTCATCCTTGTTAATGGTTACTTTGAATGGCCTCAGCGGTATAGCATAGCTATGTAATAGGCATTCTGTCCCTGGAAGGAATGCCTTACAACGAGGCGAATGTCGACATCAGACAGAAATTCTGGAGTAGAGATTGTAAAGAAGTGGAGCATTTCCCTCACTGTCTCTGGGTCGGTCGTCAAGTCTTCTAGACGGATTTTTATTAGGAAAAATCCTTTCCTAGGAGAAGGGGTACTGTCACGTTTACCATGAATGTCCGAACCTTAGACTAAAAACAAGTATAGTGAGTTATTTGTTGCCCTAATTATACCTCATATCTATAAAAGTTACGTTACATTGCTAGGTTCCTCTCTCAAAACGTGTATCTATTTAAGCCTCGATATATGATTACCTACGTGGAAAACAAGTCATAATGTAAGTTCACTAAATATATCATTACTTTCAATGAACAGACAGACTTGCGTAACACGCAGATAATATTTTATTATACGGATTGCCGATCGGTCGCATGCGCTGACGACTAGTTCCGCGCCCCGCGAGCCCGCGCCCGCTTCCCACCGAGCGCCGAGTGCGCCGCCGCGAGATTGAGCCGATAGCATTTCGACGCGCAACCCGTGTCGCTTGATTGCAAATATTGCCCTTGATGCGCCCGCTGCCGAGCGGACGTACTTAATTATATTGTTTATCCTTTGTTTTTAAAATCAGTGTGTGTCCCGAATCTGGAACACCCTCCGGGGGCTACAGTATAGGTCATGGACTAGGAAGGGTCCTCGATGACCTTGACCGCTACCCCAGCGCCACCGTTGCAAGTGAGCGTGGCCGCCTCGACGCTCTAAGGCCCTACAGGACCGCTGCTGCCCTTGCATATCTCGGCATACCAAGCACGCGCACCGCTTAAGCACAGCCGAGGGACGTTGGGTAAAGAGGAAGGTCGCCCAACTCTCCTGCATTCAGACTGACCCAAATCTAGGTTTCGGACCCATCTGCCCTACTTTGACATTACTAGTATTACATAAACCTCAGTCATTAAATATAGTAATAGTGTCGTAAGTAGAGAACATTATATCTAGAAGTTTAAAACTAGAATCTTAGAAGCTTAACCCTGGAAACATACATTTAGAAATATAAATATAGTAACTTAAATATAGAAACATAAATTTAGAAATATAAATATAGAAACTTAAATATAGAAACATAAATTTAGAAATATAATATAGAAACTTAAATATAGAAACATACATTTAGAAATATAATATAGAAACTTAAATATAGAAACATAGTCCTAGAATCTTAAACTACGCATAATTGCATGTATAGTTAAAATAAATCATTTCTTGTAATAAATCTTACTTATTTTGTGTCCCAGTAGTCTTTCCCGAATACGTAGAACTTAGGAATGAGACTAAAGGTGACAACGCCCGACCCGAAGATAATTTTGCTCCCGAGTGACACATACTATTTTTCACACCGACTATGAAGAAATTTAAAAGATGTTGTTAAAATTACTTAACAAGTTTTAACAAATATTCTTAAATTTTATTACTAATTTTAAATATAACGAAAACTTCATAAATTTCCATATGACGTTGTTAAAGTTAAAACTTGAAATATGTTCGTTTTTAATCGATTACGATAAAATTATAATCGACTATTTTATTAAGATCTGTGTTCAATTGGCACATTGCGTAAATGCTACATGCCAATGAATAAATTAAAAAAGTAGCTTGAACAGAAAAGTAGCATTTTGATCCCTCTCGTCGTGGAGCAAAACTTACTTTTCCGAATGAAAGGTGTGAAAAATACTATTTTCTCAATTCCAGGGCTTCACAAAAGAGTTCACCTCGCTCTCTGCGCTCGTGACGCACCACAGCGTGATGCCGGAGCTGCTGCCGTGCCCGCTGCGGCTGGCGCGCCGCGCGCCGCCGCCGCGCGCGCCGCGCGACCTGCCCGCGCCGCGCCGCACGCCGCGCCACCTGCCGCTGCGCCCGCAGCTCGACGTCTAGTACTGGGAGTGGGAGCGGGACTGAGCCGCTGCAGTCTCGTCACTCGTGGTGCCCTGCTGTCTAACCAGCTGAATTACTGATCTACGTCTAGTACAACTTGTTGCTCGGCGTCTCCTGCCTCAATTGCACAGTGCGAATACGTGTGTAGACTCAAACTTTATTATTACTCCAAAAGAAAGAAGAAAAAAAAATTTGCCTCGTGACGAAAATCCCATTCAGATATCTCAAAGAATTACGAAGCTACAGCCGTTTTAATATTGCTTGTTAGAGAGAGAAAACTCGCAGATCGTGACGTCACTATCTGCGAGCGTAAATGACAGTCGTTCCATAGGAAGGTGTGTTTTGCAAAAAAGAAACAATATACCCCTTCTTAAAACTTTGGACACATAACTTTTTGATTAATTGGTTATTTTTAACCGACTTCAATAAAAAGGAGGAGGTTCTCAATTCGGTTGTATTTTTTGTTCAATGTTTGTTACCTCAGAACTCCGTCATTGATGAGCTGATTTGTATTATTTTTTTTGCTAAGTATACATATGCTTCCAGGTGGGTTCCATTTTTTGCAAAAATTCAGTTGGATGATGGGATCCATGAGAAATTGAGGGAACTCCTCAATTATATATTAGGCACGCGTGTAGTGATTTTGGTATTTTCTATTATAACTCGTGTATTTATACCCGGAAATCATAAATTTGGTGGAGTGGAATTGACGATGAAGACTACAGATGACTTATGGAATTCCTCAATTATGTACTTAAAAGTACAAAAGTATACCACAGATTCTGATAAGATTCCGTTGAAATAGCAACTATTAGAAGTGCCAAAGTTGATCCTTGGGGAATCGACGGAAGTCCTCAAATATTATCAGCCCACATACAGCGGCTCGGTTTTTTTTAAAAAATTGTAAATTGGAAAAGAAATGTCGAAATGTTTTCGTGGCTTGGCGGAGTAGGTACTAAATTGAAGTCGGTTAAAACTTTGTTTTTAAAGTAAATTATATTTGGTGTCTACACCCCTATTCAAAAGAAAAGAGTAGACTTTGTCCCGTAAATAAATCGGGTAAGTGGCTCCGGAAATAACCCCTTACATATAAACTTGCAATCTCTCACACTTTTTCTCTATATACCTAATATTACTATAATTGGATTTTTTTTTCAGCCAATATTTCGTCATCTCGGTACAATACACATCAATGATGACATATGATGACATAAATTGTACTGGGATGACAGCTGTCAAGTATTGGATGTTAGGGCATTTTCACTATAACTGCCCGCGCAGCTTCGTTATTTTTAAAAAAGGCAAACCCACGGCATAAAATATAGCTTATTAGCTTCCGCCCGCGACTTCGTCTGCGTGGGCTCGGGATAAAAACTATCCTATATTTTAATCCAGGCTATAAACTATCTTCGTGCAAATTTCATTTTCATTAAAATGGGTTCAGCCGTTTAAGCGTGATTGAGTAACAAACATCCAAACATCCAAACATCTAAACTTTCACATTTATAATATGAGTAGGATATTCAACTGGAAAGTCCATTCTATACCGCTGAAATAATTATTAGAATCGGATACGGAGTTCCAGAGATTATACGTACTAATACAACGTACAATGATAGTATAGGTACATTTTTTAATACCATGCTTGATGCTATTAACTAGCCGATTAAGGGAACAGGGTTGAAGTGTGTTGTGGGCAATGGCTTAGCAACCTATCACTGCGGTATCACATTTTGTCGCTCTTTATTACCAAGTACCCACATTTATCCTAATAATGGCACTCAAACCTGAGATGCATGTACTCTGCTTACCCCTGTTGGTAATAATGGCGAGAAGACAGCCAGCAGACATTCGCATCCGCATCCGCAACCGCGGAAGTACCGCATAAATTGATGAAATTGGACGTTTATTACCTGACCCCAAATGTCCGCATCCACCTCCGCAACCGCGGATATCAAAAAATTCGCATCCTAGTCATACATCCCTGATGTATGACTAGCGAGCTGACAACAAGCCTTTATGTAAGCAGATACCATAGCCTCAGAGCCTGATTTAGAGTTCTGACCGCCCTAGGCTAACTATGAAATGTAAGTAAAGGACGACACACGTAAAAAGAGCTCTGGCGGCCATACATTTAATATGGCGCGCAGAGCTCTTTTTACGTGTGTCGACTTATAAGTCTCTGCTCAGTGCCGCGCCCCCCGCCGCCCCCTTGCTTGGTCCTTGCGCTCTAGGCTCTAGCCTTATAAGCCGGGGGGTAAATCAGGCCCTGCATTCTTTATTGCGTTGAGTATTCCCTATGTCAACGGATATAGACCAATAAAGTTTCCGTACTCTTACTCAGCCTATCCTCGACACCACAGGACTACAACCCCATACATACCTACCTATAGAACAAGTACCTATATAGGTGAGCCCCTTATCTCAGTCCTCGACTAAAAATGTATGATGGTAGATTACCCAATTTTACGTGACTAGCCAAGCTACTGGGCTGTCTTGTTAAGTTTCTAAGTTTATTAGTCCAGGCCAGTTCTAACATAATTTACCTGGTGATCGTAGCGAACAAGAAACAAGATAGTCGAACAAAATATTTTAAATTGATTAGTCATTTTATAGTTTACTTTAAAAACAAAGTTTATACCGACTTCAATTCAGTGCTTTGTAAACCGTGTTCCGCCAGCAAATGCGTTGATTATTACAAAAATAACCCATGTCGCCACATGTGGGCTGATAATATTTGAGGAGTTCCGTAGATTCCGCAAGGATCTCGGGCCTTTGAAACTTCATTAGCTACTCAAACAGAAAATCATATCAGAATATGTGAGGTACTTTACCATCATATAGAAGTCCCATAAGTCATCAGTTTCATTTCACTAAATTTGTGGTTTCCGAGTGTAAATACACGAGTTACCTATATAGAAAATACCGAAATGACTACACGCGTGCCAAATAAAAAATCAAAAATCAAAATCAAAAAGTCTTTATTTTAGGCAATAAACCCATATCACAAACACAATGACAATAAAATAAAATAATATAATGAAATAGAATACAAATTCTTAACTAAAATTAGCTACCTAGAAGTAGTTAGTCATATTATATATATACATACAGCGGGTTCATACGTTTATTTCCTATTTTGTAAGCGGTGCACGCTCACCCACTTCATGATGGAACAGTCCGAACGATCAGACAAGGTACGGAGGATCTCGTTATCTGAAGATGTAATACGATCCCGGAACGACGCTATTCGTGTTCTAATGATTGCATAGAAGTCGGGGACTGGCCTCCGCAAACATGCTCGACGCACTGCAATAACGAGGCAGCTTCATAAGAATACGAAATGCATTATTGTATTGTACTCTTATGGTGCTCATTGCACGCTTGGTGCAGTTCACCCAAAGCTGACATGTGTAGAAAGAAACATTGACAAAATGCAGTGTCAACTTCACTGGGTCGCTGCACCCAGCAAATCGTCGCGCGAGTTGGGGAATTGCAAGCGAAAATTGGGGAGTTCCCTCATTTCCTCATGGATTCCATCGTCCAACTGACTTTTTGAAAATAATGGGACCAATCTGGAAGCAAATTACTTTCTAATAAAAAAAAATATGGTACGAATCAGTTAATAAAATGAGCGAGGCGAGCGAGCTACCAAACATTAACCATAAAAAAACAACATACAACCGGATTGAGAACCTCCTCCTTTTCTTGAAGTCGGTCAAAAATCTAGTACCTATTCGCGAATGTCGCAAATAAGTTCAATCTAGTGTACCATGGTAACGAATAGCGGCACTGTCTATACGTGATATACCTATAGATATATCGAAAGCTGAGACAACGTTCCGTCAGATCAGCCGTGCAAGCTCTGTCACACTCATAGAGATTTGTATACGAGCGTCTCGCTTGGTAGTATTACCGAGGCGAGTCTTGTTAGTCTGATGTAAGGAAGGCAATCAACTTTTTAGAGGTGAGATGCATAAGCAGTAGGTACAGTCAGCATCTTATAGTTGGTAGCAGCCAAAGTAGCCAAAAATATCGCAACACGTCTTTATTACTAGAGGAGTAAGGATGTGTCACGATATATTTGGCTACTTTGGCTGCCACTAGCTATATTGTGGTGACTGTACTTCTCTCGTAAACAGGTGTAAGTCTATAAAAAATAATGTGATAAAACCGACTTAGGTATGTGTAAAAAACATTGTAAAATATTGTGTATATGTAATGTAATTAAACTATCATATGTCATATCTTATAAATATAATATAGGAAGGAATTTCGCGCTTTTATAATTTTGTAATATCATGGATTTCTAGTCTAAAATTGTATAGCCACTGGTTTAAAAATTCACGCTTTTATCAAAGTATAACACGTGTAATTTGTATAATATAGAAAATTATATTTATCGAAATAAATGATAATCGGTTGAAACGTAATGGCAAGTTAAGTGAGCAAAGTTTTATCAAATATATTTAGTTTCAAGATCTTCCTTATAGATGGCGCCGATGCATAAAAAAAAAAACAAAAAACAAATTACTTACCTACCTAAATACGGTAAAATTGATTTCAAATACCCAGTGCATTTGATGAAACTTTTGTGAGCATAAAACTGAACTAAATATTTGTAAACAAATTGCCTTTTAGTGAGTACCTTATGTCTAAACATGGCTTGACGTTACGACTGATTGAAGTTTTTTTAAGTAGCAAGTACTAGCTCTGACGTAGTAAGTACTGCAGATGTTATATTATAACTTAGTCCTGTCATGTCATGAGTGTAGGACACTTTTGGAGATTCAATATGAAATAATGTTAATAATTACACGATTCAACTCACGCATTAAATTCCACTCCGGGCGACATGTTTCGAACTATTCGAGAGTTCTTCTTCAGGATGAGTGTGACCCCGAAGAGTTCGAAACATGTCGCCCGTAGTGACATTTGATACGTGAGTTGAACCGTGTAATTATTAGCATTATTTCAACAGTCTCACGAAAGTTTTAATTCGAGATTCAATATGGGTATACCTATAACTTTATCATGGTACCTACTTTCATGTCGCTTGGACACGTTAGTTGCTTAATTAACCAGACAGTTATATGGTTAGTATAGCCGTTGAATTTAGTAAAATGACCCAAATCCAACGATATAAATAACCAAGTTGCAAGTGATAGCAAAATATGAATCAGCCTAGGTACAGTGGCAGACGGATTGATAGCTATATATTGGAATGTCTTGTTTTAAAGTTTTTCTTCTTGTCACTGGGTGACAATTTTATTTATCCCGTAAACTAGGTACGGATTCTTTTTCTAGACCTTATCTTTACGGTACGTGGCTATAGTGCCTTTGTTGAACCGATGGGTCTTAGGCGATTCACCGATGCGTCCCGCCGCGATGCGCGGAGCGCGAGGCGCCGCCCCGCGCATTGCCGCGTCGGCAGTGTGTTGTACTGCGGGCGTAGCACGGTTGCCATTTTATCACTTATCGTTGTGGATAAGGCATCCGTCACTCTCGCACTCGCATACTTGTCAGAGCGTGATGGGCGTCTTTACCACAACGATAAGTGATAAAATGGCAACCGTGCTACGCCCGCTGGGCGTGTTTTCTATATAAATTGAGATTCTTGCATACAATGGTAAAATCTGCGGCCCCGCGCTACGCGACAGGGCGCGGTGCAGTGGGTGAATCGCCTTAAGATAAGATCCGGTCTAGAATAAGAATCCGTGCTATTACTGCGTGTATCTACAACAAAGTGGCTAATTATAAACGAAGTGAACTTAAAAAAAAATACTACCTTATTTTGAACTTTCATTGTCACTATTTATTTCATGTCATGTAACCTTTCTGAATATTCTTAAACCTAAGATTTGAAATGTTTATCGGTCTGTCATAACTGTTAATTGTTGCACTGCCTTACAAAACTCGTATAGGACCTATATAATAATAACGTTATCAAGTGTCGGTAGCTCATAAAATAAATATAGTGTCTGTTAACGTTTATCATATTTATAAACTACAGCATAATTATACTTTTCTCAAACATGCTCGGAAATGTATGCGTTAATATCACGAAATGAAGACATGAAGTTTCTTGTTTAAGGCTCCCTACATTTCTTCTTGGCCTTACGCCAAGAAGTAATGTATGAAAACCCTAAGTAAAACCATTATTGTCCGCTACTCTTAACTTTTTAAATTTGCTTACTAATATTAAACTGACTAAGGAAAAATTTCATACTACCAACCACCACTAGACTCTGTAACCATAATTGCGACATAAAAAAAAACTATGGTACTATACTTATGTGCGGGTAAACATGATGCTCGAACGGCTTGTTCAAATGGCATGTTTAAAAAATAAAAAAAGGCGGTAAATTACCTATTATTTAATTGATTACCTTGTATTTATTTTAATTTAAATATTTCCTCACATCGTTTGAGAAAAGCACTATACAATCCTCGGCCGGAACAGGGATTGCTGGACTCAATGTATCCGGCCTCGTCTACGACTCGGCCGTCTACTCCAAACTCGTCCAGCAATCCCTTACTTCACGGCCTCTGCAGTAATGTACTATTATTGAATTGTAGAAAATACTGATAATTCAATTTGATTTGTATACTTAATGATTAATTTATATATGATCCCGTACTAAAATTACGTGACGATTTCAATTCTTGCCATTTATTTAACAAAAACTAAACTGTTGAACTATTTAAATGGAGTTTTGGCAACAATAAAGTACCAACTAAAGTGTAGGCACCTACACAGCAACATATTTTGTTCAACTGCCCATTTTGTATCAACTTTGTATTACAAAGTTTGTAATAATAGCAACCAATGACCTAAAACAATTAATTTATTCGCTTATAAAATACATTACTAAGAATTATTTTTTTTGATTCTAAGATTCTAACCTTCTTCCTTTTATTACAGCTCTAAATTTAAAAAAATATATAAACTTTAATCAACGTCAGAACACATTTCATGAAAAATGCCTCTAATCAATCGAAAGCGACGTGGCAGGTAATAAAAAATTCACAGCATAACTTTCCTAGCGATCCAACTCTTTAAATTATTAGTAAGTATGTAAGTAAGTGTTACCATTTGTCCTGGCCATGCTCGCGGGCCGGCTGGACTGCCCCTATGTTTTATTTATCAATGCTCAAATAAAAATAAAAAAATTAAAACTACTCCAAAAACTTCGACAAACTGCGTAGGTAGGTATCCGCGTTACAGTCGAACTACGGAGATTGTTATATTCAAGTTTGGACACAGAAATTAAAATAAAAACCAAATGTACCTTTATTTATTTTTTTGTTTAAACTTAATCTCTATGTCTGCTATTGTGTACTAATAAAGAATTAAGTAGGTATATATTTGGTTTTCATTTTAATTACCGTGTTCAAACTTAAATATAACAATCCCCGTAGTTCGAGGGTCGAACCAATTGATATTCAACGGTCCTCGTTGTTCGACCATCGGTCCAAGAGAATTTTTAAAAACCTCGTGGTTCGAAGGTCGAAACAAGTGGAATTTAAAAAACCCTCTTGGATTGATGGTCGAACTAAGTAGAATATAAAATGCCTGACTGTCCGACATGCCGGACAGCAAGGAATTGAAGTTCCTCATCGCCCGACATGTAGGTCAGCGTTGTCGATGGCCGTAGGGTACAAATAAACCACTTTGACTTTGAAAGAAAAGGTCTAGCCAACTGGGTATTATTAACTATGTATGTAGAATACAGAAAAAAAAACAAAATGGGGTCACTCGTGATGAAAAAAGAATTTTATTAAAACAGCCCTTTAAATTACAATAGTCATATTGGTGATCATGTTAATAAAATTTAAATTCGCTGTATTTTGTGGCCGTGTGCTGCTGTATCGCCTCTCTGGTGTATGGACCCTCTGCAAAAAAAACAAACCAAGCAGTTAGATTTTCTTTTGTGGACTACTTCGTCAATATCGAATATATTCATAACTTTTCGTCTACTGATGGATGTACGTTGGCATGGTAACTACGACTAAATCAGTGGGCTCCGTGGAGATACAGTAATAGTACATTGTGCCACGAGGTTGGTAAGTCGTTTTTACGAACGAGAGTCCATTAGAAGCCCTACGCCGAAGGTGGGGAGCTTTGATGACTCGAGTTTGTAAACAATCTTACCATCTGTGTCACACAAAATGTTTGTCATTACATATGCGAGGAAATAAATGCATTTGAAACAAAATGAATCAAAAAGCAATAAAAGTACCAAGTGTCAATCGTCCATTTTGTTTAATTTGACGCGAGGAGCGTGAGGCAGACCCTTCGACATACAGCCGCCATTAAAAATCACAGTCAAAATATTTTACACAGTATTGGGTACTTACCTCTTTTTACTTTTTTTAATATACCTATTTATTCTTATTAATGTTTAATGTGTAGATTTATTTATAAATACGTTTTCGAAAATCGTCTGAGTTAAGAGTCCGCAGTAAGCTCGATTCTCCATACAAACGTAGTTACGCTCTCATTTTAAAACTTAGTGTTGGATTATAACGAAACTTTGCATATACAATGACATGAGGTATATCTATGTTTGTAATTAGTTTATGTAGCGTCAGAGACCATAGTAAAAAAAATACAGCGATTTTAAGTTTTTCATACAAAACTTGTTTTTGCTGTATTTCGGTTGTTTTATAAACTGGAACCATATAAACTAATTACAGACATAGATATAACTCATGCCATTGTATATGCAAAGTTTCGTCACAATCCAACACGTAGTTTTAAAATGAAAGCGTAACTACGTTTGTATGGGAAGGTGAAATTCGGCCGAGCTTACTGCGGACTTTTAATATCTCCCTGCTTTATATCTGACGCACGAGTGGCAGACACAATTTAAGAAAAAGTCCATTACGCGCTGAGGCGTAAATAAATGTAATTTTAGCAAGTGTAATGAAGAAAATATTTTTACCTATGTGGAACCACTGGTTTGAGGGCAGCCCGGCGTCGCGGCGCGCGGCGCTGACTGCCTCGCGTAGCGCGAACGGGACTGCTATAGACATGCAGATTGGGGGCTCGCCGACAGCTGGAATATAGCCCGGAAATGTTACACTCTAAGGACATTATTTGCGGCTTTTTGGCCTGAGCGGCTTTTCCGTCTTACAATTTATTAGCACACACTCATTATTTTGTATAATATTATTCAACATAAAGGTTTATAAATAGTTAATCTACTGTCTTCTAGATACCTAGAGATCGGCGATTCAAGACTCATTGAAGAGGACAACGGTTGGCCCAGTATTCCACGAGGAACTAGTTTCCCGCGAGCAGAACTTTGTAGCGCAAATTTGTGCGTGTCATGTGACACACCACGCGAAGAAACTTTCAAGAATGAAGCCATCAGTGCACTTTTGTGGTACAGTTCGACGCTGAGTAACGTTTTGTGTTGCGAGCCCCATTTGGGGAGAGCAAAGTAAATAGTAAGAACCTGCATGCGTGAAAGAGCCGAAGCAGCAAGTAGCGCATTGACAGTGCCCAAGATTCGCTCTGTAAACCGAGAGGCAGAAAAGACCATGAGGAGGTGGAGGCTTATGTCTTCTAGATACATCGCAAAGAAGTTTTACGCTATTCGTAACTTGGAATGAACCAAAGTGATTCTTACATTTGGCACCTAGAAGTCTCGGTTCCGAGTATGCCTTGTTCCTGAAGTATACGCGGAAGTCCTGCGGGATGTCCCGCACCTGCGGTACGTGGTAGTTCCAGGTGCGGTCCGTAAGCACCGCGCCCGTCGCCGGGTCGAGGACCAGCTGCTCGCTCGTCCAGTAGCCGAGACCCATGATGAACGCACCTTCGACCTTTCAATTAAACCAGAGGGTCATTCCGTTCAAAAAGAATTTTACCTGACAGAAACACGGACTTAAGGTGTGTCGATCACCATACAAAACGTCTTCAAGTGGAAAGCCAATTTATGAAAGATTGTTACATAAGTTTCTTAAAATATCATACCGTTACCCTGAGAATGTCAAAAGACGTTTTGTATGGTGATCGAACCACTTTAAAAGAAACTGAATTAAAACGCAAAATCTTAAAAGCAGCGTCGTTGAACGCTTGGAGGAGTATCGTTAAAAAGCAATCTATTTCACTAGGCTTTATATTACAGCAAAGAGATACGATTAAATCTATACTTAGTACATTAGAGAACAAAATTGGTTGCTATGTAAAGTGGAAGAAAGTAGTAAAAAAGTTAGGATAGATCATATAAGGATACAACTTAAATGTATCTTACTTGTCCGACATCTATCTCAGGGCTCACGCTCTGGCCGACGTCCTCCAGAATGTCGACACGGAGCACCTCCCACTCGCCCGTCAGCACGTCCAGCTCCACCTCGGCTAGCGTAACCCCGTACACCTCCACTTTCTGCGTGTCGCCCGTTGTCACGAACCCGTGAGTCTGGAGGTCCACGTTCGCGTTGAAAGCCGCTTTCACGAGCGCCTCCCACGTCGCGTCAAGATTATCCTTCCTTAGCGGAGCCAGCCGTACCAACAGTTCCTCACAACACCGCTGAACACCGATACCAATGTTGATCGATGTTAAACTTCCGCCAGATATGAAGCCATTAGGATTTATTATAGTATTGTTTCCTTTGATTTGGATTTTATCAATAGATATTCCCAGAAAATAGGCAGCAATTTGAACAGCCTTAGTGTTTAGACCCTGACCCATTTCAATCCCGCTGTGGGATATGGTGACCGTTCCATCGTCGTGGTAAACCGAGAGCGTCAAATCAAAATATTGCCCTCCAAGCGGCTGCCACCTTAGAAGGGAAAATCTCAAGCCTCGTTTCTTCCATCTGTTTTGACTATTGTACTTGTCTACGGATGCCCTTCGGTCTGCATACTGCCCATCGGTTTTCACCCTTTCCACTTGTTCTCTGAGGTCCGTATAGGCAGGGTCCAGATTACGAAGCCTCACTTCCAATGGATCTAGGGATAACTCATACGCTATACGCTCCAAGATGAATTCTGCAGAAGCAATTGCTTCTAGAGTTCCTGTAAAATGTTTGAATAAATTGACACTAAAAGTCACATCGCACATCACGTGCCTCTCAAACAGGGGCGTGGGCTCAAATCCTGGTTGTGTAGTCCACGTGTAGGTAGTCATAACCAGGATTTAAACTCATTAGTATGAGTTACTACGCATACGTAGGAATAGAACCTTTACCTAGCAGTAATAGCTGAATGGTTGATAACGATGTCGAAATGGATAGTGCTATTTTGGGAATGAATGAGCCTAGCCGCCATTACCGGGTGATCTGCACCACGTGTTGCTCGCAGTATCCGTGGTGACGTTGAACACCTTGTAGTGGAAGCGCGCCTTCTCGTAGCAGTTATTAAACACGTCCAGCGTGGTCAGGAATAAGGGCTCGTCCACCACGTATCCATTATCCATATACAAGTTTTCGTTGCAGTATTGAATTTTACCAGTTGCATCCACTGCTACCTGAAAGATAAACATACCTTTTCTTTGTACTTTCTAGGGTTTCTTATTTATAGATATTTAAACTCAATGAGACACTATCTCTTGATAGGTTCTGTGGATCCACACAGAACTACTATCACTTGGTGGACTGGATATAACATTTTGAAAGTTTTGCCAAATATGATAATACACAGTATGTGCTCACTTATCTTGGGCAGACGCTGTTCAAATCGAAAGAGTGCTCTCTTAAATCTATTTGTGTTGTGCTCTATTATCAGTGACCAATCTGTTTCTTAGACGAAGTTGTATTATAGGATCATTGACCTCGTATTCGGTGGAGCAGGGCAGCCTCTTGCCCACGGCGTGGCTGAGGGTGGTGAGCGGCAGCAGGATCCTGCAGGGCCGGTTCAGCTTGAGGCTGACGAGCGCGCTTGCTACCGCCACCTGGTTGGCGCGGGAGATCTTTATCCCGTATGCCCCGCCGAGGCGACGCACGTACACGTCTATTCTGGAAATATTTGACAATGATTCAAAGAATTATATGTATGTTCTACAAAGGTTGTTTACCTACTACATAAAGTGTTTCGTTTCAGTTCAGTATCACTATGTGGCACCTTGCGGCATACAAATATGATTATATTTTTGTTACATGTTTCTGCATGCAGCATACTTTACAAATAATTAACATTATGTACTCAACATATTTACAAATATACATTTTGGGGTCATTATTAATTAAGTTCATGGGTCCGTTAAACAACATAATATATACGAAACAGCGGACGCACAATATTTGACAAAACAGTGATTGTGGCAGTACAAAAAAAAAGAATTTTCAACATCACACAATTTTCAGAATGGTGTTGTGACCGTGAAGGTGTTAAAAATCTTGTGTCCCATTCCATGTATGCATTTTTGCAATATGACTTGAAATTGTTTTTAATTTATTCTGAAGGTTTTATATTTACCAAATTAGTTTTGATTTTGGAACATAAAATTTAATATTTCATATTAGTATTTTTCACAATCGTGTTATAATAGAGAGCATTTTAGTCGAGTACCGTGTTTAGGCCACGAAGCTTGCTGAGTGGCCTAAGTAAGGTACGAGATTAAAACGCTTGATTATGGCACTATTGTAAACAAGAATTTTTGTACGAGTTCATTAAAATTTATAGTTTAAGTCATTACGGCGTCTTTAACAAAGTCATTACGGCGTCTTTAACAAAGTCATTACGGCGTCTTTAACAAAGTCATTACGGCGTCTTTAACAAAGTCATTACGGCGTCTTTAACAAAGTCATTACGGCGTCTTTAACAAAGTCATTACGGCGTCTTTAACAAAGTCATTACGGCGTCTTTAACAAAGTCATTACTCAAACAAGTCCATTCACTAAACGTTATTTAACTATGTTAACGTTATTTGTAATAAATGGTTGCTGTATCGATATTTAATGGAATTAAAATTATTACTTGTGCTCGGGTATTTTGAGCGCGCGGGAGATCATGTACTGCACGCCGTCCATATGCTGCGAGGTGCAATGCACCTCCAACCCCTCCTCAGTGGGCCGGGCCACGCTCACCAGCGTCTCCATGCAGAAGTGGTTCTGATGGTAGATCGTCTCCTCGCTCTTTATCACTTTCGACACGTCCGTTCCTTTACTGGTCGCTGGAACCTCCTGTCCCATTTTAGTCCTATTGGGATCTTTCTTCGCCTCTTTAACATCTATTACGGGTTTCTTCACATTCTTGTATTCGACACGGACCAGCTTGGCCGCGTACTCCGCGATGGTTCGGGTCTCCGCCACGACCACGCCGATGACTTGGCCGTTGTACTCGACTGGACCTGAGCAGAATACCTCTTCTTGACTGAGGAAGAACGGCTTGTCGCCGGGGGTGAAAGAGTTTACTCCAGGAATGTCTTTAGCTGAGTAGAATTCTACTACGCCTTGGTGATGCTGAAATTACATAGTTAATAATATTATTGAGATGTTGGCCCATTGTAAATTGTAACCTACACACAAAACTAAACGAATGTCTGATTCATAATACCAGCAATCAGGAGTTTAACTCTCGGCAGTCCTGCTTGAAATATAACCTGATCAACTTACACTATACTAACCGACACATTTTAAGAAATAAGCTTGAATAGGGATCCGAACTTACTAAGGCATCACTGGCATCGATGCGGACGATGTCGCCGACGGGCACTCGGGCAAGCACGAAGGCACCGAACACCTCGCGCGGAAGGCTCGGGAGGTCCTCGGTGTACGGAGCCTCGCCAGCGCACTGGATCTGGAAGTATATTGCTCGTCAGCTATTCATTTATATATATACTTATTCATAGAAACTTAACACAATAATAATTTCAAACAATAAGTATAAAAACGACTTAAATTAATATTTACAAAACCTTTAAACTAAACTTGGAAACTAAAAAAACATCTAAATAAGGCCCCCGGCCAAAGATGCTGGCAGCATTACCTCGCTGAATCGCAATACTAATGCGAGGAAACTGCCAGCTCTTTGGTCACCAGTTATGTCTTTGGCCTTTGGCAAAACTCTGACGCTAATCTTTTTTTTGTATTTGTAACTATAAAGCATTTCTGATATTTGTGATTTCTGATGCCTCGCTATTCTGCTTACCAGCGCCTCAACCTTCTGTATCGGCTGGTTGAGCGGCCACAGCATGGGGTTAGTGGTGAAGAGCTGACGCGCGTCGGAGACGGGGCGCGTGCGGTTCAGTACAACCGCGCCGTTGGCGAACCGCGGGGACACCACGTTGCTGGGGCACAGCGACAGGAGGCCCTGGTGCCAAACGATTGCTTATAGTAAAAGAAACTTTGCCTTTTTCGACGAAAATTTGAATTTCTCTTGAACCCAACCGGACTGACTAAAAGGTCATGTTCGAAAATATAACTTACAAGCTTCGTCTGCATGTACCCGGGATAAGAACTATCCTATATTTTAATCCAGGCTTTAAACTATCTCCGTGCAAAATTTCATCCAAATCGGTTAAGCCGTTGAAGCGTGATTGAGTAACAAACATCTAATCATCCAAGCATGCAAACATCCAAACTTTCCCATTTATAATGTTACCAGCTTCCGCCCGCGACTTCGTCAGCGTGGACCCGGGATAAAAAAATCTCCTATATTTTACTCCAGCCTATAAACTATCTTCGTGCAAAATTTCATCCAAATCGGTTGAGCTGTTTAAGAGTTATTAAGTAATAAACATCCAAACATCTAAACATCCAAACTTTCACATATATTATATTAGTAGAATAGTAGGATTAGGACTCGATCTTAAAAACCTTTCACCAGATTTCAGAATGGATATAGGCTACATAAGAATCCCGTAAAAATATAAAATAAATATGTACTTAAGTCTCACCTTATAAAACAGATTGAGAGCGAGGTCCCTCCGGTACCGCGCGGAGGGCTCGGGCGGGCTCTCTTCCACCACCAGCTCCTGCAGGAGCACGCGCAGCGCGCGCTGCAGCGTGTCGTTGCTAAATAACTCCCTCTCGAGTAGAAACCTGAACCGAACAGATTTGAATTCAATATTTCAAGTTTCATAGAGAATTATTCACAGTACCTACACCATTTCCTGTCCCTGCACGGGCCGATCCGGTCGGCACTAGGTTATAGAGTTTTTCACACATTTAGATACCCGTATGCTGGCTCGTCAAAACAGCAAAGGAAATATCATAATCAAAAACTGAACGGCGAAATATGAGAAACATCATACCCATCCTTGTACCTGGTACAAACAATCAGCTTAAGTTGCAAAAGCGTAAACATAGATATCTTTGACACTGACTGTGGGGTTTATAAGTGATGTTAGTTAACATGGTCATGATTTGTAAAATAAATTCACCTCTCCGTGTTCCTGGCTCTTGAGAAATGAGGAGCTAGTCCGCCGAATACGACGCGCGCCTCGCAGACGTGGTCGCGCGGCGCGCACAGCTTATACAGGAAGCCTGCGTTCACGATGGCGTGCGCGTTCTGAGCGCGCGGCATTATCTGTACAGATATTTTACAATACACTGACCGGCAGAAAATTTGGCCCAAAAACTTTTCGTGATTTCCAACTATAAATTGAATAGATTAAATAATGTTTTAAATAATTAAATGCATTTTCTAATTTTGGCCATTGCCGGTGAGCATATTTATTATATTGCCGATCGTACCTTATATGACACGAACTTGTGCGCGCGGCTGAGCGGCGGCAGCAGCACGTTGAGGAGGACCTTTCCGCGCATGTCCGTGCCGAGGAACGCCTCCGGAGTCACCGGCTTGTGCCGCCCGTAATGGTCCACTGCAATGTTAACACTTCCTGTGAACTAGCTTTTGGGCG
Organism: Epinotia bilunana; assembly: GCA_947049275.1. Classification (NCBI taxonomy): domain Eukaryota; kingdom Metazoa; phylum Arthropoda; class Insecta; order Lepidoptera; family Tortricidae; genus Epinotia; species Epinotia bilunana. The sequence continues at coordinate 22,612,804 of OX346257.1, forward strand.
CCAGATATTGGCTTAATTCCTAGGCAAAATGTAAGTACCTACCTGTTTGGCGGTAGTCTAGAAAGACATTTGTCTAATGCTGTGTACCTCTTAACCGACCGCTTAAATGAATCCTCGCCTGCACGATTCGGGGGCGCCGGGGTACGACAACAAAGGGGGATGAATGTGGCGCGGGGGGCAGGTGAATTCTTGACATGTCGGTCTATACACACTAGGCCAACGAACGGCTATCTATCTAGCTCTAACAAAGAACTATCACATAAATGTGTCGCGTTCGTTGTTTAGTGGGCATCCAGCATACCTAATTGAATAAATTATCTAGCACAGGCAGGGATTCAATTATCTAGCAGTTAGCATCTTATTTATAACCGACCAAGAAGTATGTACCGTACCATTTACCTGTCCAAAGAATCTTTGAAATGGTGGGCATTTTTACACTTAAATGTACCTATGTACTCACCAATAGTAAGGTATGCTCCAACGGTCTCAAGTAGAAGAAATACATCAGATTGAAATTCATTGTGCTGATGCTTAACCATCAGATTACCGGCGATCGTACCCAACTGAAAATAGTAAATCAACTAGTTACAGTCACCTAAAGTGAGTGATACCTGCCACGCACTAAGGGCTCTACAAAAAAAGTTGTGTTCGATATTCAAGCGTTTCAAGATTCATTATTCAAGCGTTTTACCAGAATCGCTTTCTTGGTCACATTTTTGTAGAAGTTACTTAGATAGATTGCGAATTCGTTTCTGGTTAAGTATCTAAGTTTACCGGACATCTGTCAAATATCTGAAAATAGCATTAAAATCTACATCCCAGTTTCAAAAATATGTCCACATAAGTGAGGCGGTTGAGACGCTCGCTCGGATAATTACCCGTTAATGGAGGTGATGGTCCACTTCGAATTAGCTACAATACCGAGTCAAAAAATAAAAATGGCCTTTCGTGTGGTAGATATTTGAGAGTACCTATATATGAATTTTTTTAACCGACTTCAAAAAAAGGAGGAGGTTCTAAATTCGGTTTTTTTTTTTTTTAATGTTTGTTACCTCAGAACTCCGTCATTGATAAGCCGATTCGTACATTTTTTTTTGTTTGCAAGTAGGTAGTTCCAGTTGGGTCCCATTTTTTTCAAAAATTCAGTTGGATGATGGGAAACGTTTAAGAAGCCAACACCAGTGACTAATTTGGACAGCTTTGACGTCGATTTACTAAGACGTACTATCAAGTCTGGTTTTGTGCCAGAAGCAAAGCTACTGTTTAGAGCAGTGCAATCAAAAAATTTAGATTATCATATTGAGATGAATGCCGAGGTATATATGGAATGGTTCGATTTTTTTTTAAAAGTTTTGGAGGAACCATCCGTTATAATTGTTGATAACGACAGCTACCATTCGGTGGTGCTCGAAAAGATACCAAACACGAACACGAGGAAAGCGGATATACAAGAATGGCTCAGAAAAAAAAATCCCTTTGGAAGTACAGACGTCATAGAGGAATTGTTACGTAAAGTAAAAGCAAGCAATCCTTCAAAAATATACGCTTTAGACCAATTAGCAAACGACTTAGGGCATGAAGTTATACGTTTACCACCATATCACTGCCAGTATAATCCTATTGAGCTCATTTCGGCTCAAATTAAAGGTGAACTGGCTGCAAAGAATAATACTTTTAATTTAGCAGACGTCGAAACTCTTTTTCATCAAGCCGTCGACAATGTTACGCAGGAAGATTGGATAGAGTGTGTTAGGCACGCGGAAGAACTCCCAAGGAATTGATTTGGCCACATTCATTCATCTCGACCAGCAACGTGTACTTAATAATAAATTTACAAGAAGACAGCGACACCGATGAAGATTAGGAGATTTTTTTGTTATGTTTGGTTATTTTTTGCATATAGGTTTGGTTAAATTTTATTCGCTTTATTTGTTTATTCATTTCATATGGTTTTTAATTATTGTATTATTTTATATTTATAATATAGTATCAATTTGGATTTAAAAAATATTTTGCAATGTAATAATATATTTTGTTGTAAACATATCCTGTAGTTTCAATAATACGTATATGTACTGGCAACAATTGTTCATATTTAATATTCACTTACAAATAAATGTATCGATAACAAGCAAACACCGCTACAAGCATCACTTAAGTCCCATGAGTGCGAGCGAGAAGGCCGATAGCAGAGTTTTATTACCCTAACGCTCAGCACGTCTAGCACACGACGGCCGCGACATACTCTCGATTTTTATCGCACTATACCTCTTCTTCTAAGTGTTCTAATAAGAGAGAGACGGATAGTGCGAGAAAAATCGAGAGAGCTCGCGCGCCGTCGCGTGCTAGCCGTGCAGATGCTAACGGCTCTATCTCTATTACAGTAGCGACCTCTCTGTATTTCCTTGAAAGGCTTACCTTTTCTTGCTCTGGTTTTCAGAAGATGATTGGTTTATTTTTACAATATTTATATTAACTTTACCTGTTCGTATGTATGTCAGTATATATATAAGTATGTAAGTTGTCCATCAAAATTTGCAATTAATTTTCCAGTCACTTTCCGTTATCTGATTGTACTGAAATTTTGGGTATTTGTATAGTTTGGATGACAATTCAACATTATGGTACACTCGAGCTGATTTGCTGATGGAGACAGAAGGTGGCCATCGGAATTCAGTATTTAACCGACGTAACCCCAATTTGATGATGGTATACTGAAAAGTACAGTCGGCAATAAAAACTTGTACCAAATTTTTGTCAAAATCTTATTCCATTATATTTGTTCTCTGTATATCATATCGTTTAAATGTAAACGTAAAAAAACGAATGTTCAACGGGTTAAATCGTGGCTGTATGCCGGAGGGTCTTTGCCTTACGCGTCACATTCTGCCGCGAATCTTGACACACAGACGGTTTGTAACCTAGGTTTGATATTAGTAGACTATTATGAACTTCCGAAATAATCCCTCAAGGCAGTGTCTTTGACCAGGTGGCAAAACAAGCTAGCCACAAAGGTATCGTATATTATAATTATGACCTACATTTCTGACGGGTATATGCGCCACCAGCAGCAAGTGCTCTCTCAACTTTTCCAGATACCAGAAGGAGTCTTCGGCAGCCGCCAGGTGTTGGAAGATGTCCATCGTCTCCGTCAGGGTATTGCCCGTGCCCAGGACCAGGTTTTGGTCGAAATGGTACCCTTTTAGCTCCTGGACATCGCTGATGTCAATGAGGACTCGAGGGTATTCGTTTATAGGGTAGGCTCCTGAAAACCGGTAAAAGTATTAGTAGAATTTATATGCTGCGAAATAACGTTAGTTATTGTGAAAAATCCAATTTACGTTACTCATTGGTACTGCTACAATTAAAAACACCCACGAAAAACATAGCCAACAATAAGCACCGCCTCGACCAACAAAAGATATTAAATTAACGCCCGCACTCAAACCGGTTCATCCGAATTCCGGTTTGTACGATGTCAGACAGACACAGTAGGTACACACACATATAGTTGCTTATGTCATATTTCACTTATAACACCTTTCTTTTTCACCGAGGGTTAAGAAGAGACGTCACCAGAATCAAAAAACCAAATCAGAAAACACACGAACTAAACGTAAAAAAAAAACACAACATAAAGGCGTACATTTCATTAACTCGTTTACCTTTAGCGGTATTTCCAGCAACAAGCATGTAGGAATCATCTCCTTCCCTCCGCAGTACTTGAAATATCTCACTGACAAACTGCACTCTAGACCATAACTTGCCGTCTTTAAGTTTGATTTCTATGTTTCCTGGTGTGTTCACGTCTTCCGCTTTCACTAGGCACCAGTCGCTGTCGCTGCAGTTGCTCTTGCGGCAGGTTTGTCTACTTTTCTCGCAGATACTGAGGTCCTCTATGTCGAGCAAGCCGTCTGACTTCGGGGCGTCGCTCGCGAACTGCTTGAAGGCCTCGAGGATAGGCCGGTAGCCGGTGCATCTGCAGATGTTGCTGCCTAATGACTGCTCTATTTCCATCATGGTTAGTTTCTTTTTACTCTGGAGGAGGCTGTAAATTAAGAATCGAGGCCATAAAAACAACTTTACTGCGATATTTCCAAGATTTAACAGATATAAAAGTAACAGTAAATCATATTGTAGAAGCCACTGTAGCGGAGCGGTAAGGAACGTACGTGACTTTCAAATAGAGAGGGCATGGGTTCGAACCCCTGCTCGTATCTACCACTGGGTTATTTCAAAAAACTTACGTACGGAATAAAATTTGATATTTAACAGTCCCTTTCGGTGAAGAAAAACATCGTGAGGAAACCGGTCTAATCCCAATAAGGTCTAGTTTTCCCTTTCCCACAGGGTTGGAAGGTGAGATGGCAGTCGCTTTCGTAAAACTAATGCCTACGCCAAATTTTAGGATTAGGGCGCCAAGCAGACCCCGCGCTCCTTTAGGGCACTACCGGGAAAAACGCTAGGAGGGTGATACTTAAAGTGATACTGGGGCTTGGCCCAATTTCGAAACCAAGCTGGTTATGTTTTCTACTAATTTGATTAAATGTAAGACATTCACCAGCAGGTCGATCACGTAACGCATTCACGAGAGCTGGCGCGGAAAATATAGTATGAAACTGTCATTAGGTAATTTCATAGACATTATGCGCTAGCTCTTGTGAAAATAACCATAACGTTTTGAGTAGATCCAACTGTCATTCTTCCATATAAAACTTGTCATTTAGATCTACCTAATGTACGTACAATGCGTTATCCTCAGTGATCGGAATTAGGTGAGCCAAAATACCTATTATTCGCAACAGGACATAATGTAGAGTGGATACAACCGGGTAGAAAAATATTTTTTTTCTTTAATACCGGGTAATCGATATTTGTCCGGGTACTATAAGTAGTCGTAATGTTAAACATACATATTTTTACTTATAGTACGGGATTGTTTATGTTAGTTTGTAGTAAAAAGGAAGGAAAAAGTATGAAATGGTTATAACTTTTAGATTAACATTAAACATCCCGTTCTATAAGTAAAAACATATATGTTGAACATTACGACTGGTACCCGGAAAAATAACGAATACCCGGTATTTAAGAGAAAATTCTGTTTTCCTACCCGGTTGCAACCACTTTATATTATGTCCTCTTGCGAAGAATAGGTATTTTGGCTCACCTAATTCCGATCACTGGTTATCCTGATCGATCTCACAGCAACATTGCTGCAACCTATACTTATAATTATTTAGTGTTGTACATCACGCATTTCCACTACTGTTTAAATACTAATTACTCAGTGATCGGTTCGACATTGTATATATTCGTTCGGCGTGTTGTGAGCTGTGGTTAGATACCTTAATTACGCTACTGATCTATGCATTATGTATTAACTCTCGATTACTACGTTCTTGATACCTAGTACGGTGAAAAAAGAAGATAATTAAAGTACAAGTACCTTGAAAATAATTAGCCAGACGTCAAATCATACATACGTACTTACCCACAGAATATTACTCAATATGAGAGGGTTATTTTTTATTGTGTTGAGGGGTAATAGAGAACGTTGATTGCAACTTTTTGGACCACATAATGCTATTTACAAAAAAGTAACCCATTTTCGAGCTAAATATTTTCCTTTAAATATAGACTTAATATGTTCCTTAAAAATGTCAGGCCTAGGGGCTAGGCCACTTTTCCAGATTGTGTCTACGCAACCTTGTCTGCCAGCGAGTACGTTAAGTCTCAAACCAAAATTCATTGTACAACTTTCCTCCATCTACAACGCGCTCGCGCCATTGAACTGTTTTGGACAAGTGTTTCCCAGGCAAGTCAATATGACCCTTTGAAAAGCTGTAATTAATTGTTTCATAACTATGATCTCCTGGTTCGTCGACTTAAGTAATAAGTGTCATAATGTTATACTTCCACACGCACCCATACATAGCCATGACCCAGCCTGGCGAGCAGTACCCGCACTGGGTGCCATTGAGCTTGGCAAGGGTCTTCTGCAGTGGATGGTAGCCCTTCAGGCGGTTCCCGACGCCCTCTATGGTGCATATCTCCCAGTCCTGGCATGACGTCACGGATACTAAACACTGCAGAGAATGATATGATGTTATGGCTTCCTTATCGTATTCTTACGACGGCGATATCAAAAATGCACAACGTTAATATTCAAGTTTTCACTTCTGCCGGCACTCCCGGGTTACAACCCGGTCTTTTTTGTCCGCGGACCACCGATTAAGAAGCGCTAATACCTACATTGTATATAGAAAGCATAGTTACAGAGTTGATGGCGTGTGGCGGATGGTTAGGGCGCGCGGCGGTGACGATACAGGCCCCGCAGCCGCCCTCGCGGCACATGTACTTGGTGCCGCGCAGCTCGCTGCCCACGCGCAGGTACTCTAACAGAGTCACGTCCGAGCTCACCTCGCTGCCCACTAAGGTTTATAATAACAATTTAATTCTAATATTTTTTTCTTTCATAAACCTTATTGGCTAATGTTAACAATATGTGCTTGAGTATTAAGACATAGTACATACAATATTACGTGCGTCTGAACTGATGATGATGATGACAAACTAATTAGTTCAATTTGTGCACAAGGAAGGTATATAATAGTATCGTACATTTAGAAACAATTGGATTATTATTATTATTTTAATATAATAATCTTTATTGATAACACATAATAATAACAATTTGCATAATGAGACAGTTTTATTAGGCAGGCGTCCGATCTTTCACCCAATAGCCCAGCCACTAGTCCATCATTTTCACCCAATAACCCGTTTCATTTAGATTCCATCAACCATCAATAGGCCCTATACTCCTCAGCGGGTGCTGTCTCTGTGTGCGTCCCATGACACGGGCAGGGACAGCATCCGCTCGGTGTACTTGCTTTTTATTAAATTCTCAAAAGGGCCTCTACGTGTTGGCTCAGTTGGTACTTTGTAGGTACCTAGCTCCACGCGCGCCTCCCAAAGGTCCGGGACGTCATTGTCCCGTGAGCGGGAAAGACATACAATTTGCATTAAAAGTCTTACATCTACATGGTGCATACATAATACTTGAGCCTGAACTAGGAAATTCCTGTATCTCAGGCTTTGAAGGAGTTCATGTAATTGCCTAAATACTTAGTTAACAAATCATACAATCAGAGGAATAGATAAAAAACGTATACACTACTACGAATTACCATTACAATAATAAAATAATACTATGCTATAAAACAATTTTTTCCTTGATATTACAACGCATAAGTATTTGATATACACAACTATGCACGACATTGCATTGTGAGCGTCAGCACAATTGGAAACTCGGTCATAGTCAATATTGCATAAATCATCACTTAGTTTAATATATTTATATCAACAATCAGAACAATGTTTTGTAAGCTACGAGGTTATGAAATAAAAAATGTATAAAGCTAGGCGATCTAAGTACTAGTATGGCTATAATTTGAATAAGTAGGTTCAATCCGGTAGGTTAGGTTCTTCTAAAAAACTTAATATAACTTCCAAATAGATTAAAACACCCGCCAATTAATGGCGTCCTTAGACGCCTTCATAGTCAATCGAATTTATATACCTTTGCTCGGCGATTTTCTTAGCAGGGCATTCAGCGTCACCTGTTTGGTGATTATTTGGCTTTTTGAAAAGCCTGCATGTCGCACATTTCGGAGACTCCGTCTTCTTTCCGCACTCTTTGATCGAGTGACCTACATCACCGCAATAACCGCACGTGTAGTCTGCCTGCTTGCATGATTTAGCGGCGTGACCATACTGTTGGCATTTGTAGCACCTGGTAACGATCGTGAAATCTCTCACTGGGCATGAGGACCAATTTACGTATACGCGATTTTGGCATATTAAAGCTTTTCGTATAACAGCAGGCACTTCTAGGATGAAAATACAGGTCTCGGCTTCTTTTCTGCCTGATTTATGGCTGAGTTTAATAGAGGACAAGAACTTATCCCTTGTTAGGTCCTGAAGTTTGTTGGCTACATTTTGCTCATAAATACATTTGTAAACATCTTGTTCAGGCATGGTTGAAGGTACGCCAACAATAACAATTTTGGGCTTGCGTTTATGGGGCTCGTCAATGGTGAGTTCTGAGGTAGTATTTTGAAAAGTTTGCTTGTCTTTTTCAATGTTATCTTTAGAGTCTGTGCTGATTATAACGCCACCGTTCTTGTAACATGAACTTTCATCTCTTCCGGTTTAATTATTTTTTGGACCAATTTTTTCGTGTCCTCGCTCGTCTTCAGTTTATCATTAGGATAAATTGCTACAGAGCTCAGATTTTTTGGTTGAATCAAACTGTTCGAACTATTTTTGACCATGTCGACGAAAGAGAGGGCATTTGAAACGGGCCTATCTGAGGACTTGACGGTATACTCTAGGTCTCTGAGGCGATCTGCAAGGTCTTGCCTTTCCCTGAGGAAGTGGTTTTGTTCATGGGCGATGGTAGAATTTTTACGTAGTCCTTGGTAGTGAACTGCCATGTGCGAAGTACCATTTGCTACCTTACGGCAAAGGTTATGAATATGCAGCTTCTGATCCGAATTCAATTTACCTTCAGATGAAATAGTACATATCTCATTGAGATATTTTTCAATCGATGTCATTCAATTGTGTATGTCAGATGTAGAAATTGAGTCCTGATGATACTCCTGTTGCTTAGCTGTTGACTGATCAGCAGTTTCATATATTGATATAGAATAATTATGATGAGATATTAGATAATTCAATATAGAACATAGTAACTTATGTCGCCTATTAAAACAGTGTCAGCATCTGCAATTGCGTTAGACTAGGTCAAGCAAGTTTAAGTAATAATAATAATAAATAATAAAATGAATGTTATATGATATAGGGTATATCCATCGGACTCCAACCTAGGCTAAGCCTGTATCTTGGCAGTCTGCGGGTGCGAATTATAAACAAGATTTACAGTGCTGTTAAGAAAAGGTAGGTAGTTATAAATTATAAACTAATGTCTGTTGACATGCAGTAAGTGTATGTGTGTGTGTGTGTGTGTGTGTGTGTGTGTGTGTGTGTGTGTATGTGTGGGTGTATGTGTGTGTAATTCCACATCAGCATTAAAGGATTCAGTTTGAATGCGGTATTCTGACCAGGCTCTCTGTTTCAGCATATGACAATGTAAGTAACGATTTCTTCATCATACGTCCAGCTTGAAGAGTGGAAAGCTTAAATTGATTTCAATAAAATATGTGTAACAAATACTTGCCTACCTGCCTGTGTGCCTGCGTTGCGGCCTTCGCATTTAGTAGGATGCCGTTAAGATATGCCGAGTTAGTAACTAAAATAGGTAAAATAAATCTATACATATAAAATAAGCAACTCTCTTGTTAAACCACATATAGAGTACCTCATCGAAATATGGGGCTCGGCTGCTAAATCTAACCTAAAAGAGTAAGGCGGATGTCACACTGCGCCGCATCTCCGGACGGAGGTGCGGAGATGCATACAAATTTCGCCGGACGGACGTGCGGTGCAGTGTGCCGTACCACACGGAATTTATATACAAACTAAGGTACTTGCATACAACGAGCTCCGCATCTCCGTCCGCAGATATTAATACTTAGTTCAACAACACATATTTTGAATACTATTCTAAATATCGTTTTCTTACGAAAAGTACTTATATGGAGAATGGTAGATCGAAGAACACATCGAATGATCTTAAATTAAAAATATAAATAGACTAAAAGTAACCTAAAATTATTAACATAAAAATAAATTTAAAGAAGGTCCCCAAGGTCGGACCCCTGCGGAAGGGTTCCCATAAGACTGGCTGCGTTCCCCCTTTGGATAGCTATGCCGATCCGTTGGGCAAGAAACGAGCCAGCCCTATGGTCTCCGGATACTCTGACCAAAATTTTTTGAGATTTGGCCGAATAATTGGTGTGCGCCTGGGCTCCAAGGTTGGAGCGTTTCAACAGCAAAAGCCGCAAAAACATGCCGGTCTGTGAGGCAGGTCGTACCTAATCAATCAACTTTATGTAACGTTGCTCGGCCATTTTTTTACCGACTTCAAAAAAAAGGAGGAGGTTCTCAATTCGGTTGTATTTTTATTCTATTTTTTTATTATTATTTTTATACAAGCTTGTATTGTTCAACATAGCAATATTTAAGATATATTTAGTAAACTAAAATTAATAAAATAAAAATTAATTTAAAGAAGGTCCCCAAGGTCGGACCCCTGCGGAAGGGTTCCCATAAGACTAGCTGCGTTCCCCCTTTGGATAGCTATGCCGATCCGTTGGGCAAGAAACGAGCCAGCCCTATGGTCTCCGGATACTCTGACCAATTTTTTTGATATTTGGCCGAATAATTGGTGTGCGCCTGGGCTCCAAGGTCCGAGCGTTTCAACAGCAAAAGCCGCAAAAACATGCCGGTCTGTGAGGCCGATGTATTTATTTATTTATTTATTTTTATTATATTGTTACCTCAGAACTCCGTCATTGATGAGCCGATTCGTAAATTCTTTTTTTGTTTGTAAGTAGGTAGTTCCAGGTGGGTCCCATTTTTTTCAAAAATTCAATTGGATGATGGGAGCCATGAGGAATTGAGGGAACTCTTCAATTATATTAGGCACGCGTGTAGTGATTTTGGTATTTTCTATTTTAACTCGTGTATTTACACCCGGTAATCATAAATTTGGTGGAGTGGAATTGATGATGAAGACCACAGATGACTTATGGAATTCCTCAATTATGTTCTTAAAAGTACAAATGTACGTCACAGATTCTGATGAGATTTCGTTGAAATAGCAACTAATGAAGTGCCAAAGGTGATCCTTGTGGAATCGACGGAAGTCCTCAAATATTATCGGGCCACATACAGCAATTCGGTTTTTTTCAAAAAAATGTAAATTGGAAAAGAAATGTCGAAATGTTTTCGTGGCTTGGCGGAGTAGGTACTAAATTGAAGTCGGTTAAAACTTTGATTTTAACGTAAATTTTATTTGGTGTCTACACCCCTATTCAAAAGAAAAGACTAGACTTTGTCCCGAAAATAAATCGGGTAAGTGGCTCCGGAAATAACCCCTTACATATAAACTTGCAATCTCTCACACTTTTTCTCTATATACCTAATATTACTATAATTGGATTTTTTTAACAGCCAATATTTCGTGGGTTTGGGTTGGGTTTTTTCCCTAATAATCAACGCATTTGCTCTCGGAAATCAGTTCATGTGGTAAATTGGAAAATAAATGTGGAAATGTTCTCATGGCTTGGCGGAGTACTAAATTGAAGTCGGTTAAAACTTTGTTTTTAAAGTAAATTATCTAGCAGGGCATTCAATTCGTGTTTTTCTTTTTAGGAAATAAATAAATCAAATTCAAGGTCATCCGTTTTATGGTCATTGGGCTTTTTGTAAAATCTCCATGTTGCACATTTGGGCAGATCCCCTTTCTTTCGGCACTCCTTATCTGAATGCCCTTCGTCACTGCAATGTCCACACGATATTACCATCAGACTCAGTAAGTTCCACTGCAGTGCATAGGTTTCTCTATGGGTAATGGGGAATGGGCTCACGGTTGAAAATATTGCGGATTATATGGGCATTCTCATGTAGGTACGCTCTAGCATTGCTAGCCTACCTCGCGCGTCACTTCGTATTTTGGTGGACTCTTTCCTCGTCCCGCTCCGCTGCCTCGCACAGCAAAATTACGTTAAGAAACCTGGCGCCTAAATTAAGTTTTCAATATGCAGTCACTTTACTTTTAAGGTAAAAGACAATTAATAAAAACAAACATAATAAAACTTAACCTATAGATAAAAAAATGGCATAAATCGGTGTCAACGGGCAAGGTGAAAAGTATCAGGTAAAAGTAAGAATTAATACAAGTTACTGACCGGAGCGAGGTTCCCCGTTCAGGAGGAAGCACACACGATCCATGGCGCGCGCGCAGACACCTCACAGACACTGCGCCGTTGCACCTACTCGAGGATTTACGATATCTTTATTGCTATTCAAAAACTGATGCACAAGAACACACGACGGCGCGTTGCATACGGGCGCGTTATAAACGACGTGTGCCCTAAAGGAGCCCGGGATCCACTTCGACACCTAATCCCAAGATTTGGCATAGGCACTAGTTTTATGAAAGCGACTGCCATCTAAACTTCCAACCCAGAGGGAAAACTAGACCTTCTTGGGATTAGAACCGAAAAGCTAACGGTACATAGTTCCGAAAAACTCATTGGTACAAGCCGGGATTCGAACCCACGACCGCCGCCTGAACCACAAGGCTACCGTAGCTTACTCCGATAGTAACCATTATGGTTAGCTCTAACATTTCAGGGAAAAATAAGGGTTGATATCAACCCGGACACACTATTTAAAACTGCCGTCAGTCGTGACACGGTATGTAAATATAGGTGAATATTAGCTACCTACCCAAAGATTTAAGTACTGTGCTAGTGAGGTCGAATGGTTAAAATAAGCAGGTCTTGTCAACGCGGCTGGGGCAGGGAGTGATCAACTAAAAGTCAGATTAACCACCAGACATCCGTCACTCTCGCACTCGCATGCTTGTCCGCACATGACGGACGTCTTATCCACGGTGATAAGTGATAAAATGCCAACCATGCTACGCCCGCTGGTGCCATCAGATTTAAGAAACGCGCTTGTTCGTGCGTAAAGTTCATCCGTGTGTTTTCTCATTACCGTTCCCAATTATAATTATGTGCACCTTCAGACTAACTGTTAAGAAACTGGTTTAATTTAATTCCGGTTAGGTACAATGTTTTTACCCGCACTGCGCAGGGTGCCGCGCAGTCACATTATTTCGGCAAAAAACTGCATTACGAGAGTTTGAATTGTAACCTTTATGACTTGCTGGTAAGATTTAGTTTAGATTGATGGCGCGTAGATATGTCATAAATTCATAATACAAATATTACTATGGACACGTTACGGCTGTGCTCCGGTGGATTTGGTAACGAAATGACAATATGAAAGTTAAAGTGTTCGTACAATTATTTGATATGTTAGTGTTTATACACTAACATCATGGACCTTAAATGGTCGTAAAATTTGAGTGGCAAATGTAAGTTTCGACTTAACGTAAGTACTAAGTTCCCATTAGACACAGTAGTTTTTTTTGTTTTATTAGTTTTATATACGTATATCACCCTGTTGCCAGACTCTACCTTCGCTCACCAAGTCGCCAGTTCGACTAAAGTCAACCGGGGCAAAGGCGTCACTAATTTTGGTCACTTTTTTCAACCTCCATTTATTAAAAATATATTGAATGTATTGAAATATTTGTAAGTACGTCGTCTGTTTATGCAACTCTTCATTAATGAATTTCTTGAGTTAAATTCTTCGCTACGTGATATTCAAGAGAACGTTGGCATCTTTTTAAATGGGAATTTTAGACGTCTTTTCCCCATATGTCTGATCTATTGGTCGTCAGTCAGATCGGACGTGTCTCTCAATAAAAATAAATATTCATCTGCATAATTGTGACCTAGTTCGGTTTATTAGGCGTTAGCAATATTTAATTCTTATTGACTAGCGAACTCATAACATAATGTTAAGTGGTGCTAATTATTTTAAAACCTAAGGAAGATGTCTCATGGAAACAGCCCATTTAGCAATCGGAGCGGACTAACGAGCCGTAGCCCTCCGCCCACGCCATCTTCCTTGCCCGCGCCCTCAACACAGGAAGAAGCTCCTCCAAAGATTTTATCTACAGGGGACCTCTAGGGCTGGATGCAGTCGATCGAGCAGCACCTGAATGAAGTGTGCACTATCTCCTCTGAAGGGAAATTAAACTCGGATCAAAAAAACAGAGTGAGTACCTTATGCCGCAAATTGGGTCATTTCACATCCCTATTAGCTGTCGAATACCAGGCTCTGAAACAGAAAGCTATCCAAAACTACCATTCGTTCAACTTTCTTCAGGAGAAACAAGATCTTTCCCAGCGCATCCAGGAACTTAAACAGTGTATAGAGGGGTCAACAAAGCCTTCCCCAGAACCTGTTACATTTGCCGACTTGCTTAAGAAAAATACTAGATTCGTTCAGCCCTCTAACATTAGCTCGGTAGCAATATATCCTACGGACAAGCAAAAATCAAGCGAGGAGACTAAATCACTTGTCCAGCAGTTAATCAGACCTGAGGAAATGAAGCTGCACGTAAGAGGACTGCGCAAGGTTAAGAACGGCGGAGTGGTCATTAGCACGGACTGCAAAGACGACGTCCTTAAACTGAAACAGTCGACGCAGTTACCAACATCTGGACTCACGGTGGACGAGCCGCAAAAACGGAAGCCCAGAATCGTAGCCATCGGTGTCCCTGCAACTATGGAGGAAGCGGAAGTGTTCAAGTGCATTTACCACCAAAACCTGGCCGATAAAATATGTGATACGACACTTGAAAAAATTCTGTCCTCGACTAAGCTGAGCCATAAATCGGGAAAGAAGAACTCTGAGACCTGCAACTATGTATTCGAAGTCCCTGCACCGATTCGTAAGGCCTTAATCTCAAACAACAGAGTATTTGTAAACTGGTCGTCGTGCCCCGTCAGGGACTTTACCCTAGTGACGAGGTGCTTCAAATGTCAGCAGTACGGTCATGCAGCGAAGTCATGCAATATGGAGGTCAACATCTGTGGGCATTGCGCCGTTGTGAGCACTCAATAAAGGAATGCACAAAGATAGCCGACTCACCAAAATGTGCAACATGTATGCACTTTAAAAAGCCGTGTGACCACGAGACTGGCAATGCCGAATGCCCAGCTAGAAAACTAGCCGAAAAAAGGTATCTTAACTCTATAGATTATGAAGGCGCCTAAGAGCGCCACCTTAATTTAAAACTTTCGTAGAACTTTTTGTCTCATTAGCTTAGATCTTATGAGTAATAATTTAATTTCTGACCTAGATAGCTTCTCTGTATCTGATTCTTTAGTTTTCGAGGTTGAACACTGCAAGCAATATATTGATTCTTCCCGCCTTCCGCTAACCATACTAACATAAAATATACGAAATATATTTGAAAAATTTGATAACGTTAGTGTTTTTCTACAAAGACTTGAAATGAGCTGCGATGTCATTGTTCTGACAGTGTTGGTTAAATAAACAATCCAATTTGCCAAATATGTCCGGTTATGACATGTACGTGACCAAGTTAAATCACAACCAAAACGATGGAGTAGTTGTTTATGCCAGAAGTAATTTGGAAATTAGTGTTGAGGAGCCAAACATATCAGAGTGCAATCGACTGTTAATTAAAATTGGAACAGACTTTGGCATACTGGCATTGTATAGACCGCCGTGTTTTAGACATTTTAATACATTTATTGACTCTTTAGACGAGACGTTACGAAGTTTATCATCATTTAAAAATCGTATAGTAATAGGTGATATTAATATCAACATTCTTCCAGAAAATACTGACCCCGCAGCTCAGAGCTACCTCAACTTATGCTCGTTTCGCGGCTTGCTTCCCGCGCACACGCTTTCCACTCACCAAAGCGGCTCCTGCTTAGACCATATCATGCTTAAATCTAATCTCCCAGAACTAGCATTGGTTACTCATTCCTCTATTACAGATCATAGGGCTGCCCTAATTTCAATATTTCGTAAATTACCATATACAGCACGCACGCCAATAATTTCTAAATTAAATGTAAACAAACTTGAACGTGATTTATGTAACATTGAATTTAGCCCAGTTTACAATTCCGCTGACGCAAACACTAGCATGTCATACCTTATTCAAAAAGTCCAGCAAGCAATATTGAGTAATACCGTAAACCTACGTGTTAGTAGTAAATATTTTAATATTAAACCTTGGATTACACCCGGACTTATCCGTTGCATGAAACATAGGGACAAACTGCATCTTAAAGCTAAATCAAATCCAGACAATTAAGTACTACAATTATCGTACAAAAGATATCGTAATTTTTGTAATGACTTACTCAAAAAAGTTAAATCTAACTACGACAAAAAACAACTCGAATTGGCCAGAACAAACAGTAAACTAGTCTGGAAGTATATTAAAAACGTTACATACTCAGGAAAACAACGTGAATCATGTTCAAGTTTGTCACAAGTTTGCTCATCACCTTTAACATCTGCTAATTGCGCAAATGACTTTTTTGTAAACAGGAAGAAAATTAGCTGAAAAAGTCCAGCACAACCTGCCTTTACCCCTCCCTAATAGTTTTTCAAACCACAATAGTACATTAAAATCATTTGTGCTGATAAATACTGACGAACGAGAGGTGGAACGGATAATTATGTGCTTAAAAAATGAGTCGGCTACGGGTTGGGATGGTATATCTAATAAAATACTCAAGCAATTCAGACACATCCTGGTTCCTCCTCTTACCTTCATTTTCCAAAAATGCCTTTCAGAAGGTATATTTCCTAAATGTCTGAAAAAAGCTATTGTGGTTCCTGTATACAAATCTGGTAGCAAAGACCAGGTGTCAAATTATAGACCTATCTATACTACCCTCGACGTCTAAAATATTAGAAAAAATCATCAATAATAGGCTTGTCCAATATTTAGAGAGCCACGGTATTTTGTCTACAAGTCGGTTTGGATTTAGGTCGAAACTATCAACTGCCGACGCCGTACACGAATTGACCGACTACTTAGTGCAAGAACTAGACAAGGGTAATCAAACTTTGTGAATCTTCCTTGACCTTGCTAAAGCTTTCGATACCGTCTCCGTTCCCATCCTGCTTCACAAGCTTGAATTATTAGGAATTAGAGGTACGCAGCTCAAGCTATTTGCCGACTATTTAGATGGTCGCACGCAACGCACAAAAATAGACAATGTCATGAGTTCTGACCTTAATAATGCCTCTTTTGGGGTCCCACAGGGAAGTATTCTAGACCTAAGCTGTTCTTAATTTATATAAATGACCTTTGCAATCTTTAAATCGACTGTGGAAAAATTATTTCATACGCTGATGACACTGTCCTACTTTTTTCTGCAAACTCAGTAGAGCAAGTCTATGAATATGCACAGCGCGGCTTTAATATTGTAAGTAGCTGGCTTCTACATCACCTACTAACCCTGAATTCGGATAAAACCAATGTTATAAAGTTCTCCATGCGCAAATCGAAACTAGCTCCGACTAACCTTAACCTCTATGCTCACAATTGTAAACATCCCACAAATAACCAGTGTGCATGTCCGGGTATTGCTACCACAAGCAAAATAAAGTATTTAGGAATCATAATTGATGAGACCCTCTCCTTTCGGCATCATGTGGAAGCGTTGTGCACTAGAGTTCGTAAGTTAATATTTATTTTCAAAAAATTACGTACGATTGCAGACTCGCACATAATCAAACAAGTTTACTTTGCGTTATGTCAATCTGTATTAATTTACTGCATCTCTACGTGGGGTGGCTTGGCTAAAACCACTTTACTAAACCTAGAAAGAGCCCAGAGAGCAATCCTCAAGGTTTCTACTTTCCGCCCCTATCAATTCCCCACTAACCTTCTGTATAAATTATCTGAAGTTTTAACAGTTCGCCAATTGTTTATATTGCACACAGTTCTAAGCAGCACGCTGTAACCCCTTACAACACTGATCATGCCAGTAAAAGGCGTAAAGATTTTGTTTGTCCTAAATATACGCAAAAACGACACGCTTTCTCTTCTAGATTTTTCTTTTCCTAGGTCCACTTCTTTACAATAGACTTAATGCGCGGCTAGGTTTATATCCTCTAAACTACATGAAATGTAAATCAACGCTACGAGAAGCCCTACAGAATATGTCTTATGACGATACAGAGAAATTATTTATCGTTTTAAAATAAAATTTTATTTTATTATATCTTCATAATTAGCGCCTAGGTTATAAGTTCCTAACTATTTTATACTAGCCAATAAGAATGATATTGTATTATATTATGAATAACTTGATTTTCAATTGTTAGTTCTTTTTTGCCTGAAACACAGGGTATCCTAGCTCAGGCACATGTGTTATTTATCTCTAATAGTAAGCTCCTAGTCTATAGGAAAACTGATGTACCTACTTTATGTTTTAGGCACGTATTCGCAATATCTTCTATTTTTAGTATTTTTGTAATGCCAAACGTTACGTACAGAATGAGCTGAAATATAAATTGGTAAAATTGAGCAAAATGCGTCAGTAATTTTATAGATGCATTTTCCCACAGCTAATAAGTCGCAAACATTTTTTATTTTCAGTTAATCTGGTGTGAATAAAATCATTTCTGTAGCAAAAAGTATAGAGGTATATGCGTGTTGAATAAATGTTACAAATACATTATTTATGAAAGAATATAATGTACATATCATTCGTCTCAATCATTTATTTTAAGTAAGCTTTCACAATTTCGCTGTCATTTCAAGTCGTCAAAGGAAAACGAACGAAGTTCGTGTACTTATCTCCCGCGCTGTTGCACTAGCATAATATTCGAGCGACAGAGGAGAGCGAGATACACGAACTGCATTCGTTTTCGTTTCGCGGTAGCGCTGTTTCTAGATAGGTGCTGTCGCTGTCGGTGTCGGTTGTCTAATGTTTGGCCGAAATTTATATGCAAGAATATTCATTTGCCCGAATCACTTTGGCCCGATTTTCAGTTGCCCGAATGATTCATTTACTAGAATAATTAATTGACATTCTCTTGTTTTCCCGAACATTAGTTAGATGCCAGAATGATACGAATGCCGTACATATTGTTATCCATATTATTTGGTAGAATATTTGAACGCCATACTGCCTTTCCGAATCCATCCTGGGAATGTATTTGCTTATTACATTTCTATAGGCGCTCGAAAATTGTTCAGTACCTATTGTGGGTTGGTCATTTTAATACGTTGGTGGGTATGCAATGCATTTTGCAATTATAAGCAAACTTGCAAGCAAGTAAGATATTCCGCTCTTTTATAAAAAAATAACCTCAAAGACTGCGGCGCCTTAAGTCTTCTAACCTATCCGCTATCCAAGTCGGTTCCGCCCTAGTGTTGGCTCAACACAATAACATAGTTATTATCAGTATATTATTTAGAGTGTACCTACTATTGATTTATATGGAAGGCAAATGATGTTATGGCATGTGATAATTATAGATTACAAAGATGATAACAAATGATATTATTGAAATTGATATTATGGTAAACAGACATTCTGGCATATTATTAATATAGTAAACAATGAGTATGACATAATATGCCATACTTGTTTCTCATAATTTCATATTATAAAATTGATATTATGGTAAACAGACATTCTGGCATATTATTAATATAGTAAACAATGAGTATGACATAATATGTCATACTTGTTTCTGGGTCAATTTTTGAAGAGGCTGTTTTTCGACATTTGTATGGTTTTTTTATTTTTTTGGAATATCAAATTCGTACCGACAACCTGAGGTAGGGCTTTTAAAAAGAAAAAATATGGTGCACGAGGCACCTCTCTGCTTCTAATGGTTAGCTAGATATTGATGCTTTAAAAACACCGTGCCATACCAATGTCGTCAGCGCCATACAAATGTCGACAGCGCCATAAAAAAGTCGATATAGTGCCATACAAATGTCGATTCTGCCATACAAATGTCGATAGCGGCATACAAATGTCGGCGAGTGCCATCAAAATGTCGATTTTGCCATACAGTTGTTGAAAAAGCTTTAAATATTTGTACAATACTAAAAAACTCACTATTTCGATATAGTATCTCCGGTTTATGGCTCAAATATTTATTTTATCCTGTTTTTTAGTATTTGTTGTTATAGCGGTAACAGAAATACATCATCTGTGACAATGTCAACAGTCTAACTATCACGGTTCATGAGATACAGCCTGGTGACAGACGGACACACGAACAGACGGACGGATAGCGGAATCTTAGTAATAGGGTCCCGTAGTTTTTACCCTTTGGGTACGGAACCCTAAAAAGTAGTAAGTAGGTAAGGTAGCAAACAACAAATGTGTCACGGAACCAGTGCCTAAATCGAGGCCAGTTTAATCCTTTCCAATGTCCATTAATTTCGTGCTTTACTTACATTTTGTTTTAAATCGACATTTGTATGCCACGTTCGACATTTGTACGGCCAAAAAAGCCGTACAAATGTCGCCATACAAATGTCAACATGGATGTTTTTTGGCTGTCCTTCGTACACTATTAATTGAATTCACTAATTAATTAAACGCGAAACTCTTACCCCATATTGCTAACCTTTGTTATAAAAGACACATTTTTATTTCAATCGTATATTAATAAATAAACGCCCATACAAATGTCGTCATAGCCGTACCAAAATACTTCGTAGAAAGAAAACCTGTTTCCTCCGTCAAAAATACTGGCGCTCCCTCCCCTCCCGTTGGTGGTTGAATCCCAACTAACCTATCTATCGTATCGTAAAGTAAATGTAGGGGTGGGACAATAGAAAACCAGATTTTAAGGGTTTTGAGCTTGAGTCCTAATAAATGGGTCGCGCGTGGGACAACTACTAAAACACTTCACTGGTTTTAATTATTCACGCATTAATTTTGCAAGATACTTTAATGAATACGCTAATAAATCTTCTTTATAACAGTACAAGTTGTTTATTTGCACCTTGCCGTAATCTATAGTTATGAATTTTTGTTTGAGCAATACCGCAAGTGGGACACGCGAAAAAGCAGTAGATTTCGCCGTTTTACGATATCAAAAAATTTTTTTTTCAGAATCTATTAATATTTAAGGTATTGTTATATATATTTTAAGTACAATATAATACACGGAATACAAATATATATGTATCAATACTCCATATTAAACTGACTTGAAATTATAGCCGTGGGACAGCAAAAACAGCTCGTTTGAAAATTGACCCTTCTCATAATTTCATATTATGAAATTATGAGAAACGACTTATGGCAATTGACTACAATGACATATGAAATTCGGGCAAATGAAATTCTGGCAAGTAAGGGTAGGTATACCGTCGGGGTCACATGTCACATCACATGATGTGACAGCGACAGCGACACTTTTTTTTCATAAAAATATTAGTTAAACGGTATGTATAATCTATTTAAATTGCATTATTTATAAGTATTTCGTGATTTAAAAAAAAATTTAACTTTTCAACCTAAAATGGAACTTTTCAGGAATAGCGACGAAACTTTTAGGTGAAGTAACCTGGCAACACTGAAACTGTCAATAAAATATTGCAATTGCAATTTCAATTCAATTGCTAGAAAAGTCCTCTGTGTCAATTGCCAAGCTGCCGAATGACCCGAATGTCGTTGTTTATCGTTTATAATTTTAAACAAACAAGATTATGTTCGCAAAGTGATTGAATGAAAAGTTCAAGTTCATCGCTCTAGTATTGTAATATGGTTATTTACTAAGTCATCATCCCAGTATTCTCGAATATGGAGTCGGCATCATCAGTGTATTTGCTAGTGTTATCATTTTTTGTTTTCTTTGTGAAATCCGAAACCGCGGCTTATGATGGTATGCCAATGTTTTTATTTGATTTTAACGATTTAAGAACAATGTTTTATTACCACATTGAGTGACAGTTTTGAAGGTTATGTTTGTTTATTTGAAGTAGCTATTGCATAGGCACCTCCCTGATAGCGACTGCTCGCGGCTGAAGCCCTGGCGTTGCTTATGATTTCTGCACTTTTATACCCGCATATTACAACAAGTTATTTCAAATAAATTGGCTCTTCATTTTGCATCCTGTGTCTAAAAACTGATGCAGCTATTAGGGCTGTTTTGTTCAGCAATTATCTAGCTTAACCCATGTCTAGTGATATATAAAGGACTTTCTTTAGAAATATAGTTATCTATGCATAAGCTGAGACTAACTGCACCCTAACTTGAGATGAGTTGCTAAGGACAGAGAACATTGGAAGAGGAGGCCTATACCAAGAGGCCCACTAAGCTATTCTATAATAACTTATTAAAGAATAGACTTAACAGTTTACAAAATTTCTCAAAAATCGGTTGAGAAATGCAACCTGTAGAGGGGAACAGCGGACAAAGGATTTTCAACCCAAGCTTTGTTCACTCATTCAACAAGCCCAGAATTAAGCACTTATTGACTGATTGAAAGATTTAAAGGTTAAGCACAACTCTGCTACATACGGGAACTAAGCAGAACCCTAAAATAATAAATAATAATAATAATAAAGCCTTTTATTTCCCATCACTTATTGTTACTTGTATGTGTTATATATTAATTTTCTTGGATAGGAACCCCTATTTGGGTATAGGCCTCCTCCAGATTGATCCAATGTACCCTGTCCTTAGCTCATTCCATTAATTCCTTTCCTGCTGCAGCTATGATGTAAAGACAAACATTGCCAATAGTTGTCATTCGATTATAATGAGTATTGTATATGTATGAACAAAAAAAATTGAGAAATTTGTAAAGAAATAGCCCCTATATTTATTCTTTTGCTAAGCAATAATTATTATAATGAGTTATGCATATGTGTGAACCAAAAAAATTGGATCCAATCGAATGACAACTATTGGGAATGTTTGTCTTTCCTTTCCCTGTCTAAATAGGAAAAGAATTAATGAACATTTTTGTTCACTTTAATTATTGAGTGAAGTGAAGTGTCTCCATTTCAGCTTGGGCCGAAATTAATTTGTATGTCTAAGGACATCTAATTGTGTTTCTCAACCGATTCCCCTGAAATTTTGTCAGCATGCTCAATAATGATATAGTTATTTTTCCTACATATTATTTTTTCTACATTTCGAAAAACTAAATCAAACTATAATTTTGGTAGGTATATACCTACTACTAGAAAAAATAATTTTGAAACACTGGCGAGTTTTTCAGCTCACAGACCCACTACTTATTATTATGCTTGATTAAAGTGCATCTGAAAGGGCACTGAAGTCAATAATGCAATAATGTATGCATGTACGTTTCCCACAGTGCACTGGTTGAGTGGGGCACAGACAATCGACCGAGACATCTCCTCCACTAAACGGAATATTGACATCTACTGCTACCGGGGGACGTCTAAAAACTTCTTGGCCCTGTGGCAAACAGCTAAGGTCATTCGACAATAATATTTTCACTTCTCATGCTTGCAAAGTTCGCCTTTGTGCTGGATGTGAGCTGCACAAAATGCCACTTTTATGCTCTAGTGCATGAAGTCATTTTTTTATAGACTAAGATAATGAGGCCTTGTCAACCAGGCACAATAAAATTTCGTAGTATAAACTAAATTACAAGTTTATTCCTTTTGATTTGCTTTAATGAATTTCACCTCCGTGTTTTCTATTACTAAATTATTAAAACCAGATAAAATAGTATCACTTATTATTTAAAAAGGTATAAAAACATTAAATAACTTTGCAGTATGGAGAGCCTAGGTCTAATAACACATGGCGAAAATTAAACATTACACCTTTAAAAAGTTAAGTGGTGGGAATGAGGTATTTATTTTATTAAACTTTAATATTTGTTATTTTCTCGCAATCGAAGTGAAAAGCAGTGTGTATAACACGGACATAATTAAGTAATTTTAAATGGCTTGCTTCTTCATGCACTTGTTGTGCAATCTACTATTGTTGACTATTGCATAGATTTTTACTCACTCTCTGAGGCCTTCAATTTATAAGAAAACTTTATTTATTTCTTTATTTGTCTCAGGCAACAAGGCCCATATTTACAAATGCCTTACAGACTAACGTACATGTCAATATACAAAACTTATTTAACACAATAACATTAAAACAGTAACGCTGCTAACGAAATTATACATTTTAAATTAAAGGAAAAATTGAAAAATTTAATTTGAGCCATTTTTTTAACCAACTGAGCTATCGGAACAATCTGTCTCGGCCACTAAATCTTTCAATCAGTTGCTTCCTCAACGCCTTAGGAAAAGAAAGAAAGATTTAGTGGCCGAGACAGATTGTTCCGATAGCTCAGTTGGTTAGTAGCGACGGGCCATGAATGCCTGTGGTCGCCGGTTCAAATCCGGCTCGGAGCATTAAATTTTTCAATTTTTCCTTTAATTTAAAATGTATAACATTAAAAAGTCAACCAAATTGTTTGCTTACAGTTCCACATAAGGATAAAAAATGAGGAATTCAGCCAATACATGGGTAGCAGTCCGGAGGAGGTTTACAAGGAGTATACCGAGGACAGCTACGGCTGGGCGGTGGTGAGCCCGTTCCAGCGCCGGACGTACAAGACAGTGGCCATAGACCTGTTCAACACGACGTGCTTGGCCGTCAACACCAAACAGAGACACAGTATTGAGCTGCAGATTATTCGTGAGTATGATGTCTGTGGCTATCCCATCATCATACTCCTAGTGTTATTCCTGGTTGCGCCCTAAAGGAGCCCGGGGTCCGCTTCGACATCTAATCCCAAGATTTGGCATAGGCACTAGTTTTACGAAAGCGACTGCCATCTGATCTTCCAACCCGGAGTCTAGGTCTAGTTCCCAAAGGTCTAGCTTTCCAGACCTGGGATTAGACCGGTTTCCTCACGATGTTTTCCTTCACCGAAAAGCTGACGGTAAATATTCCGTACATAAGTACCGAAAATCTCGTTGGTACGAGCCGGGATTCGTACCCACGACTAGAGGTGTGTAACTCAGGAGTGAGAGATTCAAATGAACTGCATCTTTTCGTTTATGTCACTCGCTCACTCGTTCACTGAAGGATGAAACAACTCACTAACTATGTCAGTTCAGTATGCGTCCTTCCCCCGCTCTACCGGTCTCAACTCAACCGAGCAACTGATGTACGAGTGGGTTGCGCTCTTCGCACTTACGAGTCGAAGCTATAAACCTATCTCACACTCACGCGTGCACGCTTACGTTACTGATAGAAAAACATGTCAATGTGTGAGTCACTCATTTATACTTGAATGTGGGAGTGATTTAGAGCTGTTAGGAGTCCACAGATCAACTGAGCGAGAGCTGTTAGCAGTCTATAGATGAACTGAGCAAATTGAACGAAATGAACGAAAAGTGATACATATCTTTACGACATGAAGATATGAATCGCTCCTTTCACTTCAGTGACACGTTTTGCGCATCTCTACTCAGGGGGTAGTAAGGGTTAACACGGCACGCCTCCCCCTCCCCCGCTCCGCGCGGCACTGAATCCCAAGTTACCACGCTGTACGGATAATTTAATAGGGGAAATGTCAATATCATTGTTGACCACCACACGTATGGGTTTGATGAAAAAGATTTTTTGAGTTTCAGTTGTAAGTATGGGGAGCCCCCAAAATTTATTGTTTTTTTTTCTACTTACTTTTGTGTGAAAATCTTAATGCGGTTCACAGAATACATCGGCAAGTTTGGTAAAGTATAACTGATGATGAAGATCACTTATTCAACTCCTCAATAACGTAAAGTACGTACCTACTTGTTTAAATGTGATGGTTAAGAGGAAACACTAAGGTCGAGATCTCGAGATAATTGAGAAATAGGTATTCGTAAAATGTATAGCTGTCGCGCCAACCTCAAGCCTCCCCCCGCAGAGCGCGATAGAGACAACTGCAGCTTGGGACGAAAATACCTATTAAGAGTACATAAAATCAACGTTTCGTGGTCCCCTGATTTCTTCTCCTAAACTTGACCTATTTAACTCTACCCACGACCGCCGCTTGACAGCGGCATGCCTGAACCACTAGGCTACCGCACCTGATCATTCATACTGTTGTGAAAATTTAGTACAGCTTCTGATGTATTGGCTGGTGTCATTTTTAGAGTTCCATACCCAAAGGGTAAAAACGGGACCCTATTTAAGACTTCGCTGTCTGTCCGTCTGTCTGTCACCAGGTTGTATCTCAAGAACCGCGATAGCTGCTAGGCAGTTGAAATTTTCACAGATGATGTATTTCTGTTGCCGCTATAACAACAAATACTAAAAACAAAATAAAATAAATATTTAAGGAGGGCGTATTATATTTTTTGACGTTTTTATAGATAATGGTACGGAACCCTACGTGCGCGAGTCTGACTCGCACTTGGCCGGTTTTTTAATTGTTGCTCGCGTTTAAGTAGTTTAATTAACAAAGTTTAACTAGTTAAAATAATTCCATGGATTAAAACATACAACTCAAGATATTGATCTTAATCGTTAGTCGATTACATTTTGTCCATCTCTTGAGTCCTGCGAAGTAGAAACCTGAGGCATCAAAGAGTGGTCGGTTGTCAGGGGTGGACATCTGGCGCGCGCTGCTGATGTCGCTGGGCGCGTCGCTGGTGTTCTCGTCGCGCGCGCTCGGCGGGAACCCGCTGTTTTTCTACCTGTGCGGGGTGCTCGTGGGCGTGGCGGCTTCCTTCATGGTGCTCGTCTACTACGTCAGCAGGCTGCTGCCACGGGTGAGCAAAACAAAAGATTGCCTTTAAGGTGCCTCATTACTAGCCACGCGGCACCCGACTCGCACCGCCTCGCCTCGGAGCTGTACTAACTACGGAGTTGATGTAGTGAGCGGCATGCCCGTACAAATCCATATGAAGAATACTAACCGCTCGAGGCAAGGCGGTGCGGGTCGGGTGCCGGGTGAATCTAATGAGCTGTGACCTTCATTCTTGACCTTCAACTTATTGTAAACTAGCTTCTGCCCGCGACTCCGTCCGCGTGGAACCTGTTAGTATCGTAGCTCCATACCATTTTTCACCCCCCATTTTACTCCCTTAGGGGCTGATTTCCGGAATGAAAACTATCCTATGACCTTTCCTGGGACTCAACTATCTCCATACCAAATTTAATCTGAATCGGCTCAGCGGTTTAAGCGTGAAGAGGTATCAGACGGGCAGACAGACACACTTTCGCAATCATAATATTAATATTGACGTATATTAATTATTTCATTTCTCTTCTAATTTTGCTTATTTGGCCGCATCGTATCTTATTTGACGACCACCTAGTTGGCAGTGACTGCCCACGAAGCCGGAGGTCCTGGGTTCGAATCCCGCTAAGTGGATTTATTTGTGTGATGAGCACGATTATTTGTTCCTGAGTCATGGATGTTTTCTACAAGCTATGCTTCGTTTGGGACTAGGTCGACTTGTTTGAGGTTGTCCCCTAACATTTATTTATTTATTTATTTGTCCAGTCCATCTCCATTTGAGGGTCCTCATTTTCTTTGTGTCGAAGCCAACCTCTCCATGAACTATCACTTCTTTCAGTTAAGAGTCCGCAGTAAGCTCGGCTGAATTTCACCTTCCCATACAAACGTAATTACGCTCTCATTTTAAAACTCCGTGTTGGATTGTGACGAAACTTTGCATATACAATGACATGAGGTATATCTATGTCTGTGATTAGTTTATATTATTCCAGTTTATACAAAAAAACGAAGTACAGCAAAAACATGTTTTGTTTGAAAAACTTAAATTCGCTGTATTTTTTTTACTATGGTATCTGAAGCTACATAAACTAATTATAGACATAGATATACTGGTATGGAGAATCGAGCTTACTGCGGACTCTTATGAATCTTGTACATTGTGATGATTTTCCAGAAAACGATGACATACGGCGTGCTGATCGGCGGTTGGACGGTGGGCGTCTACATCTTCCAGCAGATCTGGGAGAACATCCGCAGTATGCTATATTCCTTTATTTGAAGCAACGTTATTTTCGCAGTTCTCATAGTGGTCACATCGAGCGAACTAACTGGGTTACAAAAGGTTGGCAAAGTGCCCAGGTAGCAAAAAGACACACGAAAAAAAATTAGGGTTACCCTTTTTGCGCTCACGAGTTGGCGACACTGGCGAGTGAGGTCCAGAAGTATATGAATGAATGAATGAATGAAAACATTTATTTCAAGTAACCCAGGACTCATACAGAAAATTACATGTTACTTAAGATTAGACTAGGCACATATGAAGAAAAAATATTATGATTATTTTTAGTATAGCTGTTAGTTTGTTATTACGGGCGTAAAACAAAAAATACATTCAAATCATACTTAAAAGAGTAAAACAAGTATTTCAAATAATAATACTTATTGTTGTTGCCTCCAATTATTTTTGCACCTCTTTTTAGGGTTCCGTACGCAAAGGGTAAAAACGGGACTCTATTACTAAGACTTCGCTGTCTGTCCGTCTGTCCGTCCGTCTGCCTTTCACCAGGCTGTATCTCAAGAACCGCGATAGCTAGACAGTTGACATTTTCACAGATGATGTATTTCTGTTGCCGCTATAACTAAAAATACTAAAAAACCGTACAAGTGCGAGTCGGGGTGGGGCTCCCATACAACAGACATGTTTTTTTCGCCGTTTTTATAGATAATGGTACGGAACCCTTCGTGCGCGAGTCCGATTCGCACTTGGCCGGTTTTTTTGAGATACGCTTCTAAAGCACTGGCTTTCAGTGACCCGTAACTCATATTTGCCATAATCCACTAAGATAAAGCAAATTATTCACATTATTTTAAATTTAGAAATTAACCCGCGTAGCCCACCCAAACTATAACATTTGACATTTCGGAGACCTCACGCTACACCGGCATATAGCACGTAGAACATCGGTTCTACGGCCATCGGGCCGTTGGGGCGGAAAGGTTCTCGAGTGGCGACCACGTACCGGAAGGCGCGGCGTGGGTAGGCCCCCCGCAAGGTGGACTGATGACCTGGTAAAGGTCGCGGGAGTCCGCTGGATGCGGGTGGCGCAGGAGCGGTCACTTGGGCACTCTTTGGGGGAGGCCTATGTCCAGCAGTGGACGTCTTTCGGCTGATATGATGACGATGACGCTACACCAGCGCCTCTAGCGGCGATTGTTGCTAGGCAGCTACAAAAAATGATAATGTAGCCTTTTTTGTGAGGAAGACGTGCGAACCCAGGCACAGTCGGCCTCGCGAGAGGCTGAACACCTTAGAATGTACTGTCGCTTGAACGTCATGTTCAAACTGCCACACGGAGTTGTCAAACGGGCGAAGGTGGCGAGGTACCCAGGTGTTCAGCTACTCAGCAGCTGCAAAAGCAGCTACGCGGGTCAAGTGCTCAAAATTACCTACACACGACTCTAATGTCAAGAGGATAAGGACGGTCTATACTAGGATTCATAATTAGCCGAACTAACTTGACAGCTAGAAATGTTGTTAGACATAGGAAAAAAATTATAGTATATAGGATATGTTTATGTCGATACAAATATGTCGATATAACGTTTTACGTACCTTTCGCCATGTCCGTCCGTCTGTCTGTCTGTCCGTCTTCGGCTTAGCTCAGTAACCATTACTACTAGAAAACTGTGATTCGGCATGGATATATGAATCAATCACGCTGACAAAACAGTACAATACAATTTGGTAAGATATTTTTAAGTAATTACCGAGTAATAGTCGACGCAACCGCACCGCACGTCGATGTAACTAAGACAGATAAGCAACTACGGAACCCTACACTGCGCGTGGCCCGACACGCACTTGGCCGGTTTTTTAATTGAAACCGATTTTTTTTTATTGTTTTGTTTAATAAAATTATTAGGTTGGTGTCAATCAAACCTCTGGTATGAACTGGATATTTTAAATATCGATATTGACGGCACTATTGAAACTGTAGCAACATTCGCGTGCAATGAACTGTCAAGTTAGTTCGCCTAATTACGAATCCGAGATTAGATCATTTTGGGCGTGTTATTTTGCTTATCTGCTTCTGCTGCGGACAGTGCAGATAAACCTTGGTTATGATTGTATTATGTGACATTTGACATGTAATTGTTTGGTGGCAGGTATAGTGTTGTCATACCAGACTTATATATTCTGGTACACTTTGGTGGCGGGTTTCGCGAGCTTCGTGGTTTGCTACCGCGTGGGGCCGCCGGTGGACCGCCGCAGCAAGAACCTCGTCATGTGGACCTTGCAGGTCAGTCCGAAGGGCGGACCCGAGGGGGCAGGAGCAGCCGAGGCCTTACACCAAATGGCCACAACGGACCAGCGCTGGCCCTGCCAGCATTACGCTGAGTTGTGACCATTTGGTGGCAAATGTGTATTGCGTATGTGTCTAATGTTTTTTTTTGTCACGAATAAATGTTTTCTTTCTTTCTTTCTTACTACATCCGAGCTCCAAACAGAGTGAAAGTCCCCCCAAATCAAAATTCTGCTTCGGTTACGAAGACTCGGATATGTGGGGCTGATTCGGTGCTCCAAGCAACTAATTTACCTAAACTCAGATCAAAGGGAAACATTTTTTTGTCACGAATAAATGTTTTCTTTCTTTCTTTCTTACTACATCCGAGCTCCAAACAGAGTGAAAGTCCCCCCCAAATCAAAATTTTGCTTCGGTTACGAAGACTCGGATATGTGGGGCTGATTCGGTGCTCCAAGCAACTAATTTACCTAAACTCAGATCAAAGGGAAACATTCAAAACTAATCGCCACGAGCGGGATTCGAACCCGCGACCTCTGCATTCCGCGCATTGCTATCAACCAACTGAGCTGAAGCCCCCTTTACGAGCAAGTGTGATGAAATAATAAGTTCAGTCAGCATCATATAGTTAGTAGCAGCCAAAGTAGCCAAAAATTCCGATAGGAACACGTCTTTATTACTATAGGAGTAAGGATGATGTGGCGTATAGTCACCACAAATATATATGCGAGGGCTGCAGCTGTGTTGTGGCGAACCGACAGCTCGGGTCAGTCGCCGGCTAGCTGTCGGTGAGCGAGGTCACGTCTGTGCGCCTGAGCTAATAGCATCCAATGGTTGTTTTATTTATACGATTACACCCTGAGAGACCCAAGGTGAAACGTCACAGATGTGTTACGATATAGTTGGCTCCTTTGGTTGCTACTAACTATATGATGCCGACTGTACAGACGAAGAAGAGAAGGAAATGACAAGTAGGGATAATTATGAGTAGGGATACGTTCGCATTTGTACATTAACCTGTATAGCCCATATAACCTGTGGATATGTCGTCAGGTTGTGGGCGTGCTGATGATATTCTTCAGCAGCGACTACCAGGAGGCGTCGACGGCGGTGGTCGGCGCGGTGCTCGCGCTGAAGTACTTCCCGCAGTCCGTGCTCGCCGCCGCGCAAGGGTACTGGTGAGTCGGGAGTGGCTTGCTATCACTCGGGTTTTAAGGGTTCCGTAGTCAACAAGGGATTTCATGGGAGCGTGTCGTAGACGCTGACCCAGAGAGACAGGGAACGAGAAGCCTTCGAAATGTGGTGCTGGTGAAGGATGGATTGGATTAGCTGAACGGAGAGAAAGACGAACGAATAGGTTTAAGGCGCCGTAGGTTCAGCGAAGTTAAGCGAACAGAGTTTTTGAAACAATATAATGCGTCAGTTTATAATAATATGGTTTCAAAAAAATAGGAATAGTAATCTTGAGGCTCTTCTGCAGCGAGATCAGTGATTCGAAACATGAATAAGCAATTTTCGCTCGATAGAAAAAAAACACGATATATAGGTCTAAAATACACTTTTCACACCTTTCATTCAGAAAAGTAAGTTTTGTTCCACGAAGAGAGGTTCAAAATGCTACTTTTCTGTTCAAGCTACTTTTTTAATTAATTCATTGGCATGTAGCATTTAAGCAATGTGCCAATTGAACACAGATCTTTATAAAATAATCGATTGTAATTTCATCGTAATCAATTAAAAACGAACATTTTTCAAGTTTTAACTTTAACAACGTTGTGTGAAAATATATGAATTTTTCGTAATATTTAAAAATTAGTATAAAAAAGGATAATTTTTTAAAACTTGTAAAGGAAGTAATTTTAACAGCATCTTTCCTCAGTCGATGTGAAAAATAGTATGTGTCACTCGGTAGCAAAATTATCTTCGTCTCGGGCGTTAACACTTGTATCCCTCACTACGCTCAGGATCCTACGTTAGAATCCCTCGCTACGCTCAGGATTCTATTGTAGGATCCCTCGCTACGTTCGGGATTCAATACAACGCCCTCGCCGTAAATATACAATTTTGCTCCCTTGTGACACAAATAACTATAAAACATTTGTAACAAATTATGCACAAAAGCTAAAAATATTAAAATTCCTTCTAAAAATAGGCAATATCATGTTTGAGAGAACTCAGTGATTACTTTTTTATTTATTTAGACGGCCATAAAATTAAAATAAAAAAACATCATATTCTCCCTTCCGACCACGCACTTCCATATCGCTCACGCTTATGCTCAGTGAGAGGGAGAGAAGACCATGAACCTACGCCGCCTTAAAGGATAGTAGGAGAGAAAAGATGTTTCGCTTGATGTATTAGAAATAGAAGAGGCAAGATGGTGGGCCACCTCATACGGCACGACAGCTCCTTCTTAAACATCCTAGAAGGTAAAATTGAAGGCAAGAGAGGCAGAGGAAGGCCTCATCATCATCATCATATCAGCCGAAAGACGTCCACTGCTGGACATAGGCCTCCTCCAAAGAGTGCCAAAGTGACCGGTCCTGCGCCACCCGCATCCAGCGGACTCCAGCAACCTCCGCACTGTCTCAAGACGAGTCTTTGACCAGTGTGTGTTGCCAGTGATGACGTATGGCACGGAAACGTGGTCGCTTACTATGGGCCTCATAAGAAGGCTCAAAGTCACCCAAAGGGCTATGGAGAGGGCTATGTTGGGAGTTTCTCTGCGCGATCGCATCAGAAATGAGGCTATCCGCAGCAGAACCAAGGTAACCGATATAGCCCTCCGAATCGCTAAACTTAAGTGGCAGTGGGCGGGAGGAAGGCCTAGGCTAACATATTTTGGCCAAGTAAAGGATACAGTTGATGTCGTTTCGTATGAGGAAGCCAAGAGGCTGGCAATGGACAGAGGAAAGTGGCGGTTACTCCACCGACAGGAGCAAGGCTCTCTAGCCGCCTTATTCATAAAACTTAAAATGCCTCTGTTGAATAAAATGTGCTTTGTCGCTTTCTTACGAACACAAATGTCAAAGTGACAGATAAGGACAAACGAATTTTAACGCCATTTTAGTTAAAACAGGCTTGTAGTACGTTTATGAATACGGCCGTAAGTGTTTAAGTGGTACATTCAAGTTTAAAATTTGAATGTACCCCAGAAACCCAAGAAATATATAAGCGCTCACTAGGCGCGTTCTTTGGTCCACATAATGTGCAACGCAATACTGCACGCCGAGCGCCTACTAGGCGGGCGCACTTTTTGCTATACCGACCGGCGACCCGCGAGGCGGGTGCAGGGCTGTGCAAAGTCATTTTTATGGTCAAACATTATTATTTCGTTACTTTTTAAAGTTTCGCGTACAAACTTTGCAAATACTTATCATAAGGCAGTAAAATACCAATGTTTTGTCCCTTGTGGTACCTACCTAATATACTCCCAATTCAGTTTATTCGATAGTTTTTAGTTTAGATTAGTAGGCTTAGGTTTCTAATTTTAATGTATTGTTTTGTTTCGATCTATTGTGTGACATGTATATTATTTGATTTTGGACATTTATTCGGTTTTGCGATTAATGATATTCTAAACTTTTACCGATAGTGAGTGAAACTAATAAAATCTGGCACCGTATTTGATAAAAATATTCCGCTAACATTAAATAACAAAAATCTTTTATATTGGCGTCAACGCTGCGCGTCGCGGAGATGTGCGCCCGCTAGGCGGGCTCTTTGGCATAGACTGACATGAAGCCATCTATAGTTAAACACAGCGCATCCCGCCTAGCGGGCTGTGCGGCATCTGAGCAAAGTTACGGAGCCTGCTGTCCGTCTGCAGCTTAGCTCAGTGAACCTTACTACTAGATGGGTCATTGTCAGATTTAGGTTCGCGTCTTTTCGGTGGACATTGCCAAAGTTAAGTGCTTTAAAGCCTAATTATTGTTTGAACTCTGAATCCACATAAACAGCGTCGCCACTTCTATAATTCTATGCGATAAAAACATATTATATATAAACATAAGCCCTTAACTATTGCCCACTGAAAAGACGATTTTTGTTTTACTGACTGACTGACAATGACCCAGATAGCTATAATTTTGCATTTGAAAATAAATCAATCACGCCGACAAAGATTAAAATTTTCAAAAACTTTTGTTTTAGGGTCACGGATGACATATTTTTTCATTATTTTATGGCGTGGGGTATCGTTGGATAGCTTGTTCAGAATTATTATGGGTTCTCCAAAACCAATTTTTCTTTTCAGGGATCCGTTTGCGTGATATAGCGTTTTAAAGCCCTAATGTATGTTGGAGTCCCCCCCGTGTTGGCCAAATTACGGGGTATGTGAAAAAAAATCATGGCAGCAGTACATATTATGAATTTAAAACGAAAGCTATCACCAGACCCCGGTATCGAAGGTGCAAAATGGTAGCTTTCAAGTTCTTAGGGATGGGTAATCATATTTTTGATGTTGATATCGATACACGATTTTTCTATACATTAGGTTGTACACAGTTAATTTTTTTAGATCTATGATAATCATTGACAATAAAAATATAAATAGTTATTAGTACAACAAAAGATATATCTATGGTTGCTATTACTTTTCTTATGTTTCGACTTGCAGAGCAGTGCACGAACACTCTTGTGATAAACCTATTCAATAGAGATTAATACTGGCCACTTATACTGATAATAAATTATTTACGTCAATAGATAATCGATGTCACTTTACAACAATTTCTTCGATTAAATAGCTGTTTACGAGTTTATTCGTCTAAAATCATTTAAGCAATAGAAAATGGAGTCACTTCTTGCAGAACACCCTGAACTCCAAAAAACGAATGAAAAAATTTACTGCACAGTGTGCAGTGTACACACCATTTCCAGATGTTGGAATATTAAAAAGCACATGGAGTCGAAATGCCATCAAGAGAAAATCAACAACGCATGTCCTAGTCATATTGATTATTTAATAAAGGACATTTTTTTTTTGTAAATAATAAAAATATTCAATACATGTTGGTTTTGTAATTATATAGTCCTACTTTATAAAATAAACACTATCATTATGATATAAAAAAAATATCGACATATAACTATGTTTATCGACATGAAGTTAATATTTCAAAACAATGTTTACCCTTCCCTAGTAATGGCTCGAAATTGACAGCTACCATTTTGCACCTTCGATACCGGGGTCTAGCTATCACCGATAAGTAGCCATAACTAGTTAACGAGTAAATCGACCAACTTAAAACTGTACTTGGAAAGACCAATTTTCGTAAAAATTCAATCATCGTAACCGCAATTGGCGCGTGCGTGTCAATGTAACAAAGACAGACATGGACGAACTACGGAACCTCTACACTGCGCGTGGCCCGACACGCACTTGGCCGGTTTTTAAGTGTTATATAATAGGGGTGTAGACTCGAAAATTATTATTACTCCAAATGAAAGAAGGCAAAAAAATATGCCTAGTGATGAAAATCCCATTCAGAGACCTCAAAGAATAACAAAGCTACAACCGTTTTAATATTGCTTGTTAGAGAGAGAACACGCAAACAGTGTGTGACGTCACATTACGGGATGCTGCCGGGGGGCCGCGTCGAACACGATGGGGCGCGGCATGTTGCCGTCTATTAGTGTGACGTCACAATCTTCTAGCGTCATCGTTTCATATGAAGTTGCGTTTTGCGAAAAAGGGACAGAACATACCCCTTCTTAAAACTTTGGACACTGATATTATAACTTCGTGATTACTTAACGTTTTGCATTGATTTTTTCTCCATTTAACTACATTTTTAGTCCTTTTTCGAGAAAATATGACATTATTGATTATTTTATTTACCCCCTTATTCATAAAACTTAAAATGCCTCTGTTAAATAAAATGTGCTCTGTCCCTTTCTTACGTACACAAATGTCAAAGTGACAGATAAGGACAAACGAATTTTAACGCCATTTTAGTTAAAACAGGCTTGTGGTACGTTTATGAATACGGCCGTAAAGTGTCTATACCCCTATTCAGATTCAGATTCAGATATTTATTAATAAAATGCGATATTTTACATGTCAGGATAGTAAATACATACAATTGAATTAAAAGTGTTACATTTATACTTATTTTATTTAACATTAATCAAACATAATTTTATGATTATCGTAGCAATAATTTTAATTTGCAAAATTTGGGTCACCACACACCTCGACAAATTCGTCAACGCTATAGCACGCTAGGCTGGTCAATAGCGTTTTTAAATGTTTGGCAAAAACTGTGTTGTTTTGCACCAGTTTTAACTCTGCTGGTAGTGAGTTATATAATTTTGTGGCCATGATACCGAGTGATTTCCGAGTCTTTGCAAGTCTACAACTCGGCTTAGCTATTGGCTCGAGTCACTAGTGACTTCCATAAGCTATGGGAGTGGCGCGCGCTCGCTACTAGTCGCAGCGTGGTCGGGTATAGCGGCGGCCATAAGGGGCTGTACCTAATGGGCGGACGCTCTTATGGTTGCATTAAAAGTATTTCGTGTCAGCGAAAAGCAAGAAGTTTTACAAGAAGAAAAAAAAAAACCGGACAGGTGCGAGTCTGACTCGCCCGCTGAGGGTACCGCAACTAATTACAATTGTATAGTTTACTGATTTTTCCCTGCACTTGTAGTGTAAGACGATATTACTTGCCAAATTTCATAGTTCTAGGTATACGGAAAATAAACTTTTTTGCGGCATAAACGGCCGATTCTTTTTTTTACGTTCACTTAGAAGTTTGATTCTTACAGAGCTTCAAGGGACTGTAGCCCTGAGTATATGGTTTTAATTTCAAGTCTATACGTCCGCGCGTTCCCCAGATATAGGTCTTGACAGACAGACAGGGATCACTTTGTTGACCGTCTGTCCGTCTGTTCGGTATTTTTCCTTTTGAGATACGGAACCCTAAAAATCATATCATGGACATCTCTATATCTTGCCGTATGTTCAGGCGTCGCCGGTTCCCTCCGAAGCCGCGTCTGCTTTCGAGTGAGGAGTACTACGAGCAGGGCGCGCGGGAGACGAGTCAAGCCCTGGAGAGTCTGCGCAAGTACTGCGCCAGCCCTGACTGCGCGCAGTGGCGGATCATGCTGCAGCTGAACGACTCCAAAAGGTAACTATAACTAACCACCCAACCAACCAACGGCCCACCAACTAACCAACCAACCAACCAACCAACCACCACCCAACCAACCAACCAACCACCTAACCACCCAACCAACCAACCACCTAACCACCCAACCAACCACCCAACCAACCAACCAACCAACCAACCAACCAAACAACCAACCAACCAGCCAACCAACCAACCAGCCAACCAACCAACCATCCAACCAACGACCCACCATCCAACCAACCAATCAACCTACCAACGATCCACCAACCAACTAACCAACGAACCACCAACCAACCAACCAAACAACCTACCAACCAACCAACCAAACAACCAACCACCCAGCCAACCACCCTGAGGGTCGAGCAGTTGGAGTCCCGCTATAAAGTGAATTTCAATTCATTGTGGTGAGAGTGCCCTGCCAGCGGACAAACTGTCGACCTTCATGAAGGAGGAGTTCTGGCCGAAGGGTGTACTTTTCCGGCGATTTCGAGGCCGGCTATTTGACACCCAGAACATGCGCGTGCGTCGCCGTCAGCCTGTTGTGCTACTTATAAGTTTTATATATTGATGTGTGTTTTAGTCTGTAAGGTATTTGTAAATCGTTGCCTGAGGTAAATAAATAAATAAATGACCTTGTTTGCTAGCGACTAAAGATAAGCGTTAAATACAATGAGTTTAGACTTAACGATGAGAGAAGACCTGTGCCCAGCAGTGGGACGTATATAAGTAGGCCGTTTTTTTTTGTTTTTTTAAGACTTAACTGATTTAGGAAAGTTCGCCTCGTATGTAGTCAAGAATCATTCTAGTGCGTATTTCACGATGAGAAATTTATCAAATCGTCAGTTCCTCGACTCGATGCCGTGACGAGAATTCAGCATTTTGCATGTTTGATTTCATTTAAATCATGGCCTTGACGTTTAAATGTATGTTTCAAACGCTTCTGGATACATACACAGACAGGGGTCGGGAAAGGTAACGGAGATTGATTACACACAAAAGTTGGGTTGGGATAGGTAAAACATCAGGTTTGTTAGACGGCGTCTTCCGTGCGGAATTCCGTATAATTTATCCTATCTACCCGCGAAACTTCACCTTTTATACCAGTTGATATACCTTCTTGTTTGTGTTTTGTTTGTGTGTTTACCTATTTAGAGCAAAATATCACTGTAAGGCTGAGACAGAATAACAGCGTTGCAATTGTACAACTCGCAATTGCAACATAATACTCCTGGCAAAATACGGTTTTAAAAAACATCAATTTATAATAGCGTTTTTTTCGCTGATTTCATTTTAAAATGTTATTCTTCTGTATTCAAGAATCCGACAAACTTTCCACCCGGAAGTAATTATGTAGATTTAAATGAAGCATGCATTGTCTTTTTTTGTATGATTTAACTTGAATATTATAAAGCAAATGTAAAGGAACAAAAATAAAGACAAAATTATTTATTAATATTTTTTCTGACTTTTTAGAAGAAAGTTAATTTAACATTTTTTGACGTCTGAAATTTTGTCGGATTCTGTCGCTGGGTAACTATTTAATTGATAATATATCCGTTACACAGAAAAGTTAAGCTATTATAAATTATTTCCAAAATTGTTTTTTTTCCATACAAGTTGTCAGTTCATTGACTGGACTATAATGCTGAGCCTATTCTTTATATTGTTGGACTCATAAAATATCTTCGGTTGTTTTTATGTCTATATTTTAAGTTATTTTTTTGTTCTGTAATGGGTGCTTTATCTAGCTTATGGGCATTCAAAAAAAATCGTGTACCCAATTAGCGTGAGCTGTTAAACAAAAATTTATTCAGTGTCAGTTGTGTGACGAAATTTAAGCATTCAAATGATGTGAAAATTAATTGGTTTCACTTTTAAATAACGTGTTCATACATATCCTCTATATATTGAACAGAAAAAGATAATTTTTATACAAACTGAATACTTAATTGTCGTCACAAAACTGACACTGAGGTTAATTTTTATTTAACAACTCACACTAATTGGGTACACGATTAAGAAAAAAGACCAGATTGCACTCCGGGAGTACCGGCAGAAGTGAAAACTCAATGACATTGTAACAGTTTTTCGATCAGGTCACGTGACCGTAGGCGAGTTTAACAATTTTTCCCCATTACAAAAAGTGCACAGCGCCGCTTAAGAAGTTTTCAGTTAAAAAATGTTCTTATCTGAATAAACATTTTTCTATTTCTATTCTGTCCTAGGTTCGCGTCATTCGTGGAGGGCGACTCGCACCTGAGCGACTCTGAAATCCTGGACTACGAGGCGTACGCGTTCTCCCCGGAGCGGCGCAAGTCCCCGCGCCCGGCGCGCCCCCCGCGCGCGCGCGCCGCCAGCCCCGCGAGCCCCGCGCGCCCCGCCAGCCCCCCGCGCGCCGCCAGCCCCGCGCGCGCCGGCCGCGCCGCCCGCGGCTCGAGCGCGCGCGAGATCTCCGACGACGACTCGCTCACGGACGACGACATGTGAGCCGACAGGTAGCGCACCGGATACACGGATTATTCTCGTCAGGGCATTAAAAAAAAAACGGCCAAGTGCGAGTCGGACTGGCGCACGAATTCTGTTTTTTTAGTATTTGCTGTTATAGCGGCAACAGGAATACATCGTCTGTGAAATTTTCAATTGTCTATCACGGTTCATGATATACAGGCTGGTGACAGACAGACAGACGGACGGACAACGGAGTCTTAGTAGTAGGGACCCTTTGGGTACGGAACCTTAAAAATCTGTACCTAATTAGCGTGAGTTGTTAATCATAAATTAGCTCAGTGTCAGTTTTTGACGAAAATTAAGCATACAAATGAACTTGTTTCACATTTAAATAACGTGTATAGCCATGTCATTTATAAATTGAAAAGAAGTTAACTTTTACACAAACTGAATACTTAATTTTCGTCACAAAACGGACACAGTTAATATTCGATTACCAACTCACGCTAAATGGGTACACACATTTTTGTAAATGCCCATTTTTTTCTTTTGGAAGCAACTACTGATAATAAAACAATTCATAGGTTTATTCGCAATAATTCCTTCAAAGGTCCTGCCCAATTTATTATAGGGGCATTTTTAAAAATTCGTGTACCCAAATAACGTGAGTTGTTAAATAAAAATTAACCAATCCAATTATGTGAAATTGAACTTGTTTCACATGTAAATAACGTGTATATGCATAGCATTTATAAATTGAAAAGAAAAAGTTAATTTGTATACAAACTGTATACTTAATTGTCGTCACAAAACTGACACTGACTTAATTTTTATTTAACAACTCACACTATAATTGGGTACACAAATTTTTAAAAATGCCCATTGTTGATTGTGGGCCGCGTCGAACAGCAAGTGATCTATTGTGGCAGCCCTTAATTTAGAGTTCACCGTTAAGGGCCGTTGCCTCCAGGAAATTCCAGATTCTTTGGGCGGTGACATGTTGTACAGTCAAGTGCAAAAATATTTATCGATAACATCCTCTCATAAATAAGTACCAAAACCTTAATCCGCTGACATAAGAGTTATGGGACATATTTATGAGTAAGTTGTATGCACCCATATTTTGACCTTTTCTGGGTGAACGGTGTAGGTAGGTATTTTTTTTGTACACGAGTGTCCGCAGGAGCAGGGAATGTCCTGCTACTGGGAATAATCCGGATACAGAATGTCTCGGATTCCGCGAGGCTTAACGTCCCGTTATTTTGTCGTAAATTCGCTCGTCTAATTCTGCCGCTTATTATTCGACTGCTTCTATTTGTGAGTTAAGTACGAGTTACCAAGTCTGGGATGTTTTATATGTAGATACATTTCTGCTCTACGTAACACGAACGTAATAATCACTATAACTGCGGCTCCGCAGCAGTAACGCTGAGTCAGAACCTATTCTACACCACAACAGACAACGCTCGACTAAGTTTTTACTTTTCTGAATGCCTTAGGTTATAAAATTATTTGATATGTTTTTTCTCAATGTTTGTACCACTATACTTGTTTGTTGTGGCTGAATAAAGTTATTATTTATCTATGTATCTATCTATAGGTCTAATTACAATAATGACAAGTGTACAAGCAGAGAGGTTACCAAGAGTAAATGTGGAAGAAAACAAGGTTCTCCGAATGTCTTTTGTGAATGTTTCGAGAAATCGCAATTCAGATTTGTATTGGGTAATGTGAATGTGACCCAAGCTAGTTAGCTATGAGACTGATTGTTATGTTTCAATTGACGTGTGCTGTTAGTATGGATGTCATGTCGGCAACATGCCGAACTCAACAACAGTAAAGTATTATTACTGAAGAGCAACTGTTACGAAAAATTACATTATTTTTTTTTTGGTGATTATTGTTTGATCTTTGATTCATTACTATCACCAATATGTATACATAAATCTCAAAATACCTTAAACGCCTTTTCCTAATTAATATGACTGACTATCGAAATGGGCGTCTCAAATGCCTAAATCCTTTTTCATAAGCATATCACAAGGTTCCATTGAGTTCACTTCACTATAAGTAGAAAAAAAAACATCACTACATTTATGTATGTATGTAAGTAGGTAATAAGTACATCGGTTCATGTTGCATTTTGTCTTTGTCTATGTTTTTGATAAACTAGGTAGGTGGGCATTTAAAAGAAATCGTGTACCCAATTAGCGCGACTTGTTAAATTAAAATTACCTCGGTGTCAGTTTTTACGATAATTTGATGGTTTACTATCCATTTAGCATCACTACGTTATCAATTTGAACATGAGGCATCATGCCTATTGTATATATTGCATTATACCTTGTTATCGCGTGGCACGACATCTTAGGGCGGGTTGCACCAACTTACGATTACAGACCGATCAACGTTAAATATGGCGCCGACAGCTGTCATTCCATAGGAACTTGTCAAAATTTCCATACATTCAGATTTTAACGAACACCGCTTGCGATTGCAGGCGGTTTGGTGCGACGTTGCCCCGAGGCCCTAGTAGAAGTTTTACCGAAACAAAACGTTACGACCGCGTTCGCGTTTAGCTGTCAAATCCCATACAAATTGAGGGTAAAACGCAAACGCGGTCGTAAAGTTTTGTTTCGGTAAAACTTATACTTAGAGCCTCCGTTTATTTATCTAGTATACAAACTCTTTTGTGGCTATTCCACAAGTGATTACTGATTACAATTTTGTGTTTAGCAAAAAGTGTTTGGCATACTTTGGAACCTTGTGTTAAATACGGATGTAAGTAATGTGTAAGTATTGGAAATGAGTTCACGACAATACATTAATGAAAAAAACAAACACATGAATAGTTAGTAATAATTTAATATGTATAAAGATTCTCATTGATTTGTAACAATAATTGTGTCTTAGGCTAGCACCATTGAATGTAAAAATATTGTTCTTAATATAACGCTTGTCAAGTGCACTTGGATTGATCCTTGTTATTAATAATTATTAATTAATATTATCACGTGTGACATTGTTCAATTCGTTACTAGATTTTGTATGTTTAATACGGATGAATAAAGTTATATTTATTCAAAAAATACTTATTATTTTATATCCAATTT
Source organism: Epinotia bilunana (assembly GCA_947049275.1). Lineage (NCBI taxonomy): Eukaryota > Metazoa > Arthropoda > Insecta > Lepidoptera > Tortricidae > Epinotia > Epinotia bilunana. Next base: position 22,655,333 of record OX346257.1, read on the forward strand.
TCTGTTTTCCATTTCCACGTTTGACGAAAATTGTTAAAAAAAGTTAATACTTTTGAGTAATTATTAGATCATTTGTGTGATATTTAAATTATGTATAACCAACATTCACAAGTAATTAATATCTAATTTATCTTACAATTACATTATTTCGAGGTTATGGCACACTTAGCTCAACTTTTTCACAGTTGACACTCATTTCACACTGCTATTTGTTAACCGGAAAGACTACTCATCGGAGTGGGTTATTACCACCGTTTACCACCAATTTGTTACCAGCAGGGTTTGCAAAAAACCTCGAAATAACCACATATCTCGAGATATTTTATATTTCATATGTAGGACTCGGTTGTATGTTGAGGTAACGACTGCGTATTATTAGATTGCCCAATTAGAAATGAAATTATTAGCAAAGAACGAAAAAATAACGTTTTCGTTCCCATACAAAAAATACCGCTTTCCGATCCCTGGTTACCAGTGGTAACAGCTGGGATTTTTCTCTCCATCTTTTACCACTAAAGTACTCGGTGGTAACTAATGGGAATATTTTTCCCATATTTTGCCAGTGGAAAACCCATAACCAATTGGAGCGAGCATTGGTCTCCCAGCTTATGTTTTTGGCGAACATCAATACGGACGCTAATGTAGCGTGTATCGTCACATGACGCTACGCGAGTGGTTGCGAAGGCAGGGAGCCGAGTTTATTTATTTATTTATTTGAGGACCACCAACGGATAACACATCTGAACAATACATTTGGCTTAAATACAAAAAAAACTAAGTAAGATGCTTAGCCACTTATAGGTGACCACAGCTCGCACATGTGCGAAATCAAGAGTAGTACACAAAAAAAACCATATAAAATTACATCAATGAAGATTCAGATTTTCAGATTAGTAAACATTGGCAAAAGTTTTAAGTAGTAGTAGTAGGTACATTTAAATTTTCGCCTATAAAAAATGTAGAATCTTTTTAAATTGGAGAAGTTAAATATATTATATTGATTAAAGTAATCAATACAGCATGTAGATTAAATCAAGTAGTAAGTTACAGGAAATTAGAGGTAGGTACCCGAAGTTAACCAAGAAACAAATGGCAATCACCCACCAGACTCCAGTGATATAAGATATGAGATAACAGATTTTTTGAATTTACTTTTAGTACGGGTAGAGTCCGGGATATGGTTGTATAGCCGTACCATTCTTGAGATTGGCGAGTTACTGCCCAATTTTGTTCTTTTGAATTTATCCCTAAACAGCTTGTAGGTACCCTTGCGAGGTAGCCAGTTTGGAATTGTTATTTGAGTTCCTTGTGACGTGTGGGCGGGGCCCGAGCTGGCGCGAGTGGCCACTAGGAGCGCGCGCGACTCGCCTTCTTGGACTTGTCGAGCGTCTGCGGCGGCGGCGGCGGCTTCGCCGACACGTGGCGGCTGTATAACCTGCATACAACACTACATTACACACTGCGATCACTTCACTCATTTCACTGGATGACCAATAACAAGTGAAACAAAGATATTAAAAAAAAACCAACTGCGATAATTGTTGTTAAGCCAACTTTAAATCGTTATAAATCCTAAACAGTTAATTTAACTTTTTTTTTAATTAAAGGAAAAATTTAAAAAATTAATGTTCCGAGCCGGATTCGAACCGGCGACCACAGGCATTTATCATCATCATCATTCATCTCAAAAGCCGCTACACCGGATGCATTTCTCGGCGAGCTACGCCTCGCCCTTGCGTGCGCGCTCAGTGTAGACGTGCCTCGGCGAGCCGCGCCTTGTCCTTGCTTGCGCGCTCAGTGTAGTCGTGCCTCGGCGAGCCACGCCTTCCCCAAGCGTGCGCGTTCAGTGTAGACGTGCCTCGGCGAGCCACGCCTCGCCCAAGCGTGCGCGTTCAGTGTAGACGTGCCTCGGCGAGCCGCGCCTTGTCCTTGCTTGCGCGCTCAGTGTAGTCGTGCCTCGGCGAGCCACGCCTTCCCCAAGCGTGCGCGTTCAGTGTAGACGTGCCTCGGCGAGCCACGCCTCGCCCAAGCGTGCGCGTTCAGTGTAGACGTGCCTCAGCGAGCCACGCCTTGCCCAAGCGTGCGCGCTCAGTGTAGACGCGCCTCGGCGAGCCGCGCCTTGTCCTTGCTTGCGCGCTCAGTGTAGTCGTGCCTCGGCGAGCCACGCCTTCCCCAAGCGTGCGCGTTCAGTGTAGACGTGCCTCGGCGAGCCACGCCTCGCCCAAGCGTGCGCGTTCAGTGTAGACGTGCCTCAGCGAGCCACGCCTTGCCCAAGCGTGCGCGCTCAGTGTAGACGCGCCTCGGCGAGCCACGCCTTGTCCTTGCTTGCGCGCTCAGTGTAGTCGTGTCGTGCCTCGGCGAGTCACGCCTCGCCCAAGCATACGCGCTCAGTGTAGACGTGCCTCGGCGAGCCACGCCTTGCCCAAGCGTGCGCGCTCAGTGTAGACGTGCCTCGGCGAGCCACGCCTTGTCCTTGCTTGCGCGCTCAGTGTAGTCGTGTCGTGCCTCGGCGAGTCACGCCTCGCCCAAGCATACGCGCTCAGTGTAGACGTGCCTCGGCGAGTCACGCCTCGCCCTTGCGTGCGCGCTCAGTGTAGACGTGCCTCGGCGAGCCACGCCTTGTCCTTGCTTGCGCGCTCAGTGTAGTCGTGTCGTGCCTCGGCGAGTCACGCCTCGCCCAAGCATACGCGCTCAGTGTAGACGTGCCTCGGCGAGCCACGCCCTCCCCAAGCGTGCGCGCTCAGTGTAGACGTGCCTCGGCGAGCCACGCCTCGCCAAGCGTGCGCGTTCAGTGTAGACGTGCCTCGGCGAGCCACGCCTCGCCCAAGCGTGCGCGTTCAGTGCAGACGTGCCTCGGCGAGCCACGCCTTCCCCAAGCGTGCGCGTTCAGTGTAGACGTGCCTCGGCGAGCCACGCCTCGCCCAAGCGTGCGCGTTCAGTGTAGACGTACCTCAGCGAGCCACGCCTTGCCCAAGCGTGCGCGCTCAGTGTAGACGTGCCTCGGCGAGCCACGCCTCGCCCAAGCGTGCGCGCTCAGTGTAGACGCGCCTCGGCGAGCCACGCCTTGTCCTTGCTTGCGCGCTCAGTGTAGTCGTGTCGTGCCTCGGCGAGTCACGCCTCGCCCAAGCATACGCGCTCAGTGTAGACGTGCCTCGGCGAGCCAAGCCTTGCCCAAGCGTGCGCGCTCAGTGTAGACGTGCCTCGGCGAGCCACGCCTTGTCCTTGCTTGCGCGCTCAGTGTAGTCGTGTCGTGCCTCGGCGAGTCACGCCTCGCCCAAGCATACGCGCTCAGTGTAGACGTGCCTCGGCGAGTCACGCCTCGCCCTTGCGTGCGCGCTCAGTGTAGACGTGCCTCGGCGAGCCACGCCTTGTCCTTGCTTGCGCGCTCAGTGTAGTCGTGTCGTGCCTCGGCGAGTCACGCCTCGCCCAAGCATACGCGCTCAGTGTAGACGTGCCTCGGCGAGCCACGCCCTCCCCAAGCGTGCGCGCTCAGTGTAGACGTGCCTCGGCGAGCCACGCCTCGCCAAGCGTGCGCGTTCAGTGTAGACGTGCCTCGGCGAGCCACGCCTCGCCCAAGCGTGCGCGTTCAGTGCAGACGTGCCTCGGCGAGCCACGCCTTCCCCAAGCGTGCGCGTTCAGTGTAGACGTGCCTCGGCGAGCCACGCCTCGCCCAAGCGTGCGCCTTCAGTGTAGACGTACCTCAGCGAGCCACGCCTTGCCCAAGCGTGCGCGCTCAGTGTAGACGTGCCTCGGCGAGCCACGCCTCGCCCAAGCGTGCGCGCTCAGTGTAGACGCGCCTCGGCGAGCCACGCCTTGTCCTTGCTTGCGCGCTCAGTGTAGTCGTGTCGTGCCTCGGCGAGTCACGCCTCGCTCAAGCATACGCGCTCAGTGTAGACGTGCCTCGGCGAGCCACGCCTTGCCCAAGCGTGCGCGCTCAGTGTAGACGTGCCTCGGCGAGCCACGCCTTGTCCTTGCTTGCGCGCTCAGTGTAGTCGTGTCGTGCCTCGGCGAGTCACGCCTCGCCCAAGCATACGCGCTCAGTGTAGACGTGCCTCGGCGAGCCACGCCTTGCCCAAGCGTGCGCGCTCAGTGTAGACGTGCCTCGGCGAGCCACGCCTTGTCCTTGCTTGCGCGCTCAGTGTAGTCGTGTCGTGCCTCGGCGAGTCACGCCTCGCCCAAGCGTGCGCGCTCAGTGTAGACGTGCCTCGGCGAGCCACGCCTCGCCCAAGCGTGCGCGCTCAGTGTAGACGTGCCTCGGCGAGCCACGCCTCGCCCAAGCGTGCGCGCTCAGTGTAGACGTGCCTCAGCGAGCCACGCCTCGCCCAAGCGTGCGCGCTCAGTGTAGACGTGCCTCGGCGAGCCACGCCTCGCCCAAGCGTGCGCGCTCAGTGTAGACGTGCCTCGGCGAGCCACGCCTCGCCCAAGCGTGCGCGCTCAGTGTAGACGTGCCTCGGCGAGCCACGCGTCGCCCAAGCGTGCGCGCTCAGTGTAGACGTGCCTCGGCGAGCCACGCCTCGCCCAAGCGTGCGCGCTCAGTGTAGACGTGCCTCGGCGAGCCACGCCTCGCCCAAGCGTGCGCGCTCAGTGTAGACGTGCCTCGGCGAGCCACGCCTCGCCCAAGCGTGCGCGCTCAGTGTAGACGTGCCTCGGCGAGCCACGCCTCGCCCAAGCGTGCGCGCTCAGTGTAGACGTGCCTCGGCGAGCCACGCCTCGCCCAAGCGTGCGCGCTCAGTGTTGACGTGCCTCGGCGAGCCACGCCTCGCCCAAGCGTGCGCGCTCAGTGTAGACGTGCCTCGGCGAGCCACGCCTCGCCCAAGCGTGCGCGCTCAGTGTAGACGTGCCTCGGCGAGCCACGCCTCGCCCAAGCGTGCGCGCTCAGTGTAGACGTGCCTCGGCGAGCCACGCCTCGCCCAAGCGTGCGCGCTCAGTGTTGACGTGCCTCGGCGAGCCACGCCTCGCCCAAGCGTGCGCGCTCAGTGTAGACGTGCCTCGGCGAGCCACGCCTCGCCCAAGCGTGCGCGCTCAGTGTAGACGTGCCTCGGCGAGCCACGCCTCGCCCAAGCGTGCGCGCTCAGTGTAGACGTGCCTCGGCGAGTCACGCCTCGCCCAAGCGTGCGCGCTCAGTGTTGACGTGCCTCGGCGAGCCACGCCTCGCCCAAGCGTGCGCGCTCAGTGTAGACGTGCCTCGGCGAGCCACGCCTCGCCCAAGCGTGCGCGCTCAGTGTTGACGTGCCTCGGCGAGCCACGCCTCGCCCAAGCGTGCGCGCTCAGTGTAGACGTGCCTCGGCGAGCCACGCCTCGCCCAAGCGTGCGCGCTCAGTGTAGACGTGCCTCGGCGAGCCACGCCTCGCCCAAGCGTGCGCGCTCAGTGTAGACGTGCCTCGGCGAGTCACGCCTCGCCCAAGCGTGCGCGCTCAGTGGACGTGGCCTCGGCGAGCCACGCCTCGCACTAATCACTGTGTAAACCTAAGTTTAAGTAAGTATGGTGGCCACAAGTAAGCATCGTTCAGAGCTGTATGACTCACACTCGGTAGGTCTCGGACTTGAGGTAGTCGAGCACGTGGCTCGGGCCCAGCTTGAGCTGGTCCTCGATGGGGGGCACCCAGAAGTTACCCTCGAGCCGCAGCACCGACTTGTTGCTCGCTAGATCCATGCTCCCTGTAATCACATGGACACTTTAACAAACAATACATATTTTTATTTATTTATTTGTCTCAGGCAACGCAAATACAGACTATACAAAACTTATAAGCAGCACAATAACAGGCTGACGGCGACGCGCGCGCAAGTTCTGGGTGTCAAATAGCCGGCCTCGAAATCGCCGGAAAAGTACACCCTTCGGCCAGAACTCCTTCATCAAGGTCTTATGAGGGACTTATGCAAGACTATAGTAAAATGGTTTTAAGATGTCATCATCCTCCTAACGGTATTCCCGGTTGTGCCCCTAAAGGAGCCCGGGGTCCGCTTTGACACCTAATCCCAAGATTTGGCATAGGCACTACTTTTACGAAAGCGACTGCCATCTGAGCTTCCCCGAGAGAAAACTACACCTTACTGGGATTAGTCCGGTTTCCTCACGATGTTTTCCTTTACCGAAAAGCTAACGGTAAATATTGCGTAAATAAGTTCCGAAAAACTCTGTGGTACGAACCGGGATTCGAACCCACGACCGCCGCTTGCCAGCCCCATGCCTAAACCACTAGGCTACTAGGGACAATCTTACGCAAATCGACCTCGTCCCAACCGACCCAGTCTGGTTTTAAGGTTTCCAAATGGCCATGAAAACAGATTATGTTTAGAACAATGCCCCTAATTGTTAACTTTGGCTACTACTTATCAGTTTAAAATGAAAAGGAAGAAGTAACAAGATAACGCACACAAATAGCTACCTTGCTATGTAAGCTATATGGTTCAATTTGTAATAATAGGCCATAAGGAACGATTGCCAGGTAGGCGGTCAACGTAAATACCGGGCGCGGCATATTGATACTACCGTTCCTAATTCTATTATTACAACTTGAACCTTATTGCGTACACCGGAAAGTTGCTATTTATATTATCTTGTTGCTAAGTACTTAGCCAAAGTTACCAATAGGAACAAAAGCATTGTTCTAAATAACGAATACGTGTTTGATTGTCCTTGGCAGGGCCCGTACTTTTCGTGCCAATGACGTCAAACCACACATAGTCGTTTCGTAAACAGTTCCTATCAACTTCTTTAATTAAACGGTATTGGCACTTAAAATGGTCTTTGACTGACGTTGTCATTCCGATAAACAATACATTGACGTGGTAATTTTTTAGTTTGCACAATTATATGGAGTAAAGGTTTATTTAAAGTGATGTTTAAGTCACGTCAAACCAGTCGGTTTAGGTAAATGTATGCGATCGACATTAGCTGTCGGTTTTGTTAACTATCCCTTTACAAGAATATTGTTATGGTTTTCCGTTTTTGGAGGTTCGGCAACAAGCTTCGTACATTACTACAAAGGCCGGGAAGCAGGTAAGGGGTTGCCGGCCGAGCGTAGCGAGGCCGTATTGTTATGAGGCTGGCAACCGCTTTTCACGCCGAGGTATGTGTAGTGCTTTTCTTAAACATGCAATATAAAGAAAATCTTTTTGAATGGCTGAACGCCGTGATGCTGTCACAAATAAATGTGGAATGGAAATTAGAAAAGACCATCTTGCAGGCCTCCAATTTTAACCTGACACTTTGAAGCCCATTATGAAGAACACAACGTCAATATATCGTCGCATGTTGGAGAAAACTTAAATTTATTGATCAAAACATACTGTGTGCAAAATGACGTCATTGTTACGTCATCGGCACGAAAAGTATGGGGCCAATGACCAGGCATTGGCAATGTCACTATAGCTACGGCACAGTCATGGGGTCACGGAAAAATCAGGTCAAGTTTTCCCCCATGTTTGCCATGATCGTATTGTAGCCCAAGAAGAACAGTATACCTATTTCTGGCGGCAGGACGACGAGCCGATTGCCCTGCAGGTGCAGCTCGCGCAGCCGCACCAGCTGCCCCAGCTCGCGCGGCGCCTCGATCAGGTCGTTCTCGCGCATGGACAGCTGACAAACACACACACACACACACACACACATTAGTCCTCTTCCCTGTGTTCGTTCAGGTAACGCTGGGCACACACTGGGCCCAACAAAGGCTACCTAAATTGTTTATATTATTACTTTACACGGGTCTCGGAAGCCGAAAACCGTTTGTCCCGCTGTTTCCCTCTAAAGGTCGCATTTCTCAACCGATTCTCGTGAAATTTTGGGAGCAGGTTATTTAATTATATATAACTAGCTTCTGCCCGCGACTCCCGTCCGCGTGGAAGTCGTTTATATCGTAGCTCCATACAAACTTTCACCCCCCATTTTAGGGAAGTGGGGGGTTAGAAAGAGACAAAAAGTAGCCTATGTCACTCTCCATGCCTTCAACTATCTCCACTTAAAAAAACACGTCAATTCGTCGCTCCGTTTTGCCGTGAAAGACGGACAAACAAACACACACATACACTTTCCCATTTATAATATTAGGTGTAGATTTTTTTAGTCGAGACATTTTGTTACTATAACTAGTGGTAGTTATAGTAACAATGTTATCGAATTGTCACTGAAGTATTGCGTCACTTAATTATAATTGTATCAATGGAGGAAAACCGTAAATAACATACATGCATGTTGAATTTCAGTGAACATTAAATACAGGTTTTTATATCATAAACGAATACGAATATTTGCGTTTATTAGATGACAAGCAATCGAATAACTGAATAACTCACAATCTGTAGATTCTTGAGGTTCCCAATTTCACCCGGCAGCAACTCGAAGTCATTGTCACCCAGATACAGGGCTCGGAGACTCTCTGCAAATTCAGGTTACAGGGTTTTCATTGAGAACATTTTTTATCTATTCCTCTGATTGTATGATTTGTTAACTAAGTATTTAGGCAATTACATGAACTCCTTCAAAGCCTGAGATACAGGAATTTCCTAGTTCAGGCTCAAGTATTATGTATGCACCATGTAGATGTAGGACTTAACGCAAATTGTTATTATTATGTTGTTTTTTATTAATAAAGACTTTTTTAATTTTTATTTCATGCATTTACCGTAAAATACAATAAAATCTAGGGGTATTTTATGATGTCTGAGCAGTGGATCAGGAATTGGGGTTTTCAGGGAAATAGCAATAGCCACAATACAGCTCATCATCATCATCATCATATCAGCCGAAAGACGTCCACTGCTGGACATAGGCCTCCCCCAAATAGTGCCAAAGTGACCGGTCCTGCGCCACCCGCATCCAGCGGACTCCAGCAACCTTTACCAGGTCATCAGTCCACCTTGTGGGGGGCCTACCCGCGCCGTGCCTTCCGGTATGTGGTCGCCACTCGAGAACCCTTCCGCCCCAACGGCTATCGGGTCTACGTGCTATGTGTACAATACAGCTGTGTTTAACATTTTATTGTGTAATCGAATCGAGGAAGCTACGGTTCAGGCATGCGGCTGTCAAGCGGCGGTCGTGGCTTGTACCAATGAGTTTTTCGGAACTTATGTACGGAATATTTACCGTCAGATATTCGGTGAAGGAAAACATCGTGAGGAAACCGGTCCTAATACCAATAAGGTCTTGTTTTCCCTCGGGGTTGGAGGTGAGATGGCAGCCGCTTTCGTAAAACTAGTCCCTATGCTAAATCTTGTCATAGGTGTCAAAGCGGATCCGGGCTCCTTTAGGGCACAATCAGGAATATCGCTAGGGGGGGTGATGAATCGACCGAGCGAGCGAAGCGAACGAAGTTCTATGCTTAGGACGAAATTCGTTCGTGTCCGGATGTCCCGGTGTCTGGCTCTTCCCCTTAATGCGCGTACAGATTATGCGCGGCAATCACTCGAACATTGGATCGCGCGGCGGCCGCGCGCAATGGAGACGGGGTTTCCGCTCGCGGCAGCTCGAACATTGCCGCGCGGTTATCCGAGCGCTGTTGGTTTTTGAGCCCGCATCAAAGAAGCTTCAGTCGCTGGCGCGCGCGCAGTTTGGACGGCTGTCCATGGTTTAGAACGAAATAATTGGCGCGCTGATCGAGCTGGATCGCTTGCCTCGCGCAGCCACCGCGGTCTACTTAAATTCCATCGAACATTTGCCGCGCATAATCTGTACACACCTTTACAGGTCGAATTTCTCAACCGATTCTCGTGAAATTTTATGAGCAGGTTCATTAATTTAAGTATATAGTTTTTTTTGTCGAATCAATTTTTTGGAAAAATACTAATAATAATAATAGGCTTGCGAGTTCTCCAACTCAGAGAGCCACTAGTGTTATACGCAACTGGACATGTCCAAAATGAATCTTGTCACATTTCAGCACAAGTGGATTTCCAGACCAATTTCCTGTTCCTTAATGGTATGATGCATTACTAAACTTACCCATCATAAAGAAATTCCCGGGCAGTGTCTTCTCATTTAAATTATTATAAGTAAGGTCCAATATTTCAAGCACGGGGAATGCTCCGAAGCCCCTCGGAAGTGTGTACAGCCGGTTGAGGGAGACATTCAGGATACGCAGCTTGGGCAGCGAGGACAAGCTCACGGGCAGCTCTTCGATATGGTTGTTGGCCAGGTTCAGTATCTCCAGGTTCATCAAGTTGGCGAGAGCTGCTGGGACTGTTGATATCTTGTTGTGGCTCAGAGACAGGCGGGTGATGTTGGCTAGCGTGACTGGAAGTAAATATTAATCCTTAATCTTAATGCAAGAAGACAATCAGGGGCGGCCTTAGGGGGTCGCAAACAACTGCCCGGGTTTGCTCTTGTAGGGGCCTCAGACACTCCCGTAACAACCAAAAAAATGGTTGGTTAATAAGTAGTACAAGAGCCTCAAAAAGATCTACCCATCCAAGGCCTCACAAAAATTCTACTAGCCAGAAGCTTTGCAATGGCTAAAGCCACCCCTGAAGACAATTCAACAAAAATCTTTCGGAATACTCATTATTATTATTATTATAGCTTTTATTCCATTTCTTTATGTATTATGTTGTTATATTTTCTTATGAAAAATATATCTATAGGTTGGGAATGGATCCCTTTTGGGTAAAAGCCTCCCCCATCTTTTTCCATTTTTCTCTTTCTTTGCTGTAGTTCCACCAATTCTTTCCTGCAACTTCTGCAATGTCATCTGCCCATCGCTTTTTTCGTCTTCCAAACCTTCTTTTGCCCAGTGGCCCAGGCCACTTTGTAGACTGTGAGGTCCATCTTTTGTCCGTGTATGTGACCTGCCCATTGCCATTTGAGTTTCAGTGCGTGTCTGAGAGCATCTGTTAGTTTCGTCTTCTTCCTTATTTCTTCGCTTCGAACTTTCTCTATTTTCCTAAGTTTCAGGATGCACCTTTCCATTGCATGTTGAGTTGTGATTATTTTATTTATTATTTTATTTGTGAATACCCAGGTTTGGGAACCATATGTTATGCTAGGCAAGATGCAGGTTTCTATTACAGTCTTTTTAGTGGCAGGCTATAACTTCCCTTTAGAATTTCTTTTTGGGCCCAGAAACTTTTCCATGTGCAGTTGACTCTTCTCTCCACTTCCTTTTCATTGCTATCCTGGCTGAAGGAAACTTGTTTGCCCAGGTATTTATAGTTGTTGACATATTCTATTTGGTTGTTATCTACTTGGATAATTTTTTGTTGGCCATTTGTCATCACTTTGGTTTTATCAATGTTCATAAGTAGTCCTACTTTTTTGCTTTCACTGCTAAGAGTATGAATACTCATCATCATTTTTTATTCATAATACATACATACATCCATACATTCACGCCTTTATTCCCAAAAGGGATAGGCAGAGCACATGAAACTTATGTTCCAGCGCCGCTTTTAGCATAACTGTGGGTATAAAAGATCGACAAAATGTGATATTGCAGTGATAGGTTGCTAGCCCATCGCCCACAACACACTTCAACTCTTCACTCCAACCCTTAGTCGACTTTTACGACACCCACGGCAAGGAAGGGGGTGGTGAAATTCTAACCCGACATCACACAGGGACACGGTTTATTCATAATATTATAGAAATATTACATGTCACTTACTCCCAGTGCTTCATACCCGAAACCATGACACCATAGCACTACCAATTAGGATAAACAATTTGTCACTGACCTATGATTTTTTTAAATCTCATTACCTTAACAGAACCATTAGTAGTAGTATTGACTAGTAGTAGTTTAGCAGTAGTACCTAGTAATAGTATAGTAGTGTACTTGGATGACCTAATGATTAGAATCTAATATAAAGAGAAAGGAATCTAAATTGTAGCAGTCCATATAAATCTTCCTTTTATTGAAGTCGGTTAAAAATAGCATTTAATGTTTTTCATCAACGTTGTCAACATGAACATCAAGGCTTGTTGTTGATAATGATAATATCAGTACTCAAACATTCATTACATTGGTGGTAAAGGGTATGTTATGTTTTCATGTTCCCAATACTTGGCTTCATCCATATTCATGAGTGTATTTAGGTTAGAGTAGGTGGGCCAATCGAGCTTACTAAAAAGAGACACACCCAAACGTCAAACATACAGCTGGACCAAAACGAATGAAACCAAAAGTGCCCGAACTGGTTCTATAAAAGGAGATATAGCAGTACTTACAAAGCCCAGGAATTTCCTCCAAGTTCGAGATCCCCTTATCCACTAAATCTATCTCGGGATTGTTAATCTCCCGCGCCTCTTCAATAACTTTCTTAGCTTTCGACATCTTTGTCGTGTTTGGAATACAGGAAACTGGAGGATGGTGACTCATTGTAATATTTTCCTCCTACAACTTGTTACGCTCAGCTTATACTAATTTCATAACTTTTAAGTCGAATTGTGTTAAAATATATTAATACCTTAATTCAATGTGATAAAGTTTAATTTCCTTTGCATCATTTCCATCACGTAATTAACCAGCTGTTCACATTGCTCGGGCTTCTATCTTTATTACATCCCATTATATACTTTGTGACAATGTGATAAAAACCAATTTTGATTATATTTAAGCGCTGTCACGTTAGCAACTGTCAATGTCATTTTTTTCCTGAACGAACTATATTAAATATTAATTATATATTAATAAACTAAGTACTAACTTTAATAAACTAGATTTAATTGTTGCACTTCTTTCAAATCAATCATAGTAAAATGTGGATATTAGCTTTCACAAAAGTGCCTTACTGTATTTTAAGATCATTGAAATGTACTTGTTTTGAATTGAATGTAAATTACTCACATTCCTGAACGAATCAATTTTCCTGTTCACGCTAATTTCGACATTTTCAACAATTTCGTTCTAATAACAAAATAGTACTTACGTTAGTCACCACAACGTATGTATTTAATTTAATATTATATTCAATACCAGATTATCATGGAAAGTCTAATCTGTATGTCCCGTATTTCACATTCACAAAATTATCATTCATTTGTTTTTCATTTTGTTTGTTAGTCGAAACGACCTTTGTTTCAATTAAATACTTTACGTTAGCCGGCAGGCTAAGCAAATAGTAGGCTTAATCAGAGTAATCCTTATATCATGATTAGTAGATAAAGCAGTGTCAGGTGAAGTGATTGAGAGCGGCTCGTCCATCAACTTGATAAGATTTATTCAAATTAACACAAGTAAGTAAGTACGAATCGCTCAACTGATAGTAATTATCTGAAATAAGTGAAATACGAATGACATGTAATTGTCTTCCTTAGTAACCAACATAAAAAAGTAATACCTTTCACATTACACTTAAGTGTAGAAAATTTCTGCAGTGTATCTTAGTACATAAATAGTTTTTTCTTTGTGTTGATCCATACATATACTATTACAATCTAAGAGTATACGTCGTTATTCCACATAAATATAAGACAGTGTGAACTTTGGTGAGCAGATTTCTAATAACATCACTATTATTTACCTGTTATACCTACCAGCTTTTATTGAGGGACAAAAGTCAAAACAATTTTACTTTATGAAGATAACAAAGCGCAAAGGCAAGGTCCTTGTCTGTCAGTCAAAGTCCAATAGGTTTCTAGTTTATGTATCATTCATTACTATCAGTTCTATAATGAGTTAAGCCTAGTTTTATAGGTGATCCATTGTTGTTTTTCTAGATACAAGAGGTCTTAAATAAAATGTTAATGACATGAAACAACAATAAAGTATGAGTTAAGATGCTACTATTGACATTAATCAGGATACTTTCTGCTTCTTCAGCATAATAATGGCCACTGCTGGACATATGCTTCTTCCATGGACTTCCAAACTGATCTGGTTGCAGCGGCACTGGTCCAGGTCGGCCCTGCTGCCTCTTTAATATCCAACCATCTGTCTCCCCACCCTACGGTGTCCTGCCTCTTTAATATTCAACCATCTGTCTCCCCACCCTACGGTGTCCTGCCCAAGGTTTTGTGGTCTCATTATGAAACCGTTATTACTTTTGTAGAGATGAGTGAGCGCCCGCAGCCACTCAAGGCAATCAACCGGCTGTTTGAGGGCCGGGAGCCATGGCAGATAGTCACGATGACTGCATCCTCGGTGCTGGCCCTAGTGTGGGCTCACAGCCTTTACAATGCCAAAGAGCGTGAGTAGATATTGCTGATGTGATGTTCCGTATATGGGCTTATGTTTTCTTCTTGTTATTCTGTCCTAGATAAGAGACATAGTGACAGAGTACAGTCAGCATCAAAAGTAGCTGCACAATCGAAGACGTCAAAAGCTCTTATTCTCTTATAATAAAGATTTGATGTCTTTGGTTCCGCATTTAGTTTTGATGCTGACTGTACCTATCTTAGGAAAATGGATTCTTAACATGTTAAGATATCCCTATCAGCTCAGTGAAGGTCGTGAATGCTGCCTGACGCATTATCTCTGCCACTTAATTCTGTGACCTTCATGAAATTACCACTCACTAACACATTTTTTCCTCATGCTACTTGGTAATTTTGGTTATTAGTGTTATTACTACTGTATAATGTATTGTAATCTTTTTAAATACTTATTTTAGTCTCATGAATTATGGCTATAAACATGACCGTTCCATGTCAATGAAATACATTTTCATTGTTGCATCTTAATTTTTCCATTGTAATATGACGAAAATTGTATAGACATGTATGCCAGTTGAACCTAAGAAAAGATGGCCGCTGATCTGACTAAGTACATTTTTTCGAATCTATATACTATGTCCATACTAATATTATAAATGCGAAAGTGTGTCTGTCTGTCTGTTACCTCTTCAAGCTTAAACCGCTGAACCGATTTAGATGAATTTCGGTATAGTGATAGTTTGGGTCCCGGGTAAGGACATAGGATAGTTTTATCCCGGAAACCATCCCCAGAGCGGGTGAAATTGGGGATGAAAGTTTGTATGGTGTTACGATATAAACGAGTTCCACGCGGACGAAGCCGCGGGCAGAAGCTTGTTAATAATATATCTTTAGTTTCATGCGCATTGTTCTTTGAGTAATGGATCAATAAAAACTGCGCTGTTTCCACGCAAATGATAGAAGAATGTATGCTGAAGTCTCACTTAAACCTGTGTACAGTCAATAAAGGTAGCTTCACATTTTTGTTTCGGTGACTCATACAGCCAGCAGTTCTGCTGCCAGCGCGGCTATCACCAGGCGGCGCGCGAGCTCTATCGATTTCTCTCGCACTATCCGTCTCTCTCTTATTAAAAAACTTAGAAAGAGAGGTATAGTGCGAGCTCTCGCACCGTCTTGTGATAGGCATGCAGGACGCCGACGCGTTGGCCATGTCCGGGGGGAAGGGGCACTTTAAAGACAGCTT